>OX352773.1:204647593-205859892 GCA_947095535.1 Poecilobothrus nobilitatus | reverse complement strand
GCAAGTTATCCGGCCAATTAGGCCGCCCCAATACCAGTATTTTAGGCCGAAGTAGAGTTTAATGTCCATTTTTATAAATTATGCAAAAATAACTTATATAGGAGTCATAATTAAACCGGTCCAATACTCCAATACCTCGATGATAAACCAAAGTTGAGCTAAATGTTGAGTTTTATAAGTCTTACAAAAATTACTTTACAGAACCTAATTACATAGAAGGCGCGAATTAAGCAGGCCCAGCATTTCATTGATAAATTTTAAAGTTCAGTACCTAATATACGTTAGTAGGTTGCGGTTTCATCCCATTATATTGGCTAAAAAAGGGAGGTAGGTCCTGTCAGTTACAATTTGATGTCTTTGGAAGATCCCCCACCTCCCTTAGAAAAAAAAAAACAAAAAATTATTTATAATATACATTGCTTGCTTCCACAGTTCCACTGTTGTCAAAAAATCCATTTGAACTTTTTTATACAACAATATATATATTATATTTTATAATATAGTATAGTCGACGATATTAGAATATTAGAATTGACTCCGTTTATAGAATATTGAGACTGAAGAAGGCAAAACACGTTTATGATAACATCGAATATTTATATTTGATTAAAGTTAAACTAAATCATATGTTATAAATAAAATTGCATAATGAAAATGCATGATTCCGCAAAATAAAATTGTATGCGATATAAAAAATTTTTAATTAAATTAATGTTTGTTTTTTACTAAATTTAATTGACTGTTTTTTTTCTCATGTTTTTGTCACTGAAAACCAAAAATACACAGTGATAAATTAGTCATAAAAATAAAAAAATAATTGTAACTTATAATAATAGCATATGCATTATGATATAGATGCTCCATACTACACGTGTTGTAAATTAAATTTGATTTAAAATCAAAATTAAAGAAAAAAAAAAACTCTTCAAAATTTAACAATTTTATGTTAAAAATGTTTGTTTGCCTCTTAACCAAAAATTTTCTAATTTCTTTTTTTTATTTAAATAAAAAATTTAATTTAATCTTTAATTTCTTAGAAATCAAATTGAAAAAGAATAAAAGTAAAAATTTTTTTATAAAGATTTTCATTTACGAGTATATGAGGGCACTTAAATTAAAATACAAAAAGAATATTCCGACTTTATTGACATTAAATTGTATGAAAAGTATTCAAAAATTTAAATCTCTGAAATTTAAAAATAAAAATCTTTTTAAATATGTTTTTAAAAACAAAAGGTAATTTAAAGCAGAGCAGTAAAATTCTAAATAAAAATTTTACTTTTATATTAAAGTTCAAAATTTGTAATTCAAAAGCAAATCACATTATTAATTATTATTTATTAGATGATCTAAACGATTATCTTTAGTTATAAATGAGAATTCTAATTTTTTTTTCAAATTTAGAATAAATAATCTTTTAATATTGACATGTGTATGACTCGTTGACATCTGTATATAAACTTATTTAAGATTAATATAAAATAAGCAATCGAAAAATAAAACAAAAAATATACTAAATACTTTGTTAAATTTCTCATAAAATTTATTATAAAAAATTTAATATAATTTTTTTTGTTGAACTTTGAAGCGTTTTTTAAGATTTTTTTAATAGCTGCCATAAACGAGGCATTAAAAAGAAAAGTGGTCTTCACTAAAAAAGTTTACATCTTCGCGAACAGTCAAGCTTCTATTAATTCAAATTTCAAGCTTCTATTAAGCAAAATTTCGAATTCTCTCTCCAAGAAAAGGAGAATCTCGGAGTTCCTATTATAACCAGTATATATTGGTCTGAACAAAACGCCAATACACTCACAAACCGCAGGTGATTTTCTATTAGCACTTGCCAAAAAGTGCCAAAGATATGGCCATACACAAAAATTCTGCCAACGTCTATCTAAATGTGTAAAATGCGCTGGCGTACATTTGTCATCTAAATATGACATAGAAAAAATGTGATTCCAAAATGTACTAACTGCTTGAAGCTCATCCTGCGAACTACAGAAAGTGCTTGGTTGCAAATCAATTACAAAAGAGAAAAAATTTAAAAATGAATCCAAAGCAAACTAAAGTGCGTGAGTTAAATCCAAGAAACCCCAGAATTTTTGATTCTCGTAAGGTTACTAAGGGCTTAACGTTTGCCCAAGTAGCACTTTAACAAGCCAGTGCTAAAAATCGAACTAATACATTAAAAGAAAATAATACAAAACAAAGTAACACGACAATACAAAAATTAACTGATAATAACATTATAATTTATAATAAAAACGAGGAAGAATACAGTTGCCTTTGTCAACTCTTAGATACCCGTACGAACCGTTAGTATGTTAACAGCCTGTCACTCTGCTCACAATATTATTTTTTTAATATTTTAGTATTTTAAAATAATTTGGGTGAATTTTATAATTTCTAGAACTATGGGTTGTACATATATTCAAACTATATGTTTATATGTACATTCTTCGAAAGCAGATTTTAACATTTCACATAACGATTATCAATCCAAAACTTTTTCAAATATTCTATAGTACCATTTAATACTAAGCGGTAAATGTATATTAAATTTACTTAGTACAAAATAATAAATATAATTTTAAATATTATATTATATTATATTTAAATATTCCATTGACAGAATAATTTCTTATAAGTACAATAAAATACATATATGTATGTAAATACGGCGCTATATAATATACATATATACTCTTATCATTCATTCACTAGTGACATATACGATATGTAAATAAACATGATATTATATAAGTATGTATGTATATCAATATCATATAAATAAAATTCTTCAAGCAACCGTTATGTTGTATATTTATTTACATTTTTATGTACTAAGCATTATATCCTCAACAATTTCAAATTATCGAATAAAACAAATGTAAAAAATTTGTTGAAGAAATTTGTTAGAAAATTTGAAAAAATCAAGTAACACTTTCGTCAATTATAAAGTAACCCTATATTATTAAAAAAAGTTGTTAACAGAAATAAGAGTATGATGTTGAAGCTTTAATTTTTGTGTATTACTTCAAAAAAATTCTAACAGGTGTTCAAGTTACAGGTGTTTCAAAATAGGAAATTTTCAGTTTTTGATTCCTTACAGCTCCTAAACGGAGGGTGATACAAAAAAAATTTCTGAAATGACTCATATTTATTTTCAAAGATCTAACTTCTGTCAAAATTTCAAGTTTCCAACTTAAACCGTTTAGAAGATAGAAGGGTTAAAGAATTTTGCAAAATTTTAGTTTCGCATAACGGTAAATTAAGACACTGTATGCCACAAATATATATTTATTGTATATATACTTTTAAAGCTAATAAAAGTAGTAATCGTTTGGCGTTTTCAAAATGAAGATATACCTTATACAACTTGTGCTATAACAATTTAAATATAGAGCTTTTTTGAACATTTGGGGAACTGTAGCTCCGTAACGGGTGGGGCTACAAAAAAAAGTTATTAAAAATAAAATTAATATTTTTGTGAGATCTATCAGCAGTTAAAATTTCATAGCTCTATTTCAAAAAAATGTCGGGATCTAAAAGTTAGGTGTTCGAGAGCTACCCTAAGGCTTGGTCCAAACTCAACCAAAAAAAAATAGGGAACCTACAAATTACTCCCAGAATATTTTGTGTAAATTTCAAGATTCTAGCTTTCTTAGGTTTTGAGTTAGCGTGCTGACGGACAGACGGACATGGCTCAAAAGTCTTAGAATTTTTTTCTGATCCGATCCATACCTTTGAAGGTATATCTAGCTCGCTTATTTCGAGGTGTTACAAACGGAGGAGTAATTTTATTATACCCGATCCTATCGTACGGGTATAATGATACAAAATATGTTAAATACAATGGACGAAATGTCGACAAGATTAAATAAGCTAAAAAACATATATAGCAATAGTTATACACATACACCAAAAAAAAATGTTAAACAATGGTCAAAAACAAATTTAATTTGAAATTGGTACGTGGAACGCAAATGTCATACTTACTAAAACGCCTGCACTAGAATTATTTTTAAAAGCGCAAAATATCGACGTGTGTCTACTATCAGAAACTCATATAACAAGACATTCAGAGTTAAAGATATTAGACTTAGGCTTTTAAACAAGAAATAGAGAATAGAAATAACATAAAGAAGATAAATAGTAATAAAGAAGATTAATAGAATAATATAAATAGAAATAAAGAAGAAATTGATAATGCTATAGAAAGTTTTATCAAAATTGTGCTGCTTGGAATAATACAAAAGAATATAAATATAAAGCAACAGGTTATAATTATTCTAGATATATATTAAATATGTTAAAAACGAAGAGAAGAGCTAGACGTAGATGGCAACAAACACGTGACCCAACTGATAAAACGCTTTTAAATAGAATAACTCAAAATTTAAAGAGGAAAATTTAAATAAAAATCATTCTTTGTAGAAAGCAATAAAGAGTCTAAAAAAACCTATCTTGCAAGTTCCACCAATCAAGAACAAAGATGGTAAATGGGCAAGAAATAATCAAGAAAAGGTCGAAACATTCGCAGATCATCTGGAAGAAAAAACGGCCGCATCAGATCTACAAAGAATCGACTCAGATCTCTACATTGAAAATGACGTTAGACAGAAAGAGAATGACATTGCACCAATCTCCCAAATGGAATTGGTTGATGAAATTAAAAGCCTCAAGTTGAAAAAAGCACCGAAGCACGGCATTATTAAAAGGTTTTGATTTAATAACGCCGAAAGTATTAAACCAACTTCGGAAAAAAGGTCTAACAACGCCAACATACATAATGAATGCTATATTAAGACTAAATTATGTACCTAATTGGAAGGTGGCAGAAATAATTATGATACTTAAGCCTGGAAGGCCTCCAAACGAATCAAATCAAAATCTTATAGACTAATTTGTCTCTTGCCGATAGTGTCAAAGTTTTTTGAGAAATTATTATTAAAAAAATGAAACTGTTAATTGAAAGTAGGAATAACTATCAGTTTGGATTTAGAGAAAAACATTCCACAATTGATCAAGTGCATAGAATTACAGATATAATTGAAAAAGTTCTAGAAGAAAAGCAAATATGCTCTATAATTTTTCAATATCAGCTCAGGCATTCGATTAAGTTTGCCATGAAGGCTTAATTTATAAACTAAGAAAAATACTACCTAAACAATATGAAGATATACTTTAATCATATTTGACTGCTAGGTTATTTAGAATTTAAGAGGAGTTTTCTATACTTTCTATACGAGAAATCAAAGCCTCAAGGTAGTATATTGGGTCCTATATTATATTTGCTTTATACCAGCGATTTACTAAGATTAGACAATATAACTGTAGCTACATTTGCTGACGATACTGCAATAATGGCAGTAACATCCAATATTGACGAGGCTACAGATAAATTACAAAAAGCAAGCGATAAGCTTTTTTTGTCGACCAAAAAATAGAAAATTAAGCTTAATGAGCTTAAATCTTTTCAAGTAAATTTTACAAATAAAATCGTACAAAATCCTCCAGCCGTAAAATTAAATGGAGTAGATGTACCCCAACAAAACAAGGCAAAATACCTAGCAATGGCATTAAATATCAAGCTGGGATGGAAAGAGCACGTCAAGAGAATTACAGATATAATTGAAAAAGTTCTAGAAGAAAAGCAAATATGCTCTATAATTTTTCAATATCAGCTCAGGCATTCGATTAAGTTTGCCATGAAGGCTTAATTTATAAACTAAGAAAAATACTACCTAAACAATATGAAGATATACTTTAATCATATTTGACTGCTAGGTTATTTAGAATTTAAGAGGAGTTTTCTATACTTTCTATACGAGAAATCAAAGCCTCAAGGTAGTATATTGGGTCCTATATTATATTTGCTTTATACCAGCGATTTACTAAGATTAGACAATATAACTGTAGCTACATTTGCTGACGATACTGCAATAATGGCAGTAACATCCAATATTGACGAGGCTACAGATAAATTACAAAAAGCAAGCGATAAGCTTTTTTTGTCGACCAAAAAATAGAAAATTAAGCTTAATGAGCTTAAATCTTTTCAAGTAAATTTTACAAATAAAATCGTACAAAATCCTCCAGCCGTAAAATTAAATGGAGTAGATGTACCCCAACAAAACAAGGCAAAATACCTAGCAATGGCATTAGATATCAAGCTGGGATGGAAAGAGCACGTCAAGAAGAAAAAAGTCGAATTAGAATCGAAATACAGACAAATGTCTTGGCCCTAGGTCGAAATTCTAAATTGCCAATAGAATACAAAATTTTGTTATATAACCAAATAATTAAGCCTATTTGGTTGAACAAATGTTCAGAGCATTCAAATTTTCCAAAATAAAATGTTACGTAACATGGTTAGTCCTCCTTGGCACGTACGACATTTTGATTTATACAGGCAACTAGGAATATCTACTGTAAGCGAAGAAATAAAAAATATGCACTAAAACATAAGACCCCCTCAGAAGGGCACATAAATGTAGAAGCTTCAAAACTACTACATTATGAAAATGCCATTAGAAAGCTTAATAGAATAGATAGGTCACTAGATTTAGCGATAAACGCAGATCACCTTCACGGAGATCTGCAAATCCATTAGATCTATAAGAGTTAACGCAAAATTAATGGTTAATTTTTCAGACTAGTTTTAATATTTTAAGATGGAGGTGGTGTGTTAAGTGAGTAAAACGATTTACTAAAATCTTATCACTAAACCGTCGCAATATCTGTAATATAATAGGCGTTTTAATGAGACGTTATTCGGTTGGCAGACATACCATAAGGTAAAGACTTTCATATGATTTTTGCAGAAGCCACAAAGATGAAGAGGAATCAATCTTTAACCAATTATGTGAATGCCCGGCTCTTCTTCTAAAAGGCAGAAAGTTTCTGGGAAAATTCTTGTTAAACAACCTTTTCGATATGTCGGAGGTGGACTTAATAAGTTAACAAAGCTTGTAAGAAACTACCAATAGTTCGATTAGCAGAAATACTAATCCAGGGTATAACAACGAGCCTAAACTGCCTAAACGGCAGCTCCTATCTATCTATCTACCTATCTTGTTGAATTTTTAAAATTTTTTTATTACATATTCATTTTGGTAGGTATATATTATTATATGAACAAAAATCATTTTGTTGCTGGACGTTTTCCGGTATTTATAGTCGTAATACTTCACAAAAACATCTGTTTTCCATAATGATTCCCAATAAAATGCAACTCATACGAATACCATCAAGCAATAAGTATATCATTAAATTTTTTATAGGGAGCCTAACCAAACCAACAATCATAACCAAGGACTAGAGGAACATTTTAATTAACATAACAGCTGAAAGGCTGAATGGTCTACACCGAATGGTCTATAAATGGTAACTGAATGGTCTGCACAGTAATTAGAGTGTAGACTTATCATTCGGAGAGCACACGCCTCCAAACCTAGTAAACGAGAAAACTTTTTTTAACTGGTTTTAAATCTGTTTCAGCAACCATTCTACCCTTGGGTTTAAGTTAATAGTAAACAATAATTAAAATCAATTTATATATTAATTATAAAATATATAAACTTATTGACTTATAATGTCAAATAAAAACAAATAGAATCACGTCAATTAAAATTTAAGTAAATCTTTCTTATGTAATAACTTCTAGAGCTGTCTCACACATTAATTGGCTGCAAATTTATTGAGATCAATTCTAATAATAAACACAACATTATACTTCTTATTGTCTACTCCGAGCTCCTAGGCGTACATTTATTGCTTACTCCGAGGAATATATTATATACACCTAAGAACATTTTTCTTTACCCAAAATAAATTCCCAACCCTCTACAGATCATTAGTTTCACATAGGCAGTAGAACTGACAGAAAAATTACACGTGGAGGTAAAATCTACAACACTTAGTGATTGGAAAGAACAATAGATCTACATCAAAAAATCGCAGTGACACTTACTTCCCTTATTCTTTATTATCTATAATATTCGAATTTTTCTGTCATATCTTCCCTTTTGTACTAACATATATGTACAGGTGAAACAAACAACTTAATTTTTAATATAGAATGACAAATTGTACATTTTTTTCTGTTTAAATAATATCGTCATTACTTTTAAAAAGCATATCACATTTCAAATATGACGAATTCTTATAGGTATTTTCAATTATAAAAAAAAAAAAAAAACTACTTATTCCTTTGATCTTTTATTATGTTCAGGTGTAATTTAAATATTTGAACTGACAGCCCACATAATCTTTTATTGACTTTTGGAATAAAAGAGTCTAGAATTCCTTTCGTTAAACTTTGTTTTATGATGTTAAATTTTTTTTTTTTTGATTTTTATCCATATTTAATAATCTTAATCAATATTTATAGATTTTTAATAATAATTTTAATTTATAATTTTTTTTTTTTTTTGTTTTCAATAATAATTCTTTTTTGATTGCATTGTCTTTGCAACATAAATATACATAAATAAAATTTTCAGTAAATTTAAATTAGGATTTCTTGTAAAAATAAATTTCTAATTTCATTTTTGTTGATATTTATAGATTTTTAATTTAAAATAGAAAAACCCAAACACTAAAATTTAATTTTAAAATATATAATCCACATTCAATTTAATATGTGTTGAATAGATATTAAATTTAATCGATAATATATATACATATATGTATATACATATGTTTCTTTACTCTTTTATAATACAATATATAGTATAAAAACTTTTCCTTGCCATTTTATAAATAATATTACATTTATTTTATTTCTATATAAAATTATGTTTTTTTTGGTTTTAATTTTTCTTATTTATTTTATATAAAATACTTATGGTTTATGTGGGTTCAGAATTTCCTATAAAAATAATAATAATAATCTAACGAATCCTATTCTGATTTCAAAATAGATTACAGCAGCTATTTATTTGATTCTTTTCACAGGAATTTAAAATACAAGTACTACATAAAATCAGAATTTCTATTCTATAATATATATAGAATTTTATATATAGAATTTTAGTTTTTGTCACTTTTGATTAAAAAATTTCATATTATACGAGATTGTCTTTCCATGTTTTACTATTTTACTATATTACCATTCCATAAGTTACCAATTTAAACTTTAATTCTAAAATTAAAATATAGCAAAAAAAAAAAAAACGAAGCTCGGGTAATTCAGTAAAGATCCGATGTTATGTATGATATTGTGTCGAATGCATAAAATTGATCTAGAACTAAATTGTCACATTTTTAAAACAAAAGCTGTAAAAATTAAAAAAAAAAAATCTTTTATAAAAAAAACTCGTATTCTCTCTCTTTCTAATAATTTTTTTTTTTTGATATTATAAATAAAATTTTGGAATTGCTGTAAAATTATAAATAATTTTCAACATTTTGAATCTCCCCGATATTGGAAAATACTATTTATTGAATCATTGCTTTGTGGTCGTATTCTCTGCATGTCTGTTTGTTTGTTTGTCCGTATATTTAAATATCTGTGTGGTTTTATTCTTTTTTTTTAGTGCATTTCTCTGCCAGATAAACGTGAACAGGATTACAATTACATAATTACACAGCCTTTCTTTTTCAGGTATGGCTGTAAATGTCGTAAGGAGCAATAATTCTTGCGACGTGTGTGGGATTCGAATCCACACTTCCTCGGTGTTTTATAGCGTATTTTATACGCTCTTACCCACTAGGCCACCGAGGCCCCTTATCTGTGTGGTTGTGGCCATCTAATTTTAAAATTGAAAATTCACCTTATCTTATGAAATTCACCTTGTCTGAATTTTACAATTCTAAGAAATGACAGCGATGTTTACAATTCTATAAAATAAAAATTACCAACGCAACAATTTAAGAAGTATCTATAGTCTCATTAAATGGATTGTTTTTATTCTGTCAAGTTTTGGTTTATATTCCGCAATTGATGGAGAAGAAGATATTTTTACTATCATATGAAATAAAGGTTAAAGTAGTTTTAAGATTCTAAAACCGCCCCTTAGCTAACTATTAAATAATAAGTTTGTGAAATTGGAAATGATTTGTTCTACAAATTGAGTTTATTAGCTTAAAAGTCTTACGCATTGTTCCTCATATTTAAAAATATCGAGTAGTTTTTGAGTTTTAATATTAGCAGTTCGAGAATCAAAAGCCAATTTCTTTTTCTCAAAATGTGATGCCAAAATTTAAGACTATACTTTAAATCAAAAATATATAGATAATATAAAATAAACTATTATTATTAAAAATTAATAAATATTTCTGTCTACGAAAAGGCTTTATTGAACTCGCTCTAATTCTTCTTTTAACTCATAACATTTGATTGAGAAATTCAGCATTCTTAAAAAATTACTCCTATCCATCTTATTTTTTGTTTGTTTCTTTCAAGTTCCTCTTAAGTTCCTGGAAATAATTACACTATCAATAATAATAGCATATATACAAATTTTATCAATATAGTATATGTTACTAGTATACCATGTCAAAGAAGTAAATGCTGTAAGTACTGTTAAATAGTAATGCTGAGTAAAAAACTCCTTCTTTGATCCTCAATTCTATTCTACATGATTTTGTAGTACGCACTCTTTGGATCTTGAGTTTTGTACTTATGTCTTTTAGGGTTAAATATGTTAGTGTCGTCATCTTTTCCGAAATTTCGTTAATTTTACCTTTGACTTTCTCATGTTTTTCTCTGGAAATCTAAAAAAAAAAAATATGTAAGTTATATATCTGTTGAATATTTACCACTTCATGCATTAATCCATAGTATAACTGTTTATAGAAAAATGTCATTGATCATTAGAATTCACCAATAATGATTTAAGTTGGTGAAATTTCAAAAGTCTCTCAGATGTCCCAATGGAACTTTTGATACACTTCAATGAGTCAGAAGTCCTATGAGACTTTTGTCTCAGTGTCCTAATGGCACTTGTAGTCTCTTTTGACTCACTTTAAAGAGTTGAAAGTCGGTGAGTCCGATTAGGTCATTGTGTCAATTGGTTATCTAGAACATTAGAGTATGTATTCAAAAGAGGTATTCAATTCCATTGTTGCACTTTATTTTGTTTCCGTAGTACTTTTTGATATTCTCCAAAGAAAATATCAAAAGAAACCTTAATATGATTATAAATATCTTCCTCAATCCTCATTTTTTTTTTAATTTATTTTTCCCACATTATTAATTATATATTTAAACGATCCAAGATGAAGCTTCAATAATAACAGAATAATTTAATTAATAATTTTAAAATAAAGTAGAAACTTATAGTATACATTTATACCTTTATGAGATGTATTTTGCACCAGACTGCTTTTATTCTTTAATATTCTATTTTTACATTAAAAATTTTTTATAATTTAGCTAATTTAAATTTCTCTCTATTCCAAAAAATTAATCTATCATAATCTCTGATTTATACATTATTTCATTATAACACCTTTAATTTAAATTAACATGAATTTTTCAGAAATGTCTTCTCAAGTCCTTATGTATTAATTAATTTTTTATTAGGAAACTTAAATTTTTGATTTTTTTTTTGTTGTTTTTTAATTTGATGTTGCAATTGGAATTCCAATAACCTGAATTTTTTTTAAATTTTATTTGATTTCAAGGTGACATTTTTTATTTTGTTGAAGACAAAATTCAAAACCAACATAAAAAATTAAAAGAAAATATTTTTTTTTAATTTTAATTTCTATAACAAGACCGAAAGATACAAATGGCACTTTTCTTTAATAACACTGTTGTTGTTATATTTAAACATTTTACAACTTTAAAATTAAATTGAGTACCAAAACAAAAAGGTAAACTAATTGACTTTAAGAACGTTAGAGTGGTCCAAATAAATAATTTACTAGAATTTTCTCCAAAAGCCTCCAAATAGCAATCGTATAACGGTATTACCAAATTAACCATATCGTTTAACAATATTACACATAAAATTGAATGCGGCCCTCTTTATTTGGAAAAATAAACTCAAATTTAGTGTCTTGTATTGTAATTTTGATTTTGTATATCAAAATATTTACCAGTAATATTATCAGGAGATGTTCACTGGAAAACATCTACTACTTCATTTAATCAAATTTGATCTAAAAAGTTTATAGCAAATTTAACCCACTCTAATTAGCTAAAATAAAAAGTGCTCAAAAACTTGAAAAAATTACAATTTAAAATATAAAAAAGATTTTCTTAAATTAATCATTAGAAAAGGAAAATAGCAACAAAATAACAACTGTTAGCGTTCTTTTTATTAAAGTTGGAATATCCTTTGTCTCATTGAACACAAAATTTTGAAATAAATTTTAAAATTTAAGAGATGGGGTGCAAATATTAAAGAACATTTGAAAAAACTTTACAAAATGATAAAAAAGAATAAAAAGAAAAACAGATTTGTGTTTTTTTTTTAACTGATTAAAATTCCGAATCACGAATATTTTTCGGTGCAGCAGTTTTCTGTGTTTCTTTTATTTGACCACTGAAATTACATTAAAACCCCTACATATTTTCAGTATCTATATAGTCACAAAATATTGTTTTTTTTTTTAATACAACAAGAAAATTACTTAAGGATACTTAAGGATAATTTAATTTTTTCTATATACATTTTATTTTCCTTTGTGTTTTGTTTTTTTTTTTTTTTAATTTTCTTAAAGCACGAATCCTTTAAAATTTTCGTGATAAATTCAAGAATTGTACATGGACAATGTATACAATTCAATGTATATACACAACAAGAAAGAACACTTGTGTTCCGTTTAATATATAATTAAAAACAACAAAAACTAAATTTAGAGAACAACAAGAAAACATTAGTTTTGAATCATTCGTTCATTCATTCATTTATTCAAAGGACATTCCAGAAAGGACATATATATATATATATATATATATCTGGAACATTCTGAAAAGTGTTCTTTTAATACAAAAAGGATTTATTAAGTAAAAGCAAAAAGAGTTTTTTTTTGTATTTTTTAAACATAATTTTTCATATTATTACTTGATTTACCGTTTTCTTTTAAAATGTATAATTTAAGTTACCAAGGACTTTCGATTTCAATATTTTCGATAATATATGATAAAATCATATGATATGTGTATGTATATGTATTTAAATAGTCAAAAGAATTTGTTTATGCACCTTAATTAAAAATCTTCACACCGAAACCTAGAATCATAGTTGGCAATGATAAAACACAAAACTTCTTTCTTGAAAAGTAAAAGATTTGTTACGAAAACGCTTTCAGAAAATTCTTTGTTCTAACAAAACAGGACATTGACCAAAAAAAAAACAAGTATTTAACAGATTTAAACTTTGTTTCATCTTGTTTATACAGGTTCTGGAGAGACCAAATAAATTAGTCATACATATAATCAGCTTTCCAGTTAACACAATTGGTTCTATTAATAGGTCTAATTTCCAAAAATAATAAGAAAGTTATAAAAAGGCTTTCAATCTCATCTCATTCAAATTTTATTTTTATTGATACGTTGTACTTGTGTTTTATTTTTAATTATCGTTCCAACCTTTTGTGGAATTCCGTATCTTTATGCTCCGTTTAAGTTCTGTTCTCTTTTTGTCATTAACGTATATCTGCAATTTCTTTTTATAATCATGCATTTCTCTATTATTTTATCACCCATAGAACATTCACTAAGTCATTTTTTATTCATATTCGATTAAGCTTCAATTCCTGGAATCATTAGTTACACTAAACCGTTGATTATTCGGTTATATAAGACTGCGAAACGTAAATATTTTTATTACTGCGCCATCTATTATCCTAACTTATTACCACTTAGTGTAGTAATTAAAACCAACAAATTTATTTTAAAATCAATCATAATTATTAATTATATAATTTTTCATTTTATTATATAACAATTTATAATTAGTAACATTGAAATAATATTCATATAAAATAAATCCAATTAATTTTTCATTTTACATATTTCACAATTAATAAATACTAAATAACGTTTTTAAATTGATATTCAATCATAATTTAGTTTGTTTTTATTAAATACGTGACAATTCAATGTATCTTATATAATATAACGATAGAAAACTATAAATATTAACCTGTCCATGTATACTAAGAAATAGATAAAAATTGATTATAGTAATGATATTTTTATTATCTTTTTATTTATGAGCGATCATAAAAACAAATAAGACATTCTTATATGCATATTATAAATAAGAAAAGATATTAGAATGTCCTTTTAATTTTTAGGTTTCGAACGAACCTATCGTAACATATAATATATAAGTGATATTTTATTTCTATAAGAATTTGTAATCTGTAATATTTTTTATATGTATCTTATTATTTATTATATTTTTATCTTTTTTTTTCAATAATAGGAAAAATATTTTATAATAACGAAAAACAAAAGTATTTTAATTATTATAAAATATAAAATTGATTGTAATCATATTCATGTATATGTACATATATATACATATATGTTTCTTTATCAATGAGATTCTTTTTAATGAGATTTATTATTACTGAAATTTTAAATTTTAAAAGACGTTTTGAAGAATTTCTGCTCCAGTATTCTAAAATGATGGTAGGTATATCAAGAAGATAATTCTATCATAAGCTTAACAAACCTAAATAGATCTTGTAAAGCGATTAAAAAAATAACGTTATGGCCAATCAAAACTTTATGACTTTAAATACCAAGGACAGATTTTAAAATGATATAAGAAAATAAAAAATTTTTTTTTAAATCTAAACAGAAAATAAATGGTTTCAAAAATATGATCAAAAGATTTTTCATTTTCTTCTCCTTTTATAGTCGTATTACATAAATCCTTTTTCGGGTCCTCAGTGGGTAAGACACAGAAAATGCTCTGTAATCACCGAAGGAGTGTGGGATCGAATGCCATACACGTGTGGGTTTACAGTTACACCTGGAAAAGAAAAGCTTTCTAATTTTCTTATCACATTTATGTGCCAAGGGAATAAACAAAAAAAAAAAAATAATAGTAAATCATATTTCATATTCATTCATGGTTAATATATTGGTAATTTGTAAAAACTAAAGTAATTTAAAAACACTTTAAAAACAGTTTTAAAAGAATCTTCATTTACATAACTGGTTTATTACATCCGATTAATATTAAACCAAAAAAGTTATATGGTTATTTAAAAGTCTTTTATATGTTTTTTAAGAAATTATTAAAATTATTCCTTTTAAATTTTAATTCGATTTAAATCTTACAAAATTTAATTATCAATGTATAATAATTTAAAGATATATCTTTTTTATCTTTCATTATTCTTATTTATCTTATCATCTTTCGATAATAAAAGTATAACAATATAGTATTTCTATAGAAATACTGCCTAAAATAATTTAAAAGGTTTCTCTCCAACTAAAATCTCTCTCTCTCTCTTTTTAACTAAAATGAAACTGCCTTTTTTTCAATTTTCAAAAAATAAAATTAATTTTTGTTTTGCAGCCACTTCATTCTCATGCCAATTTAATTACAAAAAAAAAAAAAACCCTTTTAGCAATTTAACCATTTAACCATTCAGTGTCAAATAATATTTTTAATTTGAGATCATGTACGTAGTAACTTAAGAATACATTCACCACAGAAAGGTTTTAGCACATTTTTGAAATTTTTTTGGAAAAATTCGCTTATTAGTTTTACTCTATCCGTTTATCTATCTGCCTATTTGTTCGTATGTATATTTTTAAAACATCTACACCGTTTAAAATAAAGAATTGGAGTACCAATGATGAACGAATAGGCCTCTTCAAAAAAATTTTAGTTTGTGAAACAACTTTTTTGCCGTCGCATAACAAAGTAGTGAAAAAAAAAAAACAAATGTTTCTCAAATGATTTAAATAGTTTTTGAATATGATAATAAAAAGTTTTAAAAATTAAAGAATAACAAAATATAAGTTTTTACAATTACGTATTAAAATTTACCGTTATATGAAATCTAAATTTTGCAAAATTTCCGTTCTTTCCTATCTTCAGAATTTTTTAAAAATTATTTGTAAACTTCAGGGCATATTTTGTTAAAGTAAAACGCCAAAGACATTAAGATTTTCTTAATTATATACAAAATTTCCTTATAATTGAAAAAAGTATCTATTAATTTTTCATAATTTCTTCCACAGAAAAAAATTTGCAAATTTTAATACAAAAGTGGCCCCAATTCTACAATATTTTAATGGTCTTCTAAAATATAGAACAGGATTACCGAAATTTGAGTCTGCCAAACTAATGAAGGACAGCTGCACAGGATTGAGACCAATAGAGAAATTATCTGAGATCGACCTCAAACTCTAGAGTCTTGTAGAGTCATTTATACATATATTTATAAATATTTTGAAATTATGCGCTTTTAAAAATTTTTTGTTTAACATACTGGCTTGTTTATGATTTGTTTTTTCTGAAAAAAAAAACAAACAGAACTTAAATAAACATTCACAATTTATTATTTAACTTGAAAAATTTCCATCGCTATCGTTACAATACCAAATTATTGTAATAATTTCCCAATCCGACAGAATATTAAAAATTGAAGGACAACAATGAAAGAACATTTACCTTTAATTTGATATCGTATTGCCTCCAGTTTTTGTATTGGTAATCAGACAGAAGTTTCTAAGAAAAATTTATAAAGAAGAAGGAAAAATACACTGAGTATAAAAAATTTAAGTACAATAAAAATTAGTTAAGAAAAAAAAAAAATTGTTTTATCCCAAAATTATTGCAATTATTACAGCTCACATAACGCCAAGCTAATATACCTCACAAATTGATAAAAATAATTAAAATATTAAAAGTTGTTTTTTCTTTCAATCTCATCAACATTTTCTCACCTTTTCACAATATTCAATCAATGCATTTTTTTGATTCCCTAACTATTGAAAGAATATGGTATCCTTAAACCATAAAACATAAACACATTTTTTTATACGACATGTTAAGCATCTTTGACATTTCAAATGCTATATGTATCTTATTTACTTTACTGTTAGAGTTACTGTTAGAATTACTGTTAATGTTGCTGTTAATATCTAACTTAGTATTACCAAATGTTTTAAAATTATCTCTATCCAACTAGAGATCTGATATACCAAAGATGGCATGAAAATTCTCTTTTAGATTTTAGTACTAAAATAATAATTTATTCTTTCTTTGAAATTTAATCGAATTTTTTACTTTTTTTACCAAATGTATATCTATTCTTTATTTAATACTTAATATTTAAACATTAGACTATTCCTTTTAATTCCTTTATTAGACAGGATATTTGTTTATAGATATCGATTAAAGAGAATTTTCTTACCATCTTAACATTTATTTGGGAAACCATTTCTTAGAAAGACAATCCTTTAGATTATAATTTTAGAACAAAAAACCAAAATAAAATCAAGAAAATTAAAAAAGATATTTAAAAAAAGGATATTGAATAAGATTCTTAAGGATCAAATAAAAATAAGTTAATTGAACTTTTTTGTTATTTATTTAAAAATAAAGAAAAGTTTTCTTCAATTTTTCTTATCAAAATATTTTCTTTTGTTTACATATTCTATAAAGTGTTAAGAAAAGTTTTAAAAAAAAGATAAGATTATTTATTGTTTGTTGAATTTTTAAGAATTTTTAAGAATTATTAAGGAAATAATAGTATAACATTCAGAAGAAACTTATAGTTTTTAAACTATTATTTATAAACAAAACTATTTATAAGAAAAGCTGTTTTGTTATTTTTTATTACAAAATCTGAAATTTTATTTAAAATGTTTATATTTATAATTTATTTTAGTACTTAATGATTTTCAATCATTCATTTGAGTGAACTTACTCACTCATTCATATTGAAGTTTTCAAATTTTTTAAATTTCAGGAAGTAGTAAAAATTTAAGTTAACTTAAATGGAGATTACCTTGAAGGTTCACAGAAAACATAAAGATTTATAACGATTCCATTTTATGATTTCCTAACTATGTTTTTTTCAATTTCGATTTCTAAATAGACGTCATTATATTCTAATATTTTTTTGTAAATTAATTCTCACGTTCTATTACATATGAGATACAACATCATCAATTGGTCCTCTTGCTCAGAAGCGTTTATAAACAAATACCACCAGATTCCAACAAGGATGATGAAATGTATTTTTAATTATTCCAGGGAACATAGCGCTACTAGTGTTTACAACGAAACAGGTATAACTAAAGTGCATGAAGTCTTTAGTGTTGAAGAAGGTCACATTTATATATGAAATACTAAATATCAAAACGAAACATAACATAGTCCTTCAAAATAGAATACAGTTAACTAATAGATGAACTAGATTTTCACATCACATTAATATTCCGTCAAGTAAAACTAAAAAGCACAAAAAGAGTATTTTTTCCGCTTCTATTCACATATTCAATATCCTACCACAACAGGGTAGTGCTGAACTGTCTCGCAATTTAAAAAAAAAAGCGCATAAATACATAAATATGAACATAAAGATAAATATGAACAATTTACATAAAATGTAATCCTCTTACTATCAAAACGCAAATATGGCAACACTCAACTTATATGAATATTATCTACTAATCTAAAATTATGGAAATCAACTAATCTAATATAATACGATTAAACGGCTACACAAATTGAAAACAAATTAATTTGACTAGTAAAATATATTGTACATCAACTCCTCAGCACCAGTTCTCAACTGAAAGAGGCGTCTTATCCTGGATAACAAAGATAATACAATATTTAATATAATTCCTTTATTGCACTGTTATTTTACATTTATAAATAAATAAAATAAATTTTGGAAAGGTAAGAAATCTGCCCTTCATGGTGTTTAACTTCTAATTAATGCTTTTAAGAAGTCTCCACTAAAAAAGTTTGAGCATTGCTTTAATTATACCTCTGCTCATGATTATATATTGGACAGATTTTTAAGTATATGCACTTTTTTAAGATATGTCCTCTTAAATATATATTTGTAGTCCACCTATTATTTTGTTTCACTGGTTTATTGTAAATTTTAACAGTTTTATCTTTTCTTTCAGTTTTTGTAAGAGTTCCTCATGCTTCTCGCAGTTTTAAACTTTCAGACTTTACGTTTTTTGTCAGTTAATTAACAATTATTTATGAATGGTTTGATGGCTACTTTAATATAATGTTTCTGGCTTACACATTTTTTTTTTTATGTGAATATTAAAAATTTTTATACAACTCTAAGAAACAAATATTTTCAAAAAATCGCTAACATTTTCTGAAATAAAAGTACTGTTGTTTTTAAATCTATATACTAAACCATACCAGAATAATTACAACATATATCGTCATATTGTACAACTCATTTCAATTAACATATTTTAAATGTTAAAACGTGCTTTTTCTTTTAATCTCAACAGAAATTTCTTAGTTTTTAATAAATATCCTACACAATATGCAATTTTTAAAGATATGAAACTTAAGATTATTTTGTAATTTGAATGTAAATGTTTGTAAATGAACTGAAATTTAAGTAAACTTTAAATTTAGTGTAAATATTATTTACATTGCATTTGCAATTCAACACCAATAAAACCTGATAAAAGCGTTATAGATATGATAAAAAAAAATTTCAATTTCAAGTTAAATTTAATTGTTTGAACAAAAATACAAAGCTAATAAGTATTAATTTACCTTTGGAAAATATTCATTCTTATAAAATGAGAAACCATTAATCCATTCCAATAAAACCATCTGTATCATTAATTAGAGCTATTTAACTATTCTTTCAGAATTCAGAATTTTTTCGAATAACTGCAAGAAATGTGCACTATAATCGTTCAGCATCTAAATAACAATTACTCATATATTTTTTATTATTACAGCCGTATGAAAGCAGTTTTCAGAGTATTCAGGGTATAATCCCTGATAACCTGAGTTCAGCAGTTATTACTACATACAAAAGAATTTTTACACTTTTATATAGTAAAAAAATTGTATTTGTCTAGATAATTTTAAATGCTGATTATTCAACACTGAATCAATTCTGAAGTTCCACAGAACTAGTGAAACAATAATAATAGTATAGTTACTCTCTATATCGATCTATTTTTATAACTGAATATTCTGAAGTATAGAGAAAAGAAGTTACTTTATTCTATTATAGATTAGAGTTGATAGACTGAACTAAACTCTTATTATTAAATTTAAGTTTTTACATTATTTTCATTCAAATCTCTATCATGAATATCATGAATTCATCATTCTCTATCATTCTATCATAACTTCAATTTTAAATTTATTTTAATGAAAAAGCTCTGAAAGAAAGGATAAAAACTTTCAATTGTTTAGTGCAAAAGTCTTAATTCTTTTCCGACCTCTGCTATTAATATAAGTAGTTAAGAACGACTTCCATAGAAAAGAAGTACTTCCATTCAGTGGTACAAAAGTACTTTAATAGTACTTCTAGGTTATCAGGGATAATTATTTGTGACACTTTAAAGAAAACCAAATAGATTTGAAACAAAATATATATTCTCGCTCAGGATGGAATTCTGTGTCAATTTAGCTGTGTGCGTCCGTTCATCTGTCCTCACGATAATTCATAAAATAATAAAGCTGAGATACAGAAATTTTTGGCACATCATACACCAGCAAACTTCATTTCCTCATGTCATGATACTTAATTAAGCTTAGACATCTGAAATTTTATAAAAGATGATCAAATTTTATAGTAATAACTTCAAGGCGTTGAGTGTTGACTGGTTAGGCGTTACGGGTACGAGTAACTGCTGTATTTAACTATATCTATGTACTTAAATAAATCAAATTAAAATATTTTAAATTTTATAAAAGATGATTAAATTTTATGGGAACAGCATATAATATTACATTTGTGTGGATATCCTATATACTAAGTTGATACAGTTAACTGTACACAATAACTATACCCAATTCTCTGTTTTTTGTCTGTGACAATTTATATCATCAAAATTTCAAACCTTTTACTGAATTACTTGTGCATTTCAAAAGTTCTAAAGAAAATTAAGGTTGTTTAATTATTATTATTATTTATTTCCGTTAATTATAAAATATTTTACAGGTATATACTAACGTGATTTTGGAAGGTTTGGTAAGCCTCATTTTTGAAAAATTACTCGGTAAATTACATATAAATCGTTTTACTTGTAAAATGCTTAGATTTATTTGTACTGCAACACAGCATATTGTTGATTATTAGGTTATTATGGATTCAAATATATGTATTTTTAGAAATTAATATTTTATTGGGATAAACAATTATAATTTCTTCTTTATTACAGGATAGATAAATTTAATAGACATATTGATAGGCACTTATTAACAATAAAATTAATATGTGGTTTAAATTTTACTTTTTTATCAACAATTTTTCCAATTTTTGAGAAGGTTGTTGCACATAGCTATAATATGCCCTATTTGGAAAAAAAATCCAAAACCAACCTTTTCATCCTGTATAATATTATTAAAGTTTCCTTAATTTTCTACTTGTATTTTTTAAGGTGTTTTAATTTTGCATCTCATTTTGTCTTATCAAAAATAAGCGTAATATCTTAAAATCCTCAAATTTCGAAAAACTTGTTAAATATGAAAGTGTTTCAAGTTTAATTACTTAAAATTACTTAATTTAAAAAAATTCTTTGTTAATAAATATATAACTTCTTTCAAATTAATTCCATATTTTAAATTTATATCCAGAGTATTGAAATAAGTTTCTATTAAAATGCAATTTCCCTTATTTTATGAAACCCATTTATAATGTCCAAAATAAGAATTTTTATAATTCTGAAGCCATAAAAAATAATTATTTATGCTATTGAAATAAATATTACCATAACATAAGGATATTCAAATTTCTACAGGATATTATTTTACATAATAAACAAAAAAAAAGGACTCGATTTTTCTTTACTTTTCCAAGGTTATTCAATTACCCTTACAAATCTCAATTATAAATGCAAAAAACAAAAAAAAAAGAATATTATAAAAAGAAAAAAAACTGATACAAAGCAGGTGAATTTTATGTAAACTTTTGAAAATTTATATTTCCAGATTTTTTTTTACAGGAGTTTTTAAAGAATTATCAAGGTTTTAATAAGAAATAGTTTTAAAATTTCCATTTACAAAGCATATTATTTTTAACCTTATACAAAAATGTTTAACCTTAAGCAAAACTTGAGTCTGATTATGTTATTGTTGTTCCCCCATTCTTTAAAAGATTTGTATACCCCGTATGAACATAATTCCGGGAGTATAATAAATTTGAAATTTGGAATTACGTTTGCTATATTATAAAGAGAGACTAGATAGATATTGAAAAGTATATATTATATTCTTGTTCAGGATTGAATTGTAAGTCAATTTTAGCTATGTACGTCCATCTGTCCGTCTACATGATAACTAAAAAGAAACAATGGAGGAGTTATTTTTATACAGAGTAGTTTTGCTATTAAAATTGAACAATTTAACCGACGAATTCGAGTAGTTGCCATACAACTCCTATTTTTATATGAGAATAACTCAGTGTCTAAATAAGCTCAGGTATCTGAAATTTTTTTTTTTAAGAAGTTATGTTTTATACAAAAATATCCGCAAAATTTGATTGATCTAGCGAAACAGATACCGGTACCTACAAAATTTATATTCTCATATCTTATTACTCACTAAAACTAAACATCTGAAATTTTGTAAAAAATTATTACATTCATTAGTTTTATTATTAAAATTTGATTGTTTTGGCGCAACGAGATCAACTAGCAGTCTTCTAAAATTTATATAAATATATCTAGGTATTAAATTAAGTCAGATATGTACAATTTTATAAAGAATGAATAAATTTCATGAAAACAACATAATAGAATATACTCGTGTGGTTATTTGAAAGTTCAAACAGTTGTATAACTGTTCAACATCTTCAAAAAGATAAATAAAATTTTGCAACCATTTGGCAGACTATAGCACGTCGGAAAACACCCCACCTAGACAGAAATACAAAGATCAGAATATTCAACTCCTGTTTTAAATTAATTCTTCTGTACCCACCTAGACAGAAATACAAAGATCAGAATATTCAACTCCTGTTTTAAATTAATTCTTCTGTACGGTAGCGAAACATGGATGATAGACACAAATAACATTAACAAAATACAGGTCTATGTAAATAAGTATGATACTATAGAACAACACCCCATAATCATGACCATAAAAAAAAGAAAATGGAGGTAGATGGAAAGAAAATGGAGGTCACACATTAAGAAAAACAAACTGTGCGACATCCAAAGCAGACACTTGTTTGAAACCCACAAGGAAAAATTGTAATAAAAAAAATTGTATTTGTAAGTGCTTTTCAATTAAAAAAAACTTGATACGAAATTCCAAAAAATATTTTTTGACTATATTTACTTGTTCGTACAATTAAAATATAACAAAAACTATATGTTTATAAGATCCATTTGGATTTACATTATTTACACTTTAATTTAAATGTAATTTTAAAATAAGCCTTAAAACAAATATATATATGAATTTTACAAAAATTACTACCTACAATTGCCCCTTTTCAAATTACATAATATAACAAAAATTAAAAAAAGAGAAGAAAAAAACAATTTCGAAAACAAAGACTCACCATTTTTATTTTTGTTGAAATTGTTTTCAGTGGTAAATCTTGAATTGAAAAACCAGGAAATGTTTTTGTTTTTCCAACAAATTAAATGCAAACAATGCAAAGAAGAAACCAAACAATTCTACTCTGTATATATTTATCCCTTTAGAAATTGATTACACCTCTAAAATACTGAAGTGTTGAATTACACAAACATATACATATAAACAAAGAACACCGTTTAAAATTACAATAAAGCAATAGAATTTAATAAACTTTGGCAAGAAATACCAAAATATTAATACAGGAATAGTCAAAATATTTTGATTCTAAGATAAATATTCAACAGAACTTGTAATTCAGTTTCACATATTTTTAGTACATTTCAAAAAAAAATTTGAAAAAATGTGCCTATTAGTTTCACTCTGTCCGTCCATCCGTCTATTTACAAAACTTCTACACCGTTAGAGAAAAAAAATTTTAACCATGGGTAGATCTCATAAAAAAAATTAATGTTGTAGAACACCTTTTTGATGTAGTCCCATTCATTACAGGGCTACAGCCCCTCAAACTTTGGAAAAGCTCTATTTTTAAATGCGTACATCTCGTGTTCTGAATATATTTTAACATTTAACATTTTAACATATTTTGAATCTGAAAACGCCATTCGACAGACATTACTTTTACCTTTGTAAATTATACAAGTTTTTTAAATTTGCAGGTATTTAAATTTATCGTTATGTGAAAACCAAATTTAGTATGAGTTTTCTACCCTCATAACTCTGGAACCTTTTTAAATAGAGACTTGAAATTTTGAGAGAAGAAAACATTTTTAGAAGTTCAAGTTTCCTCAGAAATTTTTTTTGGACCGCCCCCTGTTTATCAACTATTAGAGCTAAAAAATTGGAAATTTGCTATTTTTAGGCACCTGTACAAAGTTTTTTTTCGGTAAGAGATAAAAATTAAAGCTTTAGTAATATATTTTTACGTGTGTTAACGGTTTTTATTACTTATGTAGGATTCCGTACTTACGGCCACTCAAAATTGTGAAAAAATTCTATTTTCACATTTTTTCTTATTACATGAAATTTTCAAATTTTTGTGCAAATCAAAATTCTAAACAGTTTGTATTATCTTTTGGAAATGTGCGCTTTTAAAATGCATTGGTTTACATTTTCCCTTGTTTCTTTTTCAGTTGCCAAAAGTACTCTTACTTTTCTTATTAAAAATTTTCTCTGATTCTATAGTTTGGAATGTACACTACAAAAATAATTTTATTTCAAGTCTGTGGATGTAGATAAAATTTAGTTTCAATATAAATATCTCTATGCATAATTATAGGTACAGTCATTTGTACAAATATTTATGTAAAAAATATGAAAATTTAAAAAAAAAAAAACAAATAGACATTAAAACATTAAAACTAAAATTTGGCACAAATTTTACAACTTTTCTAACACAAAAATAATATAACTTGATGCAATTTTATGACAATGTTTCTTAACTCGTTGATAGCCACACTCATCGTCTCATAACATAACATAATGAACATAAAAAACCTTGCGTTACGTCCCACGTATAACACCGGTAAACATCACTCAAATGTTGTAAAATCCAGTCTACACTTGTGAACATAAAAATAAACTTAAAAAACTATATAAAACTGTATATTTAATCAATTTGAGCTTTTAAGAACATACAACAATGTTCATCAATAATATACGTAGGACTTAATGCAAGTTTATTTTTATGTTCACCGCTGATTACGGGATTTTGAAACATTTGAGTGATGTTTACCGTTAATATACGTGATACTCAACGTGTTAATGAACTCTGCAATAACAATGCGCTCAATACCCGAATTAATTCACTGACAATTTTTATATAGTTCTATTTTGTATAGTTCTGATTTTTAAACGACCAAAAACTATTTTAGTGTTTGTACTATAAAACATTCAAGAAAATTTTCAAAAATGCATAATTGAAGAACAAAAAATAAGTACAATAAATTCAAGTACAAGAACAAAATTTTTAAGAAAGCATATAAAAGGTAGAATGAAAAACCAAAGTTTTTAAAGGCGCACATTTTCTAGAAAATAATAGTTTAGAATACTGTGCCTTGGACCAAAGTTTTGAATAAAACCTATCTATAGGGTTAAAATAGCATTATTCTAGCTTTAACGGCGTAGAGGTTTTGTAAACAGTGAGACGAACAGAAGGGCGATGGAACAAAGCTAAACTAATAAGGCAAATTTTTCAAATTTAGTTTTAAAAATGTGCTAAAAAAAGCAGTATAGGCAAAATACACAATTTCAAAAGCCTTTCCAAATTTTACTTTTCAATTCCAAAATTTACTTTTCTTAGTAAAATGTTTTCTGATATTCTTAGTAATTAAAAAATGTTTTCTGAAGAACAATGTTTTCTGATATTTTAATATATTATATGAATACACATAGAAATACACAGATCCACATAGCATCCACTAGAAACGTGTTAAATTTTTACATTATTACTGTTAAGACTCGAAATCTTTTGTATATTTATTATTTTAATATATTTCTTATTTGTATATTTCTTATTTGAAATTTTTAGGATATTATATAGATATACTATATATATATAATAACTAAATGTTTTTTTTTTAAACTTCTTTTCTTTTAAAAAATTCATAATCTATTCAAGACTTAACCAATACTTCATATTTTATATACCCACGTATTTAGTGCTTTGCCCTCAGAGATCTCCTATATATTTCAAATTTATTTATTTTTTTTCCTTTATATTCTTTAAATTAAGACAAAGAATAACTTATGCAAAATTAGTATTACTCACAGCTCTAAGGCCATTATTATGAGCATATTTAAAATTTCTACAGTCTGAAAAAAAGAATATGTCAAATTGATTTTTTTTTGGGGGCATAGACACAAACACAACACTGTTTTTTTCTAGTATATTTTTAAATTGAAAATTAGTCCATTTCAATGATGTCCAATCGATACAAAGCCAGAAACACTATACATATTTAAATGGAGTGTATCAAAAAATATATACCAAAAACTTTGAAAATATCAAACGACATATGAAAATTTAAAAAAATTAATGCTTGAAAACAATAATGTTTGTAAAAAAAAAATCTTAACAAAAGTTTAAAATTTCTTTTACGTACTTTAAAATGGTTTCCTTCAGAAAGACCATGGAGAGAATCAAGAAAGACCATAGAGAGCCCGGCACTCTCTATCGACTATTGACTATCGACTATGTATAAATTTCCTGTACATGAGTAGAAAATTTTGTGTGATTCTATAATTGCTAATTGAACTCTGAGAATCGGATACTTTGAATCACTGAGTATCGGATACTTTGAATAAACCAAAATTTTAAACTAGATTTTTTATATAAAATTTATAGACGGCTTAATTTTACGGACAGCTTAGCTTTAGTTAACTTTCGATATTCTTATTCCTCTTAAATATTATATTAGAACATTGTTATTATTCATAAAAAATCTTAATTTAAATAATAACTATCTATAATATTTCTTCAAAATTTCTAATTGAATGAATTTACAATCTTTATTGTAACAGAAATTCTCATTTAATTTAAAAATATTCATATCAAATTGTTAAATGAAAAAGTTTACAGAAAGGTAAACAAGAACAGATGTTACACAGGTAACAAATTTTTATATTTGTCTTTTATTTTTATTTATTTTTTTTTTTTTTTTGTATCATTTTACTATTAAACAAACCAAATATCTATGGTTGTGGCACATAGTAGATACCAAATGTTAGTTGACACCTAAAGGTATCTAAATATAATTAGGATAAATCTTTTATTATTATTTTTTTTTTTTTTGAATTAAAAAAACACCAATGCCTTTTATGTGATAAAAAGAATTGCTGCAAATAGATTTTCTTTCACTGAACTATCTCACAATGTTTTATTTTTTTTTTCTATGAATTCGAAGAGATTTTCTTTTTTTTTTCTAATTTTTTCTTATTTAAATTCTTTAGGAATATTTTTATATAGGTGAACTTCACAAGTTAAAATAATTAATCTTGTGTTACATAATTTTAATTTAATTAGGGTTGACAATATGAGTTTAACATCCTTACATATCAAATAACAAACACATTTACAATTTAATTATAAATGACCTGAGATAAAAGTTTTAGATGTCAAAATATAAGCCCATAAAACAAACAAATTAATTTATTAATTACACATAATAGAAGAAAAAATAAAAAGGCAAGTGTTTTCAATTTAATATTAATATTTGATTTTTAGCACACTTCCAAAGAATAGATTTTTATAAAACTGGCATAATCATCTATATTTATGGACATCAGTCTGTGAACAATAATTTTACACCATTAGATAACCACTGAAATATGTATATGAATTTTGCATTGATTCAATTATTTTTTTTCTACGAAAGACGGTGGAAAACATCGAAATTCGCTCAAGGAAATTTCTCGAGGTTCCTCCGGATAGAGTTGAACTTCAACTTTTGATTGGTTGACCTCTTCCTTTGAAATCAAACTTTAGGATGGATCCTTTAATATATAATAATATAATGTAAAGTTTTATTTTGGGAATAAAGATATGATAACGATGCTTGGGAAATTGAGTTTGTTCTAATGTTCTACTTAAATTTCATTAATCGTAAATATATGAATTACCAACATTTTGGATCCAAAAATACGGCGTGCAAATTCCTGAATGTTGTGTTAGATTATCTTCATTTTTTGTGTGGTGTTACCAGCTTCCCAAATACATAATCAGTACAATATTGAAATAGTTATAACAATAGATTCACTGAATATCCTTTTAATCAAATAAGTTTTATTTTCTTATTTTATTTTTGTTCGGGAAGGTGGGATACTCTTCTTTAATCTCCTGACTGCAATATCAAATGACTAATTTTTCTTTTATGAAAGGTTTAAAACAACCTTGTTGATTTTAGGTTTCCAGCTGGAATTTTTTTATTTTTGGGTATTGGAATATGAAAATTATCTTCGGTTTATCTGCTTTCTCCAAGTAAATTAAATAATTTTGTATGCAATTTCAGTCTTATTCTGTTTATTCACATTTTACATAACTATATTTTCATATATTCATATACTTAATTGTACCAAGTATAATTTAAATACAATAAAAAATAAGTAGAACTTATTTTTAGAAATTTTTCAATGTTCTTCAGTCCCTCATTTTCTTCAGTCCAGTTTAAAGCACTACAAATATAAAAGGATCAAGTTATATTTACAAATAAAATACCACTTGATCCTTAGTTGAGCTAATCAAATATGAAGAATTATATACTTCATTTACCTAATTTTTTTTTTTTATTCTTTTTAAACTTAATCTCAAATCTCAGAATAAAAGCTCCGTTAAACTTTCGTAATATTATAAAGATTTAAAAAAAAAAAATTTTTTTTTTTAGCAATCCATTTATGATTTAGTAAATCCCTCAATAATGTTTGAAAGATTTTTTAAAGTAAAAAAAGGATATATAACTTATAAAGAACTCTTGTCAGATATAATATTTATTCAAAATAAAAATCTTTCCGATTTATCTAAAAAATATTAACATTAAATCCATTTAATTCGAATACAATATCAAAAACTTTTTACTTTGAATTAGTTTCAAAACTGTCATAACTTACGTAAGGGTTGAATATGTACTGAATTTTTCTATATTTCTGGTATTGAATTTTATCTAGAAGAAAAATAAAAAAGATTGAAAAACCGTAAAAGAAAATGAATGAAAATCTATACAATTTAATCTGTTCTATTTTTAAATTCTCACGTTTTAAACGTAAGAAGTGATAAACCTATAAAATATATCCTATAAAAGTTCCATTTTATTTTTATCTTTTCTACGAAATATTTATGACATTTTAAAAAATATTACACTAAAAGCACAAAATAGCTAAATTCCAAAAAAAAAAAAAAAAGAAATGGAATTTAAAGAAAACACATGTTTCTCACAACATAAAACAAACACTCTTTGTAAAGATATAAAAGATATTATGGTTTTAAAAATTTTCTTTAAAAAATGGATAAAAGGATAAAAATAAATCTCAAAACAGTTGAAAATATGTCAATTAATTCTTTGGTATTTGATTGTGATTATAATGAGATTAAATTTAAGGGCAGCAGGGTCAAAACTATTTACGTTTAAAAAAAAAAAAAAACTTAGCAAAATATTGTATAATGCTTCATAGTGTACAATGGTGCCACAATTTGCATGTTATTACATCCTTATAAAATATATAACAGCTATCGAAGCCGAAAGAATAACAAAGCGAAATCAATTACACAGAATCATGGCAACAAAAAAATAGATCTGGCAATATCGCTGATGTCAGTTGACAAATGTATTAAAAAAATTGTGATCCCGAGTAATTTATTTTTGATTTTAAAGCTTCTTATATAATTCAGTAGGCATATCTTCTGACGCAATAGTGTTCTGAGTTATAATATTCACATTCATCCTATTCTTAGAATATCAAAAAAAAAATACCAATATTACGATTTTTTCTAATACCTATAAAAATCTTTCACTTATTTATCTAAAAAAAATTGAAGAAAATTACCTTTAGAAAGCTGCAATTACACCACAATTAGTTATGTAATTAATTATATTCTTATTTGAAGTTACACAATCTTCTTTAATTTTGAACAAATATTGTTGTGTGTGGTGTGTTCATATTTACTCTTTTATTACAAAAAAAATCCTTTAGATACTAATTATATGATTACTATAGTTACTTCGAATTTAGTAATTTGAGATTTTTTGTTCTTCCTAAAAAATTGTTTGTCTTATATTAACAATAATTATTGACACGAGTAGACAAAGAATGTTTGATATTTTTAAATTTAAGTTAAAATTTAAATTAAGGTATTTTTTTCATTATAATTTTCTTTTTTACATTCATTTTTACACGTATCTGTTAGAAAAGTAAATATATTTATAATAAGAAAAATAAATATCTAAAAAAAAAATGTTCTACTGAAAGATAAAACCAAAATTCAAACGTGTTTTTAATTAGTTATTAATTTAAATTTAATTGAAATGCCGTATCTAGACTTGGCGTAGTAGATATCATTTTATTTGATGATATTTTTTTAGAATATTCAAAAATTTTTTTTTTAGAAAAACACTAATTAAAAATATTAAATTCTTCAAAAAAAAATCAAATACCTAATGATTTAAATAAAATAATTTTATTTATAAAACATTTTCATTTTATCGTTTATTTAAAGAAATAATCTATGTACAAAATTGAAAAAAAAAGTTTTAGGTTAAAACACTACTCATATCTAAATAAATAATACATCTATATAAAATGGATAATAGTGTTATGATGACATTCTAGAATCTAGAGACACTGATGTTGAAATTTTATCCAGATATTTATAACTTGAAAAAATAATAATAATATAAAATAATAAAAAATTATGTTTCTCATTTATTGATTAAAAAAATACATTTTAATTTATAATGTATGTACACGTATATATTAACCGGCTTGTTTTCTTCTATACAAATATGTCGGTACAGATTACCAAAAAACTATTTAACCAATTTTAGTGAAATAACAGCCAAAAGAAAGCTTTTTTTTTCTTCACTTGACCACGTTTCTTCTTTTTGACATACTCGCGATATTTCAGATGGAAATTAGGTATACATTTTCGGTTGCGGCTCAATTTTTTTTTTGCTAGAAAGTTATATAAATGCAATTTATTAGCGGTTGCGGCTCAACAAATTAGCCGAATAACCTAAAACATTATCTATAATATAATACACAAGATGTTGGCGAGACCTTGCCAACATGTAAAAAAAAATATTTTATTTCTATAATAAACCACTCACACTGAATGTAAACTAAACTGGCAATGATGATTTCTGTATATTTATTTAATAATTTAAAATTTTATTATCAGAGACACAAATCTTTGACTCAAAGTATTATCAGGAGACACAAACCGTTCATTAAAAATACAAATAAATTTAGTAAATATTATTACGAGTGACCAAATTTTCAACTAGAAGTATTATCAGAGAACCAAACCGTTCATTAAAAGTGGGTACAGTTAAAAAGGAAAAGTACATACTTAAAAAACATATTTTCAATAAAAATAAATTGAGCAAATTTTTAATTTTTAAATTTGACCGCCACATCGATTATGATCTGGTCGCAGCGGTAAATTAAAAATAAATTATTAATCTTCTGTTGGCAGTTTTCAATTTTTGTTTTGAAAAAAAATAAAAATAAAAATAGGTACTCTTAATAAAATTAAAGCGCCTGAAAGTGAAAAGAGCAAAGTTTATAGTAAGTCTCATGTTTATAAGAAAAAAATAATAGGCCGATTTTATTTTGATTTTGTTTTCACTATTATAAAAGCTGATAAAAGCTTCGCAACAGACTTTAAAATAGTTTTGTTTATTTAGGTTGAAATTTTGATTTTTAAGCTGAATTTTTGATATAACATAAAATATTCGAATTTTTTTTATTAATATGAAATGCGGCACACTTAAATAATTATATTTCATAACAGATATCAGAAACTTACTAAATATTATAGAAATGGTTATATTTCTTAAAAAAAAAAAAAGATAAAAATAACATAGAAAATATCATTTTAGAAGCCTTATCTCACAATAGAGAGAAATAACATATCTCTTAATTTTGTACTAATTTATTATTAGACCATTAAATTAAAAAGCTGTCGAAAACGGCCGTCCCCGAAAATTTATGAAATTGAAAAGAATTTATGAAAAAAAAAAGCCCCCGAAAATTTATGAAATTTCATTATCAGAGACATGAATCTTTTATTAAATATACCAAAGACATCTTCCAAAGTACATTTAAATAAAATAAATTCAGCAAATTTTTAATTTTGAAATTTGACCGCCACATTTATTGGTCGCAGTGGTAAATTAAAAATAAATTATTAAATTAAATTTTCAACTAGAAGTATTATCAGAGAACCAAACCGTTCATTAAAAGTGGGTACAGTTAAAAAGGAAAAGTACATACTTAAAAAACATATTTTCAATAAAAATAAATTGAGCAAATTTTTAATTTTTAAATTTGACCGCCACATCGATTATGATCTGGTCGCAGCGGTAAATTAAAAATAAATTATTAATCTTCTGTTGGCAGTTTTCAATTTTTGTTTTGAAAAAAAATAAAAATACAAATAGGTACTCTTAATAAAATTAAAAGGTCTGAAAGTGAAAATAGCAAAGTTTATAGTAAGCTTCATATTTATAAGAAAAAAATAATAGGCCGATTTTATTCTTGATTTTGTTTTCACTATTATAAAAGCTGTAAAAGCTTCGCAACAGATTTAAAAGTAGTTTGTTTATTTAGATTGAAATTTTGATTTTTAAGCTGAATTTTTGGTATAACATAAAATATTCGAATTTTTTTTTTAAATTCGGCAGACTTAGATAATTATATTTCATAACAGAAGTCAAAACTTACTAAATATTATAGAAACTCTCATAATATCTGTCACAATAGATTCATAATTTTGTACTAATTTATTATTAGACCATTAATAATATTGTTAGCCATGGAAAAAAATAAGATTTATTAGATAATGTAATCAGATCAGATATAGTCTTTGAAATTGCTTAGATGTGTGAATTCCGTCACGGAAAAGATTTCACCACCAGAAAAAGAATTGCGACTGTTTTATAAGACTAATTAGAAAGCTGTCGAAAACGACCGTCACAAAAAAAAGTGCCCGATAATTTATGAAATTTTATTATCAGAGACATGAATCTTTTATTAAATATACCAAAGACCTCTTCCAAAGTCCTCTTCCAAAGTAAAAACAAATTCTTTTTATTTTTTAACCGAAAATCAAAGATTGCTTTGATTGTTTTTGAATATTTTTTACATTGGAGAAGTGTTAAAAAATAATACCAGTAATACTAATACATACTGGAATCTGCAAGATTATTTAAAATATATTATAAAATACAGTGAAAAATATATTATATTATTATATTCCTAATTGTAATTACTAATTAGAAAAACTGATATATGTTGAAATACATACATATGTGTGTATGTTCAGTGATATAAGTACATAAATGTACATACTTTGATTTAAAAAAAAATTCTTACCTATCGTGCAAAAAAAAGTAAAACTTAAAAAAACAATTTAGAACTGAGTAGTCAGTGGTGTGGTGATTTTTTTAATGAATGTTTCCTTTGAAGCCAGTGTCAGTGTGGTGAAGTGTTTTTTTTTTGGTATTCGAAATATAAGAAAAAGATAAGTCATAATGTGAAATATCTTTAATTAATGTATATTAAATTCATACATAAATAAATAATTTTATTTTAATATTTTTTATAAAGTAGTTTGATAGTTTTAGTAGTAGTAGTAGTAGTAGTATTAGTGTTAGTAGTAGTAGGAGTAGTAATTATTCCTTTTATTCGATTAAAAATTTGTTACACATATATTTTTGACATACATATTTGAATTTTGTCCATAATGTCTACCATTCTTGAACGGATAAGGGAATATCAAATGTGGTACCGCGAACGAAATCGTGAACAATTACGTGAGTGGGCAAGAGAATATATGAGACAGCGACGTGCGGGAAATAGAATTGTGGTAGTTCAAAACAATCGTGATCGTCGTACATTTAAAGCGGCTATTTATGGCAGCGAAAACTTTTTATGTCCGGAAACATTTCAATTGGAAACATTGTCGGTCCAATGTTCTAATTGCAATGCATTATTTTTTAAAAACGAAAATAAATCAAACTGCTGTCATAAGGGAAAATTGTCTCATTTGCCGACCACTGAAAATAATTTTCCACCTATTTTAAAAAATTTGTTTGTAGGAACGGATAATAAAAGTAAAAATTTTCGTCAGTTTATTCGCCAATATAATAATGCAAATGCTTTTGCTTCTATGGGTGCTAAAGTTCATGATATGCCTGGAAGTGTTTATTGTTTTAAGGTTTCTGGTGAAATATACCATCGATCGGTAAATAATATACCTATTGATCTTCATCTAAATTCTGAAAATTACCTAGATCGTTCCAGAAATTTGGCTTATGCAGAGCTATTTCTTTACGATCCAAATATCGCGATTAATATTCGTATGAACAATCGAGCCAATATTTCTTGCAACCGAGAAATAATGGAAACAATTTCAAATGTACTTCAAAATAATTCTCCTTATGCGAAGTTTTATAAAAAACTTCGAGACGTATTTCAGAAAGAGATTACCGAGGCTAATCTAAATAATCGTCCACTAAATAATGTTTCATTAGTTTTTACTAGAAATTTGCACGACGACCAGCGCGTTTATAATCCTCCAACAAATATAGATGATATAGCATTAATTTTTGTTTCAGATCGTGAAGGAAATATTCCAGCCAATCTTGATTTTGCAGTCCATCCCACTAACTCTAGAAGTATACAAAGAATTAATCCATTATCGAAGCATTTAGATCCCTTGGTGTTTCCACTTTTATTTCCGAACGGTCAGTTTGGATGGACCACAAATATTTTTCATAACTCTGATAATGCTACTGCAGTTCGAAAATATATCACTCCTCTACAATTTTATTCACATAAAATTGCAGTTCGTAAAAACATTTTTAATCCTTTGCATTTCGCTGGAAAATTATTTCAACAATATTTAGTTTATGCTTATGCTAGGGTTGAAGCAAATAGGTTAAATTTTATTCGATCAAATCAACGATCGCTTCGTGTAGAAACTTATAAAGGTCTTTTGGATTATATTAACAATTTGTATCAAAATAGTAATACTACAGTAGGAAATGTATATATACTTCCATCTTCATTTATTGGTGGTCCTCGATTCATGGCTAAACTATATCAGGATAATATGTCTATTGTTCGTAAATTTGGCCGTCCAGATTTGTTTATTACATTTACGAGTAATCCGTCATGGAAAGAAATAAAATCAGAACTTAAGCCTTTTCAAAATGCTTCCGATCGTCCTGATATAGTAACTCGCGTTTTCAACTTGAAATTAAAAGAGTTTCTTGATGATATTGTAAAGAAGCAAATATTTGGTAGCGTTGTATCATATGTTTATACAATTGAGCACCAAAAGCGAGGATTACCTCATGCGCATTGTTTGTTTACTCTCAAAAATGATGATAAATTTAAAACCTCCGACGAAATTGATAAAATCATATCTGCTGAAATTCCAGACTTTAATGAAAATTTAAGACTTTATGAAATAATTACTAAACACAATATACATGGTCCATGTGGCGAGTTAAATAAAAATAGTGTTTGTATGATTGACGGTAAATGTTCGAAACAATTTCCCAAAAGTTTTTGCAATGAAACTGACATAACTATAAATAACTATCCGCGATATAAGCGACGTCCTCCAAATAGTCCTGATAATTTACCAAGAACGCGTTCAAATATTGTTATTGATAACCGGTTTGTAGTACCTTATAACCCATTCTTAACTTTAAAATACGACGCGCACATAAATGTTCTACGGTTAAAGCCATTAAATACATTCATAAATACATAACGAAAGGGTATGATCACGCGAGAATTGGAATCCATGTAGATTCTAATAATAATGAAAATAATGTTATAGAGCATGACGAAATTAAGCAATATCTTAATTGCCGCTATCTTAGTTCGCAAGAAGCTGCTTGGCATCTGCAAGAGCTTCCTATTCACGGACAATCACACAACGTTGTTACATTATCTTTACATTTAGAAGGCGGACAGCCAATTTTCTTTACCGAAGACAATATGGAAAACTCTTTAAGAAGAGAAGCTGCCAGATGTACTACTTTGACTGCTTTCTTTAAACTTAACTGCACAGATACTGATGCTCACAATTTTTTATATCAAGATATTCCAATGCATTATATTTTTAAAAATAATAAATGGCAAAAGCGGTCAGAAAGTTCACACTTTGGTCAAAAATGTATTGGTAGGATTGTATCAGTTTCACCAAAAGATATAGAATTATATCATTTAAGATTACTTCTTTTAAAATTGAAGGGCAGTGAAGCTTCTTCTTTCAACTCGCTTAAAATTTTTAATAATGTAACTTATCCAACATACAAAGAAGTAGCTAGAGCAAGAGGTATTGTAAATGACAGTTTGGAGTGGCATAATTGTTTACTGGAAGCCAGCAGTTATATGTTACCCAAATCCTTACGTTCCTTATTTGCTACAATACTTTGTTATTGTAACCCCACTAATTCAGTTCAACTTTTTAATGATTTTAAAAATAGCCTTATGGAAGATTTTTTAAATCAACAAATGACTGAGGATCAAGCTATAGCACACTGTATATTTCATTTAAATAAACAATGTGAACAGACTGGATTTGATTTTCTATCAGCATTACCACTGCCAAATATAACTGAAATTCTAAATAACAGTGTTAATATGGTTTTAGATCCAGAAATCCCTATAATTGAACCTACTTTATGGGAATTATTGAATAGTGGCCAACTCTTGGCGGCTTCAATAATATTTTCATCCGTACAATCTACTGTTGAACACAAGTATTTTTATTTGGATGGTCCCGGTGGTAGCGGTAAAACATTTTTGTATCGCGCTTTAAATCAAAAACTTACCGAAACTAATAAAAAGTATTATGTTTAGCATGGACAGGTATAGCAGCAACTCTCCTTCCTAATGGTATAACCTGTCATTCAGCATTTTCACTTCCACTTAATATGAATACGGTAAAATTCCCCAAGCTTACACGAACGAAGCGCGATTTGCTAACGACTGTAGATTGTGTTATTTGGGACGAAGCCCCAATGGCTTCTGGTATAGCTCTGGAAATTGTAGATTTAGTTTTTCGTGATTTAATGAAAAATGATTTACCATTTGGAGGTAAATTAATAGTTCTAGGAGGAGATTTTCGGCAAGTTTTGCCAGTTGTTAAAGGAGGAAATCGTGCGTCTGTCATTAATTCAACCATAAAAAAGTCGCATTTATGGGAACACTTCCGTGTATTGTCTTTACGACAAAATATGAGAGCCGCAAACGATCCTCAATTTAGCCAATGGCTGTTAAATATTGGTGATGGTAAAAGTTGTGATGATTGTCATACTAAAAAAACACAATATTCAATTTTGATACAATCAAATTATATTTCAAATGATCTTATTACCGATATTTTCGGTTCAACATTTACTCCTAATGACTTCGCTTCAATATCACAACGTGCAATTTTATGTTCTACAAATGAACACGTACGGGAAATCAAATCAAAATGTGTTAAAAAAACTGATTTCAGAAGAAATGGTGTATTACGCGATTGACTCTGTTAAAAATGATGATGGATCCGAAGATGCAACTTTACAAATTCAATTTCCCGTTGAATATTTAAATTCAATAAATCCTTCAGGTTTACCTCCTTATTGCCTTGAATTAAAAAAAGGATGCATAATAATGCTATTAAGAAACCTAGCGATAAAACAAGGTTTATGTAATGGTACTCGGTTAGTATTAATTGATTTTACTGCTAACTGTTTAAAGGCACAAATAATTACCGGATCTCATTCGGGAACAATACATTTTATTCCCAGAATTTCATTAGATACAGCTAATGACCCATCATTGCCATTCAATTTCACAAGGCATCAGTTCCCTATCCGCCTTTCTTATGCCATGACTATAAACAAGTCTCAAGGTCAAACATTTGAACGAATTGGCTTATATCTTCCAGAAGCCTGCTTTACACATGGTCAACTTTACACTGCATTTTCCAGAGCTATAAGAGCAAGCTCATTAAAAATCACAATTCTGGAGAACGCACGTCAAGGGAAAGTAGAAAACGGACATTTTGTAACAGACAATGTTGTTTACAAAGAAATTTTTCCTTAAAAATGTAGTTGTAGGTATATATTTATTGTGCAATTGCACAGGGGTCTTGCTAGTTGAATTATAAAAAATAAAGAAAAAAATCGTTTTTTTTTTTTTATTATCTGTATTGCTGAGTAGATTGAACTTTTATGCAACTATGTATATATTTATTTGTTTCTATATCTAATTATTTTTAATACACCAATCTTGTTTATTTTAACAGATTAATCTATAAAATTAAAATTGTTGTTGCAATTAGCTAAACATAATTTAATTATTTAATATAATATACTAGAGAGCTTCTTTGATTTATATTTTATGTTAAACAATAAATCAAAAATTTGATTTAAAATTAGTTAAAATTTTGTTCAATATTATGTTATATTATTTATATTTGTTTAATATTTGTTCAATATTAATTTATAATAAATAAGAATAACATAATTCGTAATTTAAATCTCTTTTAACTAATCAAAGTGATTTAAAATGCTTCTATAGATTTATATCGGGCACCATTTGATATTAAGCCATCATATAAATAAATTGTAGGAGAAACTAAATAGAAATAAATTATTTTAATTACTTTTCTACTATAGATAAGCCTAAAAGGAAACGGTACGATATCTTATTTTTTTAAAATCTTGTTTTTTGAAATCTTGTTTATTTTATAAATCTTGATTTTCCTAAAAATCTTGATAAATCTTGTTATTTTTATGGGTCTGATCCAATGAGAGCAACACTTGCAAAATTATTTCAAATTAAAATTTTCTATTTTTATTGAGCAGACACATGCTTTTGGAATTCAATATTTCTGTAGCAAAGAAGTTACACTGGATCCGTGCTCTAATTGTTAAATTATATCATATTGATCTTTGATATTTAAATATTTCCTTTTTGATTTCGACATTTTTAAATAGTAAATTAATCAATAACTTTTAATAGATTAATAAATAACTATACAAATTAAGTTGATTAACTTCCAGTTTCACATTAAAACTACAAAATATGACAGAAGAAAACATGGGTACTGCAAAAATTAAATTTAATATATTTCCGTTACAAAAACAATAAATTACAAAATCAAGAAAAACATAGAACAAACATTTACATAAGAAATTGTTCACTCAAACAATTTGAATCGAATTCAGGAAAAGAAAAAAAAACTCAGTTCACTACATAAGGCAGTCAATAAAAAAATTATTACATTCACTAAATCAATCGGGATGTTCACAACAACGAGTGTTCATTACACTGAATGTTTGCTGTATTTAAAAAATAGGAAATTTTCAAAGTTTGAGGGGATCTAGCTCCGTAATTGACGGGACTACATGAAAAAGTTGTTCTACAAGATTAGTTCTTTTCTGAGACCTACTCATGGTTAAATTTTTTCTTTCTCTATATCTTTAACGGTGTAGAAGTTTTGTAAACAGACGGACGGAAGCACAGAATGAAACTAATACGCACATTTTTTCAAATTTTTTTTGCAAATGTACTAAAAATAATTTGTGCATACAATGTATATGGCGTGTTATAATACTCGTATGTATGAAATTTGGACTTAGAAAAAAAATTAAATAAAAGTTAAAGTTAATCGGATCAAAAAATTTTGTATGGCAAAGTTGTTGGCAATTTTTCTATTCGTAAAAAACCGAAAAATTGCATTAGTAAATTACCACTTTTAGTTGTTCGATTTACTCGAAAAACTTTTCAATGTGAGATATTTACATTAAAATCTTAAATACGAAATTTGAAACATTTCCGCTCAGCCGTTTATGCTGTACATACTCACATACGAACACACACACAGACATCACGCTAAAAACTTACAAGTCTCTATGCACCGGAGTAGTGCATATTTGCAAAAATCTTGAGTACAAATTTTTGCTGTGAACACAATGCATATCTTTATACATTAATGTATGTATGTAATGTATAAATTTAATAAATTATAATAAAATCAATTCTGTAAAATAATAACCATTAATTATTAGTACAATTAATATTACATCATGGAATATTAAAATTGCAGAAAATATTTTCCATTAGGTGAAATTAACTTTGCGACGCTTATTAACTCAATTTATTTGAAATATTATTCTATGGGAATTAAAAATAAATCATTCTGCGGTTTAATAATTAAGTAGCTTCGTACTTTTACTTATTAGTAAGTTGCGGTTAACCACAAATATACAAAAATTTCCTTTTTTTTTGTTTATATAATTAATAATTATTATTTCAAGTGTAGTAAAATGATATCAATTTTAATATGAGGTGGATAATTAATTTTGTTTGACAAATTATTTTATAATTTTATAGTATCAATCAATTGACAACTGATATTTTTATTTTGTTACATGAGATATATATTTAATTTTTATTATTATAATCGCCGAATATAGTTTTTAAAGCTATAATACATTTCATGTCACGTTTGTGACAATGTAAAAGAGATGAGATAGATATGGTAAAGTATAGGTATATTTATATTCATGCTCAGGATCGAATTCTGCTTCGATTTAGCTATACATTTCTGTTCGATCGTTCGTTCGTGAGTACACAAATAATGAATTAGTTGGATTCTTACCATTTCATTTTTTATTTTTACTCTGAAATTTCTACAAATTAATTTTTTATAAATGCTACCTTTGCGATTAAAATTAAATAAGTTTGGACGGCGAGTTCGAATAACTACTCTACTATCTATTTTTTTTTTTATAAAACTATTAGTTTGTGTTTAAGCAAGCTTAGGGTATTTGTAATTTTATTAAAAGAAATTAAGTTTTAAACCAACTATCTCTGCAAAATTTAGTTATTCTAATGTAACAGATTCACGTAACTGTCATACAACTGCGAAATAAACATTTTCAAATTTTGGTACTTAATTAAGCTAGACATATTATGCAATTTTGTAAAAGATAATCAATTTTCATGGCAACAGCTTCTGTACAGTTTGCTAAGTTTAGCGCAATGCGTTCAAGTCGAATAGTTGTCCTACAACTCTGAAATTTATACGCTCATATCTTGGTGATTAGCCTAAAATTTTGTTAAAGTTTATTAAATTTTATGGAAACAATAATATTAAAATTGAATTACTTTAACATCAATACATTTGTCATTCATTTCTAAAAGTATTGATACTAATAAATAACCAGGCATCAATGAACATAAAAAAAGCAAAGTTTTAAGCATAAAATTTTTATAGTTATTAATTAAATTATTTATGTTTAATGTCAAACTTCATACTTACAACTGAAAAAAAAAAAACAAATAGTGTCATTCACATTTAAAGTCAATGATTCAATCATATTCTCATTCTACTAGAAAATCCTGAAATATATTTTCCAAAAAATATAACAAAAGGCTATTTTTTAAATCAGATAAATCTTTAGTGACGCGTCATAATAAATGTCTTAAAGGAAAATTCCAAGCAAAACATTGAAAAAAATGTCAACAAATTGAAAAATAATAAACAACAAAAAAACAAACAAATTCATTGGACATTTATGGTTAAATAAAATATTGATATTGTTTTTAGTAATGTTTTTCTTAAAAAATAGATATAATTCAGCCACATAACAATTTTAAAGATTAAAAACATATTGTTTAAAAATTATAAATTTTTCTTTCTTCAATAGATTTGATATTACAAATCAAATAATAAGAAAATTATATTGAAAAATATAATAATAAATAATATTACAAAATTTAATTAAATTACAGTTTTTTAAATTGATACTTGACAGGGAAACCAATAAATTACATTAGGATTTATACCATATACATAAATCAATACCCCAAAGTAAATGTTTAAAGAGAACTATTTATGTTAATAGAAATTTAAGAATATGGAATTTCCAGCCACAAAATAATTATTAAAAACTAAATAAATCAAATTGACACATCATTCTAATTCTCTAAGATTCTTTTAAGTATCCGCGCACCTGAACTTATAAAATTTGAATTAGTATCGAAGTGGAGTCAGTACAATTAAACAATAATTCTTCCTTTAAATTCAATCCTTGTACACAGCAATCATCCTTTTATACAAGGAATGTCCTATATTATAAAATTATGGAATTTAAAAAAAAATATTGAAGAAGTTTCTTCTATAAAAGCTGCCACTAAAAATAAATTCAATAAAGAACCTTAAATTACTTCTAACTAATTAGGGTTCTCATCGAAAAAAAAAAACCTAAGATAATAAAAATCTTAAAAAAAAGAAAACCTGAGAACAAAATTTTGAATAAAAATCTTAAAAACAAAATCTTGAATTAAAAAACGTTGAACTAAAATTATTTATTTTTAATATCATCAAATTTTGGCACGAACGAATTTAATACAGTTGGCGCTGCCACCCCCAAACCTTCACTAAACAAATTATTAAAGTCCTGATTAACACATTTCTTTCGGCACTAAGGAATTTTATTTAGAGGGGGCTACAGTCTCCATACCCCCGCTAAAAAATATATCGAAACCCTGATTTCGTAACCAACTATAAAATCCCACCTATTTATTTCTTTACATACAACAACAACAAGGTATTTAAAATAGTGGAGACTACAGACCCCATACTCTTGCTAAACAAAATATTGAAACCCTGATTTTGTAACCAACTATTAAATTTCTCCTAATTATTTCTCTTTACAAGCATATTTAACAAAAATGAATTTTACTATAAAATTAACTTAATCCAACATAAACTATCAAATTTTTTAAATTTTTTTATTTCCATTTTTTATTGAGTTCTGATAGTAATAACACAAGTAATGATCAAAAAATGTAAGCAGAGAATGGAATTTAAATAAAATTATATTATTTTTGAAGAATATCCAGACATCTTTTTCAACAAATATTTTGAGTTCTTCGACTCCTACTACTACAAATCAATAAATCTTCATTTTAAAACAAAATATGCAAAGCAAATTGAAAAAAGGATATATGTACAAAATGAACGTAATTTGGTTTTTCTCTTGTTCTCAATATTATTAATGCCATGTCACGTTTGTTTTGAATTAATTAAATTAATCTCAATATTCCATAAATTTTTCCGAATTTCAATAATTATTAGTGCAAAATTGTAAAATTTAAATATATTTCACTTTAAATATTAATTTAGTAAAATTTTTAAATTTTATTTAAATAATTTTACATTTTTTTTTTCTTAAATCTTAGGTTCAGTATCAAAAATCCAAAAAACCCTTAGCCAAATTCTTAGAAATTTTGTATAACCACAGAACATGAGCTTAAAAACCTACATACATATAGGTCATAGGATATAACCAAAATAAAACTTTTAAAAAATAATTTCTTGGAATTTAAAGTTTTTTTTTACTGAAAAAGTTAACCCATATCTGATGGTAACCGTAAAAAAGTAAACATTGCAATTTAATAATTTTAATAAAAAAAAAATTTTTTTTTATTTATATTTAAATATCAAGGGAGTGGATTAAAGGTAAATATATGTATAAGATTTGTAGTTATATAGAAATTAGGACAAGGACTTTCGCAATAATTATTTACTATGAAATTTTACTGATATATATACATATAAATTGATACCTCCCATTAAAAGTATTAAAAATTTAATACGGCTGAATTAAATATACAAGAAATAATTGAACCAGAAAGAATATTGTATTACAGTCCAGTGTCTTTCAAAATTTTAATAAAATATTGTTTTTTTTTTTCTGAATTTTATATATTTTTTTTTAGTGCATTTCTCTGAACAAAAAATGTGAACAGGAAATTACATAGCCTTTCCTTTTCAGGCGTGGCTGTAAATGTAAAAGCGAATAATTTTTATTACATGTGTAGGACTCGAACCCACACTCCCTCGGTGCTTACAGTGTATTTTATACGCTCTTACCCACTACTAGACCATAGAGGTCTCTTTTTATATATACTTCAATTTAATTTATTAATTAAAACTTCATGTCTATCACAATATTATAAAAAAAACAGTAAAAACTAAGTTAATGGTGCCACTAGTTACGTTGCCGGTCTTTCAGATGAAAGCTTACGGTATCACGTACCAGATCAAAATATTATATTAAATATAATGCAAAAAAAAAACAAATAATATACCGCAACTACACTTGCAAAAGTAGGCTTAATTTATTTCCTCATCACATTGTATTTAGTAGGTGAGCCAAAACAGAAGTGAATATAAAAAAAACAGCAAATGTATAAAATAGTCTTAAAATAATTCTAATAGTATGCTGAAAGGTTAACAAACACTCATTAATTAAAATCTAATGGACTAAAAACTCTTTTCAACTTCGAACACAATAATTTAACGATTAAATAATTGAATCTTTAAAATAAATCTGGGTAACAAAATAGGTACATACATATTGCTTCTATACCAATAACTGTATCACTTACATTAAAAATATTTGTAAGAAGTTACAAGTTTTAGCATCAAGGCTTATATTTCTCTCTTAAGAAGTGAAAAATATACTATAGAATATACCTATTCTCCTACTGGAATATACTCTACTGAAAGAGAATTTTAAAGTGGAATCGCTACGAACTTTTTCGTGATATTTACTAACCTTCCTAGTGGCCATTGTCTAATTTAATCTAATTCATTTGAAAAATAAACCAAACACTTCTTTTCTAATACTAGATTTAGAATCATTAACAAAATATTAAAAAAGTATCTGCTATAAATGTAGAAAACTAAAATATTTGATAATCACAGGAAACATAATATTATGTACTATATACCAGTAGTAAATACTTTTCACAATTTCTATTAATTTGAAAAAATTATGCCTAGAAGCAAGTAATATACAAAAAGGATTCAAAAGAAATTTCACACTTTAATAATTGTTTACACAAAATTTACACCTTTTTTCTCATACTACTTTTAAAACTTATAATTATTCATTTTTAACGAAACAAAATAACCTTTTTTTACCCTTTTATACATTTTAATATATGTAGTAAATTTTGTAGTAATTTGTAAACGCCATTGAAATTTCATGTTCCGGATTAAATAATATTAAGATTTTACTAAATGGCATGGAGAAAAAATTTAAAAAAAACTGTGTGTCATGTTCTAATAGAAGTCACAAAACAACCATTTAAACAACATTTTGATATTATGTCATTGATTGTTTATCGATTATTTAATATACATAATATGTAATTTATTTTTATATCCTCGTTTTATGTTATAATCATTACACGTGTTGAAAAATAAAAAAAATAAAGGAAAAACAACTTTAAACATCTAAACTTAATACTACTAGACAGCATAACATTATAAGTTAATCAAAAACTTTCGTTTAACAAACATACATACATATATAGAAATTGTTGTAAAATAAAATGTCAAATATGATAACTCAACTGTCACATAATGCGAAAAGAAAGATAGGTACTCGTATATGCATACATACCAACGTGTGTAGATTTAAATAATTTTTGAAGAAAAAAAAAATGAGATAAAAAATTTTTGATTAGAAAAATTTTCATTAAAATTGAATTCATATCGTCAATCAAAAACCACAAATCGTTTAATTTTATATTTCCACATTTCTTTCAGTTTATATTCTTACAATAAATTTTAAATAATATTACTTTTAACTTTCTCGTATTTAATGTAAAAAAGAGTAAATGAAACTGCATAAAACTTATACTTTATTAGTCTGCAAAGCATTCTCATCTTCATGTGGTAATCAGGTCGGAGATTTTTAGAAGCATAAGGTTAAGATACTTACATTCTGATATATTATCAAATTGATGAAAAAGATTGTGTCATTCTGAACTTTTTATAATTACTGAATAATTCTTCTTATAAGAAGTGTTATTGAAAAACTTTAAAACCTCTTTATTTTAAATTCTACAAAATTATACAAAACATGAATCATGTATTAATACATGACAGGTTATAACACTCAGTTGTTAGATTCAACTCCAAATGTAATAAAAATCTGAATAATTAACAAAATCTAGATAAAAACAATGACAATTATCTAACTCACAGAATTCTCAAAAAATGTTTCAATGCGCTTATACTGAACACAAGCATTATTTTGTGTACATCTTTCACGAGATTAGAAACTAAAAAAATGTCGTAAGTTCTTTTTTTTTTAATTGTTACAATTCTTTTTCTGTATTTCACATTATTACATTACAATATTCTTTATCTGTATTTCGCATACGCGAAAATAATAAAAAACAAAAAAAAAAAAAAACAGAGTGGTGACTAGCTACATATAATATGTATTATATATAAGGGTGACTATCTATTATTCGAATTTTCAAAGTTAATATATTTCTATGATTAGGTGTCAAGTTTTTGCTTTTTAATTTATTTTTTCTAATAGACTGTAAACCAAATAAATGAACAATGAATGTTGAAAATAACTTTTATTCGAATTTTGAAACATTATTTATAAAATTTATATTGGACAACAATATTAACTTAATAAATATTAGATAATACATGTATATATTAATACTTGAAAATAAAAAAACATAAAAAATTAATTAAAACTAATGTATAACAAACAACTTTTAATTTAACTTTATATCAAATTATTAAATTTATTCTTGTACACGCATAACATTAAATTTAAATGGCTAGCTTATACAATATAATAAATCTAATACATTTTATTAACTCTTAGCATAATAAAGGTGATTAAAAAATATATGTATTAAAATATATATGTATAGGTATTATAAGAGAGATACTTTGTTTTAAGCATACACAACGACCACCGAATTTGAAACTTTTCTAGAGCGAGATTTTTTATACCGTTACGAATACGATAGTTCACGAATAAAATAATATTCGTTTAGTTTCTCCGTTTGTAACGCATATAACTAGAAATAATAGATGTAAATTCAAGAGTATGATCAGGATAATAAAATGAATCGGTTTAGCTATTTGTATCTGCATATTTTCAACCTGTCTACCAGAACGGTCGTATCTCTGACAGCGAGAGAACTCAATATCTAAAAACGCTTGAGTAATAAAATTCCCTCAAAATATATTTGACACAATTTGTAGCTTTTTGGTTATATTTGGCTCCCTTGTTTTTGGTTAAGATCGGACGTCACCTTAGCATAGCTACCATTCAAATTTCTGAATTCAGATTACATATAATATTTCCAAAACTAATAAGACTAGGATATTGATATTAAAAATGGACAAGTAATGTAAAAGGGCAAACACTTTTACAAAGTTTTAAATTCTTAAGACCATAATTCCAGGTAGGAATCATAGAAATTACTGGACAAAAACAATTTGAACAAAAATATAAAAATATATGAAGAAATACCTGCTTATAGTTATAATTAAGCATATGCAGTATAATGATTGAAAAGATTAAAAAAATTCAATTAAACAGAAAGAGCACACATGATGACAGTACTAAAAGAAAACTTTATTCTGTATATGTTTGATGGCAAATCAGATTTCAACAACACCGAACATTATAATTAAATAAAAACAAAAACATTGCTAGAATCGAGTTTACAATAGAGTATATTCTTCAGTCTCCTTTGACAATACTAATATAGAACAGGCAACATAATTTTTGTGAATGATATTCCGAGGATTGTAATATACATTTAGAATGTATGATTTATATACGTTATTGCATATAAAGCATCATACTGAACAGATTGCCGTTAACAATGTGGAATATATTATTATTTGTGGAAAGTAATGCTATATGGAAGACGAGATTTTACTCTTAAAATAAAGACTAATCTAATAGTAATAGCTTTTTAATAAAACCGGATATAAGAATTTGGCAAAGTAATAAAACTCTTCATTTTTTCTACCAAAAAGTTTCTTCATATTTCGTTAAATAAGAGCTATCGGTTATCGTTTAAATATTTAAACTTTATCTCTGGTTAAACATGTTTCAAAATTAAAGGGAAGAATCTTAGTATCAAAAGTCCTCTCAATTACATAGAAATGACAATTATTCTTAAATATATTGATTCTCCCCACCAACTAAAACAGCATTTTTAATATCGTACCTTAAACCTTCGTAATAAATTTTTATTAATATCTGTTTTGATGGGAACTTTGTAATCATTTGGCAGATCATCTGAAATAAAAACTTTACTTCTAAAATAAAAATTTGTAACATAACTTTTAAAAATGATTATGTATTTATCTAAAACCAGCTAAAACTTTTATATAAATTTTACCTTTAAAAAAATACAAAGCTTTTATTATTTATCACCCATTAAAATTTTTCAATTAAAAATTTTTAAAATATGTTCAATAATTATAACCATTTTCACATAATTATTAAATTCTTTAAGTATTCACTTTGAAAAATTATTTTCAAATAAATTATTATTAGAACATAACCTCACATTTTTATTAAAAAAATATTTTCACACTCTTGGAAAGATCATTAACCTTATTATAATCTTTTTTTTCTTACATAATAACTACTGAACCCGAAATTTTATACTCTTATTTTATTCTTCCTCAATTATAAGCATAGGCATATAAAATTTTTTTGAGGTTCAATTAATCGATTGAATTAACCTCAAAAAAAAAAAAACATAATAACTATCCTTTTTTAGCATTATAATATAAATAAAATAAAACAAGTTTTAAAACTGGTTTGGTTATATTAAATTGCACTAAATAGTAAAAACTAAATAGAAAGATGCACAGGTTACAGTTGAGGTTAGTACCTAGAATCCTTAAATATTAGTTTCCTATCCCTGTTAGCTAAATTTGAAATCTAAAGTCTGGATCTTAAAAATTTACTGCTGGATATTAAACATTAATAATAATTCCTACATTTATTCGTAAAAAAATTAATTTGTTGATTCCGACTGTAATTTTAAATATGAAACAAACCCTAGTTTTAGCCCTCATACTAACTTCAAAGCCCGTCTTGTTTCTAATTCTAATCTTTAGCCAAAAAAACACGAATAAGCACATGGATATTATATACAAAAACCGTACGGTTTTAGCTCTAGTTTTAAAAAATACTCTAATTCTAATATCTATCTTCAATTTGGGCTTTGACGCTGACATTACGAAATACCCATCAGAAATTTAGCACCATGATATCATTTCAAAATAAAAAAAAAATTTAGCACCATGATATCATTTCAAAATAAAACAAAATAATTCCCAATAATATCTTGCTTTTAATTCTGAAATAACAGACAGACCCAAATTATGACAAACAAATTAAAGTGAAACTAAATAACACTTAAAGGATAAAAGAAGAACTCATTTTTATTTAAAACCTTATCTTTAATGAATTTTTTCTTTCATTTTGTGTTGATGAGTAGACAAAATTTTTAAATTTCTAAGGGTCTATATTAACAAACCTCTGGGGTGTTTAGAATGGCAATATAACAAATATAATAGAAATTCCCACCACAGGTAATAGATTGAAATTATAAAATCAAATGTTAAACAATTTGTGTGTCTTCTGTATTGTGCCTTCTAATACAGTGACCCAAAATAGTATTGAAAGGAAATTAAAGCACTTAGAAATTTAAAATAATTGAACTTTACAAAGTTATTGCAAGAAAATCGTGCAAGAACCGAAGAAAAAACATCCGCCGACTTTAGTATAACATATTTATGATTCGTAATATTAAAATTTCAAATTAAAATACAATTATTTAAATTGTTCTTTGATTGTTCAATTTCATTCCGTGACCTGGCTTTATTTTCCTATTATCTGCCAAGATTTGCAATATTGTTATAAATATAAAAAAAAATTACAATTGGTCTTATACTACGCAAATGATTTTGATAAAATTTCATATAAGTATAAGGCTAATCGGAAATTTTAAACCAGTAGTTGTCTAGGCAATAGAACATGTTTTGCTGCCGTTGTAAAACGAAATATTCCTAAAATTTAATTAATTAATCATTTAAAATAAAAAATAAAATGATTTTTTCTTTTGAAAACCACTTATAATTCGTCCACTAAAGAACAATTAACAGTGAAGACCAGTGATAAAAATTAGCCAAAAAAATTAAGCTGGCATGTTAACGTTATAATGACATTAAGGTAATATTATATAAAGAAATAAATCACTGATACCAGCGATCCTTCAAATAAAAATAAATTATTTTTAAAAAATAATTTGAATAGTAAGAAAAGTTCTAGTACTTTTATAAATGACTGTGAACAAAATATGTGAAAGTATTATCTACTTTAATTTTAAATTATAGGATAATTTATTATTAAGTTTTTTTTTTTTTTTTCAATTTTCTTTTATACCTTCATATTTTCTCTCTTTTACTTCTCTTACCTGTTCTATATTTAAAATAATTTAACCAAAGAAGTTCATTAAACTGATCCACCTTATCATCCCTCTATATCACACAATATTTTATTTTTTTTTTACTCTTACTTATTTTTATATAACACAAAATTGAATAAAAAAAAAAGAGGAAGCAATAATGAAAGTTTCACAAAAGCAACATAAACAACATAGAATTTTTCCTCTAAGGAATATATAAAACTTTCTTCCTTGTGCTTCTATCTTATTAATCGTATATAATATAGTATATGTATACTATTGCTAATTTTTTTTCATATCCTTTTCCTGTATTTTTTTTTTTTTTTGTTCATTTTTTCTGGTTTTCAGTTTAGTGCTTATCAATGAAATATTTGTTTTGCTTTTAACAATTTTCAATTTAAAAATTTCGTAACACTCATACATACCATAATGAATCTTCAATATTTTATCGTCTTGCTCTTCTTCTTTTTTAATTCTATTATTGGAAATACTGATGAGGTTTATTCAACTTTCATCTGAGCACACATTTCAAATGATAAAAATATTTCGTATTAGTTTTGTTTTTTTTTTTTTTGTTTTTTAATTAAAGATTTAAAGATTCATTTATGTTCAAGGAAATCTTAATGTTAAAGAGTAGGTACCATATTTTTCTTATTTCAAAAATAAAAAACAATTCCTACTAAATTATATTAGTGGAATAATTGAAGATTTTGAAAGATATGTATAATATGGATATGTAAGTCTAGTCAATCTCTCAAGAAAAAAAAAAAACAAAAATGTATAAATAAAAATTTTAACCTTTAAGGATTTCATATTTTAAGCAATTCAAAATTTTATTTATAGATATTCCGCAATTGTCGCAAAATAAAATTATTTCCCCCTCTCCGCAATTGTCGCAAAATAAAATTATTTCTATAATCAAAATTTTTGAACTTAATAAAAATTTGTTTCCGCTTGATGGATCCACAATTTAAATTTTTTTTTTTTTTTTTGTATTATAAGAGCTGAATAGTTATTCAAAATATACTTTTTATTTTACACTCAATCTTATAATAGACTTAATCAAATTTAAAAATATTCATACTATAGCTTTATAAAAAAGATTCCCTTCTTTAATAAGGTAAGATGAGGAATATGGAAACAAGTAAGTAAAACAGATAATTTTATATAATCATTATTTTTAAGGCTAAATTTCTCAAATAAAGACTTTATTGGTGCCTTAAACACTTTAAAATAAATATTGAACAAAAATATCACACAATTTTTTTTTTTGAATATTAGGCCCAATATAAATAGTTTCATTATTTCTCGCCTATACATTATTTTTGTCCATTAATTCCAAATCGCAGTTTCAGTGATAAATAAAATACCAAAAAATAGCAGCAGTAGAAAAATCTCCTAATAACGACTGCAGTCGGAATAATAAAAATAAAAAATTTTGACTGATATAACAAATAAAAGTTTAATAAAATTGAATAATAAATTATAATTTTCATTTACTATAAATTTATTACTTAATTCTCGTAATTAAATCAAAATATAACTTTATCAAGACAAATGAAAATTTCCAATTTTATTTCAAAATCAAATTTATTTTTGGTTTTGTTTGCATACTTTAAGGAGGAATCACCAGTATCCTAAATTTTTATTTTAAGATGTCATATTTAAATCTTACCAAGTTAAAAATATAACATATTGTTTCGAAATGAATCACATAAACTTCAATCACAAAATTGTTTTTTTTTTAATATAAGTTATTTAAGGATTACAAAAAGCATATACAATTTAAGAAGGAAAATACTTCACGCAAAGGACGTTACGTGTATATTTTTTTTTATTCATTCACTTGAATAAAAAGAGACAACATATAAATTAATTAAAGTAAAAATCACGAAATGACAGCACAGCATAAAACGCCATCACTTTACTTTTCGATATACAATTCTAAAAGAAATTATTTTTATTCTGTCTGTAAAAAAACAGGAAATAAAAAAATAATGAAAATTTAATTGAATACGTACATTTTTTATCTTTTTTAATTAAACCATTTTTTTTTTTTCATTCTATATTACGAAAACAGTCAGTTTATTTTGAGAAAAACATGCGATTGTAATCTTTCTGTTTATTATAGTGGTCACATAATTATTGTACTCGAATATAGGGATAATTAATAAAAAATTCAAAAGCTTAACTTGATTTAATAACACATTATTAGTTGACGCCATAATACAGAAAAAAAAACTTTTAAAACCCAAAGATTATATTAAAGGTAGGATAAATTAAATTTTCTAAGAAAGCACAATTACACAATATCTAAATAATTTATAGAACATTTTGAACATTATTAAACTAATTGGGCTTTTTCTCACTCCATATTAAAGAAAATTCAAACATGTACATTAATTTCTTCTTCTTTTAATTAAATACTGCTTAACGGGTTACAATTAAGCCACTTCACTCTAAACTCCTCAAAGACTGTTTATATGTTGCTGAAACAAAAAAATAAAAGAAACATTGACCTAAACATAATGTTGGACAATCAACCAATATAGAGGTACTTGTTGCGAGATACCTAGGCCTCACCTTAGATCACGCCTTGTCATAGAATCATCACTTAGAGGAATTGAGAAAGTCTATGCTATCAATGATTGGGGCACTTTGCAGATGCCCTCCTTTGAGATGTGACGTAATATGAATGATTTTTTTCACCCATTTCCAAAGTAAAATTAATTACTTAATCACTATCTGGAGTCAGGGTTCTTTTGCCAATAAAAACTTTATTAAGGTAATAACAAATAGGGCGATTACAACACTTTTCAGATTAGCTTGGGATACAGTCACTGAACAACTGTATCCATATGTACCGTCTATATACAATTGAACAATCAACACACATAGAAAACAGCAAAGCTGGCAACCAACACTGGGATACACAACTACAACACAAGGATTGCAAACCGATTTCACCTCCCAGGCCCTAGAACAAATAAGGTTCGAAATGATGCTTTGTATAACTGCGTTAAACTATTCACTGAATTACCAGATCATGTGAGACTCGCACCGAACCTGCAATTATTCAAAAAACGGTTCAAAGAATTATTTTGAGTACTTGAATCTAAAGCTATACGTCACCGCAACTGACCGAAAAAATTCACCGAACATTATCCGCTCATACCACTATATCTAAGCCAGATTTCTGCTGGCTGCAGATATGGTACTTAACAAATCGTTAGATCTTTAGAAATATGATTTTTGTTTATTAAATATGTTATATTAGATATTTTTGTTACAATTGTTAAATTATTAATAAATTTTTATTATATTTACTGTAATTATAACTTAGTCTTAATCTCATTAGTATTAGCATTAGTTTATATTAAATGAATTATAATGAATTAAAAATTAAAATTGAATTAAATTAAGTAAAAACTAAATCTTAATTATGAAATTAAAATTGTAAACCAACAAAATTAATTATCATAATAAATAATGAAAAAAAAAAAAAAATCACTTTGATTCAGTTCAATTCTATTCAATCGATGATTAAAAAAAAGGAAATATAATCATTTTATTGACCACTTCATTGATGATTTTTGTTGCTACATTAACTAAAATTTAAAAAAAAATTAATTTAAAAAATATTATTATTTAGTAAAACCTTTATTAATAAGTAATCCTCACTCGCCCTTTAATTCATTCAATTTTGTTTTTCTTAGTTTTTTATTGATTTTTTTTTTTTTTTTTGAATAACACCGTTTTTGATGGCGTAATTTGTTTGCGTTTATCGAGTCCTGAGTCCATGTAAAGAAAATTTTAAACCAATAACACATTTTTTTTTCGCTTGTTCAGTTTACCTTTGGTGATTTTTTTGTTTTTTTTTTTGTAATAAATGGAATATTCTGGTATAATTAAATTTTGATTTTGGTATATTGATTTTTTAATAAGTTAATAGTCTAAAATAATAAATTTTCGAATCGAATAATAAATTATCATAATCAAAAACCAAATTATTAGATCTAAAACTAAAAGTTTCTTTACAATTTAGACTTCATTGCCTCCACAATGCTTAGAAATCATAATTTACATAAGAAAAATGATAAAACTCTAAGATACATCATGAATTAAACATAATATGCTCGTATTATTTTCCTACACGAATGAAATGAAGACAAATATAATCGATTACTTAACATTTCAATATAATTTTAATATAAAATTATATACCATATATAAATTATCCTCTTGTTTTCAATTTAAGATAGTAATAAAATTCTTATTATAAATATCGTAACGATTCCCTTATAAAAGTTCTGATATCAAAATCTCTCTGTACATTCCAAAAAAATATTTTTTTCTGTCTCTTCAAAAGACATACAAAAATAATTGACATGCATTTTATGTCAACATTAAATATTTTACAAAAAAAACTGTGATTGAACAAAATTATATTGTATATCAAAATAACTTACAACTATAGATAATCAGAAAGTAAAATGAAAACATACATGTGCGCATAAATATCTTTACACATATCTTAAAAACTAATTTATATTTTCTTCGTTGAGTGAAAATTTAATTTTATTTTTTCTTTGTCAAGAAAAATCATTGAACATAAAAGAAATTGAAAAGAAAAAATTAAAAAAAAAATATGTGAAGAATTTAAAGATCGAATAACTAAACTGAATCTACAGAATCTGAAGATTTTACGAATTTAAAGTTACATAATACTATATACAAAAAAAAAAATATGTTTTGAATAGTTTTTTTTTTTTGTTTTAAAGATACGTTAGAAGTTCTCATTGAATATAATGTTTAATGCTTTTATCTAAAGACTGCTTCAAATTATTACGATTAAAATGATTAAAAACATCTTATTTTCTCTTGTTTATAAAAATTATAAGGAACCTTAGGATTGAATTTTGAATTTTAATTGAATCGTTCAAGAGTTTCCTTGTATGTTTAAACACTACTTTGTTTTACACATTCTGTTAATTTGTGTAGCACTCAACGTGATAAACTTTTAAAGTTATATAATCATTTTTTTTTCCATTCGTTTTACGACAATCTCCAAATATTATTTCTTTTATGTTCTGATCTTAATTATAGATATAATACGTTTATTACTTTAACGGAAGACATTTTTACTTTAAGTGAAGATGTTTTACTTAAAGGGAAAAAATGTTTACTTTAAATGAAGATTTTTTAATTAAGTGAAGATATTTATGTGAAAAGTTAAAGTTAAAAGAATATATATAATATACTATATCAAATACAAATATGAATAATAAATGACTTAGTGGATGCCCTATGCTCCATATAGAAGTAGCAAGGAAAAATATCAAATACATATAATTATCAGATCCAAATATATGTATCTATATTAAGCAAATTAAAATATGTGTATATTAAATATTTGTATAACATAAATTATTGAAGTAAAGATTTTTCATTTAAAATAAAAAAAAATCTTCACTTAAAGTAAAAAATATTCACTTAAAAAGTCTTCAGTTCAAATAAAAAAAGTTATGTTAAATAATTTAAGTTAGGCCAAGTAATATGATATTCTGAACTAAAAATAAATTTAGCTGAAATTCTCTTAAATACATATTGCTCTTTAACTAAAGTTAAATTTAATCTGAGTTATATAGTATCGAAATATAAAGAGCAACTACTGTCATAAATGTCATAATTTTTAGTACCTATAAATCTCTTAAAGAGATGTTAAGATATTTTCAATGTTTTAAGCTAATTTTTTATTATTATATATGAAGCATTAGAAAACTTTACTCTTGCCAGAATCCACTATTTTAACCACAAACATTTCTACATTAAAAATTGGTTGATAAAAGAAATTAATTATTCTTACCAAATAAAATAATTGTCAAAAATTTCTGACTATTAAAATATTTTAAACCCGGTTTTTGTCACCCACTCTACAACAGTATCAATAGTAAAAAAAATAGGCAAAATTTTTTATTATAGTAATAATAATTTTTGAAACTCATTGATAATAATGATAATGTGGCCAATATGTTAAATTATTGATTCTTATAACTACAGAATACAACGAATAACTCCAATAACAATATAATGTTAATTAGTATATAACAAAGATGTTAGTTTCAGTTTCATTACAACATTTAACCTTATTTTTTTTATTCAACATTTACTAGCCATTTCAATTCTATATATAAAAATTTTATATTAACAATTTATTTATTAAGGTATAGAATACGACATTTTTATTATATTTTATTGTAAACATAACAAATTCAGAAATTTCCATAGAACATGCATAAACACAATATTATACGTTATGTATAGGTAATAATTTGTAACACGGAAAAAAAAAAAAGGAGTTTTTGAAAAATAAGGAGCTTTTTCAAGGATATCCAAATTATGTTATTAATAAAATATATCCCTTTACCAAAATATAAACATGTGTTTATACAGCATGGCATAGCATATTCAAAAATTTTATTTTTAAATTATCTTTGTGTTTTAATTTTATTTTTAGATTATCTTTGTGTTTTTTAAAAATTTACTAACATACCAATCATTTGAAGATTTTTATTCTGCTTGTCGCGTGTTGAATGAGTAAAATAAACAAATACACATTATTATGAAAAATTAAAATGAAATGAAAATAACTGCTTATATTTAAAAATCTTAACCAAATTTATAATTAAATATTTTACAATTAGTTCTTCAAAGTAATATTTTTTAAATTCTGTTCTTTATCTAATCTTAAAAGTCTTTGAATTTCAAGTTCTTTCTTTAGATGAATTACTAAATATACTATTTTCTAACCTATAGTGAATTTTTGTATACATGTATATTGTAAATATATTTAAAATAACTCAATTTACCATATATTTGCACAATTGCTGTTTTTTTTTTAAAGCTCTGCGCCTATATTATATCCCTAATTTGATGACTGTATATGTTTTACTTAATACCTTTTGTATTTTAACATTCTTACATATCCTTTATCTAAAAATTTCAATGCGAGGACTGGGTTTTTTTTTTTTTTGAATGTAATCACATGAATAATTTATCTTATAACTTTATACATATGTTAACATTAAAGTTGAGAATGTTCAGTGGAAAACATACGTTTGGAAAAGAATTTTTCTACCATCTCTCTCTCTCTCTCTCTCTCAGTTACTTCGTCCCTTTTTTTAAATAAAAGAATTGTTTTCTTTATTTCGCAAAACAGTTATTTTAAATTCAAAATCAAAAACAACTTTTTTTTTATGTAGATTCGAAAAATATAATTTTAAAGAAGTTACTTTTTCTAAAATAAAATCATTAATATATAAAATTTACAGTTACAATAACAGTTTTAATTGTAAAATTTGAATGCTGTCACATTTTATCAATAAACCTCAAAATGTTATTGAAGGCTCTAAATATCAATAACACTGGAATTATTTTTATTGTGGGTTTTAACCGTGTTTGGAAAAAGGAAATTCTACGAAAATATAATATGTCTGAGTGATATGTTTTACAAAATTTAGAGATTTTTATTTTATTTTTAATTTATACATCAAATAAATGTCAATAAATTTATGAAATTAATGGAATATAATTGTAGGTTTTAATCATATCAAAGAATATTTTATAATCCTGTCTAGAAAATATACAGAAGAAATCGTTCAAAATATACATAATATTTTTTGTTTGTTGTTATTTAGTTTTTAAGCCATTATTATGCATAAGCTTTAATTCAAATGTCTTTTTTTTTAATTTTAGACCAACATTTTATTATTGATATATATATAGTGTACTGTTAACTCTACAAATAAAACAACAAAATTATATGATGCGAAACATGCTCATATTAATCTCTACAAATTTAGTTTCTTGATTTTTTTTTTAATATTCTGATATTTAATGTTTATCATTAAGGTGACAACAAATATTATGATCTTAATAATAATGTCAGGTCACATCCAATATTAATAATTTATATTTTAATGGTTTATTTTGTAATAATTAATATCATAATATAAAGTAAGATAAAAATATAAAAATAATTTTTGTATAAGGTAATAGATGGCGCACAAATATAATATTTTTGTCTCATAATCTTGTTCAATAGGTGCAGCGGAGTAATTAACGGCTTAGTGAAAATAATTATTAAAAAACAGTACAGAAGCTTATAATATCAATAATAAGCGAATTGGTGAACATCTATTACTCCTCATAGAACTGGAAAGGCACAGTGAAGCTATTTTATTTATTTGCTTTTAATTTTTATAAAAATTTTGTTATATAAATTTTAATTTATAAAATTAATCCTAAATCTTAAATATCTATACAAGAAAATGAAACAGCTTCACAATAAAAATTTTTCCTACGAGATTAAAAACTAAAAAAAAAACTATAAAAAAAAGATATTTTAAATTAAAAGAAAAAGAAAATTTTATTTAATTTTCATTTTAGATTATTTTAATATAAAATCCGGCACATTTATCCAAATATTTCATAGCGAACATTTATTATTACATTTTTTTTATAAATTTAAAAAAAAATATTTTCCAAATTTAACTTTTTACTTTTAATTTTTAAATTTAAAATATAAACGTCAATAAAAAGTCGTTATACAAAAAGCAGAAAATTGTTTTGCTGCAAAATTCGTATTAACACTACAAAAAATCTACAGCAGCAGATTTAGCTAAACGCACCCATTGTTTTTTGGACAGAAAGTAGTTAAGTGTTGTAGGGTTGTACCTATATGGTGTCGTAAAAATGATAAAGACCTTGCAAAATATTTGAGATGTAAAATAATTTTTTTTTATTTTTTTTTGTTTCTTATTTTATTTAGTTGCATATTTCTATTTCAACTGTCCATAATAAATTGTACACCACAATAATAATATGTACATGTCACATTTAGAAAACAATATTTTAATTAAAGCTTTAAAAAAAACCAGAAATGTAAAAATTAATAAAAACTATAGAAATACTAACTACAGGCAGTTAATGAAAAAACATTTTAAATATAATTCTTTAAAAAAACAAAAAGTATTTTAATCTCCTTCAGTTTTATCAAAAAAAAATTTAATTTTCTGATATCTACTATGTAAACCATTAAACATGACAGGTCAACAGTTAATTTTACAGCATTTTCTTTTGAAAGAATTATTTGAAAAATGTTTTGTTGTCTTTTGACATTTATTGAACTTTATATTTAAAAATTAAAATTAACACAAGTATTCAAAATTTTTTAGGTAATCTTTTTAAAATTATTTTTTTTTTTAATTCAAGAATCAAATAAAAAATTAAATTTAATTAAGAAATTAATAAAAAAAAATATAATGATCTCCCCTCCCCTCTACAGTCTTTAATAATCTCAAGAATAAAATATCTATTTTAGTTGATGTTCAGTGTATAACAACTGTTTTATAAAAGTAAATGTTGCAAATAATATTGATTATTTAAATAAAATTCCAATTTAGCTTTAAAATTTTGTTTAGAATAATTAAAATTAAATATATTTTAATTATCTTTGTCACTTTTAAAATAAGGCTCTTCCCCAGTCGAGTATATCTTCGAAATATTTAATTGATATCTATAGTTATTTTTAAATATTATTAGATACAAAAAAAGTACTTCGTTTTTAATACTTTCAATAAAGAAATCAATAATCAACATTTTATATATTTTTATATTTAAATTTTTATATAAAGGTTTTTTTTTTTATTTTCTTTATTGAACATAAATTAATATTTAAGTATATGAATTCACAATATTAATATACAATTTTGTCGGACATCTTAGCAGAATGCTTGCTGTGTGGTTCTTTTATTTTAAGTTTAATATAACATAATAAAACAAAAAATATTAAAAAATTTTTAATTAAAATAAACAATAAAATTGTATTAGTAATTTTTTTTTCTATTTTACAATTTTAAAAATTGTCTAAAGATGGTTTTTATTTTTTTACAAATTTTCCAAGTTTTGTATTTAATATGTTCTCATTTTTATTTATTTCAAGATTTTGTATTTAAAAAAATACGAAAATAATAATTATCCAATCTTCCTACATTAAAATCGTATATTTAAACTAATTCTCATATAATCTATAAAAACTTAAAAATGGAAAGTTACCAAGTATCAGAATTTTACATAATATAATATAATTGAAAAATTATAATTTTATAAAAAATTTCATAATCATAATAATAAATTTTCTGACCAAAACCGACTAATTCCCAACATAAACAAATAATTTGAACTTATTCTTAAATATTACGAAATAAATAAATTTTATAATATGTATAACATGAACAAAAATAAATATATACAGGGAATTACCTGAAAAACAGTAAATGCACAGATATATGCCGCTGCTAGGGTTCAATGAATAGGTAAAATTTTCGTATAAAGCTGTTCAGTACTTAACAGTTTTAGAGATATGAAACTTTAAAGACAATTTCAAATTTTTTTTTTAATTTTACAGATAAACAAATGATTTAAATTGTTGCAAAGTCTAGTTCATTCGTTTTTAGACATTTAAATTAGTTTCCATCTTTTCGAATTTTGTAATTACATATGACTCCAAAATTAAAAAATTTATAATTTTTACATTTTCGTTTTTGAAGAAACTTAATTTTAATTATACGTAACATAGCAACTTTTTATATGCTTTTATATCAAATCATCTTATCCGTTTATCTGTCTGTCACGCACCATTATATTGCTATCTCTTAGTACAAAAAGTAAGCATTCTTTTATATTAACTTGTCCGTGTTTATTTGTTTATATATTCGTTTAGCTACCTTTTTAGCACATTTCCAAAAAAAATTCGAAAAAATGTGCCTATTAGTTTCACTCTGTCCGTTTGTTTACAAAACTTCTACACCGTTAAAAATAGAGAAATGGAATTTTAACCATGGATTGTATGCAGGTCTCATAAAAAAAACTTTTTCATGTAGGCCCACCGATTACAGCGCTACAGCTCCTCAAAAACGCCCTGTTTTTAAATGGGTATATCTCTTGCTCTGCTTAACATTTTTTCAATTTAGAAACGCCATTCAACAGCAATTTTTTTTACCTTTATAAATCAATATCAAAATTATACAATATTTTTAAATTTAGTATTTAAATTTACCGTTATGCGAAAACCAAATTTTGCATAATTTTTCTTTTTTCATAACTCTGACACCTGTACAAATTTTTCTTCGGCTTTTAAATGTGTTAACGGTTTTTCTTAGTTTAATAAGGCTCCGGTGTTACAGCCCCTCAAAATTGTAAAAAAGCCCTAACTTCAAATGTATATACCTCAGGTTCTGCCTAAGACTTTTACAATCTAAAAAAGCTAGAAGACCGAAACCTCTCTTACCTTTATAAAACAATATCAAAATTATCCAATGTTTTGGAATTTTTGAATTTACAGTTAAGTGACGGCAAAATTTTGCAAGATTTTTCTTCCTTCATAATTCCGGCATGTTTTTAGTTAGAACCTTAAAATTTTAAGACCAGAAAGATCTTTTAGAATTAATGTAAGTTGTCTCAGAAAGATGTTTTGTACCACCTCCTCTTTAAGGGCTATTAGGGCTTAAAATTTGAAATTTTGTTATTTTTAAACACTTGTAACTGTACAATATCTTTCAAAATAAAATGCAAAAATTGAACCTTCAACTTTATAATTTTACATGTTCTAATGGTTTTTCTTAATTATGTAGAGTTCTCTTAAATCAATCTATCTACTATAGTTTGGGAAATGTGCAAAAATAAAATCCAAGAATAAACAAGAACTTATTTCTAATTATTTTTAAAATTAATATTTGAAACATAAGAGTAATTAAATTCGTTGGCTTTAAATATAAATTAAAAATTGTTTACCAAAATGTATCTGCAATATTATTAATTAAGATGTTTTAAAGCTAATAAATATTGTCTGGACTTTTACCACTTATTATTAGAATTAAAATTTGAAGTAAAATTAAAAAAAAATTTAAAAAATTAACTTTCTTAAAATCTATTATTTTCAAAATTACTTAAGAATAAGATAACAACAAAATAAATAACATTTTCTGACAGTAATTTTATAAAAGTATACTATTTATGTTTGTATGGATTTTAAGAATAAAATAAAACTTTCATTTATATACTTTATTATGAAACTCAATAACGCTTAAGAAAGAATACTTTTATTTCGGAAAAAAAAGGTATTTATTATTATATATAAAACGCTAATATATTTTCATTAAATTTATTATTAAGTACATACATTTTCTTTGTTTCACTCTTTATTTTTGTTTTTTGCTTTTACATCTTTCAAATTTAAAATTTCGTTATATTTCAAATTATCCACCCGTATAGACATTATATGAAGTTGCACTTTAATTCAAAAAATCAACATAATTTCGTATTGCAATAAACAAGTGTACAAGCTTTGTTTCTTGTTACATTAAATAAATTAATATTCTTTATACTTGAAATTTTATACAATCTTTCTCATGTATTCTTTCTTCATGTATTCTTTAATATTAATCCATTATTTATTAAAATTTCTTGCAATAAAAATAAATTTGTTTCTTTTTATTGCAACAAAGAAAATTTATCACTGATTTTCTTCTTTTTTTTTTTTTTAATTCAATTGGATAATTGATAATGTACAATCATATCCTTATTCTATTTCCAAATTACAAGGATATTACCACTATTATATATTGCATTTGTATAATATGTATATATTACAATTATACTTATCATTATCATATAAAGAATAATTGTAAGAAAAAAGAAAAAATATATATCATTTTTTTCGAAAATGGAAATTTCTATAAAAAAAAAATTGTTGTTTACGAAGTATGAAGAGAAAAGAAGTATATTTAGAGAACTCGTAAATTGCTTCAAGAAAAACCAAAATAAATAGGTATATATATATTTTTAAGGATATAAAAAATAAAAACTAAGATATTTTTCTCATTCAATATTAAATATATTGTACCATATTATATCTACATCTATACATATAAGTATGAGCTTTTTTTTGAGTATGTACTTTTTTTTTTATTTTAAATTTATTTTTAACTCAGCTGACTTTTATACTTTTTCTGTTTCAATGATTTTATACATTCTTTTAGGAGAAATGCATTTAAATGATAGTGTACATACAACGAAAAAAAATTCTGACTATAAAATTTAACAGGGTCGTCTTAAAAATAGTTTAATATTTATTCTGATTCCAGGTTTAAATTTGTATCAAATATTTAAGAGTTTTATATTAGTTTTTAAAGTAAAACTTGTTTTAATTATTTTTTATTAAATATTAATTAATTTCCCTGGTACGTATATGTAACAAGGAAATTACACAGCTATTCCTTTACAGGTGTACCAGTACATGTCGTAAGGTGGAATTATTCTTACGACGTACGTGAACTTTGAAATCAAATCTCTCTTGGTATTTACAGCGTATTTTATGCACTCTTCACCCACTAGACCACTGAGGCGGCCTTAAATTTTTAACACAAACAAATTTTCATTCTTATCCTTGCTTTCTAACTCAAAATAATTTTGGTTCTTATCTTTGCTTTCTACTGCAAAAAAATGTTGGTTCTTATCTTTACTTTCTTGATTTATTCTATTACTTCCATCTGAACTTTGAAATGATTACTGATGATGATTTTAGATATTAACTGCGAATACTTTTAGGATTTTTTTGTTTAATTCCAGTTACTAAGAGGGGATGATTTTACACAGTAAAATACACGGACCAGGCCAAAATGAATATTTTATTATAAAGCAAACTATTTGTGCCGATATGATACATATCTTTTGTTCTAGTTATCTTGTAGAGAATAACAAAATAATGAATACTCTTAATTCTTATTAAATAAAATTAAGTTAATTTAATAAAAACTAAAAAGAGAAAATTAAAATAATATAAAAGATTTTTTTACAGTTAAATATGTTCTTTCTACTTTAAAAATGTATCTCAAAGTCAAGAAATAAAACATATTTCATTCGAATTTATCTTATTATTAGACTTTTGTCCTTATCGTGTTATTAGACCCGAGTCTGTCATTAAAAATTCTCGTTTCTTCAATATCTATATAATATTGTTTTTTTTAATTTTTTCGTTATAGAAGCAAACAAATTGTTGGAAAAGAAAAACTACAGTAAAATTTTCTAATTTTATCTCAAAAGAATGAAAAATACAATAAAGTAAAAATGTTCTTTTCTTTTATTTTCCAACACTTTTTCTCAAAATTTTTTTTATCTTTTAGTTTTTATTTGAGCAAAAACATATTTGGCAAACAAGTGAATTGAAACTACTTTTAAAAAAGTTAGGTAAAATATTGTATATTGGTAATTGGTAAAAGAATAAAATAATAAAAAATGAATGGGTTAATTTATTGCCAAAATGAACTCAATTAATAATAAAGTCTACTATTTATATAAAAGCTTGACACCAAATTTATGTTAAAAAAAAAAATAACGAATACTTACATTTAGTTTGCCCAACTTTCTTGAAAGTCTTAGCTTTAAAAAGCGATTTAAATTTTCAGGGCAAAGTATAGATAATACTACGAAATATGTAATGAAATAAAATCAATATTATATATGACTTGATGTTACATTATGATGTGCGGTTCATCTGAATTTAAAATAGTATTTTAAATTACTTTTTAATAAGATACTTTATTGAACTACATATTTTAAGTTTGCGTTGTTTATATTCATAAAGAGCAGAACTAGACACTAGTCAGTGCTAAAACCTGTCACTAGGTGATAAAACCTTTCATTATTCCTAAATATCATTACCTTCCATAAAAAATCACCTTCATCATTTAAAGAACGTATTAAAAATAAAAATTTTCTATAACTGTTATAGTATGGTAGAAAAATTACAACCATCTTGAAAAAAATTGTCCGATTCCTATAATGTGCATCGGAAAATATAATTTTTTTTATATTTTGTTTAAAATTGAAGTTCCAATATTTTAAATTTGTTATATAATCTTAATAATCATTAAAAAAAAAAATGATTTTAAGAATTTTATTGAAAGAAATATTAAAAAAATTGTAATGTTGCAAAGGAAGAAAAAAACTGTATTAAAAAAATGTAACAAAAGATTCCAAAAATCAAAACAATCTTTTTTAGATTAAATTTTTTTGGAACAAAAATAAATACGAACACATTTCTAAACATTTCCATAAAAATGTACCCATCGATTACAAAAAATTATGATTTCGTTGTTTTACCTTACTTTTACAATCATTTTATCACTTTTCTTATTACCCATAGCAATCTACAAAAAATTATAAAGAAAAAAAATCTATAAAATAGAAAATTCGAAATAATTATATTGCATTTTTTATAAAAAAAAAAATTTTCAAACATTCTTGTTTTCTAAATTGTTCTATCGTATGTAAGAATTGTGCCTGAAGGAATGCAATTTATATTTTCTCAAAAATAAAAATTTTTTTTGTGTATTAAATACAATAACAAGTTGTTGCAGAAGAGTGATCTAATCATTACCTCTTTCAATACAAACAAAAAAAATTATAAAAATAGTGTTTAAAGTATTTAAAGTATCGGCTATTGTACTTTTGAAACTTAAATTTGAATGTAAAATTAAAGTGAAACTTCTTTGCAGGGATATTTTACAAACATTTACAAGCTTAAGGAAAAAAAAATCATAAGGTCGGTGCAAATCGAAAGTAATCTTGAGATAGCTTCGAATTTCAACCATACGACAGTGAACTATTACAATAACAACAATAGAGGTTAATTAATTTTTTATTAATAATCTATAGACATAATCTTTCGTAACATCATTTTCTATTGAACTATTTTAAAGAATAGTTCTTTGTTCAAAGTATAATAAAGGTGTTTTAATCTTAACACAAGCATCTTAAGATAAGAATTAATGTTGGTTATATAGAAAGAACGGTTTATACTTTAACATCATAAAAAAAAGTTCTTAAGATAAACCTCCTTCTCCTTTTATACTACAAATTTTAAATTATGTAGCTCTCTGTACATTTTTGTAGGTACATTAAATATTCTCTTAAAATATGTTCTTAAGAAGGATTAGAATCTAAAATAACTATTTTTCATTTTTTCTTTTGAATAAAAAAGTTATTTTAAAATTATTCAAAATGGAGTCATTTTAAATAAGATTTAGGTGGGAATAGCGAAAAAAGAATTTCTTTTACGAATGTAATTCATATCTTCTAAAATATTTTGTCGCAATTTAAAATAAAATAAGGATAATTTTGACATTTAATAGGATAAAGTTTTTTTTTTTATAAAATTTACATAAAAAATGCATCTGTCGTATTATATATGTTTTAAAATGTAGGTACTTAAGGGATTTCTAACTCCTTTTAAAATTTATAAAATTTTCTTATGAAAGATATGAAAAATTTCTATGACGATTATCTATAAAATATGACAAAAATATTTTAAGAAAAATATTTTTATAATAGATATTCTTTTGTATGTTTTTTAAGTTAAAAGTAAAACAATTATAGCACCTATACCTCACCTTAAAATATGTAAAATCTAATATTTTATTAATAATAATTTAATAATTGGGGCGCAAGGCTTTGAATTCATTGCAAACAATTTGAAAATTTGGAAGACACTTTAAAAAAACCCAAACTTGAAAGCCGTTTTAAGTCGTTCAAACTGAGTAAAACAAATCAAATAATATATTTAATATAAAACACTAACTAAACCTCTTATAACTGAAGCCTTTCCATGAAGTTGGTTTATTTTGATGTAAATTTATCAGTTTTTTCAAAATAATACCGTATGACTTACGTAAATATCGTAATGGCGAATTATTCTTACGACGTGTATGGGATTTGAACCCATACTTCCTCGGTGTTTACAAAGTATTTTATACACTCTTACACAGTAGGCCACCAAACCCCCCTGCTGAAATTAAATATTTATTTAAAATAATCTCAAATCTTTATTTTAATACCACATTAAAATGTTTTTCATAAATATAATAATATTTTAATATAATATTTTTCTTATTCTAAACACAAAACAAAATCATTAAAAAAAAACTTATTAGCTACCAATTTTATTAAGAATTACCTTTGTAAGCTTTCTAATAAATATGTATCTGAAAATAGTAAAAAAAAAATCCATAAAGTTTAATTTTTAATAATTTGAAATTTTAAAATATGAAATTTAAAAAAAACCTCTTCTTAATATTCTGTTAAGTTAATTGTTTCCTTCACTTTTCGTCTTTGTTACAAGAAATAACTTTAAGTTCAGCATTTTCGGTCTAAGTTTGATTGATAATTCTATCAAACCTTTATAAATTTCTACAAGTCTCCACGCTCTGTAACAACCTTTATAAAAGAAAGAAAAAATTATAAATATGGCAATATCATAAGAATATTGTAAATTTGAATACAGGTTAAAACATCGAATTAGAAACGGAAAAGCCGATAGATAATATTTTGGTTCTTTTTTCCTTCCTTATAATACTTGGCAATGCACTTTAATATCTATTTTTAATGTAAAATTTATGAGTATTGGAATCTACTAAATTGTTCATTGTTTGCCAAAACATTTTATTAGGAATGTACAAATAAAAAATACTTTAGCAAAATGCTTTAACCCTTTAGCTTGGTATTTTTAAAATACTTTGAATTTATGTTATAGTTTCATAGATCTTTTTTTGAATCACGTAATATAATACTATAATGAAGCACCTAATAATGTGTATAAATATAAATAAATATAAAAATATATGGTAGTATCTTAAGTAACCATATCAAATAACCAAATGCATGTTAAACATAACTGTATTTTATTTGCAGAAGAATCGACGCCATAGAGATTTTGAAGATTTTTGAGCATTCTACACCAGTCAGTCAAGATAAAAACGGAAATATCGCTGCACTTTCTTTTTCCATAAGATTTAGTCAAACTCTCATATCGATTTGAGAAGCTTTCAAAGCTGATTCCGTGAGAGTGGTATAATGCTGATAATAAATCTAGAGAAACGTAATACCAACTCCGGTCAAATAGGTTCTTCTACGTTTTTTGTTGTGACTACGGCCAATAAAAAGAAAACAATACCAAATTAATTTCTGTCGGTTACAGGGAATGGCAGTTTGATCTAATACAATAGAGAACATTGGTCTGTTCATATGTAATTACCCTCCCTTCAGATCAAATTATCGTCTAAAACTGATTTAATCGCAGTATTAAATGCTACAGTTACAAAAACCAAGTATATTACAAAAAGGAATTTTCAAATTTTTAGAATTGTCTATTAAATATGTAGACCAGCTATTTGTTAATTTTATATAGTTTTATTATTTATTTCGATATGAACTAACCGAGGTTTGCACTTAAAATCTTTCGATTAAAATCTTAAAGTACAACTTAAGTTTTAATGGCTACTTTTTAGCATAATACTTTATTATAAACCACTTAATTATTTTTTTTTCATCTTTTCTTTGCAAATAATAAATTGATCAATTTAAAAGTGAATTCATTTTCTTTTTATAATTCCTATTTATACCCTTACGATAGGATCGGGTATATTAAAATTACTCCTCCGTTTGTAACACCTCGAAATAAGCGAGCTAGATATACCTTCAAAGATATGGATCGGATCAGAAAAAAATTCTAAGACTTTTGAGCCATGTCCGTCCGTCCGTCCGTCCGTCCGTTTGTCCGTCAGCACGCTAACTCAAAAACTAAGAAAGCTAGAATCTTGAAATTTACACAAAATATTCTGGGAGTAATTTGTACGTTCCCTATTTTTTTTGGTTGAGTTTGGACCAAACCTTAAGGTAGCCCTCGAACACCTAACTTTTAGATCCCGACATTTTTTTTGAAATAGAGCTATGAAATTTTAACTGCTGATAGATCTCACAAAAATAATAATTTTATTTTTAATAACTTTTTTTTGTAGCCCCACCCGTTACGGAGCTACAGCTCCACAAAGGTTCAAAAAAGCTCTATATTTAAATTGTTATAACACAAGTTATATACGGTATATCTTCATTTCGAAAACGCTAAACGATTACTACTTTTATTAGCTTTAAAAGTATATATACAATAAATATATATTTGTGGCATACGGTGTCTTAATTTACTGTTATGCGAAACTCAAATTTTGCAAAATCCTTTAACCCTTATATCTTCTAAACGGTTTAAGTTGGAAACTTGAAATTTTGACAGAAGTTAGATCTTTGAAAATAAGTATGAGCCATTTCAGAAATTTTTTTTGTATCACTCCCTGTTTAGGAGCTGTAAGGGGTCAAAAACTGAAAATTTCCTATTTTTAAACACCTGTAACTTGAACACCTGTTAAAATTTTTTTGAAGTAATACACAAAAATTAAAGCTTCAACATTATACTGTTATTCCTGTTAACAACTTTTTTTAATAATATAGGGTTACTTTATTGACGAAATGATGAATTGACGAAATTGACGAAAGTTGTTACTTGATTTTTTCAAATTTTCTAACAAATTTCTTTAACGAATTTTTTGCATTTTGTTTTACTCGATAATTTGAAATTGTTGAGGATATAATGCGTAGTACAAAAAAATGTAATTAAATAAACTACATAACGGTTGCTTGAAGAATTTTTATTTATATGATATTGATATATATACATACTTATATAATATCATGTTTATTTACATATCGTATATGTCACTAATGAATGAATGATAAGAGTATAGATGTATATTATATAGCGCCGTATTTACATACATATATGTATTTTATTGTACTTATAAGAAATTATTCTGTCAATGAAATATTTAAATATAATATAATATAATATTTAAAATTATATTTACTGTTTTGTACTTAGTAAATTTAATATACATTTACCGCTTAGTATTAAATGGTACTATAGAATATTTGAAAAAGTTTTGGATTGATAATCGTTATGTGGAAGGTTAAAATCTGCTTTTGAAGAATGTATAAACATATAGTTTGAATATGTACATGTACAACCCATAGTTCTAGAAATTATAAAATTCACCCAAATTATTTTAAAATACTAAAATATTAAAAAAATAATATTGTAAGCAGAGTGACAGGCTATGAACATACTAACAGTTCGTACGGGTATCTAAGAGTTGACAAAGGCAACTGTATTCTTCCTCGTTTTATTTTTATAAAATTTTTAAAATAAATTTTTGTTTTTTTCTGCAGTTGATTTATTTTTAATTTTCTACAACTTTTAATTTTTCATTATTCATTATTTATTATTAACTCTTATTCTCAATATACACAAACATCAAAGAAAATTATTAATATGATATTAAATTACTCATTTTCAAAAAATCCTTTTCAATTACTTGCATTTTATTTTAGTTTAATCTTAAAGTCCTACTATTAATAATTCACAAATTTTTTATAATTTAGAAAAAAGAATAAAATATTTTTAATTCAAAGAATTTTATTCAAACAAAAAAAAAAAAAAGAAAAAATGAAAATTATTAATACCAGGTGGAAAGAAAACTTTTATTAACAGAAAAGTAATCAAATAAAACCAAAATGCGAAAAGTTTTTTAATTTTTTTTTTTTTTCACCATTTTACAAATAATAATTCTATGACCACTTAGGTCGTTAGTAATGTATAGCTGTCTCTTGAATTGTATTACACTGTAAATTCAATGAAAACTCCTTCTCAATCTTCTCATTTAATCTCATACAAATAAGTACTTTAAATTTATTTCGCATTTAGACCAATCTTTTTAAACGCTGTTTCAAGTGCTTTAACTGATGATGAGCAAACTTTAAATACAAGCATTCTAGAAAGAAGACATCAATTGTTTTGATTTAGTTTTGAGTTTAACAGTACCTTACGATTCAACTTAGATTAAGCTAAGAAATGCTGGAATTAAAAATTCTACTTTCAAAATGAATATTATTAATTCGCTTTTACTGCCTATATCGGACACTAACATCTGCAAATTCTATTTCGAAAACGGCTGCACAAACAAAAAAAAAACAAATTTGTGAAGTAGTTAAAGGATTCTTAAGAATAATTTAAAACAATATTCGAAATAAAAAGTTTTATAGATTACTTAATAAAACCAAACAATATAAAAAAAAAAAAAAATTATTGAAAATCTTTTAAGATAGTTTTTCTTTATTTTTGTCTTTTACCAGCTTCTCTTTGTTATCAATTCATTTGGTTTTTTCTTTTTTTTTTTTACTTTTTTAAAAGTTTTGGAATTAAAAACGCAATGAAAAGGATCAAAAAGGAAATCCTACCAGCAAAACTTTTGAAAGAATATTTAAAGATTAGCATGAAATATATGAAATTATGAAATTAAATTTTTCTAAAAAGTTTTATGTAATTTGACTTGTCTGTTAGTCGAATTGTTCGTTTATTAAATTGTTCTATAAAATAATTATTTTTGGATGAAAAATACTATGATATTTAAATTTTTAGCATCCAAATATAATTTTTAGCAAAATTCTTTGTACATAATACTTGCTATTTAGGTACCTATACAAAATCTATACAAAATTTCACAAGGTAAGATACAAAAATTTAAGTTTAAACATTATACGTTTACATGTGATTTTCCTATATAATTTGGTTTCTGTTAAAATTGAAGAAAGTGTCACTTGATTTTAGTTTTTTATCTTCAATTTTGGACATAAATTGTGCTCAAAACTTCGATTTTAATTAATGAAATTAAATTTCAAAGTAAGAAACTAACGCCCATAACTAATTATTTGTATTATGGTTTAAGTTGATGAAACTGTTAGATATTTCGCTATTTTCCAATATAGAGTTTCCAAGGAAAACCTGTTTTGAAAAAACAAAATGCACTTTTTTCTATTTATATTATTGTGGTAATGGTACTTTTAACTATAATTTTCATAGCTAACATAAAATAAATAAAATTAAAAGTCAATTAAATAGGTTTAAATCAGCACATTTCAAAAAAAAATTTACTTTAGAAGAATAACTTAAATATTATGCAGAAATCTAGCAAGACTTTAGCGAATTTAAATGAAACATATAATATGAAAAAGTAACACATAACTTTATGAAGATAAATTCGACCTGCACATATGAGACCAATATTAATAATATGTCAAGAACTGGTTGAATAGAAATCTTATTCCTTGAGAAATATAAGTTATAAAACTTAAAAAATATAAAATTTATAGCTTCGAATAGAATGCAATACAATGCAGTCTGTGAAATCCTTAAATTTTAAAAGTAAATGGTAATTATATTTGATAAAAGTTCTTTTTTTAACGTTAATTTAAATTTCGGATTCTCCCTTTAACTTAATGATCGCCCAATTTAAACCAATTTACAAAAAGAGAAGTATATAAAATTTTGTTTTTTTTTTTTATTTTCTTTTGTTATATGAAAGTCTCATTTTATTTCATTTGTAATTCCATTTACAAAATTAAAATAATATTGAGTTGCCTTTGATAGAATCCCATGAGTTTTGCAAATCACTTCACAAAGATTATTGTATCCCTCAATTAAAATCTAAAATTAGCTTTTTAATTCCAGAACAAAATGATTTAAATAAGAAAATTTATTTTTCTAATCAAAAATATTACATTTGTAATAAACGTTGTACAAAGGTTAATTAATGTAGTAAGTTAAAATTATAAATATTTTATTAAGAAATAAAATAATGTTAAATTTCTCATCTTCAGTTTTAATATTGTTAAAGTTAAAAATTGTGTATAAAGTGTTGTTAAAAGCAATTCAGAAAAATAAACAGAAAGAAATATCATAGGATCAAAAAGGATTACAGTCTAATAAAAAATTAATGTTAAAAGTTTTAGTTTTTTGTTGCATACAATTTGTTTTCTTCGGTCTCTAATCTACTTCTCCTTTCAATACTCTTTTCAGGGCGTAGTGACATTATAAAAGATATGAATCTCTATCTGGTGCCGTCAAGCGGATCTATTTTTGATCATATAAGACAATTCTGTTTGTGTATTTCCTATTTACTATATTTCGTAACAAGAGGATTACGTTTACAATAATTTCGCCTCGTTTAATAAATCACGTATACTTAACCTTACAGTGAGTGCACTATCTGAGTATAGATGAGTATGCAGATGTGTTAACATCAAATTTATCATTCTATAATGCTAGAAATAATATTTAAATAATTCATTTTTAATAATTCAAATTTACTACAGTATCTTCAACTCCGTGCCTAATCCAGTTCCAATTAAAATCCAACTTTTAACAAAAATTACAAATGTTTACAGTTTTACATATTGTCTTATATATTGTTTTCGTAGGAAAGCTCGAAAAGAATTTTTTTTACAAATAAAAAAGGAGCTTAAACAATATTTTTTACAGCGCGCCCTCTGAAAAGTTAACTACTGGGTTACAAAGGCATAAAAATATTTATATTTTATCTAATTTTGCATACTTTAAGGATCCTAATTAATTTATAAATATTGCAGGATCAAAAACTTTATTATCTATCTAAAACATATTTTAAATGTCATGTTTAACAAAAAAATAGAAAAATTTTTTAACAATTTTCGAAATTTTAACGAAATTCTTTATAAAACTAAATATATATAAAGCTTTCAAAATTAAAAGGAAAACCAAATATTGTATCAACACATGAATTATTTTTTAATTTATTAAAAAGAAATTCTGAAACAAAATAAAACTGTTTTTATGATTTTTAATTAATACAACAATATTTATCTAATTAATATTATTAAAAGAAAATTAAATGGCTATTGAAAATAATATACAATATTATTAAATTATATGCCTTAATTAATTCAACTTTTTCAATTCGATTCTAGACCTTCAAAATTCAATAAAAATCCAATAATAAAAGATATTAAGAACTAAGTATAAGAAAAAACAACGTTTTTGTTTTCGTTATATTAACTATAACAGAAATGCTTTTAATTAATCGGAAATTACACAGAAATATTAGAAAAAGGAAGAATAAAAAAAAAATAGAATATATAGCAAACTTCTCATGAAATACATTTTTATGAATCTTTTAATAAATATATATATTTTCAGATATATATTCATGTCCTTCATGTTATTTTAATCAATTCTTAAATTAAAAATCATAATTTGTTATAATAGACTTTCATTTAATACATTATGCGTTTTTTTTTTTTAATTTTTTTTTTCTACTTTTATTTTTTACTTTAATTTTTATGAAAGATCCCTGTGGTGCAGTTTGTAAAGCATAATATCATCTTTTATTAATCATGATCTAACTCCAACTATAGAATCATACTGTTCAATAATGTTAAATAGCCCCAATGAACTAAAATTAAGTCACAAAATATATTAATACAAATAAATTTAAGAATATTTATATCAGACTAGATCATTATAACAAGACTAAATACTAAGTCTGATTTTATGAAAAATAGTTCTAGAATACTTTTAAAACTTTCATAATTATTTCAAATAATTATAAACTCAAACTCGACTGGATATGTATTTTTAATTAAAAGTTATAAAAGAAAAAAAAAAAAAAGAAAAAAGGAATTCCCATATAGATTAAAAATAATGTTTAAAATTTTTTTTCTATTTTTAGACCTTAAATATGTTAATTTTAGAGAAAAATCCATCCTAATACTGTTTTTTTTTATTTTATCCATTAAACAGAATATCTATTAGCTAAGCATAATATATAATTAAGTCAGAAACATACCTGTTAATATTTTAATATTTACCTATCAGGATAATAGATCGTATAAAACAAAATGATAAAAGTATTTCTTCGAAGTAAGAAATGTGGTGAAAATGTTTTGAATTTAATTTTTGATAAAATGAAAAGATTGATATAACATTATAGATATTTTTCATTATGTATATATATATACATAAACATATATATATATATGTATTTATAGTCTATTAGAATTCATCAAAATAATAACCCTAATAAAGACAAAAAAAGTAATAATAAAGTTTTCATAGTACTTATTTGGATTCTAGAAAAAATAAAATCTTTCAGACTAAAAAAAAAACAAGAAAACAAATCTTTTTATATTCGTATCAGGGTTGTAATAAAAATGTGAAAGCATTTATATAAACTTAATATAATATTCAAATATTTAACGATAAACATAAATCGAAATCGGGAACATTTCAAATATTTATATGAAACAAAAATAGATCGTCTAAATAGAGTTCACTATTAATTTTATATTCAAATAAGATTTACTAAGAAATGCATTATGTACCCAATAAATGGGTTTATGGAGTTAATATCTTTTTCATACCCATATTATTTGTTAACTGTCATATAAATGACAAAAAATTCTTCTAAAACAATACAATTTTGCCAAAAACTTTAATAAATAGATTTACATGTAAAGTGTATTGCATATTGCGACTCTGTTACAAAATTGAAATTTTTCAATAAGCCGCCAGTTATATGTATTAAAAATACTGTACTAAAATTCCAGGAAATAAATATAAAAATGTTGACTATAAACTAATTCTCAATATTAATAAAATTAATAACATTAGTATAAAAATAAAAGCATATATAGAGGTATATATATATATATATATATACATTAAACTTCATATACATAAACTGATATACTATCAATAAAGATATTTAGAAGGAAAACTTAAAAAAAAAATGTATGATTTTTTTTTAATATAAACTTACATAGAAAATTCTTTCAGACAGAAAATGCACGTAACACTAAACTACTTATTTTTTAAGTGTTGCCATTTCTAAATTTTTTTATATTAAAGATAATATAAATTTAAAGTAAAAGTTTTTTAGATTATAAAAAGTCAGTGCAGTGTTGTATTAACCTATAAGCAAACTAAACACTTGTTTAGGGCATCATAACAATTGGGACACCAATTGGGAAAAATTTCATACAAGTAAATTTTGGTTTGGTTGTTCAATCGTACACTAGCTTCAGCCTATTGTAAGGAACCCTATGTAATAGTATTGTACTCTTGTACCTATTTAAATTTTGACATATAAATACTTCATTTTAAAATAATTTTTAAAGAAAAATTTTAATATTCTGACTTTTATAAATACTAACTGTTATTTTTGAACAGTTAGTATTTATAAAAGTCAGAAGCTTAACCGTTTTTTGGTAATTTATGTGACTTAAAAACTTAGTCTCCGATACTGTAATTGAAACTAAAAAAGAAAGAAAAATTAAAAAAGTTTCGAAAAATGCACCTTAGTTTTTTGTGGATGTTTTTTGGGGAGGACTTAAAAATTCAATTTTTATAAATTCTACTACAAAATCGGTGAGTACCTCTTTTAAATTATGCCGATCCGACTTCTGATTCCCAAGATTCTTTCGGGACTTCTTCTGATTTCTGATCCGACTTCTGATTCAAGATTTCCACGGGACTTCTTAGCAAGAGCATAGTCATATATAGGTTGTTTATGAAAATGTTTGCATGTACGTTTATGGTACGTTTTCTTTTAGACGATATTTTGAGGAGTAGTGTCAAAAATCTTACTGTCAATAATTTTGCTAAACTGCAAAACTGCAAGAGTGCGTTTGTTATTTATTTTTTTTTAAGAGCTTAGGGCCTCTATGAGTCTTAATAGGGCCTTAAATTAAACAGTTTAAATTTAATAAATGTAATAAATAACAATAAAAATTATATATATATATATTTACATATTTCAAATGTAGATTGTGAAGAAAATTTTTGAAATAAAATAAAATTATTAAACTGATTTTGATGAGTGGTGCTCAAGTTAAAATGTTAAAAGAAATGTTTTATTTTAACAATTAATGAAATGATAAAGTGAAACGGTTAAAATTAGCTCCAGAAAAATTAAACAAAAAATCAGGTTTTCCAAAATAATTAAATTAAGTCTAAAATCAATTAAATTAAAAATCTTCAATCATAAAGTAAAATAAAGTAAGAGATAGTACAACAATTTGAGCAATTTAAGTGAAAGAAATTAAGATCCACTGATTTTCAATTCATTGTTTTCATATTAATATTCTTAAGTTACTCTATACAAAATTTAGAATTAGAATATTAGAATTTATGGCCGAATCATTAGGTACATAAAATGCTCCTTTAGTTTATTCTATTATAAAAATGTAAAGAAAATATAATTTTTGTACTAAAATAAGATATTAGCATAAACGGTAACACTAACAATTTTTTTCTTTTTTTAACATGGGGTTATAACCCAATGGGATTTTCTGTATACATATATTTTATTTATACATTAACATATTATATACTAAAGTTCGAAAGGATAAAAAAATCCTGCTGTGCAAAAAAAAAAAAAAAAATACCTATATTTAAAAACTACCAATATATTCATATATATATATATATATTATAGAAAATAGTTTTATATATTATTCCTTGCATTTATTTTGTATTCAACAGTATGTTCATACTGTACTGAAAATGTTACACATAATTTCTTGTTAAAAATTAATTTTTGAATCAGTGTCAAGTTGAATTTTCTTTTGTTAAGGAACAAAATGTAAAACTAAAACTTTAACTAGGTTATAAAAACTTAATGCAAAAAACAAAAATTATAGCTGACTACCATTTATTATAAAACAAAAACTTTTTGATTAATTTTCTAAATTTATAAAACATAAAAAATCAAAGAATTCTAATTTGAAAATAAACCACTGAAATATTACAATACAAATACTAAAAAAAAAAAACATAAATAAATAAATTATAGGTATAAGACATTTAGAAAAACATTGATAAATAATATTTACCATATGGTCGAAAAAATACAATTTAGGAATTAATTACCATCGTAGTTTTTTAAAATCTTATTTTTAATTTTAACTCTAACATAAACTATAACTTCAACATATAACGAAATATTGGAACCTTATCTCACACTTATAGATATCTTGTCAGTAATGGCACTTATTCGATTGGACAAAAATCAATAATGCCTTCCTTAAAATAATACCAACACAACACTAGGGAAACTGCAAGTTTCCATAAAAAAAAAATCGCCCTTACTAGAGTTTGGGTAGCATGTAAAGAAAAAACAAAATAGAAAAATGTACTTGCATTTTACATCCATCCACGACCACATCTTTTTTGAGAAGAAGGAAAATGTTCTTAATATCTAGTTTTGTTGAAAATATGTTTTCCAGCTAAGAATAATGTAGATAGATTAGTAGGAAAATAATATACAGTTAAATAGTAGACGAATATATTCAACATTTATATAATAACAAGGAAAATATTTTATTATTTAAAAGATTTTATAAAAAAAAGCATCGCTTTCCCTTATTTCATGAACTGCACGTTACCAATATAATCATGTATTGAAAATTTAAAAAAAAAAAATTAATTGCATTCAAATAGATAAAATGTTAAACAATATTAAAATGTATGCAGCTGTGATAAATGATTTTTTAACAAGATTTAATTAGTAAAAATTTACTACATACGAATCAAAGATTGAGTACTGCTCAAATTACAAATTAAAAAAAAAAAAAGGATAAAAAAATATCCTGAAATAAATGTAAATCATGAAAAGAATTTATATAGTTTAACATAATCGTTAATGGTAAACTGATGAGTTTTTACTTTTTTTAAAATATTTATTTTAAGTTTTTTTTTTTCTTGTTTTGCATGCGACAAGGAATGTTTTAAGAATATCAAAAAACAAGGCAGAATATAAACCAACGGGTTTTAAAAGCGTACATTTCCAAAAGATAATACAAACTGTTTAGAATTGTGACTCTGCACCAATATTTGAAAATTTTGTATAATAAGAAAAAATGTAAAAATAGGACTTTTTTGCAATTTTTAGGGGGCTGTAAGTCTGGAACATTATATAACTAAGAAAAACCGCTAACACACTTAAAAATATATTATTGAAGTTTTAATTTTTATGTCTTGTCAAAGAAAATATTTACAGGTGCCTAAGTTACAGCTGTCAAAAAAAAAAGTTAATTTTCAATTTTCTCTAAATGATCTTAAACAAGGGAGGATACAAAAAACTTTTCTGAGGAAACTTATACCAATTTTAAAAGTTCTTTCTTGTCTCAAAATTTCTCAAAAATTCTATCTGAAAGCGTGCCGAATTTATGATAAAAGGAATGTCATGGGAAATTTGGTTTTCAAATTACAGTAAAGTTAAATAGAAAATTACAAAATATTGCATAGTTTTTATATTGTTTTATAGAAATACAAAAATGTCCGGTCTTCTAGCGTTTTTAGGTTGTAAGACTTCTACACAGAGCCTTACATAATTATGCGCATCTGCAAATGGGATTTTTTTGACTTTAACAATGTAGAATTTTTGTAAACAAAAAGACGAACAGACGGAGGAGGGACAGAGTGAAACTAATAAGCATATTTTTTCAAAATTTTTTTGGAAATGTGCTAAAAAATGAATTTAATAGAATTTTTTACTATACGCACAAAATATTTAAAGTTTTTCTATTTACATTATTTAACTTCTATGTATATAGATGACAATAAAACTATATAAGTGCTCAAACTTTTTTTATCACTAGGTTTTAGTCAAAATATAGTTTGCATTATTTATATTATTTTTTATATTTTTTCTTTCATTTTTAATTTTTACAAAACTTTACTTATAATATTTTGGACACATTTTTCGACACATTTTTTACCATTATCGCGACTTGATCAGCTAATCACCGCTCTTGTTAACTGCCTTTAGTAAATTAATCACTAGATAATCCGAGTTACTTAACGATTAACAGTATATCTCTATAGTATAAAATTTGAATATCACGTCTCCTGAGGCATAAGACATGGTTGAATGTGATGTCTCCTAAGATAAATATGAATCGCACACTTTAATATCTAACGAATACTGTAAAAGCTAATTGCTAACTTGCTAAAACGCCAAGGACTCTTGATAACCCTTTTTGAGATTAGTTACTAGATATTCCGAATTACTTAACCATTATTATTATATCTCTAGTATAACACCTGAACGTTATGTCTTTTGAGACATAAAATATATCAACCGTAGACTTTGATATCTAACATTTGCTGTGCAGGCAAAGAGAATCCTTTGCAGAGAAAATTATTCATTTTCACTTTTATTTTTCTCTCCTAATCGAAAAGAGTCGTGCAGCGATTAAGTTTTAAAAAACTTATGATTATGAATAGTATTTACTACTATACTTTAATGTTAAGAAAAATAAGATGAGAAACTTCTCATGTTTATTAATTCCTTGTGATTTTTAGAGCTCCTTTTTCAATTCAAACAAAATCTGTTTAAGCTATAAATCTTCGCTCATAGCATTTGAAAATACATATTATTGAGGTTTAATACACCCAAAACATTTTAGTGTTGTCAAACTTAATTACATAACCTTTTTTTTTTTGTTTAATTTTTATATTGAATATGATATAATTGCAAAAAAAAAAAGTTTTAAATGTTTAACAATGTGTTGTAATTAACAAAAGGATAATTACCAAGCCATTTAATTGAATTAAACTTTATATTAAATTTATATTAAAATTATACTATTGAAAGAATACAGATAATTAATTACACATATGCATATACGTAAAAAAAAAATGGTTTATTTTTAATAATCATCAGTTTCTAGCATATTCGGTTAAATTTTGAAAAAAATTACTAATTAATTTCAATTTTTCCGTTCGTTCTTTTATTTTTGTAAGCAAAACAATTATAAATCAGAAAAATATAGCATAATTTTTACAATTCAGCATTTAAATTAGCTGTTATGAGTCAAACCATTATTATGGTAAATGTTTGACACTTTATTTATTCTTAAACGTTTGAAGTGAGAAATTTCAAATTTTAATCGAGAAAAGATTTTTAAGATTAAAAATTTTAGGCATCTGAAACCTTTTTCAAAGTTAAGATATAAGTTGAAGTTTCAAACATTATATTTTAACATGTGTTAACGGTTTATGAAGAGTTTTCATAGCGAAGGGAAATTGAATTGAAATTGAAAAGTTTCTTTTAATTTTTAATAATTTCCATACTAGAAAATATTCTAATAAAAATTTAAATTACAAAAGTTGATTCACATCAACTTATCTCGAATCCTAATACTTTCAAAAATGGACTTCTTTAAAAACCTTTCACATATTACCATGTTAAATAATAAATACTGTAATTAGCAAATTAACAAAAAAGAAAAATTAAAGTGATGCGAATTTTCATTTCAATTCAAATTTTATGATTATTTAATTTTATTGAATTTTTTTATTTGTTATTTTAAAACCAAACAATGAAAAATAATTGACATATTTATTTATTGATTTATCTATCTAATGAGGTAACAAGGAGAGAAGAGTTCCAGCCCTATTTTCTAAGAAATGCATCTGATATCGGAATTAATTTTGCTGGCAGTGCTTTCGCTCAAAATTATATTAATTATAAAGGATTTTAGAAATTCAATCAGCTTTCAAATTACATAAAAACTTAAACTTCTTTACAAAGATTCAGGAGATTATGTTGCAGCCACATTCAAGGATTGGTTCCCTAATTTAATATTTTGGTTCTTTTTGGGTTTTTTTTTTTTGTTTTGTTTATTTTTTAAAATTTTTAAACATTGTTAATAATTTTTTTTTTTTTTTGAGATTTTTTTTTGTTTTTTCCTTAATATTTTTTTAATATCTGTTATTTAAATTTTTTTTTTAATATTTAGTAATAATAATGTTTGGCATATAATATAATTTTTTATTGAATTAAGTGAATCATTAATTTTTTATTGAAATTTTGGATTGTATTTTAAATATTGTAGCTAATTTATATAAAGTAATTAAACTAATAAAAATAAATAAATAATTAAAAAAAAAAAAATGTTTATATTGGAAAATCAAAAGTAGACCAGGAATAGTAATAAAATATACCATATGTTTAAAAATAATGTTAAAAATTTTACAATTTTACAATCATGGAGATAAAATAAATTTGTTTTTGTTTTTAAATTTAAATTTAATATCTCTTTCATTCATTTTAACTTTTAATTACCTTTTCAATTCTATATATTGTATGTATATAATAATTTATAAAAATGTACTATATAATAAACTATGTAGTATATAATAAGCATAGCGCGTGTTTCATTTTCAAATATAACTAACTTTTAACCTATTCAAAAATTGATTGATTTTTTAAATAAATTTTTGAATAATTAAACATCAAAAATTCTTAAACTATATGAGTTGAGTTGATTAAATTAACAATCAATTGGTTTTAATATTTTTTTTTATTATAATGTATCTATAATAAAAATAGATACATTAATATTTCTATTAATTAGAAAAGAAATATAATAAATTAAGTAAATATGTAACACATTTACGCTGCGGTTAATAATACTATCCAAATAAATCGTAAATATTATAATTAAAGCGACTCTAACTTTAAATGTTATTGACAAGTCTATCATAAAAACACATTTTTTTTTTTTTTCTGTGCATTTCCCTGCCACATAAATATATCAAGAAAATTACACAGCCTTGCCTTTTCAGGTGTGTCTGTAAATGTCGTAAGGGGGAATTATTCTTACGACGTGGGTGGGATTCGAACCCACACTCCCTCGGTGTTTTTAAAGCGTATTTTATACGCTCTTAACGACTAGGCCACCGATGCCTCTTACATTTTTTTAATAACAAAAAATTAGACCATAAACATTGGACCTAAAAAATTTGTAAAATTTGTGAAATAATTTTAACCTTTGACTCATAAAAATATGTTTTAACATTTTTGCGACCATAAGATCTTAAAAATTGTTCTCTTGACTTTTTATTTAAATTTAAAACAGTATTTGATTTCTAAAATTTATACAAAATTGAATACGGAAAATTTTTCTGATTTTGGCAAAACTTAAAGAAGAATCTTTTAAATTCTTGAGTAGTAAAAAAGTGTAATAGTTTGCTTTTAATGTTAAATTCTAGGATTGGATGTTAAAAGTACGCTAATGACAGAGGAAATTTTTGAAAAACTTTTCAAAATTGAAAAATAGAAATTGAAAATGCAATATGAAATAATTTCTTGATCAAAACCAGATTCAAATTTTATTTTAACCTTTTTTTTTCTTATTATTTTGTAGTTTCCAAATTCACAACTTTTTTGGCCAAAACTTCAAATTCATTTTTTGATCTTCATCTTAGATAATAAAATACCATATTCTTTTTCCCATGTTTATGACAGTGTAACGGAGCCAAGATGGACATGAAGAAGATTGAATTCTGAGTTGATTTACCTACATGCGTGCGCCCGAAAAATTTTTACTATTAAATTTTTATACAAATGCCAGTGTTGTAATTACAATTGAACAATTTCTACCGGAGGTTTCAAATAACTGAAATACAATTTCTTTTTTTTTATACGAGAATAACTCAGTATCTAATTCGACCAACGACCTATTCAAAATTTGGTTGGTCTAGCACCGTTAGCTAGAAATTTCAATAAAATGGTTCGCGTAGCTGCCAAAAAACAGTTAAATTTAAATCTTAAAGATATCTTAATACTTAATTAAGCTAAATGTCTAAAACTTTGTAAGAGATTAAGTTTTATGACAATAATGTCTGAAAAATGTAGTTGGTTAAGTACCTATAACGGATTCGATTCATATAACACTGAAATTATAACATAAATATATCTCAGTACTTAATTAAGTCACAAATTTTAAATTTCCGAAAAGCAAATTAAATTTGATAGAAATATCATATATACATATAAATATTATTTTCATTCAGACATATTAGAGTTTACATAGTCTACACTCTTTTTACCCATATAATAAGACGGTTCAATACTTTTAGGTCAACAAATTACAAAATAACAAACAAATTGAAAAATAGAAACCATAATTTCTTAAAAATTCTACTTATTGAACAATTTCGATTTAAAATTTTTTTTTCTAAATTTTAAATTTTAAATGTTTATTCATACAAATAATACGCGTAAAAAACTACCATTCCAATAAAAATGCAAAATCGTTATTCTTTAAAACGTAAATACCTACATATGTACATACATACATAATATTATGGTTGATTATAAAAATAATTACATGATAAATTTTCATTATAAATATACCCAAAAATAAATTGTCTCCCCTATATGTTTTTTCTGGATTAGGTACATACGTAATATTGAAAGTCATTCTACGAATTTTTATTCTGAAACGTATTTTTCAAAAAGACATAAAAAACAATTGTAAAAACCATATAAACGCCCATATTTATTTTTTTCTTTACAAATCTCATTATTAAACCTAAAAATTGAATTGCGTTTAATAGACGTTATCTTCAAATGAATTTTACTACGTCTAACTACATATGTATGTATTTCTGTTTTTGTCTTTTTACGTTTACGAAATAAGAAAGAAAAGTAGTGTCTCCGTAAAAAAATAATATTTTGAAGTTTTAAAACTTTTAATTAAATTTGCCATTTTTTATTCAAAAAAAGGCAATTTTTGTTGCACAAGACAATTTGAAAATCAATTACAAACTGACTAGTTAAAGGTACGAAAAAGTTAAAAAAATGAAAAGATATGTCAAATATTGAGGTTTATATTTAACAACTGATCAGTATAACTATCAGAATCTCAACTTTAGAATCGAAGAATAAAATGAATAAGCACAAAACAAATGCTCTTTAAATTGAGCATACTATTTTTAAAATTCACTTAAAGTTCCACACCAAGAGAAGATTTCTCTTCCCTTCCCAAGTTTTTACTTTAATATTATTAAATGGTAGTTTTAACAATTGATTGTGATAACTTACTTCTATATTCTACCAAACTTTATTATTTTGACTTATCTATTTAAATAGTTTAGGAAAAAGTCAAAAAGAAAACCAATTCTGTTTTTGTTTGTTTAAAATTTTCAATATTAAATTCTAAAAATTTATCTCACACTTTATTCAATGGAATTCAAAAAATTTAAATTAATTGAAAACATAATAGAGACAATATAATATTGTATAGTTCGATGTCTATAAAATGGTATTTGTTATCTATAATCAGAATGAATAGAATACTGTTTATGTCTGAATTGATTTGATAATGAATAAAAGTTAAATGTTTATGAAATTTTTAAAATTAATAATTCCGTACAACTAAAGGTATTTTTCAATTTTAACAAAGTTGATAAATAAAATTAATAAAATGAGAGAAAGCATGAATGCCTCTTGAGATTGGTTGAGAGTTGTAATAAAGAGATAACACATAATGATAAATCTATAATTAACGCTTTCGTTTCACTCTCTATACGCAGTCGTTAGATAAAGAGTCTTCACAATGAAACTTGAGAGAAAAAAATTAAGTAAAATAAAAATTTTTCGCTTTTTCTCTTTTTTTAACTAATTATTATTCCAATATTTTATTTCTTGAATATTTTAAATTGAACTGCAAATTTTTTATAAACATTGTCGAAAAAGTAAATATGTATACCTATACATTAAAAAAATGACTTCTTTTTTATTTTTTATTCTGATACTATTCAATTACATATTTACAACTTTAATTCGAGTAAAAAACGAAAAAAGCTAAACAACTGTTTTCACGACTGCGAAATGACTCCCTTATTACAATTTATGCTGTAAGCAAATTTGGGACAGTCGACGTTGACGAACAGCGAAATCACCTTAAAAACTGCCTTGCCACTCACAATTCCAACCGTCAACGGCAACGAAAAAACGACAAATGTTTATTTTATATTTTTTTGTATCAAATGAAAAGTTAATGAAAATTAATAAAATTTCTTGATGTGTATTAATACTAATTCTATTAACTTTTCATTCAAACTCATGTTCATAAAATAATTTAATTTAAAAATTCAAAACAAACAAATTTCAAATCTATTGGAGGTGGAAACAAACAAAAACAAACTTTTTTGCCAATTATTGTATACGTCATTCTGCACCGGCCAACGACAAAAATACAAATAGAATCTATTTTTTTAAGAGTGATTTTTCCGCTTTTCATCAGCCGATACTAAATGTCAATTTCAGTCAAAATACATACATGTAGTTTTTTAATTTGACAACGGAAAAATGCCTGATCATCCGAATTGTGTTTTCGGTGTAATACATTTCAACTTTACTTTGACAAGTGGCTGCTCATAGAGAGCGGAAAAGAACTTTAATTTTGGATGTAGCATATGTAGCATAAAAAAATATAAATTAATATTCTTATTCAAAATAAAAGCTATTATAGTAGAAGAGCTATGATATAATTTTTAGATATTTTTATCTAACAGTAACTTTTAAGTTTATTATTCTGAGCGCTGAAATTGCCATGACAAATAAATAAATTTTGAAAACTGGCAAACAAATAAATTAGCTAACTACAATTATAAACTCAAGAACTAAATATAAATATATTTTTTTGATTTTGAAAAATTTCAACAACCAAGAAAAAAAAAACACTGATTCATGTTAATAAAATAAGAATGCATGAATGATTTGCTTAAAAAAAATTGGGACAAAAAAAGTGAGATGACGCAAAAAATTTAAATATTTCAATAATTTTGAATTTATTTTTAAATTTTTTTTTTTTTTTTTCATTTTTAGTACCAATCAGTGTTTTTTTTATTACTTAACGTTTTATAAATTGAAAAAAAAAAATTATTAATTTTCTGGAATCATTTTGCAATAAGTAAACCATTATTCAGTATTTTAATAATAAAATATAGGAAATGAAATATTAAATTAAATTGAAGAATGAATACTGATATAATTTCTTATCAAATTTCACATTAATTAAAATTATAAAAAATTAGTAAGCATTGCATGTGCTTTTGTTTATAAAATCTGAAATGATAAGAATTTAATAAAAAGAAATTAGAAAAAATTATAATTTTCTTTGAAAAGTTTTAAAATGTAAGTAATTTTAGAAATCAATTTCCTTTAATTGTTTTTATTTTCAACTTTAGAAATTTTTCTCGACAAATATTTTAAATTTTTATTTACACAAAATCCTCCCCACTTTCACTTCCCTTCCTTTAAATTAAAATATTTACTCCATTATTTTGATTAAAATTTGAAATTTATTTCTCGATATCCTTACAATGAAAATACCTATCTTTCTAAAAATGTAATATTTCACGACTTTTAATTTTTCAAAATCGTGTTAATAGCTTAATATTAAGTTTCCAATAATATAAATTTTTTTTTTTATATATAGGGTGTTCAAAATTGAGGTATCATTTTGATTTTGCCGCCATTTTTTTTCTACCTGGAATTTTTATAAGAGGTTTCTTTAGGTATATTCTAAATACATTCCGGTTAGTTAATATGGAACGTTACACGAAGGAACAACGTGTTTTTGTTATTACAACATTTTTTGAAAATGGTAAAAGTTTTCAAAATGTAATTAGGAAATTTCGAACAAAATTTGGTAGAGAAAATGCTCCAACAAATCGTGCCATCAAGCTGATGGTTGATAAATTTCTAGAAACTGGATCTGTTCTTGATAACAGAGGCAACATTTATCAACGTAGTGGCCGTTCAACCGAGAATGTAGCAGCTGTGAGCAGAAGTGTTGAAGAAGGTCCAAAACTTCCATTCGTCATCGTTCGCAGCAATTAAACATCAAACCATCCACATTATTCAACATTTTGCATTGTGATCTCCATTTAAAGGCTTATAAGATCCAGCTGACGCAAGAATTAAAACCAACTGACCATGCATTACGTCGGCAATTCGTTTCTTGGGCAATCTAAAACAAGAAGAAAATGAGAATTTTTTTAACAAAATAATCTTCACCGACGAAGCTCATTTTCAGCTCAATGGCTGCATCAATAAACAGAATTTCCGCATTTGGGATGAAGACAATCCAAGGGTTATCTTAGAGCAACCAGTACATCCACAAAAAGTTACGGTTTGGTGTGGTTTGTGGTCAGGAGGAGTTGAAAACGCAAATGGAAATGCGATTACGGTCAATGAAAATCGCTACAGGGAGATGATCCGAAGCTTTTTGTGGCGGGAAATTGATGATTTGGACGTAGAGAATATGTGGTTTCAACAGGACGGTGCCACTTGCCACACAGCAAGAGAAACAATGGATCTTTTGAAGGAAAAGTTCGAAGATCGCATTATTTCTCGTAGAGGAGGAGTGATGTGGCCACCAAGATCGTGCGATTTGACACCGTTGGATTTTTGTTTTGTGCGGTTTTCTCGCTCAAAAGTGTACAGCAATAATCCCACAACAATTCAAGAGCTTAAAAACAACATTATCGAGCAGATTTCAACCATTGAGAACAGTTTATTGAACAACGTGATTCAGAATTTTGGTAAAAGATTGGAAGCCTGCCGAAGTAGTAGAGGGGGCCACTTGGCCGACATAATTTTTCATTATTAACCGGAACCTATTTGTAATAAATTAAAATAAAAATATATTTAATATTTCAAAAAAATAATATTTAATATTTCAAAAAATATGTATTTTTTGTTTGCTTGTTTCATCGAAAAAATCAATTTTAATATTATCTATTTAAAAAAGATTTAGGCCTACCGTAAGATGTTTTTGTTTAAAGATAAAGCATTTATATTTAAAATTTAGCTTTAATTTTTCTTTTGTTGAGAATTTTCTTGAATTGAGAAAAATTGGAAATTACTAAAAATGTTAAATGCCATTTTTCGTTCTGTTTAATTTAACTGCAAGCATAAATCACACTAAAAAATAGTCTCTCCGTTTAACTGACACAGTAGCAAGAACATCATAAACCTTATCTATACACAATAAAGAGGTATAAGATTTGTTCTAACTGATTCTCATTGGTACAGCGTAACATTTCTTATATTAAAAATTATTTTTAGATAATTATGCTCTTTTTGATTAACTTAACGAAGTCAAAATTTTAGACTAAATGACTCTGAAAAATGTTGGTAAGAACTACTGAACCCTGAAATCTAAAGTATTTTTTTAAAAATTTTCAAAACCTTCTATTTTAAATATAAATAATTTTTTTTGTTTCAATATTTCTAAATAATTTAAGGAAATTAAACTTCAATTTTGAAAATATATAAAACATTACACACAGGTTACAATTTACGAATTTAATATTTAACTCAAGGTAAAATTTAAATTAAAATAAATATATATATATTTTAATGAAACAACATTTTTTTTCTAAATCTAAATTTTATATTCCGTTTTATTGGTAAAATCATAACAGTAATATATATTTACAAAAAGATACCGTAATTACAATAATTACAATTGAATTTTATTTTTTGTAATTCTTTCAGAAAATGAATTAAAGAAAATAAGAAAAAAATTGTATAAATTAAATTAAAAAAATATTTTTTTACTGATCTAACATTGTTTACTAACATAATTACGCCTACAAATAGAAATAATAAATCATTACTAAATTTATATAAATAACTTATTTAGAGATGACTGGAAATGTTTATTATTTTACTCTGTGCGTCCGTTTAACTATATTTACGAAACTTCAATGACAATGACAAAAACAATGCAATGCAATCTTAACTATTTATATATACAATTCTCTATTCAAATTTACCGTTATTTAAAAGAAAAAAAAAATCTGAAAAATCTTAAATCCTCCCGTATCACCCATTTAAGTTGCCCGGAAATTAAGTTGTTAAGTATAAGTTGCGCGGAAATTTTCTTCTATTTTAAAAGTAAGTAGTTTTGAAAACTAATGGTTAAAATGCTTAAGAAATGTAACTTGGAAATTTTTCCAGAATTTTTTTTTTTGTTTTTGTACGAGCGACGTTGGGAAACGTCGAAGGTCACAAAAGAACTGCACAAGGTTCCTTTGTTTTGTATTGCATTGGATGCTAAGCAACCAAAACCACTCCAATTAATAAGAGAAATTCTTGGCAAATGCATTAGCAATTTTTAATCAACAGATTGATGAAACATTTTAAAAACTGATCATCTTTTTTTAAAGCATTAGAAACTACACAGCATTTTAAAATACTTTATATCCAAAAAATTGGTTAAAGGATAGGAGTAACGGAACACGTTAATAAAACATAATCCAATGTGGGTAAACGTGAAAAAATGTGACGAAAAAATATTCAAAAAATATGGGCCTTATGATTGAAAACGTACGGAAAAAGTAAATACTACCGAAATGTCAAATTAACTATTATAGTATGATTGAAAACGCACAGAAAACGTTTTTTTCGAACTTAATTTATTTGTATGATTGAAAACGTACTGCGTTAGTTTGTTGTGTATAAGTTAAACGCGTGGATATGTTCACGTTTTAAAAAAATTAAAAAAACATTTATGTAAGTTTTTCATTTATATTTTATTAAATCTTTTAAGTAAACAAAATGAAAAATTTAATTTTTTTAATTTAACTTTTAACTTTAACATTTTTGGATTACGAGAAAAATAACAAAACAAGACAAATACGCTGAATTGGTACGTAGGGTAAAAGAAAATAATTTGGTAGCAAATTTTACTTCTAACCCTTTAAATAAAAAATAACCCTTTCTTTTTGGAAAAAATTATTCATGTTTTAAAATCAATTGCAAATGAAAAAAAAAGGTTTATTATACATTTTTTATCTTAAAATCAACAAAATACAAATTTTTTATTAAAACTTATAATCAAAAAAAAAAAATTATTTTTTTTTAATTCTAAAAATTTCTAAAATTTTAAATGTTATAAAAAAATCATTTTTATTTACCTACTTTATACCTACTTGACGTTTATATTATACTAAAAATTGTTTTTGACAAGCGTAATTTAATTTCGAATTAAAATTTAATCACGCGTTTTCAATCATACCAACATAGACTGAAGATGAATAATCTTTTTCGAGCGTCGCGTTTTCCGTGCGTTTTCAATCATAAGCCCCTATATATTTAATAATTCGCTTGAGTTGAAAAAACAGTCGACAAAATGAATTCAAAAGAGTTCAAAAAAAAAAATTATATTCTTCTTCTTGATACAGAGAGAAATCGAAACAAAATTTGGGTGCAAACAGTTGTATCGTTTACAAATGATTAGAAAAGAAATAAACAATTTTTAGGTTGATATATATAGATATTTTTAAATTAACGAAATATATTATTAAGTGTTGTCGCCTATTGAAATTTTAATAATTTAAAAGATTTTAACAGTGTGGCCGCATACACAATATATATGTATAGATATATTAGTAGAGTAATATTATCATATTAATTAAAAGTTTTAAAAACGAACTCTTTAATTAATATTTTATAAGTTAGAAGATAAGATATAAATTAGAATTTTTTACATATCAAAATTTATAATAAAATTTCTTAAACATTTCACAATAATTTACATAATTCCCATTTACATTTATAAATTTAAAAAACAATTAAAACACAAACAAATGTAATTTAATGCATCATAACCTTTTCCTATTCAAAAGTTTTATAAAGAGTCCCACTCTTGGAAATTTTATTATATTGATAGTCCTTGAACAAAAATTTTCATTTTATTCATCGTAACACCCATTCCATTTATACTTTAACTATTAAAAACCTAAATAAAAAAAAAAAATATATTAAAAAAAAAAAAAAACAGAATTAAAAACTTCTGGTACAACATCAAATGTTTCATCATTTGTATTAAAAAGATAAAAAAAAAAAAATTAAAAAACTATTATATCAAACTTAGTAAAAGACCATTTGGTACATCTATCAGTAATTGCATTTTCGGAATCATCATGACCCTCTATATCTAATAATTTTCAATTCTTCGGTAACCATATTCACTTAATATCAAGTGAATTACATGTGATGTGATGCCTCATCATTTAAAATTATATTCTTATATCATTTGTATTTCATATCAAAAATGATGACAACTATTACATTCGAATGGATGATTTTTTTTTCAATTTGTTACCCATATATACAAATGCTTCTATTTTTTCTGTGAATATTGGTGTGCACATGTACTTATATAATATGTTTGTATAAGTTAATGGAAAGGAACCATTAATTTTTAGAACGCACTTGCATTTCTATGCATTCCCTAGTAACAATTTTTAATTTTTTTTGTTTATATTATATCGTGCAGATATAAATATCTGGCGATATTTTTAGGACCCTTTTGCTTTACCATATGAACCATCTCATATGGGCCATACAAGTATTCAATTATAATTATATTTAATATTTTGTTTACATTATTTTATTATATTTTATATATTATTTGTTGACCTGACCGGAGTTTGAACTCGAGAATTTTTAATTATTTTTAATTTAACAAAAAATAAGAAAATAATATTGATTCTTTAAATATAGTTATGGAATACCATTGTATGACAGATTTAACGAAATCTGAAAAATATTGTAAAGAAAATAGTAATCAACGAATAGTGCAAATGGTGAAAACTCATATTTATAATCAATGATTTTGAGTGTCTGTCAAAAATATATTAGAAATTACAAATAAACCTACTAATGATTGCCTTCAGAATAGGAAAGATAAATTATATTGTAAGTCTTTGATGTATTTTTACTATTATAACTAAGGTAAGGTATGAAATTTATTCTATTAAATAAAATGATAAAATTAAAGAAGAAAAAAATCAAAATGATATCGGAAATCTTTTTGACCTTAAATTGCTCACAGGGTTTTCAAAGTTACATAAGATATATTGAACTTTAATATCTCTTGAATAAGATTGATTGTGAAAAAAATTTATATGTATTATATACGATCCATTTGAATTCTTGAAGGACACAGCCATAGAAATGTAAATGAATTACTACTGAATCACAAAAAAAAAAAATGAAACAACAAATTAAATGTTATTTTTTTATCAAAAAAATTTAGATGAGTAATCAATTCAATTCCGAGTTTTTATTTTTAACTTGATATCAATTTATTATTATATTTCTTTATATTTTAAAAATGGCACTCAAAAGTATAGATTTAAATTGATTTGAATTTGTCAGTTTAAAATTATTTTTACCAATTTCTACATCTACATAAAATAAAATTCTATTCCTAAATGCATCTTAAAAGAGATTTTAAAATCATAAACGAATTATTATTAATTTATGCAAAAATCACATTTCTAATTAAATATAAAACAAAAAAGTGTCCTCTTAAATATATGCAAAAAATAAAAAAAATAAAAAAAACTCAATGAAATTAAATATTGTTCTAATCATGGAACTTTGATGGCCGAATAGTTCACCACGTGGCTTATTAGTCAAAAGAATACGAGCTCAAATTCGGTACCTAAAAATTCGCTCAAATTCGGTACAGGTTTTTATTGGAAACAAATCCCCCTTGCTATGAAATTTTTTTTTTAATGCATTTTTTCTGCCATATAAATGTGGACAGGAAATTACACAGTCTTTCCTGTTCAGGCGTGACTGTAAATGTCGTAAGGGGGAATAACTCTTACGACGTGTGTGGGATTCGAACCCACACTCCCTTGGTGTTTACACAGTATTTTATACGCTCTTGCCCACTAGGACACCGAGGCCCCCCTTGCTACGAAATATTGTGTATATATAATCAAAGTTATTCAATCCCTACCAGGTTGTAAGCTTTTTTAATTGGAAAGAAAATTACTGAAAAGTAATAAATCTCATAAATCCCTCTTGCAGCCAAATATATAAAGCAAATATCTTTGAAATTGAAAATATAATTGGGGTGGGAATAAATCAGATCCTTAAGTAATCCCATCACACAAACGCAAAACAAAAACGAAGCGATAAAGTTTTTTGACATTTAAAATTATCAAAAAACTTTACCACAATTTTTTTAAATTTCTTTTTAAATGTAACCATTACTTACAAAACCTAGCACAAAAATGTAAAAATCCGCATTAAAATTAAAATAGAATAGAAAATGTTAAAATATTCATAGAAAACATGATCATGGGTTGAAATGTCTGAAAAAAATTATCCCTTCGCAATTATACGTAACATTTTCAATTCTATTTTTAATTTAACTATTTTTCAATAACTTAGATACTTCTCCGTCGTATTTGCGTTTGAGTTCTTTATGATAGGCATGAATATTATATTATATGTATATATATTATGTGCAATCAAGGCGATTTAAAAACTCAATATAGGTTATCGGTAAAATTCAATGACTTGTCTGTCTATCAGGATCAAATAGTTACCACTTTACCATAAAACAATAATTGAAATTCTTTGATGCATGATATAAAAATGAAGTATATGTTGTAATCTGTTCCAAAAGCTTTACATTTTGTTCTTATTGAGAAATTATTTATTAAAATATCGGAAAAATAAATTATAAAACTCTCAATTAATGTGAAAGAGTATAGTAATCTTATTTTTAAGAAAAAAACCTCTATTAAAATTAAATATTTTTTCAAAATTCGTAAGTCTAATATTTCTTCTTAAATTTTTATTTTTTATCTTGAAAACTTGAAAATTTATATTACAAATTTATATTTGAGGTTTACTTTTATCTATGATAATAATTGAAAATTAAAGATTTTTTTTATTTCAATATTATTTTGTTAGCCTTAATTTTTTTTTTACTTTTTTTACGGCATAAAATAACTTAAAACAAACTACTCATAAAGTAGAAGAATAGTAATAAATAGTAGAATAATATCTCTTGTTCGAACTCTTTAAAGCATAAATTTTACTAAATTTTTATAAAATTTAATTTGAAGATTATTTGAACTGAATCAAAAATACAAATTATAAAAAAAATAGTCATTAATTATTAATTGGATACAAAAAAAAATCATATATTGAGATATTCTTCCTTATATCCATTTTTAAATTCTTATTTATTTTGTTTTCATTTATTTTGACAACGTGACTTTACGGGTTATAGAAAAAAATTTATCAGTGTATTTTTACAGAACTTTAGCATTCAAATAATTATTTGAATTTGTTGTTTGTGGAAGGTTATCCTTATTACTTCAAATGACTTTTGCTATACTGTGATGTCATCATCTATTGAGATTTTTTTGAAAATTGATCTCTTTGATTTTTAAATTGAGCTAACACCCACCAGAACAATTACAAAACAAATTTATATAACAACAAGAATATAAAAATAAAAATATACTTCAATCAAATCAATATTTTCCGTTTTATTTTTCATTATTTAAAGTTGTTTGAAAATTTAAATTTATCATTGACGAACGCCAGTAAAGAATATGTGTAAATATCGGAGATTTCTTTGTTCCGAATTTACTCTTTTTTTTTTTTGTTGTGAAATAGTTGTGTAAATAGTATATAATAGTATAGTGAAATAGTATTTGATAAAAAATTTTACAACAAATAAAATCCAACAGTATTAAACAGAAAAACTTTCCAGAAGATACAACAAAAATTCAATATGAATCATCCTAAAATTATGCAATTTTTTCATGACAATTTAAAAAAAATTTTATTACTGCAAAAACTTTATTATACCCTACACCTAAAGTATAGGGTATATTAACTTTGGTATGGTGTTTGTAACCACCAAAAGGAAGCGAGTTATATATGGACATGTATATATATTCTGAATCAGGATCACATCCTTAGTCGATTTAGCCATGTCCGTCCGTACGCACGATGACTCAAAAAATAATGACGCTATATTGATGAAATTTATACTGTAGGTTAACAATGACTAAAGAAAGGCGGGGATTGCAAACGGACGAAATAGGACCATGGGTTCGGGTACCTCCCATACAACTCCCAAAACCGAACACGCATATCTTCGAAATTAATAAAGATAGAAACTTAAAATTTTGTACAAGGGTGTTTTTTCTTGAATACCTGATATCCCTAAAATTTGAGATGAATTGGGGTGGTGGTCCGGGTACCTTCACACACTTCCCAAGACCTAATAATCATATCAAAGGTTGTAAAAGCATTTATTTTTTTAGCTTATATTAAATACCTAACTAAAATAACTTATGAATTTTTAATTTAATTTGAATTTTTTAGGTGTAGGGTAAAAAAAGTCGGTTGCATCGACTTACTGTTACATTTACTTGTTTTTCTTTAATATAGTGCTAAATAAATCCAATTTGAAATCTGAAAATTTTAACACATTTTGAAATGATTTGTGGAAAATCTTAAGAATAATTAAATTTTACAAAAAGAAATAAGAAAACTATCATAGAATTTAATTAAAACTTTTACTTTTCACTTTTCAAGAACAGTTAAGGATTAAAATCAAGAGTTTTCATCTGCTAAAATGTATTTATAATAAAATTTATAAATCTTTTTTTGAAAATTTTTTATTTCATTATACTTTTGATTTTATATTTTTCTCTTCTTTAAAATTATTTCTTTTTTGCTATTTATTAAATTATTTTTAGCAGTAAATTATTTTTTTCAATTAAAATTCTTAAAAAAATTTTTTTGAAACTATTCACAAAACAAAACAATACTTTTAATTTTTTTCTTTCATAAAATTGTAAAAAAAAAAAAATAAAAACAAATAATTTAATACTAAAAATTTATATATCTTTTTGAATGATTTCTTAAAACTTAGGTATTCTAACAAAAATAAAGTGCTTTTATAACGAAATGTATTCAATCAAATTAAGAGATTAAAAATATCAAATATCAATCAAAAAAGAGATTATTAAAATATTCAAAATAAAATTAATTATTAACCATTAACAATTTAAGAAAAAACTTATTATTAAAGAAAGATATAAATATTATATAACTCTATAATGAAATTCTTTATCATTAATTCAACAACATTTAGTAGAGGTAACAATGAAAAAAAACACATATTTTTATGCAGATAAAATGCAGGTATTTGCGTTTTAATATTACATAACAGTCTAAAAATAAAATATATACTATGAGCTTAAAACTTTTTTCAACAAAAATTCTCTTTGATAGAAATTTTAACTTTTACAAAAAAACAAGGAAAAAAAAAATTTAAATAAAACATCAAAAAAGGGACAACTTTTTCTTTATGCAAAACTTGTAAAGCATTCCATTAACATTCTTTGCTTAACTAATTTTTAGGGTAGTGTTCCAAAAAGGTAAAAAATAAAATACTCTAAATTATATGTTTAAGGCCTCTAAAATAAAACCTTAATGTGTTTCGGTTATATTTTTTTTTTATGCTGTTGTAATTTGTTTACCATATTTTTGGGATTTTTTTTATTATTGCAAAAAAATCGCATTCATTTTAAACTTTATGGAAATAAAGAAAGCTTCTCTGTTAATTTTTGATATACCATACAGAAAAATCATAATAGTAAATACATTTTGTAAATTTAAGACAATTTCAAATGTTGTTATAGTTTTCCATAACCGTTTAGATTTGTTGTCCTTTTAACATAATTAGTTATATTTTCATTTAATGTTTTCTTCTCAGAACAGCATGTTATTTTTTACATGACACACTGCTGTCAGGTTGGTCTCTATCACTAAAATCTTAACCGACTTTAGATTTTAAATTCGAGATCCTTAAACCAACTAAGGCAGAAATGATGAACCAACTAAATTTTTTTTTAATGTTACACCAGCGCATTAAGAACTCGAATTTTAACTGATTTAATGACCATATTATGGTAACACAATATGAAAGCATTCGACCTACATAAATTTTATACACTCTTTAAAGTATAAAAAAAAAAAAATCTAACTATATAAGTGTTTGAGTGTATATGAAAAGGTAATAAATACGGTTTGTATGTTAAAAAAAAAAAATAAAAAATTAATTTTAAAAATATTCAAATTAGGCCGTGAAAAAAATTTCCTTTTATATTTTAGAATTTAAAAGTCCAAAAAAAAAAAAAATATTTAACGAATCTCTGTGGTAGAGTTTTAGTTACACGTGCGTGTAATTCGTTTATATTTGATTTGATAATATATATAATATGTATAAAAGTTGTGCTTTATTAAAAATTAAAGTCAGCATTAAAATGAAAGAACAGAAAAAGTAAAAGAGTTTGAAAAAGTTATTTACATGCTTTGTAATTTTTTTTTATTCTCATGTGAATATGAAATAAATGTTGAATTTTTTATTGATATGAATTTATAATAAAATTTTTGAATATATGAGTTTTTTTTTTTATTTATTTAGTTTTTTTTTAATACAATGAACAAAATGAGAAAAATTATTTTTACTAAAATATAATTTTAGAATGATTCATATTGATAATAATTTAATAAAATTAATTTTTTTTTTCATTTTTTTCATAAAAATAAAAAAACGTGCATGAATTATATAATAAATTTTCCAATTTCTCATAAGTTTTAATATTTATTTGGAAATTTTATTTATATAAATTTACAATTAAGTTATTTATTTTAGAAAAACCAGATTATTTGAATTCTTCACTAGACTTTTAAGTTGTTTTGGTAGTTTTTTAAAAATTTATCATGAGTATCATCCTGCCAATCTTTCATCAGAAATTATCATACTTAACCATGTTCTCCTTCAAATTGCTGCAGTTTCGTTTTTATTTTAAGTGTATTTCGATATACGATCTAAGATATTAATTGGATATTTGTATCTTTACAAATTTCTGAAATTAATTAAAATTTTTTAAATGATTAAATCTTCTTCAATTCTTACATGAACAAATTTTAAAAGTTTTAGATTTAGTATATTGAAAACTAAGATCTTAAAAACATGAACTTATTAGTTAAACAAATTTTTCGATACAAATATAAATTTTGAAATTATTTTTATCATAATTATTAAAGAAAAATTTTATAATAGTTTACTTTTTTTTTTTGTTCTCTTAGATAGATATTAAGATCGCTTCTTAATGGATCTCACTAATTAAATAAATATTGATGTTATTGTGACCACATCAAAATAATTTTTTTTTTTAAATTTAATTTTCTAATAATTTATATTAATTTCTTCATACATATCTTATATGTTATAAATTTTTATTTTTGACAATATTAATAATATAGCAAATTATTTTTGTTTATTTTTTTATTTATTTACGTACTCCAAAAAAGACACATACCCAAAGAAGAGACAATAAAAAAACACTTAAAAGTTTTTTCATCTCTTCTTGAAAAAATATAATATTTGTTTTTCAAGAAACACAAAATAAAGATTACAAGATGATTAAAAAAAAAAAAAAAATCGATAATTCAATTGTTTTACTTTTTGTATAAAACAAATAGTACTTAAAGTACCTGTCTAATATTTAAGCTTAACCTTAAAAATAATAAGAAAACAAATCCATTAAAAATTTACCTTCCTTTAAAGATTATCACCTTTTATCAATTTCTATTTTCTATTTTCTTTTTTGTTTTTTGCATTAACTTCTTAAAAAAGTGCTTATAATGTCATAAACCTCTTTAAACACTAGAAATATATTTTATATTTAGCATACAATATTCTATATTTACATTTTCTAGTCTAGTAATTTGATATAAAATTGAAAATTTAAGGCACAATTTCATTTTTATAGGTTTCTAAAATTATTGTACCATTATACATATATATGAACAACCTAGCAACACCTTTAATATGAGACACACAATAAACCTTTTTATAAATTATTCAACTCTAAAAAAAAAAAATTGAAAAATTAGAAAAAAAAAAAAAAAAAGAAAATCAAAAAAAAATCCATCGAAATAATTTCCAACTGATTTATTGCAATCGATTTAATCTGTTGAAATTTATCGAAATTCTAATGAATTTGAAGGTAGGTAATTTATTTCAACATTTGTTTTCATCTTTTCTAAAATTATAAAAGTCTAAAATTATAATCAAAACAATTGAGAAAAAATTCAATTATATGCACATACATATGAACAGATATATCAAAATTGATTCTAATATTTTTATGTCTTAAATTTAACTAAAAATTTGACGAAAATAAAACAAAAAAAAAAAAAAAGTAAAGTGAAGTGAAGTGAAGTAAAGAAGGTTTAAGTTAATAAAACTCAAACAAAAATCGACGCAATTTCATTGTAGAGTTTTCATTATTATTAAGAACATACATTATATAACCCTCATGAAAAATGTTATACTAATTTTATTCAGATTTTTTTTTTTTTAATTCTAAATAAAACTTAAATCAGTGACTTTCAATTTTATCAAAAAAAAAAAACTTAAATAAAAATACTGTCAGAGAAATTTTTAAAAGTATGACTGATATAAACGTTAATAACTGTCTGGTAAACTTTTAAATTTAATATAAATAACTATAGATCACGTTATGAAACATGAAATGTTCTTAGTAGATCTCATGCCAAAATATATTAAATTTAAATGTTGAAATTGACGTACATATTTAACTATTAATAAAATAAAAAAAAATTTTAATTTATAAAAAACTTTTCTATTAACAGTTATAAAACCACTTTTTAAAAAATAAATAAAAACAGAAGAAAAATTAATGACGTTCAAATATCTTAAAATATGTATGAAAAGCCTTAATACAAAAGAAAAAATCTTCTAAAATATTTAAAGAGGTCATAAATTTTGAAACAGCACGTTACTTTTTTTTTTACATATTTTTTTTTTATTTTTTGTGTTTTAATATATAAATATAACAAAATAACATAACATACATTAATGTATGTATATGGAAACGTTTCAACATACATATAATATAATATAAGATTATATTTTTACAAAATATTCTTGTTCACCTGTTGAATGTCAGATACACTTCAAAGTATAAACGGATCTGATTTAAACAGAATATTATGTAAAGTAAAAATAAAATTAATATATATATATATATATACATACATATTTGTATATGTGTATATATCTATTTATAAATTTGTTAAGGTTGTCAGATAATAAAAATTTAAAAAATCATTCAGCTGTAAATTAGAAAATTTTAACTTCAAATTAGTCATTTGTGTTTATATAATTTTAAAATATTTATTTAGCTTCAATTTTCAACATTGTAAAGTTATAATTTGATACTCTTAACTTCTTAAATTCTCTTTATCATCCCTATAGGTACATGTATTACTTTATTAAACCTTAAACCTAAAAAATAGCGAATATTGAACAGTTATAGGTACTTAAACCTATGTCAATGTTATGTAAAAAAAAATACTTTTGATGCTACCCAAACGTTATTAAACGTATTTAAACATTAATTTTTCAAAGTATAATTTTGAAATTTCTCTTTTTGTAAAATGTTATACTTACTATTATATCAGAAAAGTCTTTTGACGAAATGTTCTTTTGTAAAACGACTTTGGTTTTGTATGTATCTACCCTATTCTATTTAATTTTACTGTTACTTATTCTATTCACTCAATTACAACTCTCAAATTAAAATACTCATCCAAATTATAAAATAACACTTAACAATTAATACTCACTTTAGTTGACATTTAACCATACTAATGGTAAAGTAATAAGTATTTAGAACGACATAAGGATAATCAGAAATTAGGTCAACAATTACGGTTAAGATTAAAATAATTTAAATAACTTTATTCTAATGTAGCTAAAATAGAAGTTCGAAAAAAGGATTTGATTTGACCAAAATTGTGTTAATATAGGTTGTGAATAATAACTTAGTGGGGTCTGACAAAAAAAAAAATCAGCTGTCTCCACCACAGGACCGACCGCCACTACACAAAAAGTACAATGCCAAAATTTATAGATTTTTTACATAATAATTTATATCAAAGCAAAATAACTTCTAATAATTTAATAACATTTTGTTTTATTCAATAAAAATAATTATATGCAATGAAATCGTAAAAATATATGTACATTCATTCATACAACCATTTATTATTATTATTATTGTAATGTAGATACATGATTTTTTTTTCATTCAAAAAATAATATTAAAAGTAAAAAATAATAAAAACTGTAAACAAATACAAAACAAACATAAGATTAATATTAAATCTGCTAACAAAAATTTTACCGTTTTAATTTTATGTCATCAACAAATGAATAATATGCATTGGCATAGATATAAGTACATACATATGTATGTATAAAAATTTTTAGAGATATAAAAAAAAAACAAAAAGAAATTGTTCATATAAATTCATATGGAGTGTTACATATGAAATTTGGACTTAGAAAAAAAATAAAATAAAAGTTAAAGTTAGTCGGATCAAAAAATGTTCTATGGCAAAGTTGTTCCTCTTTACTTGTGTAACAACTTTTTCTTAATAATTTTTCTCACCAAATTTTTCTGTTACGAAATATTCGTAAAAAACTTAAAAAGTACACTAGTAAACTACCACTTGCGGTTGTCCGATTTGCTCCAAAAGCTTATCAATCCGAGATAAACCCACACATGCGCCGACACGCACCCACACACACACACAGACGGACATCATGCTGAAAATTTTTTTACAGCCTTCTCCACATCGGAGTAGTGCATTTTTGCGAAAATCTCGGGTACAAATTTTTAGTATGAAAACAATACCTACCTTATACATTAATGTATGCGGTCGGTAACAATAATTAGTAAAATTAATAACTTCTTATACTTACTAACTGTTTTAACTAACTTACTAATTTTTTTTAAATCTCATAAAATTTCAAAATCTGGTAACTCTAAAACAATTCATAATTCTGTATACAGTATACAAATTAATATCTGTATTTATAGATAATAATACTTTTACCGTCTTACCAGTTTTATTACCTAAGGGTATACCCTTAAGTTGTATTTTATGAATGAATTCTTACAGAAAAATGTTTTGTTTCTTTTTTTTTCTGTTTGCGTCCCTTTTTTTTTTTGACTTTCTTAAAAATAAAAACAACAAAATATTAAGTAAATAAAAAATAAACCAACTTACCTAGAAATATATTAAATCTTACATCACTGCAACATTATACAAAATTATTTTGTTTGATAAAATATTTAGTAAAAATATTATATACAAAGGTACCTATAAGTATGTATTTAAATATTCATACAGGTATTTATTTAGTTAAACAGGTCATCAATGGTAATGGGATACGTTTGGCACGTGGATAAGTTTCTCTTAATTTGATACGCAAAATGAATAAAAATTGAAAAAAAAAAAAAATCGTTATCTTCTATATTAAAATGTTGAATATTTTAAAAGATCATTCAGAGAAATTTTTTTTTTTTTTAATGTGAAAGGAAGACTGAAAACGAGGACTTAACGAAACGGAAGATTTAAACGCAAAAATAAATCTATTTATATTAATTTAACAGTTTCATATAGTTTAAATTAATTTTAAAGGAGATAATTTTAATAATAAATAAAATAATTTAATAAAATAAAATTTCACTATAAATACAAAAACAAATCTTAAATGACTTAACATTTAAAAATATTTAAGATGCTTAAAATTTTATATTTTTGATTACACTTAGTGTTAGTTTCTCCAACTCTGTCTGTTATATAAGACTGTACCATTTATAAGTATATAATAATTTGACATTTACATAATGTTTCTGTAAAAAATATCTTAAAAAATTATGGTAAACAAATTACATACTTACAAATTGCTTACAATTTGCTTACAAATTGTTAAGCAAATTTTTTCAAAGAAAAATTCTTTATGAAATTATTTTTTTTTAACTGAGATATGCTAAAAATTGCTTTCTATATAAAAAAAAAAAAAAAGGTAATTTTAAATGGCAAAACCAGGAAAAGTTCTAAAGAAAGAAAGATTTACTGAAAGATAAATTTGTATAATTATATAACCTATAGTAAATGAACATACCTATCAACCAAGAAAAAGTTGGCTAGATAATTCTAAATTTAATCTAAGTATTAATTATTATTATGTATAAAAACGCAGCTAAAGATCAGAAGATTTGTTAAAAAAAAACAAGAAAATCTTTACCGAAATCTTACAGAAAAATGTTTTGTTTCTTTTTTTTTCTGTTTGCGTCCCTTTTTTTTTTTGACTTTCTTAAAAATAAAAACAACAAAATATTAAGTAAATAAAAAATAAACCAACTTACCTAGAAATATATTAAATCTTACATCACTGCAACATTATACAAAATTATTTTGTTTGATAAAATATTTAGTAAAAATATTATATACAAAGGTACCTATAAGTATGTATTTAAATATTCATACAGGTATTTATTTAGTTAAACAGGTCATCAATGGTAATGGGATACGTTTGGCACGTGGATAAGTTTCTCTTAATTTGATACGCAAAATGAATAAAAATTGAAAAAAAAAAAAAATCGTTATCTTCTATATTAAAATGTTGAATATTTTAAAAGATCATTCAGAGAAATTTTTTTTTTTTTTAATGTGAAAGGAAGACTGAAAACGAGGACTTAACGAAACGGAAGATTTAAACGCAAAAATAAATCTATTTATATTAATTTAACAGTTTCATATAGTTTAAATTAATTTTAAAGGAGATAATTTTAATAATAAATAAAATAATTTAATAAAATAAAATTTCACTATAAATACAAAAACAAATCTTAAATGACTTAACATTTAAAAATATTTAAGATGCTTAAAATTTTATATTTTTGATTACACTTAGTGTTAGTTTCTCCAACTCTGTCTGTTATATAAGACTGTACCATTTATAAGTATATAATAATTTGACATTTACATAATGTTTCTGTAAAAAATATCTTAAAAAATTATGGTAAACAAATTACATACTTACAAATTGCTTACAATTTGCTTACAAATTGTTAAGCAAATTTTTTCAAAGAAAAATTCTTTATGAAATTATTTTTTTTTAACTGAGATATGCTAAAAATTGCTTTCTATATAAAAAAAAAAAAAAAGGTAATTTTAAATGGCAAAACCAGGAAAAGTTCTAAAGAAAGAAAGATTTACTGAAAGATAAATTTGTATAATTATATAACCTATAGTAAATGAACATACCTATCAACCAAGAAAAAGTTGGCTAGATAATTCTAAATTTAATCTAAGTATTAATTATTATTATGTATAAAAACGCAGCTAAAGATCAGAAGATTTGTTAAAAAAAAACAAGAAAATCTTTACCGAACAAATAACTGTAGAAATTAATAAATTTATTTTGATTCTCTAAAAATTTTCGTTGTAAAGGGAAAGGGAAATCTTAAACCAAAAAAAAAAAGAAGAATAATTTACAAACAGAGTGAGTGACCACCAAAAAAAATGAATAGTAAATTAACGACATTATCAAGCATCAACATTTTTAAAAGGTAAATCAACAAAAAAAAAAATTAATTAAATATTTGGATTAAGTAAAATTTTAAATTACAAAATGCGGTAACAAAAAATATTTCCTAAAATGATATAAAGTGACATTACTTCAAAGTGATTATTACTATAAAACTCTGTTTTGTTCTGCACAATCAATAAACAAATAACTTTATAATATATTATAAATTACTTTAAAAATATATTTGTTATTTTTAGCCGCATATATTTTGCCAACATCATAATTTATCTTATAAATAGCATAACATGTACAACCCAAAATTTTTACCTCTCTTTTTTATTTCCTAAATAATTTTTTTTTTTTATTCTGGGAATTCTTCTGAATTATGTTTAAATGAAATATAACACTTGTATTTTGTAACCTAAATTAATTCGTTCACATGAGCTTCATAATTTTTTTTTTTTTTGTTTTCGTTGTTGACAATTTAAGTGTCAAAAAGAGTTTTGAAAAAGTCAAGGGATAACTTTTTGTATTTATCTTTTTTGTTTTGAAATTCCTATATGTACAATATATATAAGTTTTGGTTTTCTTTTTTTTAGTAAAACTTTTTTAAAAGTTTTTATAAAAATTCAAAACCAAAAAATATAACAAAATAGGTATGTGATTAAATTATGAGACAAAAAAAAAAAACAAAATTGTTGAAATAGAAATAAAAAAATTTAATATTTTCCAAACCTTTTATTTTTTTTGTTGAAAATAGTTTTATTAAAATTTGAAAACAAAAAAAATATATATGTACGTAGGTAAAAGCTAAACAAGAAAATTATGTTCAAGTTTTTATAGTTTTGTTTTAATATAACCAGTTATAAGGTATATATATATACATATATATAGAGATTAAATTCAGAAGCCTCTTTTTTAAATATTTTATTTAAAAGTTCTGAAGTAATGTTAAAATATTGCTCCTAACTGACTTTAAATAAAAAACATTGTCTAAAATTTAAAAAAAAAATTAGAGTCCTTAAGGTATTATACACACAAACATAAAAGACTCAAGCTATTTAAATTAAATAAGGTAACTTATTCAGATTAAATACAAAACCGAAGAATTAAATTATAAAGGTATTAAAAATGAAATTAATTTAATTAATTTTTGCTTCAAATAGGTAGACGTAATTTTTAAGCTGCTTAATTTATGATGCAATTCATTCCCAGTACTAACTTCTACTAATTTACAACTACTGAGTACATATTTTGATATATTTGTGCAGGATTTAATTTTACAATAAAACACATACATATACTTCAAAATAATAGAAATATTTATTTATTTAAGAAAATTTCTCTGCCAGGAAAATTATGACTGCTTTCCCTTTTCGGATATGGCAAGAAGAGAATTAAATATCAATAGAACATTGATCCACAACTCTAACTTTCTTTTAATTTCTTAGAGTAAAGGAAAGGCCTAAGAGTTAATTTTGTTTTCTTTAAAATTTAAGATTTGTTATATTCGGGAACTGTATAATTAAATCAAGTAAAGTTCCGTTGGTGTACAATCATCTATTAAGAACTGTTAAAGATTAATGCGAGCATAAGGAAATGTAAACCAAAGGCAGAAGCAAACTTTGTGGATTATTTTTCATTATTGTTTTTCCACAAAAATATTTTTTTTGTATTTTATTTTTTATTATTAAATACTTATTATTTTTAAAACTATAACTATAGTCTGTAACTATAGCGTATGACTTTACTTTTTTTTCAATCATTTTGTTGGTTGAAACGTCAAATAATAAAAACAATTTTTAAAAAATATATGTACAACTATGTATAATGTATATGTCATAATCACAAATGAAGCAAACCTGACTTAAAAAATGGAAGATTTTCTAATTTTGAACTATTCTAAAAAAAAATTCGACATGGAACCATAATTTTTACCTTGGTTTTATTTTAACATCAAAACTATATATTAAATTCTCTCTTAAATAATATCTCTTATAAATAATCCCAATGATTAAAATTTATTGGTTAAGGAGACCCTTCACAAAATCATTAGAAAATGAAAACAAAAGAAATACATAATTCAACAGCTTTAACCAAAACTTTACCTTGTAAGATACTCATCCAGTAAAAAAAAATTTCTTTAATGAAAATTGACCTGTAAATTAAATTTAAAAGCTTGAGACCTATATGATTTGTGGTATCATCGCTTATGGTATCATCTATCAGATTAACGGTGTTAAATATTTTTAAAACAATTTAGCTATCTTACACAAGACAAGAACTAAATATTTTTTTAAATTTTAAAGTTAAAAATTACAAAGAGATTGAATAAATAAAAAAAATTATTATTTTCTAAAAATATCGCAAAATAAAAGACAAGTTTTTATATAGCTGGGATTAATTCAAATCATGCATTATTACTAAAACTATCGATTTTTAACACATCATATGTCTTAATTTCCATTTATATAGTAATATTATTTATATTCTTTATATTATATATTATACATTTATGTTATATACTTTAATCGCAGTTATGTACTTTTCAGAATTTTTTCCTCTAATGAAAAATACTTTCAATCTGTTGTAGAATTTGAGGTTTCACTTCCTTGATAAATTTTCCATGGCTATTTTTACCAGCGTTGTGCAAGAGCTAACTCAAATGAGAAACTCAAATCAAACTTCAACTCAAATTTTAAGCTATTTCATACTTTCAGCGCTCACAAGTTGAACCAGCTCAAAAGCTCAACATTTGAGAAATTTGAGTTGAGTTGATATTTCAGTTTTTTACAACCCTGATGGTATTTACAAGTGAAATTTGTGTAGGTACATAAACGCAAAGGAAATTTATAAAATAAAAATATTATTAATATACTTGTTGGCTAGTTGTAAAGAAGGCCCTATGTCTAAAATTTGCTTATTACTTCTAAAAAAACGTAAATTATAGCATTTGCATAAACGACGGCGCACAAATTTGCACAGGAGTATATTTAACAACAAAACTACAAAAATATTAAAACTATTTTTCACCATATACCAAACAAAATGACTGTTTTTTAAATAAAATAAATAATTACATAATTTTTTAAATATAAATTAATATTTTGTAATATAAAGCAAAAATAATGAAAAATTAATGTTAACAATAACCAATTAAAAAAAAGCAAACTGAGGAAAAACGTTTTTGTATTCAAAAAATTTCAAACAACATGGTACAGTGATCTGATAAGGCCTTTATTTGAGTTTGGCAGTCTTTAATTTAAGTTTTAAATAAATTAAATGGCTCTTTTATAGTTCCATACAATAAACCCAAATTAAACGTAATGCATATGTGTCTGCTTTTAAGTTTATTTTATTTATATATACTAAATATTATTATTTTATTTAGGCTATTTTGTCTTTTGCCACATTACTAATTATTTAACAAATTAAAATTACAATCTATACTAGACGACTATAAGACAAAACTCAAAAAGTACAACACAAATACTAAAATAACAAAAGACTATTAATTCTTTAAAATTATTAAACTATAATAAGAGAAAAAAATTAAAAACTTTTAGAAAGAAACTTAAATTACTGTCTGCGAAATAAATGTTTCACTTAAATTCAGTTAATATTTTATTTGCTTTATGATGTATTGATTTTCTAAATAAAATTCTTTTCAAAATTATATTGTATTAATACAATAGTCGAAACAACACTAAAATTTAATTCAGCGTAAAAAAATACATACTATCTTTTATTTACTACATATTATAAATACTCATCTTAGATTTTTGTTTTTTTTTTCTTTACAATATTTAAAAAGCTTTAAGTAACTTGCATTACTCATTTCATCCTCATATAAAAACATCCACATTTCTTTAGACTTATATAATTTTAAGTCATATAACAAACAAAAAAAAAGTGGAATTTCTTATAGATTTACTTACGTACATAATATATACATAAAATAACAAAAATTCTAAAAATAAGGCAGTATATAAAACCAAAGGCATCAAAATTTTGTATTTTTTCATAGAATTTTTTATGTAAAAAGAAATTAAAAAACATCATAGCACACTTCCTTCAATTATTAAGATAAAAAAAGCCGTTATCATTTGGAAAAATATAATATTGTAAATTTAATTATTATGTGTTAGTTACGATAAATTTTCAAAAACCTCCAAGTTACAAATGTCTAAAACTAAGAAATTTTCAATTTTAATCCCCTCTGAAACAGTGGGAAATACAAAAATTTTTTCTTAGTCAACTTATGCTAATTCCCATAGATTTAACTAGTTTGAAATTTTAAGTTTTAACCAAAAGAGTTCCGGAGATAATGATAACTGTCAATCTAAATATCAAATTTCAAAAAAATTATTTAATTTTTATATTAATTTATAAAGCTGTCTAAAAAAATTTGTCTACTTTGACATTTTAGCCATGACTAAAATTTCATTACCTTAACTTAAATAATATAGAAACTTTATAAATAGAAAAAACGACAGACAGATTAAAATAAATATACAAATTTTCCCAAAAAATTTTTTGAAAAAAGTGTACTAAAAAGACAAAATTAAGTTTTCAAAACCACCCACATAAAATGATTGCATGTCATTTACAGAATTTCAGGGACAAAAAAAAATTAACTAACAAAACATAAAGCTTGGAAATTTTTCTCTTTTTTATTTATGAATATAATTTTTTCACAGTCTATTCAAAATAACGAATTAAAAAGATAAAGATAATAATAATAACAATAAGATGAAAAGGGAATAAAACCAAAAATTCACTCCTTACTGATTATACCTAAGTTTTCACATATGATTATTATAAATATGCCTTGATCTAAATCTATACCATCTCTCAAATCTATTTCAAATTTTGTTTTTATTTTTTAAGCCTAAAATATAAAACTGATAATAAAAAAGTAAAATATTATATGTAAGTATAAGAGAGTAATTTATACACGCTCTATCTATACTTTGATGACATTTTTATTCATAGAATATTTTATACATTAGAGTTTAACATACATAAGTGACAGAATTTTTGACATTAAATCCTTTTATTCTGACATATTATTAAAGATTAATAAATTGTTTTTTTTTTTTTTGTTTTTTTATAGAAATTCTTTCTTACTGGAAAGATGTACAGAAAGAGAAATCCGTATATTTTATCTAATATGAATCGCTATTCAAGGTTCGAATAAATTAACAAAAATCATTTATTTCCTTTTACCCCATTTTCACTCAATTATTAAGATCCATTATAATAAAAGATAAAGTCTTTTTTGCAACTCACAAACAATTAAATAATAAATTTTGGTTTTTGGTTTTTTGTTTTTTATTGTGAAGAAGAAAGAAAAGGGTGGACTAATAGTATGATAAATGAATCAAAATTTTTAGAATTTTTTATTTTAGTTAAAAAAAAAATGAAATAAAAGAAAAATATGAAAGAATAAAATTGTCTATCCATCAATATTAGATAGATAAATAAAATTATTTAAAAATATTGAATACACTAAATTTAATGTAAAAACATGAACTAATGTGGATTTCACAAAAAGATAGATGGATATATCTAAAAGTATAACTACATTAAAATAAACGAAGAAAGATTTTACCATTATTTTTTTATTTTAAATTGATTTCTACGAAACATTTTTTATAATAAATATCATGAAACATTCTGGCGTAATGATTAAGCATCGTTTCAATCTAAGCGTCTTCAAAATCCCGTTTAAAAGTAAGTATATCCATAATAAAAATATAATAATAATAAATGTTACAGTAGACCTGCCTTTTGTTATTTGCTAATGCAGGAATATATTGCAACTGACTTATTGTTTTGTTGCCGTAAAGAGAATATAGTTTCATTCTCCAATTCACCGGCGTTACTGTCATATCCTTTCCTATCTCAATAGATTATTTTATTTAAAGCAGGAGGTGAATTTAGTCAATAAAGATCTGACACTACTTCAAGATGGTATTCTTGAAGTTTTTGGAAGATTTCTCTCTCATATTTATCTAATCTTTACTTTACTTTACAGAAATACGTTAGTTAATATTCGTATATCACAAATTTGAAACAGCTTACCAACTCAGGTTCTCCTAAAAATTAGTCAATGCAAAAAAAATACAAATTTCAAAAGAAACATTATAATATATATTTTCATAATATTTATCAAATTAACCATTTATCAAATTTGATTTCTATATTTTAATTTTCTAACCTTATTATTTCTTTCCCAACTTGTAATATATATGTAATGACAGTACTAACTTATCAGTAAAGGTCCACAAAAACCTTTAAGAGTGTATACCGTAACTCCAATTACGCCAGAAACTTTTATCTGTTTAAAAAAAAACACATTATCTTTTTTTCAAATTGTTTGAACAAAAAAAAAACAAATAACAAAATAAAATTATAATGTACTGTCGATAATTATCGAACCCAAAAGATTTTACACCCACTACGCAATTCTGATAATGAATGATCTGGAAGCTAAAAAAATATCTTATATTTGGGAAAAAATTTAAATTTAATAGATAAATGGTTTTCAATAATAGCAATTTTGTTTTTTTTTTGTGATATAGCTAAATATTTAAATATAGATACTAAAATTTTTTATTAGATACTCTTTTTTTTTAAATGATAATGTAATTATCTATACGAGTAGTAAATAATGGCTTAGTTGAAAGAAAAAAAACCTCTTCTCATTTCCTTACAAAGTTTGGAGAAATGTGAAGCAAAAAGGCATACCACTTACTATTTTCAGCCTAAAAATATGCTACGCACTTGATACTTTTTATTAACTGTCATTATTTTTTCTGGGAGACCTCAGTATCCGAGTAGTTAAAAAAAAGTAGACTAGAGGTACAGCGAGTTCTAATTTTGCAAGTTTTTAATTGGAAAAAATCCTAGTTGCTGCCAAATATATAATGTGAGTACACATAATATAAACAAAAAAAATTATATTACTATATAAATGAATAACAGACTATTCGACCTATAACGGCCTAAAAAGCTGTTGGGTTAGTGATATTGCATTTCCTTATGTAGGTAATATAAATATAAATAAATAATTATTTCTTCTGCTGTTAAATAATTTAATCTCTTCAATTCAGCACTAAAATAAAAATATTACTTTAAAGTTATACATTCTAACAACAAAAAGTCAAATAACATAAAAAAAATGATAAATGATATGGAAATAGTTTATGCCATTATTTAAGTACATAGAAAGAAAACTTTTAAAAGTATGACTTTGATATAACTGTACAATTTTTATGTAATTTAAATTATATAGATATTTTTAAAATTCTTAAATGCTAATTAAATTTTATATTTTACACGTGGATATTTTATCAAAAAAGAAATCTGATTTTCAAGTGTTAAATAATTTTTAAAAAAAAATCAATTATTTCTGACATCCGTTTTAAAAAAATTTTGAAAATCTTAAATAATCAAAACATTTATACAATTTATATTTTAGTCGACTTCTTTTAATTGCGTTTCACATTGATCAAACAAAAAAAAAATATATTTTAGAGTACAGTTAATTTTTGGAGGCGAAAAATTGATTAAAAATTTCATTCCTTTGAAGCATTTAAGTAGTATACCATTACCTAATTTTATATAACTTAACACAAAGGCACTTACATATATACGCAAACAAACATTCATTTTTAAAACGATCTAAAAGAATTTTCGGAACATTTTTTTTCTTTATTTTAAACAATTCTTTTTCTTTGGATAAACAATTCCTTTCCCAAATACAAAAGATATTTTATAACAATTTCGATTCATCAATAATTTTCATTAATTTCAAAAAAAAATTTATTTTAAAAAATGAAAATTACTCAACAAAAATCGAATAATAAAAAACCAATTTAAAATAAAAATTATACATAAACAAATTATGAACTTTTGTAATTTTCTGTAATTTAACTCATATGGTAATAATGACATCAAGGGGTAGAAAAAAAAAATTATATAACATAAAACAGGTTGTGATTTTACCTGTAGCATGCTATACAACGAAACATTTATTACGATATATTTATTAATTTCGGGCAATCATCTTTTTCTTCTTAATTGTTCTGAGATTCACAGATTCTATCAATGTTTTCAAAACAATTTTTTTAAATTTGTAAAATTTGTAAATGTAAATTTTTAATTTAAATGACATATTCTAACTTTTAAAATTTTATGGAAACACTACAAATGTTCTCTGTATAATTTTCTCTGTATTTTCGCGCATTTAATTTCAAACTACAATTTTATTGAGGCAACATTATACAATGTGCATTCATCTTGTTTTTGTTCTTTTGAGGGCTTTGGTTCTCATATGTATTATGTTGCATATAATAAATCCACTCTTTCTAGAATTTTGAACAAAAATGATAATGAAAACTTATTAAAACAATGTAATGATGTAGTGGTTAAGTGATCAGTCTTTTAATGGAGAGTTTTGAATTCAACTTTCGGTCAGATCATATAAAAATAAATAAGTAGTAATTTTATATCGTAACAAAGTATATAGTAATAATAATAATAATTATAAAAAACATATTAATAATTGTAACTGACTGCCCCATATGCAGGAGGATCCTATATACTACCGCATTTTACTGTTGATAGTTTTATTTCTGATAGAAAGTTTCCATTGGCATCGCTGTCTCATTCTTTCCAATCCTTTCTTCCTAGCCAATATTCTATACTATACGTATACTATTCTACCTAGCCAATATACTATACTATACTATACGTTAGTAGTTTCATTCTGTTATGTTGGCGAGAGAGAGGTGAGTTCGTCAGTTAGAATCTGACACTAGCTAGAGATATTCTTGTTGTATTTGCAAGAATCCCACTTCTCCTAGGAGGAAATAAAAAAATTTAATTTAAAACGGCAAACAATTGCAATTAAATTGATGATTATTTTTTATAGTATTTATTTAAACATGATAAAGGTATTTAAACAATATTTGATATGCGATTTTCCAAAAAAAAAAAATTAAACTCATTGTTTCAAGTTCTGCTATCTCATTTTTTTTTTTTGTAGGCTCAACCAATTTTCATGAATTTTAAATTAAAATAAAAGCCTACATAAAATCAGAATTTATTTAATTCGAATGCATACGTACATAAATTAATACAATTTTATATTCGTATGTAGGTTCATATATTTAAAATATAGTTAAAACTTTTTTGGTTGTTTATTTCTTCTTATAACAAAAAAGAAATACAGGAAAGAAAATGTATACCTTAATTGTATTTCAATTTCTTTGTTTTCAATTCAAATAAAAATTATAAAACGAAAAAAACATATTTGTAGAACAAAACAATAGGATATTATATAAAATAAAAGAACTTTTACATACATTTTACTTTTATTTAAATTTAAACAAAAAGATACATAATAACGATTGACAAAAAAAATTTTAAACCTGGGTATAATAGCTATAGCAAAAATTAAGTAAATGTAACAGTAAGTCGACGCAACCGACTTATTTATACCCTACACCTAAAAAATTCAAATTAAATTAAAAATCCATGTTATTTTACTTAGAAATTTAATATAAGCTAAAAAAATAAAAGCTTTTACAACCTTTGTACAAAATTTCAGGTTTCTATCTTTATTAAATTCGAAGATATGCTTGTAAGGTCTTGGGAAGTGTGTGAAGGCACCCGGACCACCACCCCAATTAATCTCAAATTTTAGCGACATCATCAGAATAGGGTAGAATACTCTTATATCAAATTTCAAGTTTTTATATTTATTAATTTCGAAGATATGCTTGTTCGGTCTTGGGAGTTCTGTGGAAGATACCCGAACAACCATTCCAATTCATCTGAAATTTTAGGCAAATCAGGGATTCAGGAAACAACACCCTGGTATCAAATTTGCAGTTTCTATCTTTATTAATTTCGAAGATATGCTTGTTCGGTTTTGGGAATTGTATGGGAGGTACCCGAACAACCACTCCAATTCACCTCAAATTTTAGGCAAATTAGGGATTTAGGAAACAGCACCCTCGTATGAAATTTTAAGTTTCTATCTTTATTAACTTCGAAGATATGCGTATTCGGTTTTGGGAGTTGTATGGTAGGTACCCGAACGCATGGTCCGATTTCGCCCTTTTACAATCTCCGCCTACAGTATAAATACCTACAGTATAAATATCATCAAGATAGCATCATTATTTTTTGAATTATCGTGCGTACGAACGGACGGACATCGCTAAATCGACTCAGGAGGTGATCCTAATTCAGAATATATATACATGTCTATACCTAACTCGCTTCCTTTTGGTGGTTACAAACACCATACCAAAGTTAATATACCCTATACTTAATGTGTAGGGTATAATAATAAGAAAGTAAGACATACGGTCAACATCAAGTGAAAAAGGACAATATTTAAGGAAAAAAGAAGAACATCAAGTGGTGAATAAGTGAATATATATTTTTATATGTAATTAATTAAAAATAGAAGTAAATGAAAAACTTGAGAATATTAAAAGTTGGTCACTGATAATAAAACAGAATCGAAAAAGTCTGTAAGCAATAATAGTTTTCATAAGATCATGTGACATGTCCTGTAACATAATGACTCTAATAATGTCATCTTTACAATACATCAAATCACACATTATAAACATATTAAGAATTCATTTTTATTATGAATATTTATCAGTTTTACTGATAAAGTACGACAAGAAAATTTTCGTTTTCCCCAAAAAATAAAAAAAAAAAATATTTTTTTAAAGGATTAATAATTTTTTTATTTTTTGTATTTTTACGAAGGATCAAAAATTCTTTTTATACTATGTATGTTATCAAAGAGAAAAGAAAATTTTTTTTTTGTTTTATTAAAAATGTTCTTAAAGAATTCGTTTTTTTGTTTTATGTTTTTTTTTTCTTTTTAATTAAAAATTCTAAATTAAAAAAAAATAAAAAAGTTTGAAAATTAAAATTTTATGGAAAACAATTCATAAACATTTCAAAAACAATCATTTTTCTGCCAAAGCAAACAGCATTGAATATAAAGAAAATTTACGTTTTATACAATTTTATTTTAAAAATATTCAATATACAAAATAATTATTTGAATAAAAATGTTAAAAGAGATCTCTTCTATTTGATTACAAATTCTGTAACATGCTTTAAAATTTAGATCTTAAAAAATTTAAATTTTTATTTTGTGAAAGACATATAAAAAAAAAACAAGTAAATGTAACAGTAAGTCAATTCAAGCGAGTTATTAATACCCTACACCTGAATAATTGGAATTTAATTAAAATTCCATAAGTTTTTTGGCAGCTGCTTGAACCTTTATTTCAGCAGCTATTTGACAGGTGCTTTGAACTCCCTTATTCAACTCGAATTTCAAGAAGGTAAAAGAGGCATGCTTTAACACCTTGTACAAAATTTCAAGTTTCTATCTTAAAATTTCGAAGATATGCTTGTTAGGGCTTAGAATCAAACATAAAAGTACACCATTGACCCAATTTTAAAGATTTTATCTTTGTTGGTTATGGAGATAATATCGTTTCCTCTGGGGTTCGTTCGGAGGCTTCCAAATTCCGAATCCATGGACCAAATCCTCTCAAATTTCAGAGACATATATCAAAGATCAAAGAACACCATTATACCATTTTGGTAGTTACAAACACCATACCAAAATAATATACTCTATACTTTAGGTGTAGGGTACAATGAATGATATAAATGTTAAAAATAAATGTTATTTTCTACATTTTTTAACATTACAACTTGATTTTGTTAATAATTTAAATAATTTTGCTTTAAATCTAATTAAAACTTAATTAAGCCTTTAAAAACAAAATGTTCAGATTATTATTTAAATTTTCTTGAAATAGGAAAATTTTTAAAAGCTTACATTATCTAAAATTCACACAAATTATAATCAATTTAAATTTATGAACAACGTTCTATTTCTGATGCACTGTAAATTTTTAATTGTTATATTTGTACTTAAATTAATAAAATTCAATTTTTATTTTTTGTTTTATGAAGACTTAGCCTACGCGTCAGTATTCATTAATCAATAGACTCCACACCCGTAGTGCACTTTCAAAACGTAGGAAAACAGATTCGACAAGAGTTGGTATTAAGTTTCTTTAAATCTATGCCATCATATGAAACCACTTTGATGGAAGAAGCTTTGAAACCTTCTCTGATCCATGTCATAGAATTCATCTAAAGGTGGGCAAAAAGAAACTATCAGGATATTATCAGCCTTTTCTTTATAAACTGGGACAAATGCAAAGAAAGTATTTCACGCTCTCTATAGTGTCAATACATCTGAAACATTAAATTCACTTAAAAACTATAATTAAATTAAATCTAGACTAAATAGAATGACAATATGATACACTATGAAATCAAAGAAGTTCCACTGTAAATACGAACTATTGAAAAATGCTTGTAAGGCTAAAAAAATGTTATTTTCTTTATCGTTATTTACATCCGTCAATAAAACGTTAAAATTATTTGTATTTAATCCCATAAATCTTAAAATTTCGAAATTCCTTGACAAACCGATTGATCCTTTTAAATTTATAGGTTTTTCAAATTGAATTGCCATCTTTTACTTTCTTTTTTTTTGATATTCTGTTTGCTATAATATAAAATTTTTAACATTTAAAGCATACAGAAAAAATGAACGTTTTAATTTATTTTTCGAATAAGTAAAAATTAGTATTCAAGAACGAATTTGAATCCACAATTACACATTTTTATGTTCTTTTGTTTTAAGAATAAAATCCAATGCGGTTTGTTAAACTTAAAACCAGAAAAACCAAATAAATAAGAAATGAAAGTAAGGATTAAAAATTCATACTATGTATACTTAAACTTACTTTAATTAATTAAATTACCACCTTTTTCAGGACGGATCCCCAAAATGATACCAATTTGAAAATTGAAAAAAAAAAGTAGAAAAAGAGAAAAGGAATTACAATTTTGTAAAAATGAAACAAAATGACAATTTCCAAAAAAAAAAAAAAATAAAAGACTACAATCTATTTATATATATATTCGAATTTTCAAAACCTTAACATTCTTAAAATTGCTATTCGTATTATTAGCATATTTCCAAAAAAAATTTTGAAAAATGTGCCTATTAGTTTCACTCTGTCCGTTCGCCCGTCTGTTTACAAAACTTCTACACCGATAAAGATAGAGAAAAAAACTTTTAAACATGGGTAGGTCTCATAAAAAAATTAATTTTGTGGAACAACTTTTTTATGTAGCCCCATCCAGCAGAGGACTACAGCCCCTCAAACTTTTAAAAAGCCCTATTTTTAAACGCGTATATTTCATGTTCCACTTAACATTTTTTCAATCTGAAAACGCCATTCGACAGGATTTTTTTTTACTTTTATAAATCAATATCAAAATTATATATAGTTTTTAAATTTAGTATTTAAATTTACCGTTATGTGAAAACCAAATTTTGATTTTTCTACCTTTATAACTCCGGCACCTTTCCAGATAGAAACTTGAAGTTTTGAGACAAGAAATAACTTTCAGAATTAGTATAAGTTTCCTCAGAACATTTTTTGGTACTCCTCTTTAAGAGTTATTACGCCTCAAAAATTGAAAATTTGCTATATTTAGACATCTGTAACTTAGGCACCTGTAAAAATTTGTTTTCTGCAAGACATGAAAATTAAAGGTTAAATAATGTATTTTTACGTGTGTTAACGGTTTTTCTTAGTTATGTAGAGTTCCGGACTTACAGCCCCTCAAAATTCCAGAAAAGTCCTGTTTTCACGTTTTTTCTTATTACATGAAATTTTGAAATTTTTGTGCAAGTCACAATTCTAAACAATTTGTATTGTCTTTTGGAAATGTGCGCTTTTAAAAACCGTTGGTTTACATTCACCTTGTTAATTAAATTCTTTCTACAGGTGTTCTTTACCTGCTAGTTTTTTTCTAAAATTTCAATTTTTTTTTCGTTTTCTTTTTAATTGCTTTAAGGTAAATTGATATGAAAAAGGAAAACCTTTTATTTTTATTACCTTTCATTAAATTTGTAAGGATTTTACCAAAAGTTGAAAAATTTTAAATGAAAAACAATCCGTCACACATACTATGCTTCAATTTCATTGGAAACTTTTTAGAAAATTAGATAGAAAACTTAAAAATTTTACAAAGTTATAATGCAAACATCTATAGGATTGTAAATCATTTTGATATCAGCATGTTTTTATAAGATCTTCTGATGTTTTTTTATTAGATTTCTCTTTCTCTTTTTAATGCTAAGGGGAAATGCGGTAAAAATCTAATTGTGTAGAGCTTGCAGGCAGAAGGCACAATGGCACTATATCTACTATGCCAATGACTAATGCTGGCATTATAAAGGAGAGGAGCTTTCAGAGAGGGATACTAACGAATTCATACAATTCTTTAGGAGCATTGACTAGCTAGATAAGCCGCGATGATACACGCGAAAATTATGTAGCTGGGGTATATAACGGGTTTTAGATCTTAGGTGACAAGATTAGTCGTCTATACCCTATCAAACAACAACATCGAAAAGATATAAACTTAAAATAGAAATGTCGTAGATTAAAATACGTTTAAAAAGGAATAAAATTGATGCTAAAAATGAATTAAATAAATAATGTTGTCTTATATGTATAGGTTTTCCTAAATGTTTGGGTAATTAAAATAGAAATAAATGACCTGATCGTGATCTAATTAACTAATAATCTAAAACAAAAAATATATATTAATAAAATTGCTGAAATAATATGGAAATTTCAAAATTTATCAACTTTTCTAACGAACATTTCAAATTTAAAATCTAATTTATAATATATATTTTCTGATGCATGTTTATATAAATTGATTTTAAATCCCGACACCATTTTATTTGTACAATTTTTTGATGCAATATTAACTCAGCAATTATTTAATCAAAATCCTATTTAAAAATCAATTCTCTGACATGATAAACGATTTTGTAAAATCTGTTTTAAAATAGAAAAATTCATAAGAGAATTAGAAATCTACCTATAAAGCCTAATAAATTTTGTTTTCTTAAAACTTTATCGAAATTTCTAAATAAATACTATTCAAAAGATAAAAAAATTTACCCGATACTTGTTATATTTTCATTTTCAGATTTCAAACTAAAAATCAATTGATAAGGATAGATTTTTAATAAAAGTTAAATATTAGGTGAATACCTTTAGTTAAAAAGTAACAGTTTACCTTTTTTTGATTGATTCTGATAAAACTTGTTTATTTTTACCCCAATACTATATGTTATATTCATTTTTGTAAAGATATGATAAGGCTTTTTTTTTTATTTCAAGGCAAAATAAATAAATGAACACTCAATTGAAACCCAATCAATTTATTATGGCAACCATAAATTTGTTATCATCATTTGAAAAGTTTTTATTAGTTTACTCTACCAGGTATAATCATCATATACTATACCATTAATTAATTACATCTTTTTTTTTATTGCATAAATTATTGTCGTAAATCATTGATTAGAAAATGGTAAACAATAATAAAACATTATTTCCGGGTTGAACACGTTTATATAATTCTTTTCAAAAAGGTTAATAAACTATTAAACTATTTTTACATTCAAAACATAAAAAAAAAAAAGAAATTTAGAAATATTAAGTATGGTCATTAATATTTCTGGTTTCATTGTTTAATTCAATGAAGGATGCAATTAGATAAAGACAACCAAATCATTTAAAAGATTAATAATACAAACTGATTATTGAAATTTTTTTTATCTTAACAAAAAGGCTATCATTTTTTAAAATATAAATTAGGAATTGTTTTATGTTTAATTAATGGTAATGGTATTTCTAATCAAAATAATTTTTTTAAACTTTGAATTTAATACAAAGAAGAATATAAACAAGGCAGAATGTAAATCAAAGGTTTTTAATGGTCCACATTTTTCAAAAGACAATAAAATAGTTTAGAATTGTGATTTCCATCAAATTTTCTAAGTTTTCTTCAAATTTTATTTGTATGAAAAATTATGAAAATTCAAAAAATATTTTTTTCAGTTTTAAGGAAACCCTTTATATGTAAATAAGAAAAGTTGTTAACAGATGTAAAACCATAATGTTGGTGTTTAAATCTTTACGTTTTATTTTGAAAAAAAAATTGTACAGTTGTCTAATTTACAGATGGCTAAAAATAGTAAATTTTTAATTTTTACATTTAACAGCTCTTAAAAAAATTTTCTGAAATAACTTATAATAATTCCAAAACATCTTTACTTTCTCAAAATTTAAAGGTTCTACCTAAAAGTATTTCGGAGATATGAAGGAAATCAAATCTTGTAAAATATTCTTCTCACATAACAGTAAATTTAAATACTAAATTTGAAAAAAAAATTCTAATTTTGATATTGAATTATAAATTTAATAATATGTCCTGTTGTATGTCCTCTACATTAAAACAAAATATTAAACAAAACTTGAGATATAAACATTTGAAAATAGGATTTTTTTTATCAAATTTGAGGGGTTGCAGCTCCGTAACCCTTTATAACTAAGAAAAGTTATTAAGTCATGTATAAAAGTATAGTATTGTATAGTTTAATTTTTATATTTTACTTTGCGAAAATCTGCTTAAGATACAGGTCCTTAAAAATAGGAAATTTTTCCTTAAAAATAGGAAATTTCTCCTTAAAAATAGGAAATTTTAATAGCTCTTCAACAGGGGGTGGTAAAAAACAAATTTCTGAGGCAACTTGTATTAATTCTATAAGATCTTCCTTTCGTCAAGATTTCAAATCTAGAGGTATTGCCGTGATAGCAAAACGTTTTCATTGTTGTAGCAATTTTTCTACATAGCGCAAATCAGCATAAATGTGTGGTAAAAAGAATTTGTTTATAGCTTTATAGCACAGTAAAAAATAATTTTAAATATTTTAAATTTTGCTTCAGTCGTTTATTATTTTATTAGATTTATTTCAGAACTTTGTTCAAATTAATTTTTTGTTTTTAATTGTTCTTACGATTACATTTTACTTTAAGAATTGTTCTTACGATTACATTTAACTTTTAGTCTAATCTAAGGAAAATTACCATACTAAAAGTAATAATTTTTTTTTATTTTTATATTTATAAACCTTTTAAAAAATGCATTTCGCAAAAATTTTAATCTGTATATACTTAAAATTACAATCACATTTTTGTTACGTATGTAAAAAGAAAATCAAAGCAAACAATTCATTGAAACAAAACAAAATCAGACGTGATAAATTTAAAACATTTATGGGTTTTTTTTTATAATCTTAATAGCAACTTTTTTTTATAAATAAGTATGTAATTTTATTTTTAGTTTGTAATACTCAATTCAATTCATTCATACCGTACATCTTGAGAAATATTTGAGAATATTTTATGTCTTCTTCAGAAATATTGAGACACTACTTTGCTGTTTACACTGGTGCCATATCTTGTATCTTTTAACATATTCAATTTTTTTTTTCATTTTTATTTATTAACAAAGTATAATGTTTGACATTATTATTTTTATAGGATATACGGCCTCAATATAACAAATCATACACTTTGTCAATCATTATTAAAAGATAAATAAAAATTATTTTTTTATGAGAATAAATTAAATATAAAACAAGTAAATGTAACAGTAAGTCGATGCAACCGACTTATTAATACCCTACACCTGAATAATTCGAATTAAATTAAAAATCCATGTGTTTTTGGCAGCTGCTTGAACTTCTTCCCTTTTCTGTCTTATTCAACTCGAATTTCAAGAACGTAAAAGAGGCATCCGCTTGGGATATGCTTGATACCCTTGTATAAAATTTTAAGTTTCTATCTTAATTATTTTCGAAGATTGGTAGTCCTTGGGAGGTTTGTGTCAGCTACCCGAATTGCCACTCCAATTCATCGAATCCATCTCAGGAACATAAAGAAAACTTGCCAGAAGACCATTCTATTAAATTTAAAGGTTCTACTTTTGTTGGTTTTGGAGATATGCTCGTTGCTCTTGTGCTCGTCCGGAAGTTTCCAAAATACGAACCCATGGTTCAAATTCTTTCAAATGTCAGTTTCCAATTTTACAGAAAAGGAAACATAACAGAACACCTTTGTACTAAAAATAAAAGTTCTATCTTTGTTGGTTGTGGAGATATACTCGTTTGCTCTGAGGCTCATCCGGAAGCTTTCAAAATCCGAACCCAAGGACCAAATCCTCTCAAATTTCAGAGGCCTAAATCATACATGAAAGAACACCATTCTGCCAAAAATAAAGGTTATATCTTTATTGGTTTTGGAGATAATCTCATTTGGTCTGGGGCTCGTTCGGAAGCTTCCAAAACCAAACCCATGGACCAAATCCTCTTAAATTTCAGAAACATAAATCAAACACGAAAGAACACCATTGTACCAAATTCAAAGGTTCCACCTTTGTTCGTATTGGATATAATCTCATTTGCTCTGCGGCTCGTTCGGAAGCTTCCAAAATTCGAATCCACGGTTCAAATTCTTTCAAATTTAAACCCATGGCCAAATCCTCTCAAATTTCAGAGACCTAAATCAAACATGAAAAAACACCATTCGGCCAAATTTAAAGGTTATATATTTGTTGTTTTTGGAGATAATCTCATTTGCTCTGGGGCTCGTTCGGAAGCTTCCAAAATCCAAACCCATGGACCACATCCTCTTAAATTTTAGAGACATAAATCAAACTGGAAGAAACATCATTATAAAAAATTTAAAGGTTCTATCTTTATTGGTTTTGGAGATAATCTCGTTTGCTCTGGGGCTCGTTCGGAAGCTTCCAAAACCCGAACCCATGGACCAAATCTTCTCACATTTCAGAGACTTAAATAAAACATGAAAGAACACCACCCTGCCAAATTTAAAGGTTATATCTTTGTTGGTTTTGGATATAATCTCATTTGCTCTGGTGCTCGTTCGGAAGCTTCCAAATCCAAACCCATGGACCAAATCCTCTTAAATTTCAGAGGCCTAAATCATACATGAAAAAACACCATTCTGCCAAAAGTAAAGGTTATATCTTTATTGGTTTTGGAGATAATCTCATTTGCTCTGGGGCTCGTTCGGAAGCTTCCAAAACCAAACCCATGGACCAAATCCTCTTAAATTTCAGAGACATAAATCGAACGGGAAGGAACATCATTGTACAAAATTTAAAGGTTCTATCTTTGTTGGTTTTGGAGATAATCTCATTTGCTCTGGTGCTCGTTCGGAAGCTTCCAAAACCCAAACCCATGGACCAAATCCTCTTAAATTTCAGAGACATAAATCGAACGGGAAGAAACATCATTGTACAAAATTTGAAGGTTCTATCATTGTTGCTTTTGGAGATAATCTCGTTTGCTCCGGAATCATTCGGAAGCTTCCAGAATCCGAACCCATGGACGGATTTTGTCCAGATTCGAACTTAGCCTTTCTTTCGTAATTAGTAACCTACTATATAAATTTCATCAAGATAGCATCATTATTTTTTGAGTTATCGTGCGTACGGACGAACGGACGGACGGACATCGCTAAATCGACTCCGGCGGTGATCCTGATTCAGAATATATATACATGTCTATACCTAACTCGCTTCCTTTTGGTGGTTACAAACACCATACCAAAGTTAATATACCCTATACTTTAGGTGTAGGGTATAATAATGGTTAATTATATGTTGATTTTTAATTTAGATAACACATATACAATTAGTGCATTCTTTGTATACGTGTGTGAAAGATATCAATACATATAAAAAGCACTTGCTTTTACTATATGTATATATGCATACATATTTTTTTTTTTGTCTTTTGTAATTATGTAGTTAAAAATTTTATTATAAAGTAAGCCATTTGTCATTCAATAAACTCATCTGTAATTATAGGTGAAGAGTATCGCACAAAAAAATAAAAAAGTATAAAATGCAAAAGAACGAAAAGTTACCAGAAATATCACCTCATTTATTTAAAATCTGAAAAAACTTTAATACAAAAAATTAAAGTTAACTTTGAAACGATTTTTAAAATCAAATGAAATCGAGTTTTCCTGACAGTTTATTGTCAAAGTTTAATAAAATTTTCAAAATTTTTTGACTTTTATTTTGACACACATTTCTGCCAAACACAGACACTAAAATTTTGACATTTATTATATGACAGCTTATGGTTTTTTAATGTCAAGAAATTATAATATAAATTATAAACAATAGAATATAACTTAGATTCAATAAATAAATATTATTTTATAGAAATGAGGTGATGGGGTTCCAAAACACGTGTGACTATATTAAAAAAGTTATTCTAAAATTGAGTTGTAAGTTGTTTAAAACTTTTGTAAACCGGCTATAGTTAAAAGGAAAGCAATTCTTTTACTAACAAAAACCTCCTTAAACAATATTGTTAAAAATGTTAATAGGTTTATTTAAAAATAATACACACATTCGCAATAAATTTCTTATATTCACAACTTATATTTCATAAAATTAAAACGTCAATTCTATTAAGTAAATGCCTTTTAATTTATATATTTTTATAAACATTAATACAAAATATAGTTTTTTAAAAATTAATTAAAAAAATTCCATAAGGATTCACACTATTATGGTTTCACTTTTATGAATAAGTATACAATAAGTAGAATGGTTATCCTATTTTATTTGGAGATTATTTAGGCAATTTAACACTACATGCCTCCTGAAGAGTTCAATAGTATTAAAGAACGAAACAACCCCTGTTATTATATATAATACAAAATATGTAATAATATAATTATATTAATACAAAATATTATCAATATAATTTTATAATTTTTTATTCTTTCTTAAGTACATTTAAATTTTAACCCAATCTAATAAGATATATTTATTTAAAACTCTCTATCTATTTTTTTTCCTGAAAATAAATTTAATTTTATATTTCAAAAAAAAAAATTTAATTCCACTTGAAAATTTTCATTCATTGAAAATCCTTCGGATTTCTTACAAAGTCATAGATTTTCAATTTATAATAAAAAAAATACCCCTCATTATTTATTATTGAATTGGATATACATAATATAAAACTCAATTGAAAATCCAATCAGGTCTATTAAATATTCTAATCTTTTCTTTTTATTATGAATTTCAAATAATTCAAATTCTTAAGGAATAAATGAAAGATAACTTTAATATATATTTTTTTTATATTTTTATTTATCTTTTCCATAGATCTTAAATATACTATTCATGAATTTATGGTATGAACGACAAAAGAATTTGGGTAGCACGCCATTTTCCTGAAAAAACATGAAATTTAGGCAAGAAATAAATAAATAAAGAAATAATAATAATAAAATAACAAAATTAAAAGTTTTTCAACAAAAAAAAATCAGGAATGCTCCTTTTTTTCAGCATATCGATGAAGTCCCAAAGAATTTACTTGTTATTCATAGAATTTCTATAATTTTAAAATTGAATAGGGAATGTACAACTACTTTCTATTAATCTATTACGATACTCTAGAGTTCGAGACTTTCCAACATCTTTCCAACAAAATAGGGGTAAAAATTAAAAGATTAAATTAGTTAAATAAGTTTGACTAAACTTTTCATACCTTAGTAAGGGGCGCATTGTGATTTGTCTAAACTCTTCATACCTTAGTTAGGGGATATTGATCCGCAAAAAAATGGAAACCGGTCAAAAAAAAAAAATCCGGTTTACTGCCTAAAAAAATTTGGGATCCAGGGAAAAATAAAACATTAATTAGTCTTTAGATTTCAATAAATTCTTTAATGCTGAAATGAAAAGTAGTAAAAAAATAATTAGTATTTTTAGAATTGGTTGCAAAATTAAGGTTTAGCCCACAATATTTTAAATTCTTAAATGTTGAAATATATTTATAAAAAAAATAATTTAAAAGGAACCAGCACTAAAGGTTACAAAATCTGAGTTACACGCCTTTTACAGAATATTTACCATATATGACATATATGTGCATGCAAAATCCTGAGTGAGGAAGGATTTTGGAGTTGGTTACAAAATCAAAATATTTCAATTTTCCCGAATATTTATATTTATGGAAACGCGTGATTCTAAAATAGGATAAATAATTTTATAATTGGTTTCAAAATCAAAATTTCAATAATTTGTTTATCAGGAGTTTGGAGAATCAGGAGTCTTCAATCTTCTCTATTTTAAATGCACATCTAGACTTTAAAACAACTTTTTAATGAATAATTCTTATTTACTTAAATAATTTTTTTCATTGAACACAAAAAACGACTGTATTTGATTTCAATTATCTGGAACGTGCAGAAAAGTATGAAGAAATTTCAATATATTTTTAGACATTATCAGAAATTCTGCTGACTAATGAAATTACCAATTTACGCGGAATATATTGTTAATTGTTTTCTGACGAATATCCTTCGGATCAATGTCATGTCACCCTTTATAATTATATTCAACAACAAACAAAACAAATATATGTACGTGGCAACACTCTTATTTTTTCCAACAGATTTATAAATATAATTTTGTTTAGAAAATCACTTAAGAATTTCTTTTGTTTCTAATTACATGATATTTTATACTTTATATAATAAAACGCAAATAAATGCATCAAATGAACCATATTTTTATTTGAAAAATGAGATCAAATGAATAATAAAATGTCAAAATATATTTTTTGTGTTTCGAGAATAATGACTACTTTATTTCCTTTTCTCTATTCAAGACTCAAACTTTCAAGTTTTCAAAAATTTAGTTTAAGAACGTTTTTGATTGTAAAAAATATAAACATTAAATCAAGTTAGATCTGTATTAAGTGAAATAAATCTTAGCATAAACATTTGATTGAAAATGTTAAAGAAATATACGTTAGCCCAAAATAAAACCTACATAAATGATTTTATACCATGTTATAAATTATTAAAACTCAATTTTAAAAGTAAAATAAAATTTTTTTAAAGGAAGAACCTTGATTGACACCAACAAACCGTTTTATTTTTTTTTTTTCTTAAAATAAAAATATGTAATAACTTTTTCTTTTATTTACTAAGAAACTTAATAAGTTATAATTCCCATCGCTGCAGGAAGTCACAGCCATTGCATTACTATAATACATCAAATATTTATAGAACATAATACCTATGTATATGAATTTCATAAATTTCGTGGGAGTAAATTTTCCACAAAAAAACGAATAGAAACCATAAAATGTTTAATATATATGGCATACTATTTAATATAATGTTTAAGCCCTATGCTTAAAATTTAATTTTTACTATTTTCCAAAATGAAGGAACTTAATTATAAATAAGAATACACTCTAAAGAAGATGTTCTTAAAGTTCAATGTTTCGTAACTTAATTTAAATGTTAATTGTAAACTAAAAATTTCAAAATAATAAAAGTATTGACAATCGACATATTTTTGTCTCAATACATTTTTTTTGTTGTTTCCTAAAAGTTGAAAATTTTAGAAGAGCGTCTTATCAATTTGGATTAACTATTAGTTAATTTTGTTGTAACATATTTTACCCAGTAACATTTTTATTCACCATTTTGCTTCGAAATGGCCAAAAACCCATTTTAAAATTTGATTCATTTTTCAAAATAGAAAAATCTATGAAAACATAATTTAAGCTTTCCAACTCTTAAAGCTTTATAAAGCATATCTTCCAATTTTGACCAATTTTTCTAAAGTCAAGACAGTAAAGGTAATAAACTATAATAAATTTAAATACAACCGTAAAACTTAAAACTCAAACTCAAAACATAATTTAAAAAGAATATTAAAACAAATGTTCACTCGGTTTCGGTAAATTTAGTATCATATCAAATTATCTACAATTCCTAAAAATTACTAAATTCTATACATACCCTCCCGATAATTTTCGGTAAAAAAAAAATTATTTTTGAAATTTTTCATTTTTTTTAAATCACTTTTATTCATTTTAGTTTATTATTAAATTTGAGTTTTTAAATTGACACACAAATATATTATACATATAGGTATAGTAAATAGAAATATATGTATATTATATAAACAAAAATCGGTTTTAACTTCATTTTTATTCTTTTTTTGTTTTTTTCTTTAGACTGAAACCTACACACAGACATAATATGCTTTGAACTTTCACTTAAAACTTCCAATTTAAATCAAGCAAAACAAGTAAAAATTAAAATTAAACAAGGCAGAATGTAAACCAACGGTACCAACGGTATTTTCAAAAGACAATACAAACTGTTTAGAATTGTGACTTGCACCAAAATTTGAAAATTTCATATAACAAGAAAAAATGTGAAAATAGAACTTTTTTACAATTTTAAAGGGCTGTAAGTCCGGAACCCTAAATAACTAAGAAAAACGGTTAACACAGTTGAAAATATACTGCTGAAGCATTAATTTTTATGTCTTGCCGAAGAAAAATGTGTACAGGTCCCTAAGTTACAGGTGTCTAACAATAGCAAATTTTCAATTTTTAAGTCCTAATAGCCAGGGGGTGGGTGGTACAAAAAAATTTTCTGAGGAAACTTATACCAATTCTAAAAGTAATTTCTTGTCTCAATTTCAAGTTCCTATCTAAAAGCGTGCTATAGTTATGAGGGTAGAAAAATCATGCAAAATTTGGTTTTCATATAACGGTAAATTTAAAGACCAAATTTTAAAAAAAATTGTATAATTTTGATGTTGACTTACAAAGGTAAAAAAAACTTCTTATCGAATGGTGTTTTCAGATTGAAAAAATGTTAAGCAGACCATAAGATATACGCATTTAAAAATAAAATTTTTCAAGGTTTGAGGGGATGTAGATTTTCTACGTCTCTATCTTTAACTGTGTAGAACGTTTGTAAACAGTCGGACAGACAGATGAACGGACGGACGGACAAAGTAAAACTAATACATAGACACATTTTTTCAAAATTTTTTTCGAAAAGTGCTAAAAATATACATTTGAAATTTGCTTTGAACAATCGAATTTTTATAAGTAAAATAATATTTTAGTACCATAATTTTAATACATTTTAATGGCCAAAAAGTATATTTTTTAACTTATTACTTTTTATTATGGATAATAATTATTTTATACTAGCATTAAGCACTAAGATACAATTGATGAAACTTCAAGCACCTTTTTGTTTTATCGAAAACTAATGCAAATTTCACTATTTTGTAAATATTCCCATAAAACGCCCGCTATTTCAAATGATATAGGCTTGTGTTACTTAAAAGAATGAAGACATATTTATTAAAACGTATAAACTAAGGTTTTAATAAGTTATTATATTTATCAAAAGATATATACATACATATATATATTCATCTAAGATTACTTCTTTAAAGCAGTTATAAAATATAGCATAACATTTTGACCAGAAGAAACATAATTACATAAAAATAAAATATGTACTCCTCAAAATATGCAATTTTTGAAAACTGTTAATTTTAATGAATTTCAAAATATTAAATATATTCTTTGTTTTTACTTTATTTTAAGATGCTTAACAAAACCATTCAAATAAAGAGATAATATGTACTACCAATTTTTAATTTTCTCTAATCGTTTAAACCATTAATATTTGATCTGCTTTTGAGAAAATGAGTATTGATTAATACAAAAGCTTAGATACTAAATATCCAAAAAAAAAAATTTTAGATTGCTAAAACTAGAATAAAGTAAAAACATATTAGGTAAACAAAATATTGTTTGGGGGGGCCTCGGTGGCCTAATGGGTAAGAGCGTATAAAATACGCTGTAAACACCGATGGAGTGTGGGTTCGAATCGCAAACACGGCGTAAGAGTTATTCCCCCTTACAACATTTACAGCCACGCCTGAACAGGAAAGGCTGTGTAATTTCCTGTCCTCATTTATGTTGCAGAGAAATGCATTAAAAAAAAAATATTGTTTGGATTGTAAAACATCTAGAACCCTTCACATCTGGAAGTTTATATATAAAAAATACTTTAATTTACAATTTTTGACTAATACGATACGTAAGCAACTTTTAAATTTTACCGAAAATGTTATAATATAAATGTTAACATTATACAAGAGAATTTTTTTCTCTAAGGGATTGTTTCTAATATATATACGTTTAATTATTTGTGTTTTAAAATGTTATAGTATTGAATAACTTGCTATATTTGTATATAATGCTTTGTACTTTAATAAACACATTCTTGTCTTTCTACATTTTCTTTTGTTTTTGTTTTTTTTTTTTTTTATTGTATCCTTCAAAAGTAATTCACTTACTGTAAATGCGTGGAAATTTCCTTGGAGACATCAACAAAAAAACAAATAAATAAACAAAGGAGACTCTTACATTTTTGGTTTTAGCGCTTTAGAAACCATGAACTAAAATTTAATTAGCAAAAAATACATTTGTTGTAGTGATGTATTATCAGTAAATACTTACCTAAATGTGTTTACGTGTGTGGATTAATACATATATATGTATATATTGTTATACAGTATATATAATAAATGAAGTATAATTTTAAAATATTTGCAATAATAACGAAATAATTTATATTTCATAAAAAAGAAGCTCAATAAATTTATATATTGTATAATTTATTATAAAATAACGACTATCAAGGATTGCAAGTTATGAAATTTTTAAATTACCTATAATATATTATGCTATCCTTATAATGTTTTTTATACCTACAGTTCTATCCAAATTAATAGGAATATGAATACATTTCATTTTTACACTTTTGTTTCTAAAAACGATAAAAACCATAATAAAATTTCATTAAAAGAATTAGCGTTTATATTATTTTTCTGGAATATTTTCGGAAGCACAATTAATAAAAGGTGGCTGTATAAAGATTTGAAATTTTGAAAAGGATATTTATGTTCACTGTCATTGTTCAATGATAATAATAGCTACTACAGTGACTGTGGCATTTCCTTTAAGTATTATTTCATGCGGGAAGGTGTTAAATACTACTCCATATGTTAACTGTTGATGGCTATTATCGTCACTAATAATAATAGGGGGATTCATTGTTCCATTATAGTCCCACTCCCAATTCAATATTTGCGGATCCTTGTCCTATCCTCTCTTAGGGATTTCAGTCTATTATATTGGCTAAAGGGGAAGGGGGATTTAGTCAATAAGAATCTGAGGGGGTATTTTGAATGTCTTTGGCAGATTCTCTTGCTTATTCATTTAGAAGCGTCAACCCATTTGTATAATCTTTTTGAGGAAAATTGGAAGTAGATTTATAAAGTTTTTGTAGTAATTTGAAAATATTCACACAACTCCGACAATTTAAATGACATATGGAGCTGGATCAAGACATAAAAATAGATTTGTGGAAAAGTTTTAAGTTCTTTTCAATTTCTTTTAAAAAAATGTAAAACAAAAACGAGTGGAACTACTACAACGCAGTTCGACGGCAGAACCTATATTATTTTTTTTTTATTTATTTATTATTTTTATTAAATGTGGAATATAAATATTACAATTTAATTTGAATGGCCCAATCAATCATTTTAGGCAAAACATTAATATAATATGTATTATTATTTTTTATTTTTAATTTAAAAACTTTTGAAACAAATTTAACTTTTCTACATTTAATTAAAATTAATGGAAAATTAATACTTACCATTAATACTTAATGGAAAATTTTTAAATTTTCTAATGTATTTTAAAAGATGGTGAATAAAATCTAAATCTATCGATATTATGTCAACATTCAATTTTTACTAAATTGTCATTTTACAAACTTCCATTAAAGGTATTTTTCCATCGTTGTAATTTAATAACTTAAGACTTAACAAATATTTCCTTTTTTATTTTTAGCTAAAACGAAAGTTGTGTTTTGCTATTAAAATAATATTGTTGTCAAATTATTATATTATTATTATGTATATAACAATAAGACATAAATTATTACACAATTAGTTATCACTTATCATTACATTTTTACATCAAATTTCTCCACTAGAAAAAAGTTTAACTATCAAAAACAGTATTATTTACATATTTTCATAGGTGTTAAGATTCCAGTTGTCAAAAAATAGAAAATATTTTAATTTTTTACTGCTCATTTACTTACATACTTCTTAAACAAGACTACGACAATAGGTTGCTGTCTTTAAATGTTCTGGTACGTCAGTCTAGATTTATAAATATGAAAAAATTTCTTGACATTTTACATTAATCGAATAAAGAAAACATTCAGTAAAACTGAAGTATACAGCAATATAACTTTTATTTAAGTTTATAGTTATAGTGAGGCTACAACAAACAAACAACTAATAAGATCTAACTAGGATTAAATTTACTTGCTATCTCAAACGGTACTAAAGTTTTGTAAAAGACGAACGGACCAATAGACTGGTTCGGTTCAATTATTAAGAATATTTATACCCATACGATAGGATCGGGTATAATAAAATTACTCCTCCGTTTGTAACACCTCGAAATAAGCGAGCTAGATATACCTTCAAAGGTATGGATCGGATCAGAAAAAAATTCTAAGACGATTGACCCATGTCCGTCCGTCCTTCCGTCCGTCAGCACGCTAACTCAAAAACTAAGAAAGCTAGAATCTTGAAATTTACACAAAATATTCTGAGAGTAATTTGTAGGTTCCGTATTTTTTTTGGTTGAGTTTGGACCAAAACTTAGGGTAGCTCTCGAACACCTAACTTTTAGATCCCTACATTTTTTTTGAAATAGAACTATGAAATTTTAACTGCTGATAGATCTCACAAAAATATTAATTTTATTTTTAATAACTTTTTTTTGTAGCCCCACCCGTTACGGAGCTACAGCTCTCCAAAGGTTCAAAAAAGCTCTATATTTAAATTGTTATAGCACAAGTTGTATAAGGTATATCTTCATTTTAAAAACGCCAAACGATTACTACTTTTATTAGCTTTAAAAGTATATATACAATAAATATATATTTGTGGCAAACGGTGTCTTAATTTACCATTATGCGAAACTCAAATTTTGCAAAATCCTTTAACCCTTCTATCTTCTAAACGGTTTAAGTTGTAAACTTGAAATTTTGACAGAAGTTAGATCTTTGAAAATAAGTATGAGTCGTTTCAGAAATTTTTTTTGTATCACCCCCCGTTTAGGAGCTGTACTGAAAATTTTCTATTTTTAAACACCTGTAACTTGAACACCTGCTAAAAATTTTTTTAAGTAATACACAAAAATTAAAGCTTCAACATTATACTCTTATTTCTGTTAACAACTTTTTTTAATAATATAGGGTTACTTTATAATTGACGAAAGTGTTACTTGATTTTTTCAAATTTTCTAACAAATTTTTTGCATTTGTTTTACTCGATAATTTGAAATTGTTGAGGATATAATGCGTAGTACAAAAAAATGTAAATAAATAAACAACATAACGGTTGCTTGAAGAATTTTTATTTATATGATATTTATTAAGAATTTTTATTTATATGATATTTTTATTTATATTTAGTGATATATACCTATACATACTTATATAATATCATATCATTCACTAGCGACATATCGTATATGTCACTAGCGAATGAATGATAAGAGTATATATGTATATTATATAGCGCCGTATTTACATATATATATGTATTTTATTGTACTTATAAGAAATTATTCTGTCAATGGAATATTTAAATATAATATAATATAATATATAAAATTATATTTATTATTTTGTAGTAAGTATATTTAATATACATTTACCGCTTACTATTAAATTGTACTATAGAATATTTGAAAAAGTTTTGGTTTGATAATCGTTATGTGGAAGGTTAGAATCTGCTTTTGAAAAATGTACATATAAACATATAGTTTGAATATATGTACAACCCATAGTTCTAGAAATTATAAAATTCACCCAAATTATTTTAAAATTATTTTACTAAAATATTAAAAAAATAATATTGTAAGCAGAGTGACATGCTGTGAACATACTAACGGTTCGAACGGGTATCTAAGAGTTGACAAAGTCAACTGTATTCTTCCTCGTTTTTTAATATGTTTAGAATATGTTACATTGTTACACATGTTAGAATATGTGTAAAAATTTAGAACGAAATACAATTAGTTTTATAGGAATTTTTAATATTAAAACGGAAATTTTAATTCACTATTAATTGTTCTCAATTTTATGAAGTTGTTTAAAAGATCTGTAAACTAAATTAAAACATTTGAACTGGTTTCTCTATTAAGTTTGTTTTTATTTTTTATAAAAAGTCCTGTATTCAATTTTCATGATTTTCTTGCAAATGTACGAATTTATTTTTAATTTTATTATTGACAACGCAAACGAAATTGCGGCTGGAAAAATCAGCGATAATATTTAACTATCATTGTAAAGAAAAATAAAATCGAAATGATAAACTTTTTTTAGATTTAAAATCATTTACCATGAAACTAAAACGCATATTTTATTTACATATGTATGTATTTTAAAATATTAAATTAAAAAATTTAAAAAATATTGATGAACAAATATATAAAGAATTACATGCCCGAATGTACGGTTTCGTTTTTTTCTGCATTCAATTACATTGGATGAATTTAAACAAGCATTTTCTTATAGTCTTTACCATTAACAGCATTTTTTTAGTTAAAGTTTAAAATATTTGTGTTTTCATAATCTTATACAATATCTTACGGAAACTGAATTTATAGTCTAATTTGAATAAAAAGAAAGTTAGGAGAAGGATGAAAGTTGATATGTCAAAGAGATGAGTAAAAAGAAAAAAAATAACACAAAGCAGATGGATTTTTGGCTAATTCCTTTTCTGAAGAGGACTTAAGACATAAACAGAAATACAACAAAAATTGGGTTTGAATTTAGTCAGTAAGAATCTGACACTGCCAAGGATACCTTAGGAAACACTACCTTAGGAAAAAAGAAATACACTGTTTTTACGCAGTCTAAAAAAACAGTAATTACAGTTCCACAATGAAATTTATGTTTAAGAAAAAAATTTTAATTTTACTAAATTTACTTTAAAAATATTGCAAACAAATAAATGTACTTACTAAAAACAATTTTTTCAATTCAATTATTATTCGACTTTGTTTATTGTTTATACTTTCATACAATTTAACACATTTGATTTTTACTGTGACAGCTGATTGCGTTTAGAGAGCGAAAAAAAGCTTTCATAGTATGTGCACCATTAAACACAAATATTATTTATTGCTGATTGAACTTTGTTAAATTGTTGAAAATTTTTTAATGAAACAATTAAAAACTAAGTTTTCAAAAGCATAGGTATACATATTTTAAAAAAAAAAAAAACTCCACCCAAAAACCATCAATTACAGAAACCAGCAGTGAATTTTGATAATGTTCTTATATTTTTCTCTCAAAAAAATTATTTTATAATTAAATATACATATATATTGCATATATATTTGTTTACATCATTTTTATTTTTAAATCAAAAAAATTATGCTGAAGTATAAATACACAGTTCTCTAATGCAATAATAACAATCATAAAACCCCCCACAAAATCACTCAAAAAAATTTTCAATTCGCAGAATACTTTTTAAACCCACCACATGCGGTCGTTTCATCATCATCGATATATTATTATGTAATGAAAATGTTTCATAAGTTTTCTTCATATTTCTTTTATAGTTTATCGTTAACATCAACGCCATTTTAAAAATGAAATGGTACATTATATTATTTTATTTATATGTTACATATACATTTACATATATGTACCATGTACATTAATGTTTTAGTAATATACATTAATATTAACTGTTCTTGTGGTTGACATTAAAATTGTTATATGATGGTAGCAGTATATAATTATTCTTCTTTTTTAATTATTTTTATTTCTTTTTTTTTTGTTTTTTCAGATGCACACATTACTTTTCGTGTCATTTTTATGACAACACAAATCACAGCATGATTTAAACTTTAAGAAACATAATATCAAGTCAAATATATCAGTTTTTATTTTTTTGAATTAGTAGTTTGACGTAGATACATTTGCACTCAATAACAATAAGTTTCTCGAACAAAAAACAAGAAAATGATTATTACAGCATTCCATTGGTTTAAAAAACACAATGATGGTAAAACAAACAAAAAAAAAAGGATATTTAAATAAATATTTCAGAAGTAAAATGATAAGTACTAAGGTTACAAACAAGCGCATTTTTATAGCTGAAAATATCCAAAATCAAAAATGAGATATCGCCCAATAAAAAGTAGGTACTTAAAATTTTCGGCCATTTTACATTTAATTTTGCTTTGTTTTATAATTTTTTCACAATTTTTCATTATGAAACAACAATACCCAAAATATTGAAATATGAAAAATGATATATAAAAATTTTTTGGATGAGTATTTCTTTTGCTTAAATATCTTGTTTTGGTGCTAATAATTGTTTTTTAAAATGTTACAGAAAAATTCTTAGTTATAAAATTTCTAGAAAAAGCGTTTATATTTACTTGTATAGGTGGTTTGACTTGACTTATTACAATCGAATAATTTAGAATTTGACATACACATATACTGGAAAAGCGTATTTAACGCTTATAGCGTATAGTTGAGTTATGATTACCGTGTTTTGGTAATCATTAATCAACTATAAAATACATACCTCTTATTTATTTTTGTTATATACATACCTATTTGAACAACAAAGTTTTCAAAACAAAAAGAGCTATCGACGTCAAACCACTACTAACTCAATTATTGAAATCATTATTTACCACTAACTCTAAAATTCCTCCTGACTATTTTCATCATATATTTCAAAAATAAAGTATTTTTGAACTTTTAAACCTTATATATCGATTATATATATCGAAATAACAGGATATTTAAAAAAATCTCATAATACAACTTCTTCCGATGGATCAAGTAGTCTTTTATCGGATTAATATTCCTATAGAAAGTAAACTATGTTTTAACTGCTAACTACTTCGGGTGCATTAGAATTATACGCGAGTAATCGAGTATATATTTTTTTAATTAAAAACATAAAAATAAAAAATAAATTAATTCGTAAAGTTTAATAACGTTAAAAATTTTTTTTTTTGAATAATCATTCTGTTTTATTCTCTGTAACAAATAATTTAAATTTATGTTATGTTGGAGTAGCAAAGTATGATAGCATTAGAGTACTGCTGTGGCAGAAGAAATAAAAAACTTTTGATTAATGAAAATGCTAAATTAATAGTCAAGTTTTAAAATTAGCTGAGAATAACACCATTCTTTAACTTGGTCGAACTCGAACCCCATTCCTTACATTTAACACCTCCTCAGATTTTTATGTTTTGAAGGTAGGACAAACAAATAAACATAAGAAAAACATTAGTTTGCTGAATTAAATTCCTTTGTTTTTGCTTTAAAAAATTTTATTGGATGTAGTTTATATTTTTTTTTTTCTTTTTTTTTGAGACATTAAAATATTATTATTTTGCAAAAAAAAAAAAAGTTTTCTTTATATAATGGAATTTTAAATTTCAATTTGTAATGTGATAAAAAAAATACATAACAATAAAATAATACGTATATCATATAATATCATATAATATAATATGCATCATAAATTTATTCAAATTTATAGTATTAACGCATGCTGAGATCATATTTTAATATAACCATTTTAAATTTAAATAAAAAAAATAAATTATGTTTAATACAAAAAACTGAAATGTTCCAAAACGTTAAAATAAGTTATAGACAAATTTTTAAAATAATATTTTATAATGGATTATACTTATATTGATAAACAGCAAGATTGATATTAACATAAGATACATAAAAATTTAGATCAAGAGAGATTTATTAAGAAAAATTATTTTTTCCAATCATTTTCTTCTAATTTAAAGTGCAGAATTTGAAACCATACTTGCTCGGTTAATACACCATGTACTTAATCAGTCAGACATCAAGGCCCCAAGATTTTTTTTTTTTTTTTTATTCTTTATTTAGATCTTATAAGTATAAGTTATAAAAAAAAAATTTTAAAATATCAGTTTACTTCTTTGTTTAATAACTAATTTTAAGATAGCCTGATTTCTTATTATATTAATTTTAGGTTTTATATTTTAATATTACAATAAATCTTTAAATGTTCCATGGTAATTTACATCCTTTTATTTATTATTTTTTGGTAAAAATTTCATTTAAAAATCCAAATTTATTTCTATTGAGTTTTAAAATAAAAAGGGAATTATAGTTTATTGAAGGCTATTTATCTAATATTGCATATTTTCAGGCTGGAAAAAAAAATTTATCAATAAATATTAGCTAGTGTTAACAAACTAATTTGAATACTTAAAAAAAGTAAAAAATTATTCAAAATTACCAAGCATTTGTACAAAAACTTGAAATTAAATCTTTACAAAACATTTATTTTTTAAATGTATAGACAAAGTCTATAAACAATAAACCAGTATTAAATCTTCTTTAAACCACAAACCAACCATTTTGAAATAATTCGAAAAGAAAATTTTCTATTCTATATTTCCTATTCAAAAAAAAATTTTTAAATTGAACTGAAAAAAAAAAAGAAAGGGTTGTTTTTAGATTCTAAACCAATATTGCTTATGTCATCTGATATTAATAAATTCATTCATAAAAAAATATGGTATGAATTGAAATAAAAACAAAATAAATTGAATACATATACACATACATGCATATATATGCAAACAAATTTTACTGGCGCCCCTATATATGAAAAATTCTTAAAATTTGTTTTGATTATTTTTTAATGTTATCGTATTTTTTTTATTTGAAAATTTCATATTATAAAAGTGATTTATTTTAGAAAAACATAAAAACAAAATAATATATTTTAGAGAAACACCTACACTTTAAAGTACGCTTTTAACTAAGATAAATAAAAGATTGCACAAAAATTTTGTGGTTTGTCTTCTCGTTTTAATTTATGTTACCCCACAGATACTTTAAATTTTAATGATAATGATATGACAATGATAAAACAAAAAATTCTAATTATTTTTTTTAAATTATAAACTTCTTTTGTTTTAGTCAATTAATTCTAAAATCATTTAGTTGTAATTAAATAATACCCTTGATGTAATGTTATATATAACATTGTCTTTTAATTATTCCATAAATTAATTTTTTTTGTTTTTTATTAGAGTTCATAACAAATCTTTATTTTTTACATATACATACTGAACAAAAATACTGACCTCTCTTTTTTTCATATATATATATATCATAATATACATAGTTCTAATAATATATTTTTTGACCCCCTGTGTATGTCCCAAAGGGGGAAGAAAAATAAAAATTTAAATCAAAAATTTGTTAATAAGGAATCATTTATTGTGTCATTCATAATTAAAAAAATAATGCAGAAATATTAAAGAATAAATTTAAAAAATATATACATATATATATTCAGTTGTACGGTAGTGCTGATGATAACCATTTTAACCCAGACAAACAAAAAGAGTTATATAACTCTCATATTAAGCTTATGTTTAAATTTCCAAAATAACAAAGAATCTGAAGTTTACAAATAAAAAGATTCTTGATACTAAAATCAAAACTTGCACAGAGTTTAGATTTTTCTAGGAACACTAGAAAATAATTTTCACTTGTACATATAATATTAATTATATTTATAAATAAAATAAAATAAAATTATTACTTTCATAAAGCCTAACTAGAGTGTTTGAAAATTACTAACATATTTGGTTTAAGATTCGTTAGATTAACAAAAGCAATCAGTTAAATGTTTCAAATGTCTTTTTTTTTTTTTAATAAAAAACTGTTGTGCATGCATTAAATTACGATTGGATTAAATACTAAATTGCATAAATGTGCCAAATTAACAAAATATGGAATCTAATATGAAAAATTTTATTTTTTAAAAGCTAATATAATTTAGTTCACAAAAACTTATTGATCAAATTATTATTACCACATTTGAAATAATCTTAACATATTTTATATAAAAGTGCCCATTTGTTTAAAATAAATTTTTATTACAAACAAATATTATAATTACAAACATGCCGTTGTAAAAAAAAGGAATACGAAAAATATAAAAATTTTATGCAATCTTGTAGAGTCAGACCTGACCTAACTAAAATATTCAAAGATGTAAAAAATTATTTAAAATCTTGTGGTAAGATTTGAACAGAAGAAAATTCCCAGAAAATCGTATAATATATTTTAATAAATAACTAGTATTCGCCCGCCCCTCGAAATTCGAGGTGTTTTAATTAGCAATTACAATACAATATATACAGTATAGTTTCTTTATGATTTTATTTAAAATGTAAAAATACAATTTTCAATAATTAAAGCCTTTATGAATTTAAAATTTCTTTGTAAATGTTATTTTTTGTAAAAACACGATTATTATTATCTTTTAGAAGTTGCCCTTGATTTATTGAGTATTGGAAACTCCTTATCAAGGGCAATTTATTGAGTATTGGAAACGTATTATATATGTATATATTATAAGAAGCATAAGATGGTAAATCATTGAGTAAAAGGGTTTTAAATATCTATTAATACGGATTAAATATTATGATGATATTATGATATGTAAGAATTTATTTCGTTTAAAATATAAAAAAAAAAAACAAAAAAAAAAAACAGAACTGAATCGAACTTGCAAAATCAAAAAACAACTATTAATAACCCCACATTCTACCACTGTACTAAACTCCCAACTGAATTTTTAATTTTTATATTCAGTTATATTGTGAAATTCCTACTCCTACCATACAACCAATATTTTAAAATTTTTAACCCAAAAGAAAAATACAACAAAAATTTAACGGAATCAAAGAGCGTCTTTTTTCAAAATGTATAATATAGGTATATATTATACATATTATATGATACATATGTATATACTTTACATGGGTTTTTTATAAAAATGGAAAATTATTAATGAAAATCAGAAAATTTTGGAAAAATATTAATTTTGTAAGATGGCTATACTGAATATTTATCATTTAAAAAGAAAAAAATGAAAGTTGGTTGGTAAATCATTGAGTTTAAATGTCTGTCATTTACAGATTAAATATTATGATATGTAAGAATTTATTTCGTATAAAATATTAGAAATATAAAAAAAAAAAAAAAAAATAGAATAGAATCGAACTCGCAAACTAAATAATTCTTAAGTATAAGAAGCGGTCACTCTACCACCGCACCAAACTCCCCACTTAAGTTTTGACGTTTATATTCAATTATATTGTGAAATTTCTATTTCCCACCATGCAAACTATATTTTAAAATTTTTTTTATGTTTTTTGAAAAAAAACAAAAAGCAAAAACAACAACAAAACAAAATTTAAAATTCAACGGAATAAAAGAGCGTCGTTTTTGAATATGTATATTATAGGTATAGATTATACATATTATATGATACATATGTATATACTTTACATGGGTTTTTTATAAAAATGGAAAATTATTAATGAAAATCAGAAAATTTTGGAAAAATATTAATTTTGTAAGATGGCTATACTGAATATTTATCATTTAAAAAGAAAAAAATGAAAGTTGGTTGGTAAATCATTGAGTAAAATGGTTTTAAATGTCTGTCATTTACAGATTAAATATTATGATTCACAAATGAAATAAATTCTAAATATTATCAAATTTTAATCAAATTTTAAAGAAAAACTAATCAAATTTTAAAGAAAAACTTGAGAAGCATAGAACAATTAAAAAAGTTCTTTTATCTCAACTCGGTTCCAACTAAAAAAAAAGCAATCTGATTACTTCAAAAATGAAATAATGTTCAAGATAAGCTGGCAACCTTAATTTAAAATTCATAGAAAACTATTTACGTAAAATGAAAAAATAAAATAAAACAGGAATAGCGCAGAAAATTAAATTCGATTATCAAGATATTACGTAAAGAGTTTTACTTAAATTACCACAGTTATAATACGAAGTAAACCAAAATACTACAATACACAGCTACAGGAAAACTTTTATTTATCAACTAAATAAAAAGAAAAAAAAAAACATTTATAATATATACAAATTTATTACCATTTAGAATTCATTTCTTTCTTTCGAATACATTTACGTACATTCTACTTTATAAAAAGTTACTTATAAATACATATATGAATGACTTTTCATTTTCAACATGAAAAAAATTTCCACTAAGTTTTTTCTTCACTAGTAAAAAAAAAACCTTTTAAAACAATTCCTTATCATTATACTATAAATATTTTTAAATTTATTTGGTTAACAATAATGATACTATTAATAATGAATAGAATAGGAAAATTTTTCAAATGGATTATCTATATTTTCTTTATTATAGTTTTCTTTTTATTTCACCTATAAAAACGATAAAAAATGTATTTTTTTTATGCTTTTAGCATGAATAAACATTACTTTATATGCCTTTAGAAAAATTCTCGTTCAAATAGAAAAACAAATAAGAACGAAAATTAAGTTCTTTGCAAAAATGCAATAAATTTATATTTTATTGAATTACAATATAGCAACATTTTGTATTAAACTAAATTAAATTAATCAATATAAAATTTGACTATATGGTTCGTATACGTGGCTAGTCATGTCAACCGTGACAACACCACAATTAGCGCGTTAGCACCGTTTTGCTACTACTACCGTGACCAAGGCTTATATTTACGCTATAACGAATTTAATTTCAGATCCATTTTGCGACATTCAGGAACCTTACCATTTCTGCAGGTTGCTTAGTCTTTAGATAGCTACGATCGTTAAATTCATGGCTACCCAGAGCTGCTCTTCTGGTCCTGGTCAGCGCTAGGTATTTACACGTGAAGTGTATAATGGTTTCTTTCTCATTCTGTTCACCACAACTGCGGCATGATGTATTGAATGGAATACCTAATTTGGCCGCATTTTTGCCAATTAGCCAGTGTCCCGTGAACACACCTATTGCTCTGGCTATGCCCCATTGAGATAGCTTCAATAGGTTCTTTTGTTGCCGTACGACCATATATATTCAGGCCATATTTTCTTGGTCGTATGGCATGAGGTTAATTCTTTCCACCTTCTTTTCGCTAGGAATAAAAAGTGTAGAAAGATATCCCTTTTAACGCTGTTTAGTGGTGGATCCACCTGTTCTTGGAACCCCTCCTTGCTAATTCATCAGCATGTTCATTTCCTGTGATGTTCCTATGTCCCGAAACCCACAGTAATGTAACATTGTGCTTGACTATGTACTCTGAAAAGGATTAATTTAAAAAAAAAATATTGTAAGAAAATATTATTTGAAAAAAAAAATATTAGAACCAACAATGTAACCAACTACAAAATCCTTTGTAATTTTTTTTTTTTTACAAGCATGCATTTCAACAATTTTTATATTATTTATTTTAAATTTAATTCTAATGGAACTTTAAAAAAAACCGCAAAAATTAAATTCAAAATATTTGGGTTGGCTACGTGGTTTTCAAAATCTCTGGTTCAAAAATCTCGTGTATCAAAATTTCTCATTTTAAAATCAAATATTTTCTTTTCATTAATTAAAGGTTAGATGAAATTAGTTAAAGGTTAGAATGAAATTAATCCGAAATTAACTTTTTGTTTTCGGCTTTATTTCAGTTTTAAAAACCAAAATAAAGCCAAAATTAAAAAGAAATAAAGTCAAAAATATTTTTTAACGGATATACTTTGATAAAAAAATTTTAGTTCTAATTCTCTTTTTTTAACTCTAAAATCCTTCTTAATTATTGATTTTACATATATATTACAATAACAAGATATTTAAAATAATGGGGACTGTCCTTTTAAAATAGTGGAGACCTTTTTTAATATTTTTGTAACCACCTATAAAATATATTTAAAAAAATATCGAATTTTTTTTTTTTTTAACAGAGAAATTGGACATGTTTTTTTCAACATTTTTTTTTCGACATATTACTTTTAAACTTTTTTTTTCATTAAAAAGACTGACTCCCAATTATTCTTGTATCTTTTTCCATTTCTAGTTTTTCACGAGTTTTTTTTTTTAAATATCGCAAAAACGCAAAATTTTGAGACACGACATTTCGATACATGACACGCGAGTTTTAGAAATCTGATATTTTGAAAAAAGGTATAAAAGCACAAGATTTTAATTCGTGAGCTTTCGATACGCTCCTAAAATATTTACTATAACGTCCATAACACATGAGCTAAGTTTAAAAAGCTTTTATTTTACTTTAGAAGTCATTTCTTCAATTATTTGCAAACAACATATGGAGAAAAAAAATTTTTTTTTAACATTTTTTTTAAGGTGGTTTAAGTAGTGTTTTTCTTGTTGGAAAAATTTTATTATTTTGATATTTTTATTACACACAGAAAGGATTATATAATTATGTTATAACATAGGATTTTTGTTTTTTTTTTTTTTGTGTTACTTTTTGAAAAAACACAAAATTCTTGTAGCAAAAATTTAAACCTTGAAAATGTTTATTTAATAATTTTCTTTGTATTCAGCCTTCTGGAAAAAATGAAAATATTTATGAATGTTATATCAAAATTATTTTCAATTTATTTTCAAACGATATTATGAATTAGATATTCCTAATATGATGTTAGTTTCTAATAAATAAATTAAAGAACAAAATTATAAATTTTTCATCTAAACTAAAACTTCATATATATTTTCTATATTTTCAGATAACCAGGAAAAAAGAAAGAACAAACAAGCGTAAAAGAAAAGGAAAAAATAATATTATTTTTGGTCTAAGAGCTATTAATAAATCTATAGATTAGTTGAAATTTTACAATACATTTACTTATATTTTACTTATACATATTTTGAACTGTAATATGTTGTATATATTTTACAGTTGAGCAAAAGTTTAAACCAAAATTAAGGATGGTGCATTGTAAATCGCAAAGGATTCTGCGAAAAAAAATTTACTGTAAATAATATTAGAAAACTAAATTGGTAAAGATCTAGTTTTTATCGTTATTAAATTACTATGTAAAATTTATTATTAATTATTTTAATCTTATGTTTTATATTTATTAATTTATCTCAAGATTTATATAGCAGTATATTATATAACTATGTTATGAATTTAACAATTAAAAATCGTATACAACATATCATATAGCAATTTTAAATAACTGTGCAGTGTATTTTAGTTTTAAAGATTTTATTTTATAGTAAATTTCACTACTTAGAGGCTAAATACAAAATTTTCGTAATTATGTGATATTTAAGATAAATTTAAAGTTAACATATTAAATAAAATTTAACTTAAATTATCAAAAAAGAAAATTTTAAACAATTTATATATTTCTTAATTTAAGGGTAGTCATCAAATATTAATCAACTTTAAAATAAAAGAAAAAATATTTTATCTGAAAAAACTTAGTTTCTAATAATAAACAAGGCATAATATAAAACGAAAGATTTTTAAGGACTCACTTTTTTCGAAAGACAGAGTTTTTTTGGCTCAATTTACAATATTATGATTTGCACCAAAAATTTGTATTTTCTTAAAATTTTATATGTAAAAATAAAATTCTGAAAAATCATGAGACAGTTTCTTCAATTTTAAGGAAACTCTATATAATTGAGAAAAACTGTTAACACATGTAAAATTATAATGTTGAATTATTAATTTTTGTGTTTAATTTGAAGGAAAAACTATGCAGATGCCTAAATTTTGTAAACAGAAAGATGAACTGACGGACGGACAAACAGAGTAAAACCAGAGACTACATAGAGATGTACAAATTCATACAAAAATTTGTACTAATTTTTTTTCAAACGGGCCAGCTAAAACTGGCTAGTTTTAAAAATCTTAAAGCACAGAAATATTTAGTTTGTGTCATAGCTAAAAGAATTTAGCGAAAACCAGAATCTTCTGTAAAATCTGGTGTAAAATGATCATTCATATATTTTATGCATTTTCAAAATTTTTTTATCCTTGTGATTATTAAACTTTTTAAAGCAAAGCGATGACAAAATAACTTTTAAAATAGAAAAATAAGGCAAAAATGGGAAAATGTATTTGAGAAAATATATATTTAATATGTCGAGTAGAAACGTAAATTTTCAATATGATAAAGAAGACATTCTAAATATCACTTTACAAAAAATATGGAACATTTAGCTAAATATTTCATATAGAAAAAAATTAAATAAAAATAGATTATTTTATAATGTTGACTTTTCTAAAAACAACAAGAAAAAACATTTCAAGGTTATCATTCATATGCATTCAGTATTTCACTACTACAGGCACAATTTTTTGAATGTATCAAATGGTATATCGTATATTATATGGTATCAGATGGGATGAATGTTATCTATTTTATGAAAATCATCTGATTTAACTGCATTATTTATTTAACTAAATTTAACTGATTTAATATACAGTATCCAGCAAAAGTAATGGTAATTTAAAAAAATATATATAGAAAAGCAATAAAATAATATAGGCGTTCGAATTTTTTCTAATAATATTTTTAACTTTATAACTTCAGGGAAAAACAAACAAAGTAACAAAATTTTTTGTATTATGATTTTATTTTATTTTTTGATCTCATGACTCATATTGTTATATTGATAACAGTATACCTACATATATATGTGGGTATTTTTTGAAGATAATATAATATACCTATCAAATAAAAATAACTGAAATAAAAAATAATGCTTTAAAATTCTTCTAAACATTTTTTTAATTAAAAATTATACCAATTAGAAAAGTGGCATGACATTTGCTGGATACTGTACATATTCATAAAAATTATCAAATCATATCAAATTGGAACATAATTACATTTACACAAAACAAAATATAAATATAAATATGTATTGATTTTTGAATCATATTGAAATACATATATAAAAAGTGCCGATAGTATTTATGTGTATTTCTATTTATATTTAATTTTGATTCACACACACTTTCACAATTTAATAAGCATGTAGGCAAGCTGGTTCAAGTAATATAAATGCATAATATGGCATAATGCATATATAATATAAAAATTATATTAGATACTGATCAGATTATGTATATCATAATATGTCATTTGATATCATATGATCATATTCATATATGCATGTTACTTGTTATTTCTATCGTCCATACCAATCATACGAAAGTTCATTTATGTACATATATGAAAAAAAAAAATATCCGAGACCAAAACTTGCTTTAAGAAACTTTAAAAAAAAAAGTTGAAAAATGAGACTAAATTTCAAAATCGATATTGTAGCGACATCTAAACTTTTTTGTTGCCATTTGGACATCTCTATGTAGTCTCTGGTAAAACTATAATAAATTTTTTCAAAAATATAAAATATATGGTTAAAAGAATCACTTAATAAGAATTTGTAAAACCATGGCTTTAGGATGTACATTTTTTCTTTACAAATATCTATAAATATTATATAATGTAGCACATAGATTTGCTTTCTATTTATACATAAAATTACCTTATACCAATAATAAAAAATACCACAATTACAAACATTTTAAAATAGTACATATTATTTAAATTAATTATAACAAAAACTTGGAACATTTTAAAAATTTATTTCTAATTTAAATATTTTTTTAGAAAATGATTCATTTAAAACAAAAAAGGATGAATTCCAAAATACATAAATTCATGCACGGATATATATATATATTCGTATTTTGTATATTTTCATATAAATGTATATATTTAATTTTTATTATATTTTATTTACTACTTTCTATTATATACAAGATTTAAGGTCTTTGGACACGATAATCGAAATAACATTAAAAATATAACAGCCAAAAGTCTAAAAATAATAGGTACTAAAATCATAATATATTTTTGACATTTGACATTTGCCTTTAAACAAAATAATATTTTACACTTTAAAAAAAAAAATTAAGAAGGAGCAATTATTAAAAACAGCATTAGGAGTTTATTTAGCCACAAGATCTGTAATTCAAAAAATAATAAATAAAAATATACAAATATTTAAATTAAAAATTAACGTATACAATTAAAATATAATTAAACATTCTTTTTAAAATTTATTAAATAACAAATTGGTATCTTCGATTAACGAACTGTCAAAGAAATAATAACAAAATAGAAACATTTCTATTTTTGCATTATTTCTTTTCCGAAAAATTTTTAAATTTTCAGACGATGTTATTTCTAATATGGAAATTAAATTATATTTCTTTTATATTATTTCTACGATCGCGTCGAACAACAATTTTAATTTTTATAACTATATGCTTTGACAAAGCAAGCTAAATTTATATTCTGTTATTCTTTTATATATATATATATATTAGTACATCATAACAAAGATGGTATAAAAAGGTAAAATTACTACATTTTCATAAAAACTAGCAACACTATTATAATATAAATAAATATATGTAAGCTAAAATTTCAAAAAATTTAACCTTTGTTCTTATAATATTTTCTTTACTTTTTATTTTTATTTTTTTGTGTTGAAAAACTCTAAAGAAAATTATAAAAAAACTCTCTATGAAAATAACCTTACAAGATGAAAAAATGATATTTTCATATAAACATATATAATTTTCCTTAGGCTTTTTTTATCACACTCGATTTTTAAACAAGCATTGTTATATTATTTAATATATACGTATATGTTTCTATACATACATACATGTGAATAGAAAATTTTGCAACTTTACATGTAAACAAACATGGTGTGGTTTAACACAAAAACATTTGTACTTTTGTTATGGTTTTTCTGACATAGAAACATAACATGAAATTCTTTCGAGTATCATGTATTTCACCAAAAAGATAAAAGACAAGAAACATAAAAAGTCAAAGAACTTTCTAGAGAAAAAACAAACAATAAAATATTTTTTTTTTTAATTTTTACTTTTTGTTGTCATTTTTATTTTGATATTTCCTTTTAAAATAATAATAAATGACAACGTGATGTTTTTATTTTACTTGATTCTATATTTAAAAATGTTATTAACTTTAATGACATTAACTTCCGCAAAATCTCAATGATGTTTTTTAACACATAATGGTATAAAATAAGTATAAAAAAAATTAGTTTTTTTTTTATCATCTTTCACCTTTAAAATATATTAATATATCTTAGAAGCAGAAATCTCTAAAAATGTACTTTCCATCGTTTGGTTTTCCCTTACTGTTTTATATTTTGGTTAAAAGCGACTAAAATGATTTAATTTTTAAATTAAAATCAAATTAAATGACTTTTAAATTAAATAACATTAAATTATCCCAAAATGTATTTTATATAAAAAAAAATATTACATAGTTTAAAGAAAGAATACTCCTCTTTTTACAGTTAAATTTCTAATTTGACCATTTTTTACCATTATGGTTTTTCACTTCTGTAAAAAAAAAAACACAGAAAGTTTTTATGTCGATTAATCTATTTTTTATAAATATTCAGAATTTTTTCTTTTGTTGTAATATTAGATTTATTTTACAAAAAAAAAAAAAAAAAAAAAATCAAGTAACCACTAACCGTCAGACTAAGCAAAGAGTAAAAATCCTTGTTTTTTTTTTTACAGATTATTTTAAAACTCTTTTGATAAAAAATTTGAAAAATTACGAACAATAAACAATAAAAACATTTTTTCTAAAAACTTTTCTAAGTCTGAATAGTTTTTAAATATGCATCAAAGTATCTTTTGTTATTTTCTGTTATCTCTAATCTCTCTAAAGTTCTCGAAAAAAAAATATATAAAGGGTCTTTCAAATTGAGTTTTCAAAACTAAGCGCCTGTGTAACACCCTTAAAATATTGAACGCACCCATATTATATGTCATTTTGACAGTTGAAGGTTTGTTATTTATAAAAATGGAGTAGTATATATTACAACAACGTGTTGAAATTATTGAATTATTTTATAAAAATGGTCGTTCTGAAATGTAGAAATGTATTTCGCAAATTACGCGATGTTTATGGTCGAGATAATCGTCCAACTGAGCAACAAATTGGTAATATTGTGCGGAAATTTCAAAAAACTGGTGCAGTACAAGATTGAGAAAGACATCAGTATGCTCGTGCCTGTCGTTCATAAGAAAATATTGGTAGTGATAGTGTTACAACTGACCCCACCATGTCAATTTCTCGACCGTTCACAATAATTCGGAATTTCTGAGTCAACTGTATTGCGTATTATGCACAAAGATTTAGCGTTGAAGGCATACAAAGTTCAATTGACACAAGAATTTCTGCCACAAAATCATTCCATGCATCGGGACTTTGCCAATTGGATGCTGAAACAAAACAACGATTTTTCAAAAAAAATCATCTTTTTGGACGAAGCACATTTCGAGATCGGTGGCTATTGGTAAATAAGACCCCCAACTATGCAAAAATGTGACCGAAAACTTTGATAAAAGAATCAGGTACTGTAGTTACAATTCAAATTCTATGTCTTTTAATTATTTACTTTTGAAAACTCAATTTGAAAGACCCTTTATTGTATAATTATAAAAACAAAATATTTCCTGGTATATAGAATTGATATTGAAACAGAATAAATTGTTTAGATAATAGTTTTTGTTTTGTTGTGGAAAAAAAAAAGTTTTGAAATTGAAAAACAAATAAATTCAATTAAATTTTTTTTTTATATTTTTAAATTGCATTAAAGAGTAGTTAACTTTAAAATTTAAAGTTATTTTTATTTACAAAAATAAAAATTTAATTTATTTACAATTTATTTACAATAAATAATTAAAATCAATAAAATAAGATTTAATACAATTATATAAGGAACGCAGAATTATACATCGAAAGTTTCAATTAAAACTTAAAAATCTTTAAAATCGAAAAACATTGAATCAAATATATAGTACATACGTTTTTAAGGTAAATGTTATTTATTCAAAATATTTCTACCGTTCCGTTATAACCGTTTAAAAAATATTTCTGTAGAAAACGGGAGTTTGCTGAAATAATGCTTTAAGAAAATTACTTTTTAATTAAATAATCCTTTTTAAAGTGGTAATAAAGGCGAAATCACGATTATTTTAAATTCTGTCTTATTACCAAGAAGCATTATTTCGAAGTAGCAATAAAGTTGAATCAACCTTATTTTTAAATATTATATTTTTTACCATTTTTTTTCGTTTTGTATTCAGAACATCTTGTTTGTTCCACTTGTTCCAGAAAGTTTTTTCGAAAGCTTTTAAAAATACCTACATGTCTGGCTAAGGGTTGACTACGAATTTCTGTAATATATCCTTACGTTTTTCAAGGGTTAAGTAAAACAAATTATATTAAAGCTAAAATATTTTATGATAAACTTTCACAAAAGTCTTAAATGAAGCTTTAAAATAATTAGGAGGGATAATTATAGCAACTAGGTAGTTGTTAAAATATGTATGTTAAGAAGATTTTTTTGATTGATCAACAGGATTATACACTTTTGCAAAATAATTGTTTATTTAAAAATTTCCAATAACAAAATTGTTTTCATATATAATATTACTCATTAATTCAAAAAAACAAAACTCATTTAATTAAAAAAAAAGTTATAACTAAAAACAATTATATGACAAAATCTGATTTTAATTGATATCTATTAATAAATTAAATTTAAAATTTTCAATTCATTTCACTTATACATATTTATATACAATATTAACTAACATCAACAATGAGATGACATAAAGCCATAGGTCATAAAGCCATATTTCATGATTATGGCTTAAAATCCATTCAAATGAGTTATAAAACCATATTGCCAATATTGCTTTATAACAAATTTGAATGGGACATAAAGGAATATTTTTATAAAAAATTTTGTGTCATACAGCCATAATAAATTTTTAAAACGACCGGTGTAAAGTGCTTTATTGTTGAAATATGTGTGTAAAATAATTAGGAGGGATGTTAGAGTTGATTATAAAATCAAGCTTCCAATAATTAGTTTAGTGGGCGTTTGGGGCAAATATAGCCTACAATATTAAATTTTTTGATGTTATAATATCTATCAAAAAAAAAATAGTTAAAATAAATTTTAGAGCTTTGGTTAAATTAATAGATTAATAGATTTTCTTTTAAAGTATAGTTTTAATCGAATGAGGCATAAGGTCATATGGCTTTATAACCCATTCAAATGAGCTATATATTCCCAGGCTTTATGACCTCTGACTTTATGACATACTACCAACATCACCAATTATTTTATTCAAAATAATTCATTTGAAAAATAATTCTCCACAACTTAATTTTATTTTATATAATAATAATAATATTATTATCAACAAAAAGATCTTTTTTTAGAATATTTATGATACCATAAAAAAATATGAAATATAGCACAAAGGAAATTAATTTAAATAAAATAATGGACAACACCATTATTTCAGGATTTTATTCTACACCATTTCATAAAAATAATGAAATTAAGAACAAAATATGAATTATATATGGTTTGTTCAGTTTTTTCTTCGTTAATTTTTATTATATAGTAATATGAAAATTATGTTGTTATGAGTACATAATACACTTCAAGTATTAAATGGAAATTGTAAAAAAAAAAAAATATTTTTTTTAATAAGGTTAACATTATTAAGGTTTTATTTCACAGTATGTATATATTAACCTTAATATTTAATCTAGTTATTTATATCTAAAATAAAGTACCATATGATTAATTTGAATAATAAAAATCAGAACTATTTCAACAGGTTGTAATTAATTCATTTTGGCAATGTTCCAAAAAAAAGAAAAAATTTTAGAAAATAATTTTCTTTTATGTTATTAAATTGGTATATACAATATATGTATGTACTAGTTAAAGTATATTAAAATAAAAATAATTTTGATACAGTTTAACTTTTTGAAAAGAAACCCAATCGGTTAATATAAAAATTAAATTTTTTTTATTATATTTAAAAGTGTTATAAACAAGTGTTACTTATTAAAGAACTTAACATAATACAAAATATATTTATTATAATTCACTTTGTTCCAAATGGTAAAAAAATTTTTATTAATTTAATGGTATAATTTTATCATGTTATATATTTTCATTATTTTTATTATATAATAAAATTAAATATACAAAAATTATTTATGAATGAATAAATAACAATAAAAATACTTTATTCTGAAATTAAAATGTTTTTGAGTTTGATTTAATTTTTTTATTTATTCAAAAGAACATTTTAAAATAATTTATTCATAAAGCACTCTTTTTTTTTTTTTTGCTTTTCATTTTTTTTTTCCTTTGAATGCTCTTTTGATTGAGCATAGCTTTACTTTTATTCAAATAATTAATATAAAAAATGACATCTTAAAAATATGACAAAAAAAAAAAAAAAAGATATGAAATCTTATTATCCTTTTTTTGACTGATTTTTTGACCCTTTTTTAAATTTTGATTATCAAAAAATTATTTTTTTTTTACTTAAAAGAAAATAACAAAAGATTAAAATCCAAAATTCCCCTAATTTCAAAAACAAAATGGAATGTATTATGAAATATATTTCTTTAAATTAAAAATTTTTAATGGTATCTGCAAATATACAATTTTTTGATTTAAAACAGAAAATATGATAAATTTTATTTTAACATAATGCAGTGTATTCATATTGATTTTAATCAAATTGAACTCTTTAATCCCATTTTAAAGGTTAAATTCTAAAAAAAAAAACAGAAGATTTTGATTAATTAAAATCAATTTTATTGATCCTTTCTAGTTATTTTTTTTTTTTTTATATATTTTAAATCTATTTCAAATTTTAAATCTTAGTCTAGAAAAAGTTTAAAAAAAACTTTTATTAAATTTTTTATTGCTATTTAAGTATTTTTAAAAAAAAAAATTTGTAGCAGCTTCATTAGAAATTCTTAATATTTTGAATATTGTAAAACTTTGACAAAATAAAGCAGATACTGATATAAATTATAGTTTAAGAGCCAAAGTAGTGCAGTAAGTAACGCTTAAGTCATATAATCATAAGTTTCATTATAATTTAAACCGGTTTGCATACTTTCAGAAGTTGTTATGTAAAATTTATTTATATATTTAGGCGTTATAAACTAGCAAACATTAAAACAAAAATAAATTAAAATAAATAAAACAAAAATTAACTAGCCCCCATTATTTTTTACTAAAATTTAACTTGGCGATTAATTCATTTTTTTTTTTTTTGGGGTTAATTCATATATGAAGTAAACTCAAAAAATACCAAAAATATTTTTGGAGATAGTAATTTTTTTTGAAAATTATTTAATTTTTTTAAAATTTTTTGCTGTTAAAATATGTGTGTAAAAAATAATTAGGACAACTTTTAAAGTTGAAATCAAAATTTGATTATTTCCTTTTCCCAGAATATTTAGATATACATGTGATATTTTGAATTAGGAGAAATTTCGGAGTTAGATTTTGAAGAAAGCTCATAACCCTAATTTTGCAACCAAACCTAAAATCCTTCCTAATTACTTTTTTACATAACATTAAAGAATTTAAAATAGTGAAAGCTACATATTTTTTTACATAACATCAAGGAATTTAAAATAGTGGAAGCTACAGCCCCGAAACCGTTTCTAAACAAATTATTGAAACCCTGATTTTGTAGTTACAACTCTAAAATTTCTCCCTTTTTTTTTACCCAACAAAGTATTTAAAATATTTTGTAATTAGCAGGATTTGTAATGTATTTCTTTCGGGCTTAATTCGTAGCGTATCGTTATTTTTGCAAGTTATTTCATTCCTTTCGGAGGTTGATTCATTTACTTTGGCATTAACTTAATTTTTTGGGGGTTTTTTCATTTTGTCTTAGGACTAGTTCATTTTTAGAGTTTGGGAAGTAATCATATATGAACTAAATCCCAAAAGTATGTTTGGGGATTAGTTTATTTTTTTGAGGATTGGGAATTTTTATTAATATTGGATTCATAATTCATAATGAACTAACATCCAAAAATAGTGGTTACTTTTGAGAGTTAGTTAATTGGAAGTTAGTTCATAATTCCTAATATTTATATAATAATATATTATAATATTTTTGAATATCTGAATATATCTGAATCATTTCTATATTTTGAAAAATTAATATTATACTAAAAATTGAAATAAAATCTAAACTCAGAAACATTAAAAATAATTCAAAAATACCATGATCTAACATAATAATTATTTTTCATTCATTCTGAAGCCATAGAAAATTTATTATTTTTATAGAAGAAAAAAACAATTTTACATAAAAATGACGAAAGCGGAAATAATTAATTATGTATATTTAGATGTTAGATGTTCAAATTAAAAAATAAAAAATTTAGGTCAACCAACTTAGTAATTTCAGATTTTATAGTGTAAAGAAATATATTTTAATAGTTGCTATCAATTAAGCATACTAAGAATTTGTAAAGAAAGAATAAAAAAGGAATTAAATAAAAACTTTTTATAACTAACTTTTCATAACAATGTTATTAAACTCATAAATAAATTTCATATTAAAATCACACCTTTAATATAGTAAGTATATAAAAATGAATTCAAATTAATTATAATTACAAGCCTTAAATATTTTTTTCAAAGGAAAATGAAAAATAACTTTGTCACTTTCCATTAAATTTTTAAATGAATTTTTATAGGCGCGTGTTCATGAATATCCACTATTTCTTACACATAATATAAAAATTCTCATAAAAATATAAATTCCCATATTTTTTTAATCAAAGAAATTTATTTACAACCTGTTACACGTTTTGAAAAAGACAAACTAAAATCTACACTTTTTTAGAAAAAAAAACAAAAGCATTTCCTTTTTAAAATTGGCTATTTGATTGTTTGTTTATTCACATAAGCAATATAAAACAATTAAAACCAAATAAATTAAATTAATCAAACAAATCCGTTTAATTTTTTATTAACATAATATTATTATATGTGCCGCACATTGAAATTCTTTTGTAAAGCGTACAGCACTAATATGGAATAGTTTGCTGCCGCAAACAACTCCCTAAAATTGGCAATTATAAATCATACACGTTATCTACAAATTAAAAAAGAACATCAACATCTGTGTTCTAAATAATCCTTCCAACATCCAATAACTTCCTATATATTTCCCAATTTCCTTTATTCCTATTCCTTTATTCCTATTTTCCCAATTCCCAAACTAAACAGAACATTATACCATATAGGTTTTAACCTAATAGTTGGTTAAAAAGGGAGATGGCGTTTAGTTGGTTAAAGCTCACTACCAAAGAGAATTCTTGCGTGTATCTCAATAGTATCTTTTGAGATTCCCACCTACCCCTCGCAAAAGAGAAAAAAAACACTAAACGTTTAATTAAAGTTCAAAATTTATTTATTTATTTATATTAATATTACAAATCACATGGGATATTGCAATATTACAAAACCATCGGCTACTAAGGCCATTATAGGTCGAATACTATTATTAAATTATACACTCAAATTATTTATTTTGTTTATATTATATATTTTATATTTACGCTATATTTGATAGCAAGGGGGATTTGTTTTCAATTAATAAAACTTGCTACCTGTGCAGGATTTGAACCCGCACTCCCTCGTTTAATAAGCCACTTGTTTAACCATTAGGCCACCGAGGCCGTTTTTTTTTTTGCCTCTAAAGTTCAAAAGAAAACAAAAAGTTTTAATAAAATGCAAAAAAAAATTGCATACTTCTAGGATACATAATTTAATTTCTTATACAGAAAATAGTTTCTGAAAAAAATTACCTTGTCAATTATATTAATATTATCAATTTTACTTGTGTTTAATATATTTGTGTCATAAATATTATTTCTAAGGCATATTAAGGCAGAATTCAGACAAAAATTATAATATGATATAATATGAATCAATTAAAACTTTTAAATTTTTATATGTTTACATTTTTTATGGCAATTTAATATTTTTTCTGTCCTGTTAACTAATGTTATATTATAGATATGATAATATATTATATAATATAGAGCATTAAAGTTTATAACCTATTACAACTATAGTTCACTTTTTTTGCTATAGAACAAATAAAATAAAGTTTTTTTTCTTTCGTTCTTAAAACAAAATAGATAAAGGAAAAACAATGAAAATAAATAAACAGGAGAAGAAAATGTCCTTCTTCCTATTTAGTACAATCCCAATCACATATTCTTTAAAGAAAATATCCAGATATTAAATGACTTTTTTTCAAATTCAATAAATTTAAATTACTGTGACATTTAGTTGTTTTTTTTTAACTTAACCATCTTATTGTTATATATAATAAAACTGCAGGTTAAGTTTTTTTAACCACAACGATTAGATTCCATTCCATACAAAAAAAAAAATTAAAGATCAACAAGTTGACAACATACCATTTTCAATACTTTGAAGAACATGTTCATTAAAAAAATACATTAGTTGATATTTTAATAGTAAAATAAAAAAAAAAAAGTAGTAATAAAAAATTAAATAAATTTAAAATTCAAAATAAAGAATAACAAAAATAAAAATTGAATTTTATATAAAATGAGGTCATAATACTGTAGTGATTATTCGATTTGACAAACGTGATACTATGCTATGTGAATCTTACATATTTATTTAATATTGAAAGGATTTAGAATATCTAGGTCACCGATATTTATTTTTTTTTTTTTTGTCTTATTTTAAATAAAAAGAAATCGACAGGTTATAAATTTAAAATTGAAGTACAGATTTTTTTTTTTTTCCTGTTCTTTTTATTTTAAATTAAAATAAGATTATAAATGTACAAACTGCTCAAAAATAAAAATTTATTATTTTTGATGGATATAAAATATATTATAACGACATTGAATTAATTTTTTTTTATTAAGAGCAAATTATTTTTAATATATATCATTTTGTTGTTTATATTTTTAAGAATCCTTTTACAAATCCTTTTAGCTTTTTTATTATTATTTCAATTTAAATTTAAAATAATTTAAGTATCAGATTTGTAAAAACAAAGGGTTATAAACTTTAAAAGTCAGACATTATATTTTCAAATGAGTATTGATATATTATATTGTTGAAAGCTCATAAAACACAAAATATTATACCATTATAACCAATATATTTCAGTCATTTGTTCAGAAGTACATATAACTATATAAATCGAATAAACGAAGAAAAATGTTGGTTTATGTGTTTTATTTTCTTTATTTTTTTTTTTTGTTTTATTTTAAAACATTTTTGTTTCTAGAATTTATTCAAAATATGGAGTATGTACATACATAATTTAGCATATAATCAAGAATACTTTTTGGATCTGTAAAAAAATAAAGAATAAAAAATAATGTGTAGCAAAAAAGACACTACGTACTAAAGAAATAAATAATATTTTCGACAATTCAAATATAGTTTTTATTTAAAAAATTTTAATTTTTTTAGCTTCGAAGTGTATTCAAATTAAATAGATTTCTAGACTTGTAAATTGAACGGAGTAGGAATCTACCTAAAACAAATTTTTCTTCAAAAATAGTATTTTTAAGAATTAACCGACTCATATTATCCTTGGGAAAAATTTTATTCAAAAATTTTTACTCAGACAGAAAACAGAATGTATGGCATGTATTAAATTGCGTGGAAATATGTCATATGCTTGTATTTCATTGAACTGTAGTGTCATTTTTTTTAGTTACGTAGTGTTATCATTTGACTGTATTTTATTTGACTTTATGTAAAGCATCAAATTTGGGGGTTTTTTAAAATTGGTTAAAAAATCAGGGTTTCAATCATTTGTTTCGCAGAAATTTGGGTGTGGTTGTCTTCATTTCTAAGTGAAATATGTGTGAAGAAACATGTAATTAAAGAGTATTTTATAGTTGGTTATAAATGAAATTTAGTCAAATGAACTGCAGTCGAGTGAAATACAGTCAAATAATAATACAAGTAAAATATAGGTAAATGACATACTGTCAAATGAATGTAAATAACATACGAAATATCCTACTAACTTTAAGAAATTTATTCAATTGGAAGATAATATTACAATCAAAGTTTGTTATTCAGCCATTTAAAATGTAACGACCTAAAAGTTAATTACTCATAATCAGAATCTTTAATATATAGTATAAAATTATTAAATAATTTGCATATTTTTATGATTTTATGCAAATTATTATAAATAAGATGAGGGAAACTTTTTAAATCATAGAAAAAAGCCCTTATACTTACCAACATTTTTATACAAGTTTAACAATTTTTCGATTAAAATTTATTAAATTAAACATAAAAAAATGAATTTTTAAAAAAAAGAATCTATAACAATTAAAAATTTTATGTTATCGGATATTTATACGCATATATAAGTATTTCAAACATGAAAAATTTCTTCTCTCTTTCTTAAATATCAGTTTTATTATTTTTTATTGTTATTAATTTTTATTAATTCAAGTTTTTATAGTATAATGTGTGTATTTAAATCCATGAACTTTATATTAAAAATTATATATAAAATTATGAAAAAAAAAACAAAAATTTTTATATTTAATATGATATGATATAATAAAATTTTAATAGTTTTTTATATTTAATATGATATGATATCATATAATAATCAAAATACTACAAATACTTCTTTCATAATCACACTCTATTGCAAATTAATTTTTAAAAATATACATAAAGGGTTTACTTTACAAATACTTTAGTCCTAAGAAATTTATTTTAAAAATTACTATTTTAAAAATATCAAAGCAAATTAATCTAATAATTAAATACTTTAAAAAAAAATTTGAACAAATTTTTTTATAGACCTACGCAATTTTTTTTTATAAGCATACAAAAGAATATTGCTAACCCTTTTTCATTCATACAAAAATTTAATGGTCTTTTATGTATTTATAATAAAAAAAAAACATTTTTTTTATATTTTTTATATATTATAATAAGACTGTTAAAGTAATTTAACGCCCTTTCATTACAATTAAGTAAAATATGAGAATTTCATTTTTTGTTTTATGAAATTTTAAAATTTTTAACATTTTTTTTTTTTGTTTTCAAAAACAATGAATTTTTGTCCACAAACAAAAAATATATTATAATACAATTTAAAAATTTTGATAAAACTTGCTCCAAAGTGCACGTTATATAAAATTGTTAAACTATCCGTGAAATAATTTTTAAAATATTAAAATAAAATTAAAATTAGCCGGACCGGAAGCAAAACTTCTATGATTGCTTTGATGGTAAAAAACAAAGTGAGAAATTAAGAATTTTTCAAAAAAACAAAAAAATTTTTATAAAAGAACATAATATAAATTACATAGTTAAACCATGGAACAATAATAAGTAATAATGTAAACATGATAAATTTGGGATATATAATTGAAATGTTGTATTATAACTCTACAGAATACTAACTTTCGCTTTAACTGTTTAAAACAGCTGCTATACAAAGGGTTAAATTTAAAGTTGGAATTTAAAATGAATTATTTTCATTAAAGCGATTGAAAAATATTCTAAAATATAAATTCTATACAGTATGTTTCATTTTAGAAAGTTATTTCAGATCCTCTTAAATATCCTTTTCACAATTATTTGTTATTAAAATTTAATTATTATTTCTCTACTAGTATATGTATCTTACATACGGATTTGATTTAAAATTTTAAGTATCATTTATTTTTGAAATTATTTGCAATTGATATTTTAAGGATCAACTTTCACATATCTAATCAGTTCTTATTGTTTCAATTTATCTAATTTATTAATTCTAATTTCAGATCATATTGTCGACTTTAGCCAATACTCTTTAGTCCCTTAAATATACAAAAATCTAAACCAAATAATAATTTTTAGTGAATATTAATCGCAACTATACTTGTGTCTTTCAAAAGTTTATAAATTTTTTTAAATGCTTTTTTCTTCATTATTGTCTCTAAGGCTACTTTTTAACTTTACAATTCTATTTTCTGTTATTTATTTAATTTTTTTTATTTCAACAATTTTCATCAAAAAACTTTCTTTTTTTTTTTTTGAATAATAAAATAAGAAAAAAAATAAACTAGTATGTACACCAACAATTATATTTAATTGTATAACAAGGAAAATATTTCATTAATTTTTATTCTCTTATTGAAATTTTAGCTTCAAGTCATAAGGGAGTTAAATAACATAAAAATGAACATAAAATAAAGAAAAAACAAAGTTTAAAATTTTACTTTCTGCAATAATAGGAATTTTGTTTCATTTTTTTATGTAAACCACTATTTGATTAAAATGACAAGAAAATTCTTTCGAAATTTTAATTAAAACTTATTAGTTATAAAAATTTTTTTCTTTCTTGTCACTCCTATAAGGAGCATTAGCGGATCCACTAAGTCATTATTATTATTATTTGACTAAGCTTCAGTTTCGTGAATCATTAATTTTACTAAGTCATTGATTACTCGGCTGTAGCTATTGTACAACACTAAGCGACGTTCATTTTTATTTTTCGCCATCCTTTTATCTTATACAATCCTATCTTAAATTTTTAAACATTCTAAATAAATTAATTAAAATTTATGTCATTATGTTAATTATTAAGTTAACACAATGATTCTATATAAATAATAGAAGCCAAAAACTGTTAGCTATTATATAATTTTAAAGATTTAGTCAATTTTAAATAAAGTTTCGGAAAAATAAACAAATGATTTAACACAACTCAAAATAAAATAAAAAAGAAGAAAGTTTTATTATTTTTACGAAATTTTTAAAATATCAAATCAAAATATTTCAATTCCATATGAGAAACTTAACATGAACAACATAATCTATAATTTTCATTAATTTTTTAACCTTCGTACAAATACAAACTTAAGATTTTTTTGGTCATTTTGTTGAACAATCTCTTGAAAAAAAAAAACTCTCTCAAAGAATTAAAAAACAACAAACAAAGAAAAAATTTTCTTGAAATTTACTGAAGTGGATATAAGATAAAAAAAAAAGAAAAAAATAAGAATAAAAAACTAAAAAATCAAAATAAAAATTTAAAATACGGGAAAAAATCATTGTGGCTAAGCTAAGTCTTTATAATAATATCCATTGTCCTTTTCATAAATTCTCTTATATTTAAAGAAAATTAAAATTTTATACACATATATTTTATAAATATACATTCGAAAAATCCTATAAGTTGATATTCTCTATATTATAAATTTGAAAATTTGTTTAGAATGCATCAAATAAATTCAAAAAAAATTATTTTTTAAATGAATATTAAAAAATAATTCTTTTTTTTTGTATCATTTAGCAAAAGACAATATCTTTGCAAAAAAAAATCTCAATTTAAAGCTATTTTAATCTTTTAATACTCTCAGGATTTATATTTTAAACTAATAAATACTCCTACAGGATTTGCTAGTTAACGTTATTTTTATAACTATTTTGTTTCTTTTGATAGTTAATCCTAAAACCTTCTTTTTAACTCTTTTACAAAAAAATATTTTACCCACCATTCTTATATAATAAAAAAAATTTTTTAAATATAATCATAAGAAAAGCAGTTTAAATATAATCTGATATCACTCAATCCTATTTTGAATGGGTCAGATTTTATTATAAAAAGCATTTATAAATTTTATCCTTTGACTTTACATACAATAAAGATTAAAAACAACAACAACAATAAAAATAATTTCTTATTCAACTTTTCAAAATTTTCAGTTTATTTATTAGGAAAAATATGGTAAAACAGGAAAGGGTAAAATTTATAAAACAAAAAAAAATAAATTATTCTTTTATGAACTCTGATTATTGTTTTTAATCCCGACACTCTGTTGCCATCGAAAATAAAATACGGAACCTTTTGTATTGTTGTTGTTTTTGTTATTTAATTTAACTCAATTAAAATAAATAGCACGGTTGACTGAAATTAAAAGGACAAATATTTAAAAAAAAAAAAATTTTTGACACAATTTTTTTTTTTTATATAAATTTTTATGACAGTTTAAGATATTGGCACATATATATATATATGTACATTTAGAAAATCTATTAATGAAAATGTGTTTATAATTTTAAATTAGAAACCATTCTATTCTATTATTTTATTTATATATTTTGCAAAACAAAAAGAGATCATTTATTTTAAAAGTTTAACTGTCTGTCGTTACGAAATTAGAGTTTAATGGTAAGCAGTTCGTATATGAAAAAATTAAAGGAGATTTTTAGAAATCTTTATAAAAAATATAATACAAATAAATAATATAATATTCCAAGAGAAAAAAAAACTACGTTTCAAAATGAAAAAAAAACCGACTTTAGTTAATGAGAAAAGGTCGTAAAAAAGAAAAAAAGATAACAAGAATCTCAAAAATATTTAAAGAAACTGCATAAGTCTAGTTTAAGAATTCCATTGTTACTAACTTATAAATATATTCAATTTTTATAAGGAAGCAAAAACAATATAAATTTGAACCCGCGCAACCTCAGTTAATAAACTAAGTGCTTATCTACTCGGGGTGCGAGGTCCCTATGTATTTATTTATTTATATTAATATTACAAACCACATGTAATTCTTATTTATTTATATTAATATTACAAATCATATAGGATATTGCAATATTACAAAACCATCGGCTACTAACGCCATTATAGGTTGAATACTATTATTAAATTATACGCTAATTTATTTGTTTTGTTTATATTATATATTATATATTTACAATATATTTGTTAGCAAGGGAGATTTGCTTTTAATTAATAAAACTTGCTACCTGTGCAGAACTTGAACCCGCACTCCCTCGGTTAATAAGCCACGTGCTCAACCACTAGGCCACCGAGTCCTCCATAAAAAATATTTATGAAAACCGATTGCATACTTTTAGGTTTTCTTTTAAGATAATTTTGCAAAAATGTTATGGCTATTTTGTGCATACTCAAAATAACTAAATTTTTTTTTATATAATTTTGAAAATAATATTATATTTTATCTAAAAGAAACTAATTAAATTATACATAATAAAAAAAAGATAATTAACATCGAAGTTAATAAAAAAAACCTTTATAATTATCATTTTTGCTACTGGCCCCATGATAATAGTAAAATATAAAATATAAATAATACCTAATGTAATACCTAATATTACAATTTAATAACCGTTATGAATCTATACATTTTTACATTTTTATATAAATTTTTTTTTTATATAGAGTGTTCTTCCCTCTAGTTGAAGTTACCTAAATTTTTCTGATCTAACTAATTTTAATTTGAATAAAATGAATTCAGTTGAATAACAATTATTTTTTTTATTTGACATTTCATTTAAAAGATTTTATTTATTCATATTTTATTTTTGATATTGTTATTAGTTTTATTTTGTTTTGTTTTTTGATCTAATAATTTTGTCTGGTATTTATAATATTTAAAAATAATTCTAGAAACGTTTTAAATAAATTTATTTAAGAGGATTAAATTAGTTATTTATTTAATGTAATCTATTTAAAGAAATATATATATATTAAAACACTTTAAAAAAAATTACAATATAAATTTTTTAATAATTTGTTTAAATTAAAAGAAGTTTAAAAAAGACATGAAGTTATTGAGGTCATAAAAAAATGTTCGAGCAAAAATACATTTATACTTTCTCGATAAAACATAAAAACTAACTAGGATTAGCAATGTTTGAATAGTATCCTGATTTATTTAATATTGTACATGTTAAACTATAAAAAAATGTAATCATAATTTAACCTTTATTATACATTATTCTGTTGTTTTAAAATTAAAATTGATTTATTATACTTCTGAGTTCTGATAGATATGAGACAATATTACAAATAATAGAATTTAACAAGAGCTCAACTTCTTAAACTATTAAATAAAAAAAAAATTGCTTCATTTTTTGATCAACTCGTTTTTAAACAAATATTTGCAAACTTAAATTTTAGAGTGGCCCACATCTAAAAGAAATAGAATACAAATATTTGTAAAATTAATTTTATTAATAAATATTTTAACAGATTTTATTAAACTAAACTTAAAGCTGATGTTTAAAAAAAAACATTGTAACTTTATTAAGACTAAAGCAAGTACTTATTTTCTTTATCAAGGACATATTAACATTATTTTTTATTAAATGATAAATATGTCTATTAATATAAACAACCTATAATTATATTTACATAGAATAAAATGTAAATAACATTGACATTAATTAAGGTTGACAAAAATAGTGTTTAATATATAGTCTAGAATTTTCTCCTTGTAAAAGTATAATAGGAATTTAATTCCCTTTAAAATATTTATTTTAAAAATACCTTAAGAATTTAATGACTAGTTATTTATGAAATTATATATATAAAATTTACATATATATTATAAATGTTTCTGTACAAATTTCTTTTGTATTTCTTAAGTAAATATAAACACTACGTGTTTTACCATTTGTCTATTCAATTATTTCACTGGTTTTTTATTTCTTTGATTTTTTAAAAAATTTTTATATAATTTGATAATTCTAAAAAAATATCTTAAATTTAGATAAAACAAGTAAATGTAACAGTAAGTCGATGCAACCGACTTATTAATACCCTACACCTGAATAATTCGAATTAAATTAAAAATCCATAAGTGTTTTTGGCAGCTGCTTGAACTTCTTCCCTTTTCTGTCTTATTCAACTCGAATTTCAAAAACGTAAAAGAGGCATCCGCTTGGGATATGCTTGACACCCTTGTATAAAATTTTAAGTTTCTATCTTAATTATTTTCGAAGATTGGTAGTCCTTGGGAGGTTTCTGTCAGCTATCCGAATTGCCACTCCAATTCATCGAATCCATCTCAGGAACATAAAGAAAACTTGCCAGAACACCATTCTATTAAATTTAAAGGTTCTACTTTTGTTGGTTTTGGAGATATGCTCGTTGCTCTTGTGCTCGTCCGGAAGTTTCCAAAATACGAACCCATGGTTCAAATTCTTTCAAATGTCAGTTTCCAATTTTACAGAAAAGGAAACATAACAGAACACCTTTGTACCAAAAATAAAAGTTCTATCTTTGTTGGTTGTGGAGATATACTCGATTGCTCTGGGGCTCGTCCGGAAGCTTCCAAGATTTGACCCCATGGACCAAATCCTCACAAATTTCAGAAACATAAATCAAACATGAAGGAACACCATTCTGCCTAATTTAAAGGTTATATCTTTGTTGCATTTGGAGATAATATCATTTGCTCTGAGGCTTGTTCGGAAGCTTCCAAAATCCGAACCCAAGGACCAAATCCTCTCAAATTTCAGAGACCTAAATCAAACATGAAAGAACACCACTCTGCCAAAAGTAAAGATTATATCTTTATTGGTTTTGGAGATAATCTCATTTGCTCTGCGGCTCGTTCGGAAGCTTCCAAAACCAAACCAATGGACCAAATCCTCTTAAATTTCAGAGACATAAATCAAACACGAAAGAACACCATTGTACCAAATTCAAAGGTTCTACCTTTGTTCGTATTGGATATATTCTCATTTGCTCTGCGGCTCGTTCGGAAGCTTCCAAAATCCGAATCCACGGTTCAAATCCTTTCAAATTTAAGCCCATGGCCAAATCCTCTCAAATTTCAGAGACCTAAATCAAACATGAAAAAACACCATTCGGCCAAATTTAAAGGTTATATCTTTGTTGTTTTTGGAGATAATCTCATTTGCTCTGGGGCTCGTTCGGAAGCTTCCAAAATCCAAACCCATGGACCACATCCTCTTAAATTTTAGAGACATAAATCGAACGGGAAGGAACATCATTGTACAAAATTTAAAGGTTCTATCTTTGTTGGTTTTGGAGATAATCTCGTTTGCTCTGGGGCTCGTTCGGAAGTTTCCAAAATCCGAACAAATGGACCAAATCCTCTCAAATTTCAGAGACTTAAATAAAACATGAAAGAACACCACTCTGCCAAAAGTAAAGATTATATCTTTATTGGGTTTGGAGATAATCTCATTTGCTCTGCGGCTCGTTCGGAAGCTTCCAAAACCAAACCAATGGACCAAATCCTCTTAAATTTCAGAGACATAAATCAAACACGAAAGAACACCATTGTACCAAATTCAAAGGTTCTACCTTTGTTCGTATTGGATATATTCTCATTTGCTCTGCGGCTCGTTCGGAAGCTTCCAAAATCCGAATCCACGGTTCAAATCCTTTCAAATTTAAACCCATGGCCAAATTCTCTCAAATTTCAGAGACCTAAATCAAACATGAAAAAACACCATTCGGCCAAATTTAAAGGTTATATCTTTGTTGTTTTTGGAGATAATCTCATTTGCTCTGGGGCTCGTTCGGAAGCTTCCAAAATCCAAACCCATGGACCACATCCTCTTAAATTTTAGAGACATAAATCGAACGGGAAGGAACATCATTGTACAAAATTTAAAGGTTCTATCTTTGTTGGTTTTGGAGATAATCTCGTTTGCTCTGGTGCTCGTTCGGAAGCTTCCAAATCCAAACCCATGGACCAAATCCTTCAGAGACATAAATCGAACGGGAAGGAACATCATTGTACAAAATTTAAAGGTTATATATTTGTTGGTTTTGGAGATAATCTCATTTGCTCTGGTGCTCGTTCGGAAGCTTCCAAATCCAAACCCATGGACCAAATCCTCTTAAATTTCAGAGACATAAATCGAACGGGAAGGAACATCATTGTACAAAATTTAAAGGTTATATCTTAGTTTGTTTTGGAGATAATCTCATTTGCTCTGGTGCTCGTTCGGAAGCTTCCAAATCCAAACCCATGGACCAAATCCTCTTAAATTTCATAGACATAAATCGAACGGGAAGGAACATCATTGTACAAAATTTAAAGGTTCTATCTTTGTTGGTTTTGGAGATAATCTCGTTTGCTCCGGAATCATTCGGGAGCTTCCAGAATCCGAACCCATGGACGGATTTTGTCCAGATTCGAACTTAGCCTTTCTTTCGTAATTAGTAACCCACTATATAAATTTCATCAAGATAGCTTCATTAGTTTTTGAGTTATCGTGTAAACGGACGGACGGACGGACATCGTTAAATCGACTCAGGAGGTGATCCTGATTCAGAATATATATACATGTCTATATCTAACTCGCTTCCTTTTGGTGGTTACAAACACCATACCAAAGTTAATATAACCTATACTTTAGGTGTAGGGTATAAAAAAAACTGAAAAAATTATTTTTAGAAGAGAATTAAAAAAGGGAATGAGATAAATGAAAATGTCAATAGTTGATAGATGTTTTGCAATAATTGTATTAATACTGGGTGGCCTACTCTAAATGCCTTCGTTAAATTAATTAACCAGGGATATCAAGAACAACAAAAAAATGTTACAAAGGTGGGTCTATCTCTAACGATTTTCAAGATAATGTACTTCAAAGTTTTTCCTGGGAATAAAAACACAATTACATATTTTTCCGTGTATAACATAGGAAATTGATTTAAGACATTTTAAATGTTAAAGTTATCACCTCTAAATAAAATTTCTTGTTATTTTAAAATTCAGACCTTGTGAAAATATTCTCCGTAGATCAGGCACTGTATATATAAATTTTTCAAGCTCTTAGCTTTAATTTAATATAACATTGTTATGCTTACTACTCAAAAAGTCTATGCTTATATAGTAATTTTTTGCAATCATATTATCAAAGCTTTAAGTCCCATCGGTGAGTTATGGCAACTAAACTATAACATAATATTGAACATAAGCAAATATTCAATATGAGCAAAAATAAATAATGAAAAAATTATATTTCTGTATTAGGTAATAGATGGCCGCACAAATATCTTGGAAAGTATACTTATATCTCATAATTTTGCGCAATACCTGTACTCAAGTTAGCAACTACTAAATGGAAATAATAAATTTAATTTATAGTCTAAAATTAAAAGAAAAGTAGAATGAATAAGAAAAACAAATTGAATCACAATATGAGTATTGAACAATTTTAGATTTCATCAATTCAATTTCATATAAAATTTCTGCAACACATATTCATTGTTTTTTATTAAGCGTAGAAATTATTTGAAATTGCCATTTCAATTAAATATTGTTGTATTATTATCCGTTTAATAAAGACGAGAAACTTTTTGGGAAATTTATATTGAAAAATGAAAATTCAACGTTCATTTGCTTCATTAAAATTTAAAATATCTAAACGAAATAATAGTTTGCTCTCAGAAACAAAAGTGATTTATGGATGACCCTACATTATATATTATAATTTTTTCATCGTTTCTTCGAACATCATCTAAATCATTCATATTTTCTAAAAACCTAATTCCTACATCTAATTTTTTTTTTTAAACTTTTAAACAATTTTAAAAAATTCTATTCCATTAAGAGAAAAAATTAAGGTTCTGTTAAAGAAAGAAAAACTTTGAATTTTGATTTTTTCAAATTTATAGATATAAATAAATATGTATAAAGAGAGTGAAGTTGTCATCATATTAAAATAGGTTGTAGGTTTTTTTTTACATAAAATTTTGATTTTAATTTTTTTGAAATTCGTAAACAATTTATATGACAATCTACAATTATTAAATAATAGATACGATTAAATTACTTTTTATCTATATACATATATTACATATATTATATTATATGTATTATGAACCAATGCTTGTGGCATAACATACAGACCATACTATAAACTTTTATATTGCAACATTAACCATGCAGAATATTTTTTTGTTTTTTTATAAAGTATAAAATAAGAGTTTGCGTAAACATACATCCTATTCTAAAAAATTCCATTCTATTGATTCAAAAATTTTTTTTTTCTTTCATTAATTTTATATGTATTTAAAAATTTTATAGGTTTAAAATGTATAGTAATAGTAGACAATAAAAATTTAACAAAAACGAATATATATATATATATATATTTTTTTTAAAGTCATTAAAATAAAAGTAATTTTCTTTATATTATAATCCTATAAAAAACAAAAAAAAAAAAAAAATAGAATTGATATTACCAATTATTTGTTTATTTTTTTCATACGTTTATAATATTTTTTATTTCTTTCACTTATTTACTTTTGTTACTCTATTATTTCTTTATTTAACTTCTATTATTTTTTATTACCAAAAAAAACAAAAAAAACCAAAATAAATAAATTTTTATTAGATTTATCAATTTTCCCATGTAAATATTTATCAATATAAAATACAAATATGTGTAATATGTTATATTAAATGTTTTTGAAATCAACCAATCCTTGTTGTATACATACATATATATATAATTATATATACGTATTTTGTAATTATATATAAACATATATTATATAAAAAGTATTAAATATTAAACAATATACATATAAAAAAAAAAAAAAAATTGTAAAAGAATGGATCAACAAATTTCTGCAAATTTCTGTATAATAATCTTCAAAATAACTGTTAAATATTTATAAATATTTATATACAAACATATTAAATATATATTTTTATATAATATAATAATACAAATATATATATATATATATACAATAAGTAAATGTAATGATTAAATGCAATAAAATCAAAAAAAAAAAAAAAAATAACAAAAAATAGAAAATATTGTTCGTCCTTGAAAAGGAAAGAAAAATATATACACCACATCAATATTATGTGTATTTGTACTTAATTTTATACAACAAGTTAATTTCTTTCTTTGAAGAAATTTTTTTTTAGCAGTAGATAGGTAGGTACATATAGAATAGATATACTATTGATATACAATTACAATAAAAAAAAAATTTTTTTTTTTTTTATCTAATTTACTAATATAACAAAAAAAATTTTTTTAATTTTAATTTTTAATTATTTATTATGCAAAAAATTTAAATTATTAAGTCAAGGATAAGTAAAAGTTTATGTAGAAATTGAATGGTTTGATATTGATAATTTATATCAGAAAATACGTCCTACCAAAAAGAAAAAAACAGAAAATTATTTTTAACATTTATTTTAATTAAATACGAAATACCACAGATTGCGTTAAGCTAACCTGATGCCAATTTGTTTTATATATTTGTTTTTAATTCTTTGATTTTGACCCTTATTTAAAATCAAAGAAACACAAACAATTTTTAAAATAATTTTTTTTTAATTTTTTTTTTTATGATTTTTATTTTAATTAAGTGTAATTTTTCATAAACGTATAGAAATTATTATTTTTTTTAAGGATTTTTGGTTTATGTATGAATATTAAATTATTATTATTGGTTTAATGTATATTAAAGATATTAAGTAATTTTTATGATTTAGAATATGTTGACTTGTAAACGTCTTGTGAGCTGTTATGGTCTCCAATGAGCCATCTACTTCATATAATTTTTTTAATTCAATTTTAGCACAATATTTTTGATTTAAATGGTAAATATTATAATTTCTAATTGGTAAACATAATTAAACAAACAATTTAAAAAAAAAAATAAATTCTAAATTTTATTCAGAATCAAACAGAATATGTATGGATCAACTTTAAGAATAAAATTGAATATTTACCAAAAATTGAGTATTTTATATTTTTAAATCGCAATGATTCATTCATTACAATTAATTTTATATAGTTACATAATAGATTGTTTAGCCACAATAAATAAAAAAACAGAAAAACATAGTAAATATAATATATATACATAGTATATAAGAAAAAAAACTTCATGATTTTATTTTCTTGCTATTCTCTTTAATTTCAATTAATTAATTGTCTAAAATAAAAATATCTAAACTAAATTTGATTTGATTTTTACTCACTCAATATATACTAAAGTATATATATACATATACATATATATAGAAAATTATTAAATGAATAAAGCATATTTCTTCAAATAGTACCTATATATTTTACATTAAAAAACAAAACATAATAAGAATTATATAAAATGCAATTGTAAGAAAAAGGACACTTACCTTATATTTTAATTTCATTTAAGATTTCTTTTTAGAATATCAAATTATGTAATTTCCAATAATAAAAATAAATATCAAATTGAATTACAATATTTTTTAATTTTTAATTTAATTTTTTGTATATATAACACATTTAATATAAAAACATAATATAATATTTTTAATTTATTACAATAATAAAATTTTATATATTTTTTGTTCAAAATTATTTGTAATTTGATTTAAATTAATCTATTATATTATATTTATATTTCTAATTCAAAATGTATATATTACATACTATATAAGTACATTAATTTATATTTATAATATTTAATAACTTATAAAATTCAAATATCAATAGTTACATTAATAATATAATATTTAAATATAGTTTATATATTTAAAGTTCAAGTTCATAATAAATGTTCAAAAGCTTAAAAAGAATCATCAAGAGTTCAATAATATTATTATCTAATCAATGTTTTTTTGTTTTTCTATTTTATATAGGTATATACATATATTTATATAGGTATATAATGTATTTTGATATATATTTTTATTAACTTTATATTTTTATTCTTTTCTTTTTCTTGTTTTTGTTTTTTATTTAACAATTTTGTTTACTCTTATGTAAATATATATTTTCAACTATTGTAGTATATAACATTTTATTTTTTGTTTTTGTTTTCAATATTATGTATTAAAAAATTTATTTATTTTTTTGTTTTTCTTAATTTTTTCTTTTCAAACAAAAATACAATATAAATTTAATGTGTTATATACAAATATAATATATATATATATATATATATATATATATATATATATATATAATACATATATATTTATTCAATATTGAATTAAATTGCAACTATTATAAACATTACGTAATTGAAAACAGTATAATAACAGTTAAAAACTTATACATCGTTATATACGAAAAAAAATTTAATTATAATATTTGTTATCTTTTTTTTTGATATTTATATCCTTCGCCATTGCAAGGATGAAAAAGACTGGCGATAAAATTTGTTGTCTTTTCTTTAATCTATAATTCCTCTTTTACTTCAATTTCTTTTCCTACTTCTTTTTTGTTTTTTTTTTTTTTTGAATTAATATACATAAAATTGCATATACATAATACATGCAATATACATATATGTAATTGTATTCATGTATGTATATATTCATTAAATAACTGTTAAAAAAAAACGTGTGCAATTTCACCTGAATTGTAATATACTCGTATTAAAATAAAAATAACACAAACAAAGAAAAAAAAATTAAATTTCTTCCCTTTTACTTGATATAATAATAATATAATATATACACACATACGTAATGTGTTGTATTTTATGTTATTTTATATCATTTGGTTTTCTTTTTTCAACAAAAATGAGATTTTTATGTATAACTATGTATAAGTGAAAATAACGGTAAAAAAATACTTTATATAATAATACTATGATATTATGTACATATAATATGAAAGATAACTTAATATAAACAATGTGGTGAAAAAATGAAAAAAGAATATTTTAAATTTAGAATAATTGAAAAATGTTTTATACCATAGAGCATTTTTTGAGTACCCATAAATGTTCTTCTAAAAATTTAATTAGTAATTTTGATAATATGTAATATAAAATTTTGTCCAACATTATTCAAAATTTATTTTATATTTGACAAAATATTTTTCGAATATTATAAATAATATTATAATATTGGCAAGAAGATTCAAAGATTCTACAGTTAAATTCGAAGAAATACCAATTTAGTAAGGTCCTAGCTTATTCTGGTTGCATTGAGTATAGTGTTAAAATTGCAATACATATAACAAAGTTTTCCATTATTAGTTGTGTTTCTGTACTTTATTCAGCATTCAAAGTTTCCTTAATTAAATTCCTTTAGCGTTTATTTTTTTAGCAGCTTGGGTCAGAACTTTTTTACTTGAAATTTTCATTATGTTATTTATGAAAGCGCTTTTTTGTTTTTTATAATTATTGAAATATTAATTAACACACAGAAAATTCAGTCGTTAATTTCGTTAATATGTATATGCCTCTGAAGAACGCTCTTACGCTCAAATGAGTTAAGAAACTTAAAAAAATCTAAGAAAGAATTATTTAAAAATAATTTTTTTTTTACGAATCGACATCAGACATGTGAAATTGGGTTAACAGAAATGAATTTATTATATATGTATATTATTATGTCTGGTTTCACAAAGAGGAAAACATTTAAAAAATTTCAAGTCAATCGGTCGAACGATTTAGAATAAAAAACGAAAAATGTCTTTGTTAAAGCTCTTGTGTTAAATCGGGTTACTGGAACAATTTTTTGAGACTACTTTTAATAGTCCTTTGTAAAATTCAATAAAATTTGCTTACAAAAAACTATTTGGCGAATCGTTATGCCGAAAGTGATTAACGAATTTTATGTCTTTTATTACAGTCAATTCTACTTCCAACGATCAACACATATACAAAATCGGTCAATCAATTTTAAATTTAAACCGAAAAAACGAAACAAAATTTGAAAAGCTCTTGTGTCGCAATCTATTAACTTTTTTTTTTTACGGGGTTTACAGTAAATTGGTTGTTGTAGGATTTAGACGGTGAATTGAAAACCTTAAAATTTATTATGCCGAAAAAATAAATTACTTTTTTGACCTTTACGAGGTTGAAAGAAACATTCTTCAGTAAAAATTGACCTTTTCGAGGTTGAAAGAAACATTCTTACAAATTTTAATTTCAATCGGATAAACAGTTTAGTAATGCAGAGAGAACAAACAAGTATGGACTCTACTTTATATAATAATATATGTATATATATTATATAATTTATATTTTCCACCATTCAATGAGAATTTTTTATTACAAAACTTTTGTACTTTGCTCCTTAAAACAAAAATATTTTATTATATGCAAAATAGTTACAATCGCCCATAATAATCGATTTTAGTAATTTATATTTAAACATTATATATTTATAATTCGAGTTAGAATTCAAGAGATATAAAAAATTTTCTTCTGAAATTTGTTTTATGGGTGCTTTTATAGAAATTCACCACAAAAATAACAGTTTTACAATGGCTAAAAAGAGAAAAAGAAAGGAGAATTTATTCATTTTTTTTTTTTTTCTTTAGCAAAAGTTAATGAATATAGTATTCATTCATAATGTAAATATGTATTATACATATAATTCCATATATAAATATTATAACAGCTGATTATATTGCCGGTCGTTTATTTAAAAAATTCCATACATTTTTTTATATCCTTTATTATATACATAGTATTTTTGAATACATAAATACAGTTTATATACATACATACAAACGATTAAATATTTTTTTTTTTACCTTATGCCCACTAAAATTGATGTAATATGAAATTTTCAATACATGATGCATGACAATAGGAGGCATGAATCAAAGAGAAACTATCTTATTACAAAGGAAAGATAATGAACAAAACATAGTGCCAATTCGATTTTTTGTTTTTTTTTTTGTTTGGGTTTTTGGCAAAAATGTAACATTTTATGTGACCATTTAATTAAAACCACAAGAAAAAATCAATAATAGTTATTTTTTTGTTAATTTATTTAAATTTATATTAAATTAAACTCTATAGACATACTTGTAATAAATGCTATATCCTTCAGAAAAATACATTATTGTGAATACAATATTTGATATAAATCTATTTATATACTCAATTTTAATTAAATAAAATTTATTATTTATATTGTTGTTTTTATTATAGTTTTTTAAATTACATTCTTGGGTTATTTTAGTTGTTACATATTAACAAATCCTTCAATAATTCTATACTAGTTATTAATTGTATACGTGATAGTATATCAGAAATATTGATATGTATACATACTTTATATATTTTTTAATTAATATTTTTAAATTTCCTATTTAAAATTAGTTTTCATATTAAAATCATACAAATATAAATTTTAAAAATAAACACTATGACATACAATTTTAAATAAATATAATTATTTTTAGAAATAATTTCTAATAAAAATATTATTTTAATATTTCTATATTAAATGTAATAAATTTTAGTTGGAATTTTAAGAATTTTTGTTACAATTACAAGTTCTAAGATTTTTATGTTACCATCTTTTTATACTATAACTAAATTCTTGTTTAAATGTCGCTATACCACTTGTACTCTTAGAGAATAACGAACTGGATTTTCTGTTTAACTGCTATACCTGAATAACTACAGAATACTTCAAATATAAAGTTTAAAATAATCAGTGTACAAAATTTAGTTCTTAAGTTCAAATATAATATAAAAAAAAGTTGAAAAGGGGTCTGGGTAACCGAGTACTTTTAGCATTTTAATCTAATTTGTTTTTTTTTAGTTTATTACCAATACCATAAGCCTAAAATAACTCCAAATACTTTAAAATACAGGTTTAAATCCAACACAGAGTTAAAATTAAAATTATTACAAAAAAAATTTTCAATCACAATTATAATGAATATGTAATTAAAAATTTATAAATAAAGGAATATAGCTTGGTTATAATGAAAAGGATAACTTAATCTTCTTGCCTTTTGCAAATATTTCTTTATTTATTATATCCTACATACCTAAAGTATACGGTATATTAACTTTAGTCTGGTATTTGTAACCACCAAAAGGAACGAAGTTAGTCCATATGGACATGTATATATATTCTTAACCGCACGATAACTAAACTAATAAAGCTATCTTGATGAAATTTATATAATAGGTTACTAACTACGAAACTAAAAAGGGAATTGCATCTGGGATTTGGTCCATGGATACGGATTATGGAAGCTTCCGAACGAGGCCAAGAGCAAACGAGCATATTTCAAAAGCCAATAAAGATAGAACCTTCAAATTTGGTTCAAGGGTGTTCCTTAATGTTTCCTTTATGTTTCTGAAAGTTAACAGGATTTGGAGCTTGGGCTAAGATTTTGAATAATATTTGGAAGATTCTGAAAGGAAGCAAACGACCATATCCTCAAAACCAATAAAAATAGAACCTTTGATAGAACCATAGGTTCGGATTTTGGGAGCTTCCGAACGAGCCCCGGAGCAAACGACCATATCTCCAAAACTAACAAAGATAGAACTTTTAATTGGTACAAGAGTGTTCTGTAATATTTTCTCTATGTCCATGAAATTTGATATTAATTGAAGTAGCAGTTTGGGTAGCTAACACACGCCTGCCAAGGTCTAACAAACATATTTTAGAATTTAATAAAGATAGAAACTTGAAATTTTGTACATGGGTTGTAAAAGCGTTTATGTTTTTAGCTTATATTAAATACCTATCTAAAATAATTTTTTATATGGATTTTTAATTTAGTTTGAATTTTTCAATTGTAGGGTATTAATAAGTCGGTTGCATCGTTACATTTACTTGTTTCGGTTTAACTTTTGGCCAAAAATCCAGCTACGAGTTCTAAATGCTAAATTTAAAACGCACTATATTCAATATTAAATCTATAGTCTAATTTAAGGCTATATCCTTTCTATACAACTTTGCATAATTGGTTAAATAGATAATTCTGCTTATTTCGAATAATTAATAATTAACTTCAAATATGTTAATAAAACATAAAATTAAAATTAAAATTTGAATTTTGAATAATACTAATAATTAGTAATATAACTTAAAATGAAAAAGGAAAAAAAAAAAATAAAAAATTATAAGGTATTAAGAATAAAAATATATTACAGAAAAAAAATAATTTCAACAGTCACCACTATGCATGTAACAAAAATAATTATAAAAAGTATTAGAGTTGATTGAAAAATCAGAGTTATAATCTTTTTCCAGAATTTATTATACTCGTATTATTTATATTACATTTGGGATGTTGCAATTGAGATTTTCAGATATGAAAACACAGGTAAACACCTTAGCGAAGAGAACTTTAAGGATCTTTTCTTGTATCTGATGCCAAAACACTGTATTATTTAAATGTAAAACTTTGGTTTTGTTTTGATTTTTGAAAAAACAAATTTTGTATTTCATCTTTTTTTAATTTTTCATTTAGATTTTTTTCTTTTTATTTTCATTTTAATTCAATATTATAATTATTATAACCATTCATAATTAGATCTTATTTCACCAAAATGTATAGATATTTTTTTATTGCGAAATATAACCTAAAAAACAAGAAAATTTTAGATGTTATTTTATTTTTTATTTTTAGATGCTATTTCCCAATGCAGTAGACTAGTTGTATTCAAAGTTCAAGCTAGTTTTTGAATAAAAAACTCATAAGTAGTTGCCATTAAACTCCTCGCCATAAGTCCCAGAATTCATAAAAATAATTATATTAGTAAAAAAAACAAAATATCTAGCTATATTTTGGACCATATTTTTAAAAAGGATATTGATTTATAATCAGTTCTTTAAAAAAAACAAAATTATAAAATGTTAAATAACCTTAACATCCTGCAGTATGTTTATATAATTTTCAATTTCAGATAAATAAATAATAAACAACAAACTTTTTTTTAACTATGTATATACAAGTTTACACAAGATGTTGCATTTATAATTAAATTTCATCTCTTTAGCATAAACATCCTGTTTAACCTGATCAAAACAACTTTTTTTTTTAAATTGGTCTTTAATAGTTATTTTATATTCGATTTAATTTTAAATGTTAAGTTATCTTAAAAATATAAGAATAACACAACAAAAACATTATCATTTACAAAATAATGCTCATTGATCTTAAAAATTGATTCTTGTTATCTTGATATTCATTCTATGTAAGTCCTTACATCTTTAACAATTTCGGTATACAAAACAAAAAGCATCCTGAAATTATTTTTTTTTTTTTGTTTTGTTTGTTGTTATTTATTTTCAGATGATACTGATGGGAATTCAAATATTACAAAAAAAGCACCAAATAATTAAATAAAAAGTATTATACAATATGTAGTATTAATCGGAAATAGTTATCATCCAATTTCCTGTCTTCCAAATATGACATCAACAGTATATATTAACTACAATTATAAAAGATAAAAGAAAGAAAAAACAATGTGGCTCTTACCTTCCATATCAATGCTATTTCTGAGTTAATTCAAACCACAAAAAAAAAAAACAGTTTCACTTTTTTTAGACCTAAGTTTTAGTTATAGGTAAAAAACAATAATTCAGAATCATCTAGATCAGTCACAACTCACAAGATGAAATATTGTGGGAAGAAAGATTTAGTTTATATAAAACAGTGTTACACTCCCTTTGAAAAGTTCAACCATCTGCAGTATACTGACCTATACTGACTGTATAGTATTGTGTTGAGAAGAAGGTAGTCATACACATATCATATATTAATAATATAAAAAATTTATTAAAAAAAAACATAACATACTACAAATTGTCTTTTATCTCTTTCTCTTTTTTTTAACACTTTCCTCAGCTCATTCTGACGTATAAAGAAATACTTGTTTTACATCATATAGAAACAATACAAAACAATATGAAAAAAAAATTTCCCGAATGTCAATTTTACAGATGTCAAATAAAAAAGTTAAAATGTTCATCTCCAACGATTAATTGATTTTATACAAGAAAATCGCGATATGAAAAACTTTTTGAGTTTTTTGTTATAACTCTTTAATAAAGCATAATGCAGCTCTACACCTACAGGTGGATGACCATTTTAATACAAAAGTGAACATGAAAAAAAACACACATTGTCCTCAAGTTAATTGAACTTCTTTTAATATTTTTTTATTCTAGAGCAAAAGAACGCAACTCTTGATTCTGTCGCATCAGTTCAAAAAAAAAAATTTTTTGGCTATAGGTTTAATGAACCTAATTTCTTTTTTTTAATTTTTCCACCTTTTTTTTAACAATATTCAATTTTTATTGAGAATAAAAAAAAAAGGATTAAAAAAAATTTCAGTAAAGGAGTCGAAAAACTATCAAAATGAGCAAAAGAGAAGAAATTAAAACAAAAACAACAAAAACGAATTATGAAATTTAATCCCTTATGTTATTGTTATATTGATATCTTTTGCAACACTTTATGACTGTCTGGAATTAAATAAAAGTTCCGTACATCTTCCCAAAAAATTTAATTTATAGGATACAGCATAAAAATTCAAGTTTTACAAAAACAAAAATATAAAAATGTACATTGGAGAGTTTGTTAGTCTGGCGTTTCTTTCAAATGATTACCTTCAAAGGGAGAAAATTTATTGAGTACCTGTGATTCGTGCTGATTTATATTTGAAGAAATAAATCTTGTTGTGAATAATATCACAGTTCAATCTGCTTGTCTAAGTCAAATAATCTATAAATATACAAAATTCCATTCATATCACCGAAAACTACCACTCCAACCACACTCAAACAATTATCTAACTTTGCACTGATTCATTACAGGTCATCTGAGTACCACGAAAATATTGAATAAATCGATAACTATAAAATTCAAATTAAATATTTTTCAAAAAGTAAACTTATTCAGGTAAATGAAAGTGGTCAACTATCATCGTTTGTACCAAAAAAAAATGGAATTATAAAAGAAAAAATTTATCCAAAATTTTTCATCATGAAAACGAGTTAACTCGTGTAAAAAAAAATTAAACCAGCGGATACAGTCACATTTAAGACAATGTTGAGTGACGAAACAGAGATCATGTTTTTTTTTTGTCTGCTAATTAGAATATATCGATTTTATATACATAATGATAATATGTTCAATGATGTATGTTTAAAACAATTATTTAACGATATTCGTATCAAAAGAAATTATAAGACAATGCCCTTTTCTTATAGAGTGACCAGTTAAATAAATTTAGGGCAGTTACCTATTTAGAATTATTCTGTGTAGTACTTAACGAATTGAAAGAATTTAATGCGAAAAAGTAAGGTTATTAAGGCAAAAGATCTAACCAGTTAATTAAGTTAATATATTTTTTATGAATTTTAGTTTTTATTAATTAATTATAAATTATCAGCCATATTATGTTAGACTTGTGATACGTATCACCAAAATTTGTTATTAAATTAAAGCTCAAATTAAAAAACATTTAATTTTATTTTGGCAAAATAAGCGATTTTTTTTTTCCTGAGGGAGGTGGGAATCTTCCAAAGACACCAAGAATTTCCCTCTTAGTAGTGTCAGATTCTTACTGACTAAACCCACCCACTAAACCATTTATCATGGTTATTTAGTTATTTATGCTCCAACAAAATGAAAAGCTCCATGGCTCGAATACCAATTTAATGACAAATTTTGGTGATACGTATCACAAGTCTAACATAATATGGGTATATATTGTATGCATAAAATATGCAACGAACTATGAGAAAAAAAAATTGATTACACAAATAAGCGCATTGTCACGAAATTTGTATTTACTATGATTTATTTTCTAAATAGGTTCTATCCATTTAAGTTGTTCAGTACTTTTTGATTTCATTATTCAATAATGATAATTTTGAGCCAAACATTAATTTAGAAAAATCTTTAACTTTGCAAAGAAACTTTTTCAATTAAAATGTGTCAACCAGAGTGAAAAAAGTAACAACTTTAGAAAAGAATTAATATGCAAAACATATCAATTATAACATAACTTGCGGCTTTGGAGCAATACTGTTAATACTGTAAAAAATTAACTAACTAAGGCAATTAAGGTGTTTGTAATATAAGTTAGAAACATTTTATTAGTAAAACTAATTATAAATATATTATATTGCTTACAACTATTAAAAGAAATATTTAGAAATAAAACCTAATAAACCAAATTTTAGTTTTAAAGTAATCCATTTAGCTTTTTCCCTAACAACTCTATTCAATTTTTTTCAAATGTATTTAAAATAAAATACTTTCTTGTTAGAGGACTATACCGAAAATAAATTTTAATTACGAAAATGAAATGATACATTAATAATAATGGTTTCAGACAACTTTAAATTATAATTTGAATTTGGTCACCTCAATTTAGATTTTAAAATGTAACACACTTTAACAAGATACACACTTGTCCTTAAATATTGAAAAAAGTCTTAACTGTAAACATAAGTTATAAAAATAAAAACAAAGAAATTGAAAATCAACTTACAATTTTTTAAAAATACATATATGTATTTCAATTACAAAATAACTACATATAATGAAATTGGTCCATTTTATTGTGGCAGACGTTTGTATTTCTGTCAAAAATTTTGGATTTAATGTTGAAAGAAAAATCAATTTCTACGGTTCAATTCATCTGGACTTTTTATAATGTATGCCGAATATTTCACATATTATTATGAAAAAATAAAATGTACATCTGTAACTCTACATCATAGCGTATTATTAACAACTGTTTTATGGTGAATTGGTGTTAAATGGGAGGACGGTTAGAATATGATGTACATATGTGAAAAAAAAAATTATCCTGTACTTATTATAATTTAGAATTCATACATGTATAAGAAAAAAAAACCACTTTAATTTTTTTTATTTTAATTTTTAAATAACACATTGTATATGATATACTTATATATTGGATTATTATTAAATCTTATGATTGAAATTAATTTTTAATCAATTCAATTTTTTTATTGCCTTAAATTTTAAACCTGTTTAACAATATATTAATTTTTGTGATCAATTTTAATTTAAGACGTTCCCTCTTCGATTAAAAAAAAAACTAAAAAGATACTTTATACTTTACAAAATCAGATTTTTGTTCATTAGATAACTAGAAAAAAAAACTTAAAATTAACTAATTTATAGATATTTTGGCTTTACAACACTTTAAACAAATGATAAATTATTTTTTATGTATAACTAATTTTCCCCGACAAATATGCAATCTGTTTTTATTTTTTAACAAGAAAAGTAAAAAGGGGACTTAGGCGTCGTGTTCTAGTAATTAAACACTTTCATATGCTGCACAGATTGGAAGGTAAATTACTGAAAAAGTGCGCTTGCTAGGAAATATAATCTAAATATGTAATATATAATATAAACAAAATAAATAATATTACAATATAAATAATTAATAGTAATCAACCTATGACTTACATAGCCGATGATTAAGCAATATTGCAATATACTATGTGGTTTGTATTATGTATATTAATATAAGTAAATCAATAAATAAAAGCTTTTAATTTGAAGAAAAGTTAACAAAAAAAAAGAAATCAGTTCGAAATTTTGGGATTTTTTGTAAATAAACAAATTTCAAAAAGGAAAATTTAATTTCTACTAGACTATATTTTGTACAAAAAATTAATAAAATAAAATGCTCTAATATTACTACGATAAATTAGACATTACAGAGATATAAAATTTTAACTAAGTTATCTTTGTGTTTTCTATCTCATAATAACTAACATTTTTCTATCTCTAATTAACTAACATTAAAATGTGCAAACTTGACTGCTTCATCGGAACGTACTGGTTTGACTGTAAAAACATTAGAAACAAATTAAAATCTAAAAAGGTTGACAATATCTGGCATTATTCTATGTTTGCGCATAATTACTTAACTTCTAATAATATGATGTCTATATATTATAGGATTATGTTTCAAAAACAGAATTTTATTAATAAAAAAAAAATTGATTATTTGTATTAGTGTTCATAATTAATCATATTAACTAAAGTCTTAATCTTTTTTTGAAACAGCTGAGAAAGTCTGTATACTGCAGGTGGTTTATGATTTGTAACTTTTATTAAAATGCGATCAAAATATTAACAAAATTTTATTAATTAATTATATTATTATTAATGAATTTCATTTAATAAAGAAAAGAAAATAAAAATTTTAGATTAATATTTATGTATGTAAAAAGAATTATATTACTTACATATGTATGTATGTATGTACACATATATATTACATATAGAATTATATTACATATATGTATGTATGTATTAATTAAATTGACAGTTTGGTGTGGCTTTTGGTCTGGTGGAATCATCGGTTCGTGCTTCTTTCGAAATGAAACTGGTAACACTGTTACTGTCAATAGAGAGCGGTATAGATCGATGATAACCAACTTTTTATGGCCGAAATTAGAAGAAGTTGATCTTGACAAAATCTGGTTTCAACAAGCCGGCGAGCTACGTACTACACAACACATGCAACAACCGAATTATTGCGAGAAAAGTTTGGAGATTCGATTATTTCAAGAAATTGTGACATTGAATGGCCTCCAAGAAGTTGTGATTTAACACCATTAGACTATTTCTTGTGGGGTTATTTGAAGTCATTGGTCTTTTATCTGATGTAACAACCGATCTCTTCATTATAGTATTGCATTACAAATGTATACTATTAGAACATTATGTATTATTTTACATGTTTGTTTATTTTTTATTTTCAAAATCGTTTTTTATGAAATTTAGTAATTTGTAAGTAATTTTGAAAAGAAAACGAGGAAAAATACAGTTGCCTTTGTCAACTCTTAGATATCTGTTCAAACCCGTTAGTATGTTCATAGTCTGTCTGTCTCCTTATAGTATTTTTTTAATTTTTCAATATTTTAAAATAATTTGGGTGAGTTTCGTAATTTCTAGAACTATGGTTTGTAGATACATATATTCAAACTAATGTTTACACATTCTTCAAAAGTAAATTCTAACATTCCACCTAACGATTATCAATCCAAAAATTTACTAAATATGATATACATATATTTACCCAGTGCTATTTAATGCTAAAGCGGCAAATGTATGTTACTCAACTTACGACAAAATATCAAATATACATTAATATGCATATGTATTCATACACATTACATTATTTCTTTAAAAATATTTCATTCATATAGAATAATTTCTTACAAATAAAACAAAATACGGATGTATACACGCATACGTATATTTAATATAGAAATATATTATTGAATTAAAAAAAAATTAAGTGGCTACTTATAGTAACTATGTACTTACTAGCTGCTTTCTCACTTAATTTTTTTTTTTAAACTTTTTGATTGATACCTAGTTCTAAATTATAATACCAATTGGTGCAGCAATCTCAATTCAGACGAATGTAACAGAAAAATTAATGATTTGTAATAAGCATATAATATGTAAGTACAAAACATTGCCAAAAGCTAGATAAAAATATAATGTCTAACGAACCCCGCAATCTTTTGATAATTATTCATTCAGTCGTTCAATTAAATGCTTCTTTTTATACAGTTTACTATCTAAAAATTATCGTTTTGTGCCTAATTCCATTCAAAGGTTACTTAGCGGATCATCACTATCTCTTCAATATTCCTTTATTGTTTTCTGACATTTCAAACCTATTTTTAACATTTCTTAAAGTTCAAAATTTCTCTGTTTTGTTTTTAAGTGCATTTCTCTGCCACATAAATGTGAACAGGCATAGCTAACAATAATTTAAATAAATATTAAATTATTGTTAGCTATGAAACAGGAAATTACACAGCCTTTCCTTTTCAGGCGTGGCTGTAGATGTCGTAAGGGGGAACGACATTTACTACGTGTGTGGGAAAACGTATTTTATATGCTCTGAAGTTTAAACTATTAAAAATTTTTATATATTAAAACATATTTTTTTATATTATTCTTAAGAATACAATAATAAATAAGCATATTATTATAAAAAGATTATGCAAAAGAAAATTAAACAATAAAGTTCTTTATTCAAAATTCAAAAACGTGGCATTACGAAACTATTTCTTCCATTTTTTAAAAATACGAAATAGTGATGTCTAAATGCTAATGCTTTTTTTTTTTTTAAACTAACAATATGGAACAAATATGGATTAAAAACATTGAAGTCTAACCGCAGTCTTTAAACTTATGTAATTTGAGTTTTGACTCAACAGAGAAATATTATATTAAAATAATGGTTAAAGAAACAAAGCATTTAATTGATTAAAATAAAATGTCAAACAATATGTTTTGTTGTTTGCTTGTTCACAAACTCCGATATTAACTAGAATATTAACAATAAATAAGAAATTTATACAAACAATATTTAAAAAGAACCCTAAATCAACAACCTTTAAAAATTCACCATTTTATGCTGCATTGATTTGAATTTAAATTGAAAAATATAATGTTTTTGATTTTTTTTTTTTTTTGAATTTACAACTTCCATTGTTAGTCTTCAAATTTATTTATAAATAATTTAATAAACCCTAGCAAAATTCAAAATTAAATCGAAAAGCAACAATTTTTTAATTTACACACCCTTGCTATATTATTTGAAAAATTCTGATTTTCGACAGCTGTTTGTCAAAATTGATATTTGCCAATAAAAGAGTATTTGTGAAAAGAAAAATAGTAAATAGAAATTTTCCTTTGAAATTTTTTTTTTTTTGTGAATTAAAATAAAATTCGACCAAATTTTCATCTAAAATATTGTAAAACAATTTTAAATATCTATTAAATTTAGTTAAATTAATTATATTTCTAAATTTCTAAATTGTTTTAAATAATGTTTCACTCTTAACATAAATTGTTTGCAATGGCTGATTCCACCATTCAGTCCAAAAATGGAAACTGAAAGATGTAAAATTACATTAAATAGTCCTGAAAGTATATATTTTGCAGGGCAAGAAATTAAAGGGCAAGTAATCCTAACACTAATAAAACGCACTAAAATTCGTGGTAAGTATGAAGTAATTTTAAAAGTATGCTGATCTCACAATAATGAACATTCGTACAAACACATAGATTACTCGATTACTTATGTATTCATAACGTTAAAAAAATCTTTGTTTGAAAAAGAAGATGGAATCTTTATTAGAATGAATCACTATTAACCACAAAAAAAAACATTTTATGCAAATATTTTAAAATAAAAAAAAAAAGCACAAAAGAATTTAAGGGTCAGTCAATGCACCTTGACTGTGCTTTTTTTTACATTTAAAAATATTTTAATTAAATAATAATAATAGAATTGAAAACATTAAATGTTCTGTTAAATTTGATGCACTGAAATTAAAGTATATGCATACAAATCTGTTTTATTTCTTTTTTAATCAAATTTTCGAACGTTTAAAATTTAAATTTACTTCAATGTATAGTATTCATAAAAACAATATAATTATTGTCTGAACAACTAGTTTATAATATCAACAACTTATATTTATTTAGGTTGTTTTAACTTTTTTTTTATTTTAGGTATTAAATTTAGAATAACAGGAAAGGGAAAATGTAATTGGGTCGAATTTCTTCGTCGTGATTCTCAAGTTCTCTCATCCCCAAGCTCAAAGCCTAATCCACGCTCAATTATATACACAGCTAAAGAAACATACATTTTAGAAGAATTGTATATTTTTGGATCATGTAATGGACGACCTATCGAACTCGAACCAGGAGAGCATACTTATGATTTGGCATATGAATTAGATAAAAATTTACCTTCAAGTTTTTCAGGAAGTCATGGTTCCATAAAATATAAAACAAAATTTATTATTGAGAAGCCATGGACATTAAATGAAAAATATGCTGTTCCAATTACAATAGTAAAATCTTTGTTAATGCCTCCTGCTATTATAAATACTACAACTCCCGAAAGATTTTATCAAGTAACGAAAAATGTTGGTGTATTTGGTGGAGGGCCCATTTCATTAGCCGCTGAATTACCTAAAAGCTATGTTGTACGGGGTGGCAAGTTAAAATTAAAAGTCATCGTAGAAAATAAAAGCAATACACATGTAGATCGGTTAAAATTTGTAATTAAACAAATTGTCACCTATTTCAGTGAACAACCATTATGTTTAAAAAAGGATCAAATTACAAAATTATTTAAAAAAGAAACTGGTGGAATTCAAAAGAAATCAACGAGAGAATATGAACATGAATTGCAAGTTCCATCTTGTCAACCAAGTGATGTTGAGTTCAGTAAAATTATTCATATAAAATATGAAATTCAAGTTGAAGCAATTCTCCCTGGATTATATAAAAATATACTCGTGTCTTTGCCATTTTTTGTTTGTTCAGCCGAATTCAATGGTGTTGTATCAAGTGGCATCGGTTGGCTTGCCTACCCAAATCCTAATATTTCAATATATTCAGAACAATCAATAGCTGGTAGTCCTTCACATTCAATGTACAGTGATAATCAATCCATTTATTCTTCAAATTATGATTCTTCGATTAGTGATGATTCAGTAAGACTGAGTTTAAGTACTTCAACAAGAGGAAGTTTTCGTAATTCAATTGGATTTGATTTACAACAAAGACTTTCATCATCAAATGAAAATGCAACAGGAACATTAAATCATCAAAGAAATCATAGTATCTCAAACTCAAATCCTTCCAATTATCAACAACAGTATTGCCCTGAATTGCGTACGTATTTAAATATATAAATATTTAGCATTAATTTATTAAGTTTTATATACATATATATATTTTAGCACCATCATATGAAGAACTTTTTGGCAGTTCATCTTCATCTAGTTCAGCAGCGCCTTCAGCCCCACCTTTATCATCTTCATCACCCACAGGAACAAAATAAAATTTTTATAGTTATATGTATATTTATATATAATATAAATAATATACGAAATTTTTACTTTTTACTTGATAATGCATTAGTTTGAAGAGATAACTTTATTTAAAATTTAGATTAAAGCAATACATAGACAACTATTTCTATAAATGAAACTTACTATACAATTAAAAAAAAATAAACAAAATAGATTAGCTAGATTGAAATTATTGTTAAAGTGTTATGCAAAAATGCAATTGAACTATGAATTAATGACATTGTTAATGCAAAGAAATAAGAAAAATTGATTTTATATTTTATTTTTAATTGAATGAAAAAAGAAGAATTTATTTAATTTATGACATTTTTTTTTTTTCGCTTAATATTTTTTTATTTTGCCTTATATATATTTACTATTTTTAGCAAAACAAGTGCACAAATAAATTGTTCACAAAATTATATAGAATTAGAATATATACATATGTATATGTATTAATATATTAAAATTTAAATATATGATTTTTTAATTAAATATTGAATTGGGTTTAATTTTATATGGAAAATAGAAAATATAGCAATAATTTTATAAAAAGATATCAGATTTTTATTTATTATTTAAAGCCTTCTTTAAATGGTTTTAGTTGATTTTTAATTTAAACAGGTAGTTTTTTTCAGTGCTGCCAAATAAAACATATCTTCAAGTAGAAGCACATTAATATTGTATACGCAAATTTTAATAACTTGGCAATAATTCTGTGAAGTTACAAATTTGACATTTAAATATTTTTATTTTTAATTTTTTTTTATTAAAGTTGGGTCGGGCTAAGGAATTAAGGTGCGCCACGCAATAAAACTTTTAAAAAATTTAATTTTAGTTTTTAAATATTAAAAAAGAAGAAATTTTATAATGGGAATTAAAGGCTGTCAAATTCAATTAGATAATCCATGGAATACATATTATGCTGGACAGACAGTAAATGGTCAAATTTTATTAACTTTTGACAAACCTAAAAAAGTTCGTGGTAAGTTATTAATATTCAAATCAAGTTTTAAAAATAGCTATTTTAAATTTTGACAAGGTAATCATTACTTAAATATATATAATTAAAACTAATGAATGTAAAATAATTTTAATATAAAAAGTTTTCAGATTTTAATTAATATAGACCTTTTATTTCGTTTTCTGACTTTTTGAAAATTTTTAATCTCCTACTCTGGTAAAAATGTATTATAATTAGCTGAAAATTTAAAAATAAAGTTTTTTAAACCATTACCGAACAAAATTTGAAATTATATTAAATGTGTTAATAAAAATTAAATTAAATTGATTTTGTAATATCACTGAATGACTACTTTAATATAAAAAAAATTTTTGTTGAATGACATCATCTTATAATAAATATCAAAATATGTAGAATGAATAATAATAATAATAATATCTTCTCTGAGTAAATTATACATAATTACGAATGGAAGTTTAAATTCAAACTTCAATAAATTAAGCGATTTTGTAAATTTTATTTTTAAAAATATTTAAAGAAATGAATATATATACATACTAACACATTTAAATTTTTAGTAACAAAAAATTAAAAGTGTTAATGCTATATCTAAAATTAGTTTCATTATGTTGTGTTATAAAAAATATTCCCTTTGGGTCTTTTTTTTTTTTTTTTTTGTTATAGAACCATAAAATGTTTTGAAATTGCCAATTTAATTGTAATATCTTATAGAATAACATAACTTTTACGTCAACTTTACAAACCTATAATTTTATTTATGACAGGAATTACAGTCCGATTTTTGGGTGAAGCCAATACATCATGGCAAGAAGTTAGAAAGACAACTAATACCCAAACAGGAAAAGAAGAAGATGAAACTGAAAATTTAACTGGACATGAAGAATATTTTCAAATTCAATATTACGTTCTAGGTGGAAAAAATGCTACTGAAACTGAACTTCCTGCTGGTAATCATACGTATCCATTTTCATGTGTTCTACCACCAACATTACCATCAAGTTTTGAAGGAATGCATGGTCATGTTCGTTATACAATTAAAGCTACATTAGATCGTCCATGGAAATTTGATCAAGATATGAAGATGGCATTTACTGTCATTTCACCAGTTGATTTAAATATGAATCCAAGAATTAAAGTAAGTAGACCTGTATGTATTAATCTAATTAATAAAAATGTGTTTTTTAGGAACCTGCTAAACTAGAACTTGAAAAATCGTTTTGTTGTTTTTGTTGTAAATCAGGTCCATTAGCTACTATAGTTCATATTCCAGTTTCTGGTTATGTATCTGGACAAATTATACCTATTACTGCAGAATGTGATAACGCTAGCAATGTCAGTGTCAATGTAATTAAATTTATTATGAGAAAAGTTGTTACTTTTCATGTTAGTCAACCGCGTGCCGATAAAAAAGTAGAGAAAGTTACTATAGCTGAATTAAGTGTTGGTCCAATAGCTGGAAATGAATCTAAAAATTTTAATCAACAATTAGAAATTCCTGCGTTACCACCATCTAATTTACAAAATTGTGGTCTTATCGACTTAGATTATCAGCTTTATGTTGAAGTAGATGTTAGTGGTCCCCATACTAATTTGACAGGTCATATTCCTATTACATTAGGTACTATACCATTAGCTTCATTTCAACCTCCGGCACCGATGTCTGATGTTCCTGTTCAAGATCCGTCAATGGCTCCAACTCAGCCTGTAAGTCCTGCCAGTCCTCCTAATGGTACTGGAGGTGCTCTAGGTTGGAATATGTCAGATGGTGGACAATTATATCCAAATATGCGTAAGTTTTACCATATTTTGTACAAAATTAAGAAAATACATAGATTAAATTTATTATTTTTTTTTTTAGCTCCTCCAACATTTTCTGAAGGTGATTATAAACCAGAATCAATAGTTGATAAACAAGATTCTGAACATACTGCTTTAATTGGTGATTTCACTCCCAGATATCCAACTTATCAATTTAGCAAGCCTTCAGCTCCTCTACAGAACTATTAAGAACAATAAAGAGAAAAAACAAATAAGTTGATTTATTAAGAATATAAGTCAGTAGCTTTTTTTTATATTTAGAAGCCTTCCATTTATAAGCATCCAAGGAATTTAAAAATAAGTAAATTTATTATGCAACAATTACGAATTCCATAACATCGAATTTTAAATAGATATTTAAACCAATATTTTAAATTTTGAATTCTCTTAATTATAATTAGAAAAGTTAGAAAAGTTATAATCATCAGAATTTATAAGATCTACTATTAAAATTTTTAATTAAAAAAAATAACTTATTTATATAGTATTTACAAGCTTTAAATTTACCCTTTAATTTTGCTATTTTAAATTCTAATCAGGGATTTAAAAAAAAAATCTTATGATAAAAATAATTAATAAATTAAAAAAAAATTATGTATTTTTGTAATAACATTAAAATTTTGAATCTCAAAAAAAAAAATTAAATCAAACATGGATGCTTTAACAATTTTATCAAATTATTGAATAAGAAAAAAGTTTGCTTACATCATTTAGAAGGAACATATTAATTCCAAGTAGATTAAAAAAAATAAAAATAAAATTATAGCATAATATAGAAGGGAAAATTGTTTTTAGATAAAGTAAACTCTTTTTTTCATATATTCATATTGTGAATTAAAAATATATAAAATAGTTCTAACAACTTTATTGAAAAATTTGTAATAATTGTTCTTAGTGCCTAAAAAATATACATAAATTTAAAAAACAAATGACAATTATACAAATGCTTAAATGAGAAAAAAAGTATTTGTCTGAATGATTTTAACCGTCTCTAATTATTTAAAATATTAGATTATTTCAAGTACTATTAGAACTGGTACATCATATTTAAAGTAATAATATTTAAAGTAAACAATTTGCAAATTTATTTTAGAAAAATTTTAGAAAAAAACACTTAAGTAAAAATGAGCAAAACAAATTACCTTTAAAATTCTGAAGTATATTTAATTAATTTAAAAATAATCTACATTTATAAATATAATTAGCTCAATTGTAAATTATATTTCTAAAAATATTGTACCATTATTGATTAAACGCAAAACTTTCGTACATTATTATTTTATTGGGTAATTTAATATTTTCCCATTATAAATTGCTTTAAAAATATATATTTATTTCTATTTAAAGTTCAACTTTATTCGAATTAAAATTTTTGATTTTTTAATTTAATTATGTAAGAATAAAGCAAAAATTATTTAATATAATGCAAGGATGCAATTGAAATATGAATAATTGTTATAAAATTGAAAAAAGATAAAAAAAAATATAAAAAATTCATTTTTTACTCATTTTATAAACACAATAATAATGTTAAGAAAAAAATTTAAATATTTTTATATGTATTTATAATTTGCACAAAAATTTGTCCTAATTAATATAAATTAACAGAAAGAAAGGAATAGGAAAAAATTTCATTGAAAGAAAGAAGAAACCAGTTGTGTATATATAAAAAGTGTTAATAGCACTTTATTCAATACACTTTATTTATCACAATCATGTATCACTATTTGTTATTTAAAGAGCACAGTATTTTTTTTTTCAATGAATTATATTTCTGTCAATTCGTTTTTCTAGAATAAGTTTGTTAAAAATTCTTTTTTTTTATTTTTCAAGAGGAGAGTATTATACTGCTTATTACAATTTGCATTTTCATGTTAATAAATTATTTATGTAATTTTATATGTTTTATATTTAATATTCTAATTTTTTTTTTTTTTAATATTACTTATGTATCTTTAAATTTTTTTTATTTTTTCACTTATTCAAATATATAAATATATTAATTTTTGAATAAAAAATTTGAAAATAAATAGAAAACAAATTTTTTTTTTGGAAATGTGTTAGCAATAGAAAAAAGCTACAACAGTAGGTCAGATAATTTATTTGCTGACACAACCACAACAGCTCCGCTCGGTTTATATCGGGTATCACCGGCCAGCCGTCGAAATATCTTTTCAAACCTGTAAAAAATTTCTCCAACCTAATCCCCTTTGAAAAAATACGCAATACCGAGCCTGCTTTTGCATAAACCAGGACATTGACAAAGAATAAAAATTCATCTGATTCAAACCTCTACTTCATCTATACAGTTTCTGTAAAAATCATACAAAGTGATGCACAGTTCGAAATTCTATACCCACTGGACAATATACTGTTATCAAACCAATTGTATTCGAATAGATTGTCTGCAGAATCATGATCATAAATAACTACACTACTGGGAATATTTGAAAATAAAAAATAGCATGTATACTGTTTTCAAAGCAGTAATATTTATTTTTAAATAATTTATTTTAAAATAAAAAATACAATAAATATTTATTTATAATTTTATTTAAAATTAATTTAAATCTAATGACTAATATGAGAAAATTTTTATTTTAAACTGTATGAGATTTTAAATTAAAGCACCATATATGTATATTAAATACATATTTAAGATATTTTTCCTTTAATAAATACAATTCTTTAATTACTCTTTTTTTCTCTTTTTTAAAATAAATTCAATTGGCGACCAACTTTTTTTATTTGATTTTCAATTGTTTTATCTTCAAATTCACATAAAAAGTTTTGTCTTGATGTACATTCTTGACCATAATAAAAATATGTATGTTTTGTAGGGTTATAAGATAAACGAAGACATCTACCATTACCTTTAATTTCAGTTATATTATTTAAAATTTTATTCGAGTCCTGTTTATTGTTACCATTTCCATCATTATTTGTAATTTTTGTTGATGAATTATTTTGTACTGTTTGTGCTATTGATGTTAAGTTTGTATTTGGATTAACAGGTTTTGCTGAATTTGACCAAATCCATAATAGACCAGGATTTAAACCTCCTAACCAAAAATCTTTACCTCGGTGATGTGGATGATTTAATACAAACGCAACTATGTCTTCATTTTCTGATATTGATTCAAATTCTGCTAAATGTGAACTTACCGATTTACAAAATGAATTTGCTGATTTCCAATTTAATTGTTGTTCGGATAAATGATAACAATTATCACCGATTTTAGTAAAGTTTTTTGGACATGCATCTGCTACAATATCTAAAACAATAATTAATTATAAATTAATAACAAATTAATACAATTTACATTCATACATATGTAGAAAATCCATATTTTTCTTTATTTCTATCTAAATGAAAGTGAAATTAATATATATCGTATTATATCGTATAAATTAACATTAAAACTTTTATGTTTGCTCAATAACTAAATACATACATACAATAAATATAATAAAAAAGAAAAGTCAGAGCCTAATGGTAAAAACCCCAGATTATGTAATTATGCACATATGAATTTTTATTACAAAAAAAAAACAAAAAACAAAATAAAGTGAATTTAAAAACAAATTAACAAAATTGTTTATGCAAATAAAACTTTAAATACTTATGTAAGTAAAAATAAAAACCATGCGTCACCCCAAATTAAAACCAAATTAAAACATTAAGTAAGTTTGTTTTAAAATCTACCGAAAACTTTAGTCTGTTTTTGTTTTTTTTAAATTTTGTATTTTAATTTTTAATTTATTTAAATTTATTAATTTACTTTTACTTAAGTTAAAATGAAAATTTACTCAATAAATAATTGAAAGTAAGGAATTTTTCACCTTTACATGTTTTTCAATTTATTTATCTTCATTTTGTTAACGGACCTCATTTTATAAGATACACAAAGTGAAAAATTAAAATGTTCTTATATGTATGTGCATACCTATATACATATGTATGTATGTATTTCGGTATGTACATACATAATTTAATATATATATATTTTGTATATTGATTCCCATCATCCTCAATTCCATTTCAATAACAGCTTTGTGCATTGAAAGTTTAAAATATTTATTTCAATTATTCCATTTTTTGAAGCTATGGTGCGCGAAACCATTGGTGCAGATATTGCATGTAAATAAATTTTAAAAAATAAAATATTTTCATAAAAACAGAAAAATATGCTTATACTTTCCAAAATGTCGAATTTCGATTACTTATTTTAATTTGTTAAATTCAAAAAAAATTCTAGAAATTCAAACGAACTAATTCAAAATACAAAATAAAAACCTCTTTAGAATTTCGGTAGATTTAAAATAATAAAAAAAAATTTTTTTTTATTAAAAATATTTGTTTAACTTACCTTCTCTTTTATTTTGATTATTACCAGCCATTAAATAATAAATAAGCTGTTCTGATCTACGGACACGATTTTCTAGATAATCCATACGATAAACTAATTTTTCCATAGCACCTAATAAATATAAATCCGTTTCGGATACTTCACGTAACGGTTTATTATTATTATGATTAACTGAATGAAAGAATTGACGATTTAAATTTGTAGCTGTTGATGCTGTTGATGGTAATGATGATAATGGTAATGGTGTATTTGATGGTCCACCATTTCCTAATAAATTTAAATTTGGAAAATTTCCAATTCTTGATGGTCGTTTATTCATATTACTAATATTAATATCATTTTCAATTTCATCAATACGTCGTGTTACATAGAAATTTGATGATGGAATAAAATGTTGTTGATATTGTCCTTCCATACGTGACATCCGGTTTGTTTTACTATATATAATATGTATATTAATATATATGTATGTATATGTAATAATGAGAGTAAATTAAAAATATTTTGATATGTACGTATTTTTTTCAAATGACTAATTTACCTTAATGTGTATTCTTCTAATAGAGAGGACCATGCACCTGGATATACACCATCATCACATGGATCAGTCCAACTTGTTGCTGATATTGAAGAACTTTTACCACTAATTATAGACTTTGTTAAATTTTTGCCCGTTGCAATGTATGTTGCATTTATAAAATCGTAAAATTTAAATAAAATTACAAGAAAAAGTAATATTTTTCGTAACACTTTCATTTTTGCATTAAAATACTTTTATTTTTTCTTATTTTTTTTTTTTTTGTTTTCTCTTTTTTTTCTTTTTTCTTTTAATAAAAGTTTAAAAGCAGTAAAAACTTTTCTGGAAACTTTACTGCAAGATGGTTAAATATGAACTGATCAATGGATTTTTATATTGTGAAAATATAATAACTATAACTTTCTTCCCAACAACAGTCTGAGCTATAAAAACTTTGACGATGTTGAATTAAAATGAATTTTTGTAAGAGTGCGTTACAAAAAAAAAAAAAAACAAAAGTAGAAAAAAAAAATTAAAAATAACAAAGTAACAAAAAGTTTAAAATACAAACCTTAAAATTTTAGATTACCATTATACGTACTCGTTCAAACATATAACATGAAAACACAGACATTGCCAAATTATTTTGTGCTTTTATGTTTTTAATTAAATTTATCAACTAAGTATAACAAAATATGTATGCATCCACGATTATTTTTCTAAAAAAAATTATTTTTGGAATGTTTAAAACCTTTCGGGAAAATTTTGTTTCATAGTTGCATACATACGTATTATAAGCTAGTTAGTGAAATGCAAATTTGCTAATTTTTATTCTACTTAAATAGAGAATCTAACAAATTTTGAAATATAAATTGATTTGATAAATAAATTTTTTAAGGAAAATAATTTTTCAAGAATCGCTCTGAAAATATTTCTCCTCAAAATTTCTTAGATATATTTTGTCCAAAAAGTATCAATGGTCTAATAAATATACCTACTACATGAAGTTATTCTCAACCTAATTAAAATTTATTTCCCAAACTTCGAAAATGTCATTAAACAAAATAAAGTAGACTTTGCGATTCATAACTCTGTTGCAAAATTACAATGCAAAACATAGAGTATAGCAGAAGTAGAAAAATTACAGTAGAAAATTGTGATTTTTAAAGAGTGAAAAACTTAATAATTTTCACATGACCATTGAAACGCTCTGATAATTGCCAATGATCGAAATATAAATTTAATAATTTAATATGTGCACTATTAAAAAGTTTGTTACATTCGAAACTCAATGCTACTTCCTGGGTTACTTGATTTTAGCCCTTACCAATTTTTAATTCAACTGATTGATTAGACAAAATTATAAAATTTAATTTATTTTGATCATTTCTGTAAACTTGTTAATGTTTTATTTTAAATTTAAAATGTTTTAAATGAATAAAATTAAAATCAATATAAGCTTGGATTTATCAAAGTTTATAATTTAAGATGGATAAAATATAAAACATTTCTCTTTGTTTTCTTCCGGCTATATAAAACTTTTTATTTGTAAAATGAGTAATGCATACAAATATTAAAAAATAAATATTTTAAGTATGGTAAAAGATATTTATTACTTGTGGTTGTGAGTCATGACATTTTAAACTCTTTAAATATTTTTGATTAATTTTTCGTATTAATGTGGTTATTTTCATTTATTTAAATCTGTATTTACAATTTATGTGCATAGTTAGTGCATACATAAATAAAATATGTATGCGCTATTTTCACAATTCCAAAATTTATCTTTTATTAATTACTATTAAAAATTTAAAAAGTCCCTTAAAAATTATGAACAATAATAAAAACAATAAATTTTAAAGTCTTTATAAACAATTTATAAACATTTTATTGCTATATATGTATGTAAGTATGTTTACTATTTATATTTTAAAATTTTATATTAGATATAGTTTTTTTTCTCAACAAGATGAAATCACTTAAATTAAATATATTACAATACAATATTGTAGAATTTGTTTTCCTTCCTAACGATATGGTTTATTGACTAATGTTCTGAAAATACAAAAAGATTTTAATATAAAATATTATTTGAAAAATATTAAATACATAAATATGTTTAATATGTATGTATTTATATATATACTAAAATAATTTATTTAAATTCTTTATAGATTATAAGCTTTCAGTAATTTTGAAGATTGATTTCACAACATGTGAGATTGTAATTGTATTGAAAGTTAGTTAAGATATTTTTTTTTTTTTTTTTTTAATTTAGCATACAGACTTTAGATAATATTTTTAAAAAATTTTAAATTTACCCAAAAAATGTTCAACAATTGTCATTGCAGTAAATCCAAGACCCACAGCTAAAAATTGTGCTAAACCAGCGTATCTTTTTTCATGATTTTGATGCCATCTAGCACGTTCTCTTGGTAATACTTCACAAACTGCAACATATAATAAAGTACCCCCAGCTAAAGCTTGCAATATTGGAAATGCTATTTTATTCCATTCAGATGGTATACCATCTAATACCATACCAATTGCAATACCAATAGATGATCCTAAACTAAATATTGTTACTGCTATTAAATGTTTTTTAAATGTTGAATTTGATGTCATACGTATTTCTAAACCCAAACAGAAGCTCATAACATATTTATGGCAAGCAACAGCCAATAATAATACCATTACCTAAACCAAAACAAATTATTCAAAATTAAATTAAATTTAATAAGTTTAAAAAAAAAATAATATTTTTGAATGGAGTTAAACAAAAAACAAAAACGAAAAAATAAAATAAATATATGCTTACCCCTGTACTAGTACTTTGCAAACCAATTGCTAAACCTTCAATAACCGAATGTATTGATAATGCTGTTACTAATCCTAATGCACCGGTTCTTGTTTCAGCACATGGTTCTTCATGACTTGTATAACATATCCGAGCATTACCTTCATCTGCATCACATAAATCTCCTGTCTGATGATGAGAATGACTAAAAATTAAATGATTTCTTTAAAATTTTTAAATAATCTTATACAATTTTAGTTTAATCTTATAAAAGAACAAAAGAGCAAATGTTGGTTTAAAAAATCATAATTTTTTTTTTTGCAAAACAGAATAGTTTTTTTTTTTACTTGCTTTTCTTCTGAATAAACAATCAAGTTATCACTTTCACGTTTTCATCGCTATATGTTTGTTTTTGCAAAAGGAACAGCGAAATATATAGTGAAACAAAGTATACAGGAACACTTGAAATTTATAAATAAAGATTGCGAAAATTATACGAAATTAAGACTAACAGTCATTTTTGAGGCTAGTTTTCAAAAAATATTAATTTTTAACAGTTTGAATTATAATACCCAATACATTTTTCCGATTTCGTAGTGATTTCACTACGTTCACGTAGTGAATCAATCAAACCTCAAATTTTACACTAACTAGTTGATTGAAACAAAAATTGGGACAATCTCATGGGTAATATAATATTCAAAATTATTACAATTGTGAATTAAAAGTTCTACAAAGAGAAGTTATATATTGGAACTAAAAAACGCTATAAAATTAAATGAATGCGTTAATTAAAAGAATGGTTTTATTTTTAATTCATATAGAAACTCTTGGTTCACTCGGTGTTATTTTAGTTTTTATTATCTATATCAGTTTGTTCGTATTATCTATTACCGAAATCATATTAAACATATAACACTAAAAATCTAATTAAAAATTAAAAAAACAAAAACAGAAAAAAGTGATTTATTTTGAGGTTTTATTTAATTTGAACCCTATTTAATAATGATGAAAGTGAATAATTTAATGTTCTAAAATTTCAATTTAAATTAAAAAATAAAAATAAATATTAAAATGGAAATTTTATTTAAAAACTCTTATCAAAATATAAACATAAACCAATTTTATGTGTGTTATCATTTTGCTATATCTCTTTTGTTTTTCATTAAAAAGATGTACATATTATGTACATAATTAATATTCACGTGTAAATATAAAAGCATTTTTTTTTTTCTTTTTTTTTCTTTAAATGAAAATTTATACATAATATACATACATACATATACATAATTTATTTAATTAAATAATAATAATAAAATTTCTTAACACTTACTTGTTACCATTTAATAAAGTTTCTGTTTCAAGTTCTGTTAAATGTTCAGCAGCACCATAATGTTGATTATGATTATGACTATTAAGATCATGAATTGGTTCATATCTAATATCATCTATTATATTTGTATTAGAATGTTGATGTTGTAATGCTTCACCAAAAAACAAATGTATAAATTCATCAATGAAATAAATTACAAAAAATCCAATACATAAATAAACTTCAGCATTTTCTGACATATCTTTTCGTACCTTAAAATTTAATAAACAAAAAAAATGATTAGCTTTTTAAAATTTAATATTATATTATGTACTTACATCAACTAAAATATGAACTAAAGCTGTTGCTAATAATACACCACCACCAAAACACAACATTAATGATATAAAAAAATGTTCTCTTCTTTGATTTTGTGATATCAGTCTTGGTAATATACCAGCTATTAAACTACCAAGTCCTAATAATAATATTGCCAATATTTTTGTATTTTTTCCATTATCTGGATCATCATCATCATCAATAATATTTGGTAAATCTGATGTAGAAATATTTAATAAATTCTTTTCTAATGTTCTTGTTGTTTCTATATTTGTTAAATTTATTAAACTAAATTTTGTTGGTGAATTATTATCCATTTCCATTTCCATTTTTTTTTTTTTTTTTTTACTTTTTATTTTTATATTTTTTATTTATAATATTTAAATATAAAAATAAATTTTTCTTTTTAATATAAATATACCTAATATATGTACATATGTAGGTATAATAATAATTAAATTATTAATTATAATTTAAGTACACTTTTCTTATATTATCATTTATTATTATTATTTTTTTATTTTGTTTTTTTTTTTTTACTTTAAAATGTAATCTAAAAATATTGAAACTGCAGTCATGTGGTAGTCTCTAATCACTATGAGAAATCCATTAATATTAAAGGTGTTACTTTACTAAAAAAAGAAAACAAAAAATTAAAATCTTTAAAATCCATTTAAAATAGAGATAATTATTTAAAATTAGATTATAATATTTATTTATTTCATATATATTATTATTATTTTTAATACAATAATCATCACTTGTTGAAATACTGTTTTTATTATTGTTGTTGTGTTTTTTTTTTTCTTATTTGCCAAAAAAATGAAAAAATTTTTTTTTTTGTATTTACGTATATTTAACAATTTAATAATAGGTATACAAAATATAACTTATTATTCTTATTATTATGAAAATACTAACAAAAAAAAAATATAATATAATACAATAATAACAAAATTTAACCCCATTTAATATTAAAAGAAGATGCTATATACTTTATTCAATTGAGAATAACAACCAAAAAATATAATATTTAAAATAAAAACAAAAAAATATTTTATTTATTGTTGATTTTTATATGTCATATAATGTTGTTTTTTTTTTTTTGAATAAAAAATAAACAAATATTATTAGTTTGAGAAATAATTTTTTTTAATTATAATAAAATTATAATTTTGTATAAAAAAAAAAAAAACAGTTACCAGCCAAAATATCTAATAACCAATAAAAAGTTGAAATTTTAAAATTATACATAATTTATTTTTTTGAAATTAATAAATGTTGTATAATAGTTTAAAGTTTCGTAAATCTGTAAATCTGTATCACACTCGGTTGTACATATTTGTACCTATCAACTTTGTATTGAATTATTTTCACTATCATCAGGGTTAATACTTAGAATCAGGATTCAGAAGTAATAATTATAAATGTATATGATCGAATTTTTGGAGATTTTTCCAAAAACAATAATTTAATTTATTTTTTAATTTATAATTTTTTTTTTTTTTATCAAATATCAAATCTAACTTTTTATTTTTAAAACCTACCAGATTTAAATCCTATAATTTTTTTGGAATTAATATATTCTTAACAATGCTTAAGAAGTGAATATACTTTTTTCTTAAATAACAAAATAAATGCGCACTTTCTAAAAAAAAACTAATTACTTAAAACATTTTTTTTGTATGTACATAGACGAAATCTAAATGTACTTATAGTACTTACATATGTATGTATACTTAGATCGTAGATTTTCTGTTTCACGGTTTCACAAAATCAAAAAAGAAAAAAAAATTTCATATTCAAGAATGTAAAACCATATTCATTAATGTAATCTTATGAATGTATGCGGTACCTATGGCTTTGTGTAATGTACATATAGTATATGAAATATTAACATTGTTTTTTTATTATTATAAATTAATTTTCAAATAAAATGTAAACTGAAAAACTAGCCCTTAATTGAGTGTTAATTTTACGTATTATTGTGTAATTAACTTTAGATTGGATGAATTTATCTACTTAAAATGTAGATAACCATCATTAAAGTCAAAATCTAATTATTCTTGTAAAAAACTTTAATATGTACCTCTATATTATCACTATCTGATCATAATTACACTTTAATTATTATTCTCTAAATATTTGAAATGTGAAAAAAAAATAAAACAAATGCGGAATAGTTTAAAATTTTCTTGAAACCATGAGTGGATTTTCGATTTTTGCGAAAATAATTAGTTAACACGTATCTTACAAATGGTCGTAAATTGTCCGTTTTTCAAGATGGTCTTAGATTCAACACTCGGGCATAATATTATGTAAACAAAATAAAATAATATACCTATATGTAATTATAATTTAATACTTGTTGAACCACAACCACACCTGAAAGAGAAAGGTTGGCTTACTTTCTTATCACATATTGTATGTATTGGGGAACAAAAAAAAATTGAACACGTTAACATTGAATTTAGATTTTTCTTTGAGAAACGAAATTAATTATTTTTATACACAAAGTTAGATAACAGGAAAACAGATATACATATATATAATTTACATATGTATGTATACATTTATAAAATGACACAAATCAGATATTCTCTTATACTCGTACAAGTTAGAATTACGTATGCGGATAGCCAATATTCCACATCTCATATTAATTCATTGAAATCATAATTTAATCCTAAATCATTCTACTACCTATTACGGAAAAAAAAAAAATTTATTAAATTAATTTAGTTATTTTTTGGTAAGGTAAATAATTTAGTTAAATTTAGTTAACTTAGTTATAAGATTCGGAACTACCTACATACACATACATATAAAAATTTATTATGTTAAAATAAATGTTTTTTTCTACTTATTATACTATTTATTTTTAAAATTTCGTTAGTATTACGTAAATTTCGCTAATTAATTTTATGACTTACATTTTTGCAGCCTATTGTATAAAATTGAATTTGAACAGTATTTTTTTTTTTGTACAAGAAGTTCTATTCACTTTAAATTTTTTAATACGAAAACAATTTAAGACAAACTTTAAAATAACACGTGGCAGAACCATATCAATTAAACAATAGGTACATACGTATAAACTTTTAAAGTACTTTTTTATTAATATATGTACATATGTAGGAATAGTTTTAACTTTTAACCCGTCTTAACCATATAAATAATTAGAGGTTTAATTAAATCTCTTTGTATTAAAAAGTATAAAATGAATAAGTTAAAATTGTGTAATGTTTTAATGCTGATCAAAATTATTTTTCAAAGTTTTATCATATTCTACACAAATACCGTTTTTTTTTTTCAGATTTTTACATATAACTAACAAGATTTCACAAAATAAAACTGCTAGGTTTTTGTTACACAAAAAAAAAATTATTAATTTTAAATTTCTTTAGTCATTAAATATTTATTAATAAATATTCGTGTGTATTCTTACGATTTTATTGCTCAAAGTAATGTCCAAACTATCCCTTTTAATTTGATAAAAAACAAAATAAAAATTATTTTGTAATAAATTTGTTAATAAATATAACAAATACAATTTATTGATAATAATAAAATTACCATTAATTTTTAATTAATTATTTTTAAACTTCATTAAATTTATACATATTTGTTTTTAAGTTTTATATATAGAGCAACTTATTTTTAGAAAGTTTAGGACGCCTATTAGAGTTTAGGATGACTATTCACATTTTTATTTGCAACTTAAAAAAAATAATACTAAAATAAATAAATTTGTACATACTAACATGATGTACTTTTTATAGTTAAAGCACATTTTTAATTAAAATAAATAAAAAAAAAATTTAAAAATCTATCACTATCCAAATTTCCTAAAAATTGAAATTTTTTTAAATTATAAAAACTTTCAATTAATTTGAATTAAATATTATAAAAATCGATTTGCTACGAATGCTCGTATCTCAAAATATCGTTTTTCCAAAATTTCGTTTTTGAAAATTTAGAATTTTCACCAGTTGTGTGAATGTTCAGCTCTTACGCTAAAACGAAAAAAGTTTCTGAGGAAATATTTTTCTTAAATAATATTTTTCTTCTGTCAGGGATCGATTTAATCAATATACGCAGCGCTTTATTAGAAGTTTTCCCAATCATTTTAATTAAGAGAAATAATACTGATACCATCCAAAGTACGACAACAGGACTAAATTAGCCTTAGTTTACATCTGCAGTCCCTACCTGCTTTCAAAAAGTTCTACTAATTTTATGAATTCTTATTTAATACTTACGAAAACACCTACCACTCATTCGGCCATACCTAGGTTTTTATAATCTCTTTTTCTTAAAATCTATTTTTTTGTTTTTTAATTTTTAATTTTTTAAATCAAATTGAAGAAATATTAAAACAACATTGCAAATTTTTCCTAAATTAAATTTGAATGAATTTCCAATGTACACATAAATACATATGGTATGTATGTGCGGTAAAACTCAGATTTTGTAAGCAACTGTAAAATTCCTCCTATAATTATTTTTTTTACATATTTCAAACAACAAAGCATTTAAAATAATTTCATGAATTGACGAATTACATCCGCTAAACAAATTATTGAAAGTCTGCTTTTGAAACCCACAATAAAAATCTTTCCTAATTATTTCATTACATATGTACTTATTTAGTGTTGGCCTGGGTACGAATGCTCGCACCGCAGCGCTCCCTATAAAAAGACATAAAAAAAACTTAACTGTCACCGAAGACACAGAAAAAAAATTTAATACTTCTTATTTTTAAATTTATATTACAAAAATAAAATAAATCAGCTCATCTCTTTTATGAATAAAAAAAATTTGAACAATTTTTAAAAAAATAACTTATGATTTTAATATTTTTTTAATAAATTAAATTTTATTACCTTCAACTTTTTAAGTAATAAAAATTTTTTATAAAAAAAAAAATTACAAAAAGTACGATTATATTTTGTGATCTAAACCCCAGACTTATTTTAGCATTACACTTTTTAAGTTAAAATATTGTTGAAAACAATGATAAAATTGTTATGACTTATGATTATTCAAATATAATAAAAAAAATATTACAATTTTAATAATAATTTTCCAAACAACCCTTTATTTTATTTGCTTTTTATTTTATTTACTTTTTTTATTTTAACTTAAATTTGCCAGAAAATTTGAAATTTAATAAATCAAGCGAATTATGTAAACTAAAAACTGCCAACAAAAGTGTAAATAATTAAAAATTAATGGATATTATTTGACTATACATTAAATAGTCGCAATTTGTTTTAATTTTTTTTTTTTAATTTTTTGTAAAATTTGAAATAATATTATTTGTTGGTATGTAGATATGTATACCATAGATATGTTATTTGTCTACGGTCACACTAATTGACTTATATGAAGAAAATTAATCATTAGTTGTAAAATCATTATTTTAAAAAATAAGCAATATAGCTACATACATATGTATGTATGTATATTTAGCATATAAATTTCAATTACGAAAATCTGTTCTGTATACTGAATTGATTAATATATAACCAGGTATATAACTATAACTATAATCAAGAAATATATGTCAATGCCAATAGATGATATTTTAGTCAAATTTTAAGATATGGTTCTGTGTTACACCACGTTATACGTTATACTTTTAATAATAATAAAAATAGAAAATGTTTGATCGATGATGATGTGTGCTTATTATCACATTTCTAAAACATCGTGATACCAATGTATGATAATTTACACATACCTACATTACATCGGGCTACATATACAAATTGAGAACATATAAATTTGAGAATCAATAGCGATAAAATGGAAATAATGTTGTCGAACTTAATAACAAATAGAGAACTATGGCAAAAAATACTGCACCCTACGGCAACATAACGATGTTATAAATGATCTTTCCGAATGAAATTTTTTCTCTTTCGAATGAAATTAAGGGCGCAAAATACATAGGAAGATCGAGAAGAAATGGGGGAAAATGGTTTCGTTTCAGTTAAAGCAATACGCTAATATAAAGCATGGTCCCAACTTAAAAGAAAGTCAAACGATCGTCACGTGAATGAAATAACGTTTTGGTGTAACTATGCGCCTCTTAGAGGTTAATGGATCAGAAGAAATAAAAAAAATCTTTATTCAATTGGAATCTATCCTATATATAGTAAAATATCTAATAAGTATTAATATCAACAGGAAAGAATAGACTTTTATTTTATTTTTATTAAATATTTATGCTTAATATTTTTCTATAACTAAATTTAATCAAACAATATTTAACATTTTATTTATTTGAATCCACTATTATAGATTTGAATTCTAATATTTGAATACGACAAATTGCAGTGTTTTTTAATTTCAAATTATACAAACTATATATATATATAATTATAAATAAAAAGAAGTATATATATATATATATAATTGAATGTTATTTAAAATTAAATTTTTTAAAGTGTAATTTTAAACTGCATTTATTAAGTAAGTTGCAATATACCAATAATTTAATACTAATGCATTTAAAAATGTTTGATTTGAAAAAATAAAAAAAAATATTAAGTATTAGAAAAACATTTTATTTTCGTTTTTAGATTTTTCTAATTAAATTTTATTTTATTTTATAAAATTAAACTAAAAAAGTTGATTTTCTAAAATAAGTTTATTTTATGAAATTATAAGTTTAGGATTTGAGGCATCAAAACTGAAAACTTATACATGTAGTATGTATGTAAGATATACATAATACTCATACAGAGTGAAAACTAAAACCCGATCTTAAAATATTCTTATATGGTAAAAAAAAATTATTGTCAAGTTTATTTTACAATAATTTATGGACATGGACTTATTTTTATCCATGGTATAACAATCAATTCATGATATAATCGAATTTTATATGTAATATTAAATAAAATATATGCAATCATTTTAAATTTAAGAACAATAATCCAGTTTTTGTACCTGTTAATAAGGTAAATACTAAAGTTCTTCTTCTTAAGCCTTACGACTCTTTTTGCAACAAACAGCACATAATCGAATCAGTCGACTCTTTAAAAAAAAAAATTAGAGGATTTTTTCCTATATAAGGTAGTGATCACTTCAGAGAAATTCAAACCATTATCCCTCACACAAAATTCTTCCTCTTTAGTATAGGATAAGTTAGGAATTAGTATATAACATGTTGTACCGCCTTCTCCCTCGTACTTTAACACATACTTGTGTCAATTCGGAATATCTTTTCTGATTGTGACTTCATCACATGCTATGGTTTTTAGTTAATTTTATTTAAAAAATAATTAAAACGTAAAATATTTTACGATAAAAGTTAGAATCGAAAAACTAAAACTATTTCATCTTATATTTAAACTTCATTGAGAAAAGTAAACAAATTTTACATATGTATTTACTTTAAGAATAAATATCACATATTCTTTTGAGTATAGTTTTTATTTTTAGTTGAAAATTAAAATATATAGTATTATATATATATATATAGGTACCTACTAAGGGCCCTGTAGCTGGTGTGTAAGTATATTTTACCGTGACATCTAAATTACAAAAAATTCGTATGGGATACAAAATTTCTTGATTCCAAAAGAAAACAAAAAAAAATCACGATTCTAAACATACATAATATGTGTGTTATAATATGTTAATGTAGATTTTGTAATAGAAAAATCGTATCCAAATATGTATTTGTATTCAAAACTTAGCGGAATGTCATAAGACGTAGTGTGTGGCCAAAAACTACTAAATTATAATTATAGATTATAACAAGAAACAATTTCAGTCTCACTATTATTTATGTTCTAAAGGTTCTATATCCATAAAAATGATTCAATCTTTATTTAAAAGGCTTACTAAAACTTAAGACAATATATGTATAGGTATATGTTTAGTAAATTTCTAAATGATTGGTGCAATTTTCTACTCTGTTGGGGTGAATTTTATCAATAAAAAAAGAAAATATTTTATTCAATTTTTTAATTAATAAAACAAAAACTACTTTCCTTCAACATACATTATCAGAACTGTTAAAGCATTATACCGAATATGTAAGTATATAAATATTATCATAACATGTATGTACGTATATATACATTGTATATATGCTATAAATAAATTTAATATCGTACCGTTGATCAAAAAGTTTTACAGTTTAAAAGTTTAATAAAATGAATTGTTGCCTATTATAGACAAGACTTTTTTTTATATACGTATATTAACATATGTATATGTATGTGTATTTGTTTACTATAATATAATTCGATTAATATTAATTCTTGTTAAACTAATTCAATTTTATAATTAATAAAAAAAAAAAAAATGTACCTTAAACACTTGAGCAATTTATAATAACAAAATACTCGTATCTAAATAATGTACATACATATGTACAAATAAATACAAAAAAAAAACAACCACATGGTTAAAAAAATATCAATTCAAGTGGTTAATTTTGTTCTTTTTTTTTATTTTAAATTGAACAATGTCTAGTCTTATTTGGAATATTAACATTTTCCAAATTAAATTTAAATATTAACATTATTTCTCAATTAATCTTCTTAATTAATAATAACGTAAAATTTTAATTCAACTAAACTGTTAAATTTTTTTTTATTTGTAAAAGTGCAAAATTTGCAAACATTTACATTTTATTTACCTTTTTTTTTTTTTTTTAAATAATAATAGAAAATTTGTACATATTATAATAAAAGTTTGACCAAGTGGTAATAGTAGGTAATAATTAAAATAAAAGTAAAATTAATTAACCATAGGGACACAGGCATATATAATATATACATATTTATAAAATTAATATTTTTATGAATTAAAAAAATATTTTAAAGTTTTGTTAAACTTTTTTATTTGTTCTTTTTTTTTTTTTTTTAATAAAATACAATTCAAACATACATATGTTGTTTTAAATAAAGACTATATGAATCAAGCCAGACATTCTGAAATATAAATAAAAAATTATTATTCGATATTTTTTAATTTAATCAATAGTAAATTTTTTTTATAGATTCTTTTTAGTAATTATAGGGAGTTTTTTTTTTTTATTTTTATAGGGGGTTTTTCCAAAGTCATGAAAAAACTATTTAAGTAGAATTAAAAAAATGTTATTACATCACAGAAAATATAAAAAAATAATCTTTAATAATTAAAAACCGAACATTATTGAAATTTAAGAATTATAAAAATTGAACTGATAAGAAACGCTTTAAAATTATTTTAACATTAGTAAAAACTAAAATCTATCAATTTGCATATTTATTTTTCTTATAAGTTTTCGCAATTTCGAATACCAAAAATTACTGTTTCTTTTTAAGGTTCATTAATAATACCTCACAAATATATTGAAATAATGTTATCTATTTGTATGTAGGTATATATATTTATAATTTTCTCAGTAGTAAATCTTCTTAAAACTTTAATAAAAAATAAAACAGCGAAACTTGAAATATAAATACCAAGCCAAGCCAAGACAGTGTTGTTATAGAATTTTTTTTCAAATCGTACACTAAATCGTTTCAAAATCGTATTTATCGTATTTTGTATTTTGCAATGACTACCAGTGTTGCCACTTCAAAATTTTCAATCCGGTCAAATTTGAACGTTTGACTGGAAAAAATTTTAAAAAATCTGGTCAAAAAATTCAGTCAACAAGTTTTTGGTGTAAAATCCTGTCAAAAAACCGTTCAAAATAAAAACTTTATTAAGAAATCGGGCTAACCTTTTGTTGCTGTATTTATGAAGTGGTAAAATACTTAAATAAAAGAAAAAATAATTTTAAAAATAAACAATATGTATTTTATAAAATAAACAAAAAAAATTACTTCATAAATTCAACAAAAACCTTATTTCATAAATATAAATATAATTACAATTTGGGCATTGCAAAAAATAATTTAGCTTGAGTTTGGTAACTTAGCTATATAATATACATATATCTTTAAATATAAGAACATAATAAACAAAAAAATTATTTCATAAATAGAACAACGTACCTTATTTGCGAGAAAGTACGTTCTACATTTGCAGAAGAATGGGACAAGAATAATATATGAAAAATAAATTTTGACATCAACGGAAATGAAAACTACCCATCATTTCTCTTAATTCTAGAAATTTGGTTCGAAAACTCTTTAACCCAATTTTTTCGAGAGATTCGCCAAATATATTTACAAAATCAAGATTTTTAATTTTCAGAAATCCTGAATCAATAGTTTGAAAATCTGATGGCGAGACTAGATTTGGAAATAAAAATAAACTCGTACCAACCCTTATTAAAATTTCGAAAATAAACTATCTTTGACATATTGAAATATTGAATTATTAAATATTGACGAAAATTGTATATTATATAGTTGTAACTTGTAACAACATTATTCTAACTACATATATATATGTATGTACATATTTTTTTGTTTTGGGTCAAAATCATATTTACCCTTGTTTTGGGTCAAAATCGTATTTTTTTCTCAAAATAAGACTAAAAATCGTACATCGTATTTTGCCTTTGAAATTCGTACAAAATACGATAAATACGACGCTATAACATCACTGAGCCAAGACTAAACATAATTTTGAATAACTTCTTTTAACAGCTTTTAACATTTACCCAAGATTTTAAATCAATTATACACATTAAAAATCATCTTTACTATACATAAATCTTTTTTATTTACTTTATTATATATACATATACCGATATGCATGTATTATTATAATCGTATTAAATTTAGTATTATATTTATTTTAACTAAAGCAAAATAAATAATTTCCAAACAATATTAAAATTATGTTATAAAAAATGTATAATGTATATACATATATATTGAATTTCTATTAACAATATTAAGAAAATTACACAATAAGATCAAAAAGTTTAATTCCATCGTCATAACGAAGTAATCTTTTTATTATTTTTTCAATAAAATTAGCTAAAATTTTAAGCAATATACCAGGTAATACCAACATTTTATTCAATTGATCCATTTTTTATATATCGAACAATATACCTGTTTATGCTTTAAAATTATTGAAGCACTGTATATCTTATACGAGTACAAAAGCACCGTATTTTTATCTTGTAGCAAAAAATATATATTTATGTATATATGAATGTATAAAAAAAGTTTAAGATAAAAAAAAAAATGGAAATTTAGGTTTCCTGAAATAAGGTCAAATGAAATAGAAGTCAATTGGCTTTATTTCATTATCATATTTGAAATAATGCCAAAAAGCTAATTTTTAAATTTTGATTTTATTTCAAATGTTATTTTCCAGAAATTTTATGAAAAGTAAATACTTATGTTATATAGAATATATAGAACAATTGCTAGTTATATAATATATACATATTTTGGGAAAGGGAGCAGCTTTATATTTTATAACCAATTATAAAATCCTTCCTATTTAGAATCTCGCAGATACACATATATAAATAGTTATATTCTGGAGATTCTAAATAGTACGGTTTTTATAGTTGGTTACAAAATCAGGATTATAAGCTTTTTCCAAAATATTTATATGTATATGTGAGATTCTAAATAGGAGGAATTTTATACTTGGTTGCAACTTTAAACTTAAAAAAATTAGAATTAAAACTTTATCAAAGTATACCTGTTTAAATATGTTTTTGACTTTATTTCATTTTAATTGTTTTTTTTAAGCATTTTTTAAAAACGAAATAAAGCCAAGATAAAAATTTAATGATATTAGGTTTATTTCAAATATGCCATTAAAATAAAACCAAAAACTTGCATTTTGACTTTATTTCATTTGGCTTTATTTCAGAGAACCGAAATTTAAAACGCAGCTTCTTTTAAACTATCTAGATTCTATAATATATGTATATATTAAAAACATCTTATTCTGAATTTAGGTTATCTGTCATGATTTGAAATTAAAATTACCATAATTTATAATAGTAAATTTTACGATTTTACTAAAACAATACACAGTACTGAGTATAGTATGATTTTGAATGGGAAGAAAATTTGCAGATCTACAAAATAGATATATGTATGCTATAAAATAGCAAAATAATGATTATACATACATACATTAAATATGTATTCATATCAGGCATTAAATTTTTTTTATTAAAATTTCAACAATTAATTTTTAAAAATTTTCATACCTATAACCTACATACATATATACATATAGGTGCCTATATCAGTTATCTAGGACTTTAAAATTTTAGTATTAAAAAATATATTAACAAAAAAAATCAAATATTACGAAATCTTGAATCGTTAAGAAATTATTATGTTATTTTATTATACTTACTATATAACTAATTCGGTACGACCGGTATATTTGTCATATAAATAAAAGATGCGAGCAGAAAATATTATAAAATATTTGGTTCTACTAAGTAATTATTTCATTTTCAATACGGCAATACCGGAATTCTCTAATTTTATGGTTATGAAAACTTTACAGTTATATTCATATATCATTTTTTAAATTTTTTAAAAACACAAGTTTATAACACATTCAAAAATGATAATGAGTTTGCAGAATATTAATAATAAAAGATACAAAAATCTTTTACTTAAAATGTAAAAAAAAGCTAATAAAAGACTAATTAATGCGGCTAAAAAGTTAATGAATATTAAAAGAGAAATCTAAAGACATTGACAAAATAAATAAACATTGAATAAACAGAAAAGTGTAAATGGACAGGATACACTACGAAAGTATAATTAGAATGGCACTAGAATGGAATTCCGCAGAAAGTGAAAATCATGATCGGCTCAATAATACATGGCCTGGAGTTATCAAAAAATTAACAAAATTTGGAAGAAATAAATATCATCGTAGGCAATCGAGACAAATTGAGGAGGCAATTTGATATCCTATGCTTCCAAGAGGAGTAAAATTAGAAAATAAAATGAGCTGGTTTAGATATAAATTCAAAAAAGCATGATTAGCATTAAATGCGTACTCAAAGTTTTCCGACGAGAAACAAGGAGGGCAACAGATGCTCATCCCTACCATGTTGAGTTATCAAGATGGCGAAATACAGCCTATGGAAATTCGTTTGTCGTGCGCACGTCCCGTTTGTGGAACCATATACCATCGCATGTGTTCCCTAAGGTTGGTAATTCATACGTGTACGATTTACTTAAGTTTAAGAAGAACATTAACATCTTTCTTCAAAATGCCCCTCCAAATTTTCCTACCTATCCCCCATAATCCAGATTTCCCAATGCCAATTTCCCCAATTATCCTTCCCACATCCCTATCCCCAAAACCAAACTGTACATTCGTATTAAAGGTTCCATCCTAAAGTTTGGTTTTAAAAGGGGGGTGGTTTTGGTTGGTTAAAGTCCAACACTACCTTGAGGAAGCACGTTCCTCTTGGTGACTTTCGAGTTTTCCACCAACCCTCGTAAAAAAAAAAAAAAAACCTTTTGCCTATACAAATTAATTCGGTGTTAGGGATCTTATAAAACATTTGATTTTCTTATGTATGCTAACTATTTAATAAAGGTGTTTAACAAATAGTTTTATAATTTATGTGCATAAGTATAATCATTAACATCTAGAGTGCTTTCGTGCAAAAAAGTTTAACTTTCTGAAAAATCAACTAAAATCTTGACTATTTTTGATTCGTATTTAAAATAGTCAGCTAAAATAGCTAGCGCCTATGTAGCTCTTTGTCATTCGTTTTTAATCGAATGTAGTCAACTATTTTTAACTGTGATCGTTGGAGTGTTTTAATAATTAAATAGTTATAGATACCTACTTACATTTCAAAATAAAAATTGATGTTATAAACAATATACACATGTACTATACAAAATAATTTTATAAATATTTAATAGTTGTCTGTATATTATAAGAATATTATAATTAATTGAGATAAATTAAAAAATAAATCAATAAAATAAAATTTTTTTAAGTTTATAAGCTATTTTTGAGCTATTTTCGTTCGTGGTTATTTTTTTAGCTGTGTATGGTTAAAAAACTACAATGGTTACAACTTACAACAATGAAAAGTTTAATTTCCAACTAAAATTACGACTATTTTGCAACGATAAATGCACTTCTAGTAATCTATATATATATAATATAATATGTAATGTTGATTTAGAGAAAGAAATTAAATTTTATCAGATAAATAAACACAGAAATAAATCAGCAAATAAAAATAATTGTTTTAAAAAGAAATAACTATAAATAAAAACATTTACATAACAATTTTATCAATAATTGATTTTAATATACATACTATATGTACATATTAATAAAATATTAATATTTAACGCCTTCTTTTTTATTTGCATATGATGCAAAAAAATTTAAAAACAATTGAAAAAATAAAATAAAATCTTATTTTAAATAAAACTATATTTTTTTTAATTAAAATTAAAGCAAATCAACATGTTAAATAACAAATAAATATACTAATAGGTATATTATATCAGATTATAGGTACATACATGTATATTAAATAATATATTTTGCAAACTTATTTATTATGTATTAAATAAAATATACTGATTTTTAATAAATTTTTTTTTAAATTTTCAACTTACTTAATAAATATTTATTTAATTATTTAATTAAATAGGTATTTGTAATTTCTTTTTTTTTTTTTTCAACTTTTTTTAAACTATTTTTAATGTGGCGAAAAAAATTGTAAACATTTATACTTTTTTTTGTTGTTTTTTAACCAAAAAATCTTTTTATTTTATATTTACTTTAAGGTTATTCAACTTTAAAGTTATGGAATCTAAGCGTTTTACCGTTTTACCAAATAAACTATTTACATAAAAATAAAGAGATCATAACTATATAACTTATAACAGCGACAAAAAAAAAATAAACAAAAACGTCAACCGAAATAAAAAAAAATAAAATTAATAATTAAATATTAAAATTTTATGTAATTTCTATTTTTATTTTTATATTATAATTCACATCTTTATATTAGTTTCAAATATTATCTGAAATTAATAATGAATAATTTAAAATTCTAGAAAAATTAAATCTAATTCACGATTTGTATTTTTTTTTATTTTTAACAAAAAAGCAAAGTAAATAAACTCTTTGTTTTTTTCCAATTTTTTTTTTTTTTTTTTCCTAATGTTTTTATTTTTTTTAATAGTTTTTATTTTATGTTTTTCTTTTATTTAATTTTGATAAAAAAAAAAAATACTTAATAATGAAAAATAAAAAATAAATTAATTTTAATGATTCAAAGCTTCTAATACGTGTATACTATACTATATCACAATCAATTTTTTTAAGATACATTTTGTACACAATATACCAAATATATTATCACGCACACGCTTTTGGTAACAACTAAGGAATGACTGATTGATCATAAATTCGAACTGCACAATATTCAACACACAAAAAAAAATGTTAAAAAAATTTTTTTTTTTTTTTTTTATTTTGTAAAGAAAAAAGCTCAATTTTCAGAAAAATTTGTTTTACTATAACTACTATCGTTATGATGAGCTCTGACTAATTAATATTAATTTTTAAATTATTTTAAAATCGAATTTATACATTTAATTTTATTCCGAATTTTAAGTTTTTTGTTTATGATCGTTTTTCTAATGACAAAAATTGTCTGAAAAAATGTTAAATACATATTATATACCTATATGTACTTATATGAATTCGTAAAATAATGATCTGTTTAATAAAACAGGTGAATTATTTTCAAATTTTTAGTCTTAAATCCTGTAACAAAAGGGGTATACATATAACATACATATATATATTTTTTTTTGTGCCTTCCTATAATTTTGTGTTTCAAAAGAAAAAAAAATTAACAAAGCCAATAGATTTTAAGATCCGTATGTATATATGAATTGAATTACTTATTTGTGCTTATGTATGTACTTACATATATACATACATATTATCAGATATTATGTACATTTATTTAGGGCCTTATGGAATTTTACAAAATGGAACTTTACAAATCCAAATATTTTACAAAATTTTTTACCATATCCAATATTTATTACATAAATAACTTTGCATTTTAGTTCTGATCTATTTGAGATTAGTTTTACCAGTTTTAATAATTATAGGTATCTTTCTATTTAAATAAATGCAATTAAATTTATAACTAATAATTGAATTTTAGTTGTGTCAAGAAAGATACAAATAAAGTAAAAATAATAAGAAATAACAAATATAAATGATATCATTATAAACTTTCTTAAAAAAAAAAAAAATATTGAATACTTATAATCATATTAAATTACTTACCTTTTAACGAAATGATAACGGGTTATCAATTAGATACGACTATCTATTTTTTATTTTTGACAATTTTTTTCTTTTTGTCTAAACGCAAACTAACCGAAAACGACAAAGGCTTTAACCTAAATTTTCTTTTTAAAGAACTATGTAGGTACTTATGCAATTTTTTATTTTTTTTTGTCATTACAAAATAAAAAAAAAGCACAGCTTTTAATATTTCAATATACCTAGTTACTATACGAAAAGATCATTTAGTCATTATGTACTTGCTTCATGGAAACTGTAAACTAAAAATTGAAACTGAATGTGTATATGTGGAAGAATTCATACAACTTTAAAGCTACAAAGATTAATGTTATTACTAAAATAAGCTTAAAAAAAAACTTTATAAGATGAGTTGTATACATTCATACATACAATATATACATCAAAAAAAAAAAAAATTTTTGTTATTATAAATTCAAAACTGGTTTTTTTTCCTTTTAATTATTTAAGCTTATACAAGATATGAATACATATTACACCAGTGATTCTTAAAATTAAAAATTAAATTTTTCCAAATTATAATAAAAAAAAACTTTAAGTATATAATTTGTAATTGCATATTATTAAATTGATTTGTACTTTTAATGTATATTCTCAATTTTTTTTTAAAAATTAATTGAAATAATGATACAACAAACTTTAAGTGTTCAATTTTTATAAGAAATATTTATAAAATACGATTAGTCTTAGTCTTACAGTGATTAGAAGTGTTTTACACAAAATAAAAAAGATAATGAAAGTTCAAGTAGAATTGTTGTTCTGAATAGATAATGATCAGCATGCTTCATAAAATGGTTCATAACATGATTCATATTGGTTGATCTAAATTGAATTACGGAATCCTGTTAGATTTATTAAATTGAAATATTTCACTACAGCACTGTTAGGTATAGAAATGATTTTTAAAAATAACTTAATATTATTTTAATCAGTTTACAATTTTATTTCAATTTTATAAACAAAAAAAGTAATGTGATAAATAAATTAAATTGAGAAAGATTTAATTTTTTATCTGAATTTACATTATTGTATGTGTATATAAAATATGTTTTCGACACTTATTAAAATTTGAAACGGGAAAAATAAATAAATTTGCATTGTAATCAATTCTTAATTTTTATTGCAATTAGAACCAATATATATACGTACATACATACGTATGTATATTTTGTAAGTAAAATATTATTATTATTCTCTTTTGTTCTATTTTTTTTTATATTGTTCATTCATTACTCATTAATCATTATTCATTAAGCATTACATTTAATATTTTTGTTCCAAATAAACTAAATCATATTTCTCTGAATACCATTAAAATTTTTGGATAGGATAAGATTCAAAATAATATAATATATCTACATAATTTATTGATAGCTTTTTTGCGTATTACACAATAATGTAGAAGTAACGGTAACTGCAATAGAGGTTTTCAAAAGATTTTTAACAAAAATATATCACGAAATGCAAATTAAAATATTTTGTTGATAAAATTTTTTTATTCTATTCTAGGCTTCTAGGCTAGTTCATCGCAAAGCAAAGCAATTTATCGCAAACAATTCATCGCAAGGCCAATTAATCGTAACAGAAATCAACCGCAAAGTATTTTTCATCGCGACCAGCAAAAGCGCGCGCTGATGAATTGGCCTTGCGATGAATTTTTTGCGATGAACTAGCTGGGTACGGAATTTTATTTTTTACAATCAAGGGAACGATAATAGAACAGTATAATCTTAAACCTATAATGACTAAGCGGCTCAACCTAAACAAAAGTGTACGGTGCATATTTTCTATCAAAATATTTTTAAATACATACATATATTTAAATAAGATCACCTGAAATACGCAACGTTACGTTACGTTACGTCAAGTTTTTAAAATTAATAAAGGGTATAAAAATTTTTTTGTTTAACAAAACTGGAAATTAATTTTATTAGTTAAAGATAAGGTTAATAAATATTTATAAATTTAATGCTTTTAATTTTTCTGCCACAATTTTACAAATGTTATTCAAGAATAATTGTAAATTAAAGAAATTATTTTCGTACTACTTGAGTTTTCATTGTAAAATTAATATTTTTTTTTTTTGTTAATGTTAACAGTAACACACTATTTTTGAATTTAATTTTTGACTTTTCAAAACATAGGCCCTCCAAGTGTAAAATTCTTTTTTGAAATTTTGAACTTGAGATGATTTTAATTGACAATAAAAATTTTGAAGATTTTTTAATTTTAAATAGGAATATACCATATACATACATATATAAGTATATGTATCCTCTTGCCGAATAGATAATACAGAAAAAATGTTTACCGGTGAAATATTTAAAGCTCATTTTATTATTTTATAAAATTGTATAGGATGTTATATATTTATTTATTTTGTCATTCGATTTAGTTATTTTAAATTTATACATTTCTATAAATTGTAAATGTTTTAGTATTTCAATAAATAAATATCATATTATACGTAAGGTATGTGTTCCTAATAAAAACGCTTTTTGCTCGACTTAAAATATGTAAGAAATTTACAAAAAATGAAAGGTCCGACCTTATTCACGCATCATTTTTTCAAGCCCGAATGCGTATTGTAAAAGTTTCGCACGTTCATAGTTTATAGTTAACAATTTCCTCGATGAAATTAATTTGTAACGCAAATTTTTTACTTCAACTATATTTTCAAAATAATTTTTGTTGTTTTTTTTCTTTCTTTTCATTAAATTTTTATAATTAATGTTGCATATCCATAATTATAACAAAAATTATTGTTGCGTTCAAAAACATGCCTTTTATTTCAATTTGATTTAAATTTTAATATTGACAATTCAAATGTCAAAAAAAAATGTTTACGTTGGGTATTTTTATTATTAGGTGTGTTTATTAGTCTGTCCTAGAACGATCTAGAACAACCTAGAACAGGTTTTTGCGTTCATTAGTTTCAGAACTGTGTTTTTTTTTGTCTGAAAGTGTTCTGATTTGTGTTCATTAAGTTGTCTGAAAGTGTTCTAGGTTGTACTTTTCTGTTCTGAATTTTTTTAAGAACTATTTTGGACAAGATTTTTGTTGTTGTTTTTTTTTTAATTTTGACAGATGCATGTATATGAATGTTTATTAATAATTTCGTTTAGTGAAAAATGGTGAAAAAAGTGAATTTGTGAAAATTTAAAAGATATTTAAAAATTAAAGATTAGACATTAAAGATATTAAACAATAATAAAATTTTTTTGACAACTGAAAAAGTAGAACAAAAAAGTACAAAAAAGCGTTCATTAGTTTTTCTGTTCTAAATTGTCCGAAAGTTTTTGACATTTAATTGTTTGCTGTTCTGTCCTGTTCTGTTCTGTTCTGTTCTGAAAACTAATAAACAAGCCTATTATGTACTCCTCAAATTAACCATCTACGTCAATATTTTTAATAGGAAATACCTTCAGTACATTTAAAAAGGCTTCAAAAGTAGGAACTTCTACCAATTTAAAAACATTTAGAGATTCGTACTTATTATTACTGAAATCAAATCTTTTTTCTATATGTATTGAATCATTTGTTCTAAAAATGCAGAAGCTCTTTTGAGAAATAATGTTTTTTCAGTATCATTATTGCATTTTTCTAATGCCTGTTGTGCTATAGTACCATAAAACTTTTGCTGTAGCTTCGTTTTTAACGAATTCCTTAAATTCTCTAGCAAGTCAAATAGTTCTATCACTACAGGATCTTTACCTTCTAGCTTTAATATTACATTTTTAATAATTGACCCAATATTCGATAGCAAACCTAAATACGCTTCTGCCAACTCGTTGTTTAAAAAATCAATGACTAAAGCTGGTGGTGAAGATTTGGAATTTAAATATGATTTTATGGGCTAAAAATTTTTATAAAGGCGACCGATAGCCGGCACAAGAGATAACCACCTTGTCGGAACTTGGCGTAATATTTCTGTGTATTCGATATCGCAAAAATCATAAAATTCCATTAGCGTTTGCTTCCTTTTCGTGTGAGAGCTGAACTCATCATATATTTTAACTATAATTCATTCTAAGTCAAATTTAATTAAATTTGAAGCATTCTTAACAGCATTTGACAGCATATGGCACAAACATCCTACTTCTATAATGTCTGGATTTACTTTTCTGAGCTCAGTGTTTTTTATATTAGCAGTAATAGAATTTTGAGATTCTTTTGCTAATACATTTGTTACTATTCTCGAACATTTAGTACGGCCACAAGTGAAATTCGATGCTATTTTTGAATCCGGAAACAAAGTATGAAATAACGAACTGGTACAATTTGATGAATTGAAACTATACTAATGTTGAATACTGTGATATACAAAGGTAGCCTCTGCAGCGCTAATTTTTTTATCTAATGAAGTTAGGTTAATGGATGCTGCTTTTAAGTTGGTTATATGTTTTATGGTTTTTATATGTTATTTCACATCTCGAATTCCAGATACCGCAATACTAAATTCTGTCCGACAGTGAATACATTTGGCAGCATTGGGTTTTCCTACTACTCTGACCAGCCATTGGTAAGATTTCGGGCATTCATCGCTAAAATGATTTGTACGACGTTGTCTTTTTGTTTTAATTTTTGCACTAATATTTTGATTTTCATCTTCGGTGTTGTATTTGCTGTTGTCTGTATCAATTTCTTTTTCCATCATTATATCTTAAATAAAATTTAAAGCAGATTACATTTAAATACTTTATTTTTTACAAATATTCCAGAAATAATACTTTAAGAATACAAAAACGCTACTTCATTAAAGTTGAACTGGACAAAAATTATAACAAATGAAGCAATTTTGTAGTGCAAATTGCAAAAAACACAAATTCACAAAATTCACAGAATTGTATTTTATAAATAAAAATTTTATTTAAATATAATAGCCACCCTTTAAACAAATGCACTATTCCCCCCTTTAAACAAAAACGCTGCATAATATAAACGGACCAGCATCATAATATAAACGAAACTATATTCCTAATGTGTAAATGGTAGATTTTTGTTTTCTTTTTCTCGTATTTATTATACTATTTGTTTTAAATTACAACAATTTTTAAAAAAATGTGTGCGACTTAAAATATAATCAGTAATTAAATGTACCTTTAGGTACGTTTTCACAAATTTCGTAAATAACGTACATTCTAATTGTGTAAGCCAAAATAATAGTGCAATAGTAACAAACTGATAGTGTATTGGGTGGAATGAAGGAATGACATTTTAAATTATGGAATATCAAATTTTTTTGGTTTGGACCATAGATATATTACTAGGATAGGCAGTGAAGAAAATATTTTCAGCCAATTTTGAGAAATAACTGAGTGAACCGTGCGTATGTATTGCTTTAGTTTCCTCAGAAATATGTTCCTAAAAGGTGAAATAAATTCATTTCTAATTTTTTTAAGGATTTTATCACTTATCACTTATTAAGTAGTTAAAATTTTGAATAACCTTAATTATATTTAATTTTAATTTTAAAAATAAAATATATCAATTATTAAATAATATAAAAACTTGAAATCTGGATGAAATGAAACTGGTTATGAAAAACTGCTTTACATTATTTTAATAAATATAAACAGCTGAGTGAACGAAATTTATACATATTATAAAATGCATATGACTTTTTTGACTGAATACCTTAAGATAGGAAAACCTGAATACCTTAAGATAGGAAAACAAATACGAAGAAAAGAAATGACTATACTTAACTTCCCGTCTATTAGTTAATATATCTATGATTTGGACTAACAGTTTTAGTAGAAATGACATTTTTAATGATGGTGTTAATGCAAGACCGTATATGTAAAATTCCATCATTCTTTTTATACGTACTGTAACTTAGGGTTGAGGTAGTAGAGATGTTTATGTATGTTGTAATGAAAATAGAAAACTAAAAGAAAAAGAAAAAGAAAATAGTAGAAAATAAAAGAAAATAGTTTTTTTTTTATTTTTAAGATAAATTTCATGTTTAGGTAGTAAGAAGAATATTTTTTCTAACGCAAATAGAAAAGAAATATTTTTGTAAATTTATTTAGGTAAATTTAATTTGTATAAATACCACCAATTTTTATAAAAATCAGTTATTAATATTTGAAAGTATAAAAGCAATTTTATTATCATTTCGGAATTAATTCTTAATTGTAAATATTGGAAAGACAAAAGCTACACGTAGATATTCGCAATAAACTTGAATCGACAATATTTAACAAATCCTATACGGAAGTGTATAAACTACATTACTTGAAGAGAGATATAGATGTTAGAGAGTCTTAACTAAATATTATAAACCAGCAGAGGAAATTAAAAAAATTGTGTTTAAATGTAGTTGCTCCAACAATCTGAGGAAGTAACAGAAAATATAATAACTTTATGCGACAAAATGATGAAAATTGAATACTAAAAAATTTGGATTTAATGGATAATTTAATTACATTAAAAATGTATGTACAAAAAATGTAAAAAAATTGATTTTATAGGTTTTATTTATTGGTCATTTCTATAGGTCCTCAGTAGTTTTTGAATTTTGATCTTTTAAATTATTGTTTAAAAAAAAGTTTATACACTAAAATAGTTTGTTTTTAAATGTCCATCAAATGGCTATCCAATATAAATTTTAACAAACATTCTTTTTTTAGTTTTCTTCAGTTAAATATGTTTACTGCTTGAATTTTTAAAATGTAATAGTATAAAGTAACTATATACATAGAGAACTCACGTAGAAGAAAAAATCGTAATCAACTTCATTGATTTGAAATCACTCCAAGATCGTATTTGGGGTTATTTCGTAAAAAGATGACCGTATTTTTGGTATACCATCAACGAACATAAGAAAAACAAAACAAAAAAATATGTTTTCATTCATTCTGTTCATAATTCATTTTCTTCGAACTAATTTTTTTTTTCTCTAAAAATTGATTTTATATTGTTACATACATACATACATACATACATATTTATCTATGCATCACAAACAAATGTTCTTATAATTTTAAAATGTAATTTTATAGATCTCATAAAAAATAACTCTACATAACACATAGACAATATTTAAAGGCCAACAAAATTATATTATAATATTGCTAGTGTATGTAAATTGTAACGGAGATCTATTTGTTTTTATTTTTTTCTTCTTCTAAAATATTTTTTTTTCAAATTAAAAAATATTTTTGGATGGAATATTGAAATTTTCTAAAATATTGGTATTAACCTTTGTGGACCCACAAAGTTATAACTAGTAAGTTAAGATCAAATTTACTGAATGTATAATTACATACATATATTAAAGCTGGTTTTCATTAGACCGATATATCCACGAAAATTTTAGAGCATAGGCAGAATATACAAAATATACAATATACAAAAATGCTGTGTTCGAAAGAGATTAAGCTAAAAAAATATCCATGAAACATTTGAAAATATCCAAGAAAGTAACCATAAATATCCACGAATTAGATATGTATGCAAAAATTGTATATCTGAAATGAAATAATAAATATAATAAATATAAATATAATACAATAAATTATTTTGTTGTACATCACTTATAGATTTCTAGACGACAGTCACGTAAACACAGTACGTATATATTAATCGGTCCATACAGCAGAAAATTTGTTTAAAAACATGTTTCTAAACTTGCTATTTTTAATCAGTTTATTAAATTGTTTTACAAAATCAAAAATTTTTTAAATTTCTGAGTATATTTAAATGGTATGGTGAAGTTTATAAAGCAAAACCCAAAACATATATCAGTTGGCAGTAAATTCTTGTGTTGTTGCATCTTAACATTTTTTTTTAAAACTAATTAAAAATAATTTTTATTGAAAACAATGACTTTAAAAAATAATAAAGATTGGTTATTTTTGTGACAAATTCCGTAAACTATCTTAATTATGGCAAACTTCTTCAAATTTATACAAAAATAAACAATTACGAGATGAAGCGTGAAGTTTGTTAGGTCTATCAAATAATTAAAATGGATGACACAATTAACAAATTAAAAAAGAAAATTACAAATATTAGAATTTGATATAGACAAAAGTTTAAAAAAGTTTTGCTGTTAAGTTAAACTTCTACAGAGATTGCATCGCGCATCAAAGTATTTTGCTTTTGTTTTAAGGGTTTCAGTTTTTGTAAAAATATTGACATCCTTCTTCGATTCTTAATTGACTCCTATAGTCATTTGGTTCTTTTTGACTAAATTTCTTTAAGTTTGACTCGAATATTTATTTTTAACGACAGATTATTAGTTAATACTCTTTAACCACTTCTTTTTTTGTTTTGTAAATTTCTGCGAATATCATCAAAGCGATAATATGAATATCCGTCGTTTTATTCAATTTACGGTGTCTTCTCATTGTAAGTAGAAAAATACTGACGTTTCTAAACTTATTAAAGCAGTGTGTGGTGATTATTGAACAGATAAAAAAAGTTTATGAACATGTTTTTAAACAAATTTATTAGTGTGGGTTCCTATCCCAATATGCAAATTCCGTTCCATAATATAAATTAACGATTTTTTCATTTAGATTTTAGAAGTTTAGATTTTGCCTTGTTTGAATTTTAGTTATTTGAATTTTGAATTTTTATGCCAGATATTTGTTTATTTCTTTATAGAGATAATATAAAAAAAAAAAAATATTAAAGTTAGTAGAGTGTATTTAAAATTAAAATTATTATTTTATGTATTTTGTTTTGTTTTAACGTCAATCACGTTGAAAGTAATCACAAAAAATTTCAAAACGACATAATTCACGTTTTTAACATTTTATGTCATTCACGTCGAACATAGCCAGCCAAGACACAATAAATGAAGTGTGAACGCTCTCACAAGTCACAACAAATCAAAAATCCATAGATAATATAGGTATGTATATTTATTTGCTAAAATTTATTGAAATATTTAATTTTCAAAAAAATAAAATTTTTTGACTTCAAATTGAATTTTAAGATAAAATAAAACGTTGTTTATAAGCAATAATAAAACAACTACATTTTATACCTTTTTATAATAATTATTGTAGTTATTATGTATCTTAAACGTAAATTTTTATAAAATTTATTATTATGTATCTTAAACGTAAATAATAGACAGCAAATTTAAAAAGAGAACACATGAAAAGAGATACACGAATGATATTAAATTGTACACATAAAGTACTGGAATTTTCAGGAGGTTCAGATATTTATTAAATATTTTTATGGCTAGTTAACTAGATTTAAAATTTTGTAATACGAAATAAATTAGTATCTAAAATTTGTAAAATAATTTAACATAAAATTATTAGGTACATTTGCTTCAGCTACTGTGATATAATATATAGAACAGCTCAAATTAAAAAAAGAGCCAAATCACGCGAAATGGGAAAAAATATTCTTTGAAGAATTTTATGAGAGAATATTTTCTCATTCAATTTTAAGCAGATTATTTCTTTTAACTTTCAATAAATTAAATTTTAAACTCATTTCTTTTAAAATTATTACTTAATTATTATAATTTGTATTTCCCAAATAAACAACATTATAAATATTGTAACATGTCATTTTTGCATTGGAACCTTGTAATTTTCACTATACATAACAAAAGTTAAAATGGCTCTAAACAAACTTTTGCTACCATTAATTTTTTTTATTATTTAGTATTTATTTATTCAATAATAAGAACTTACTTTTGGAATTTATATTTCCCTGTATCCATTTTTTTGTTTTTTTTTTTGTTATTTTATGTATATTGGTTGTTGGTTGCCATTGACAAATGACAATATAATTTTCATAATTTTTACATACACAATTTAATTTGTTTCATAAATTTTCGCTAGCATTTGGTCTTTATTTTATTTAGAACGCAATGCTAGGAGCGGCGCTAGAAGCAACGCTAAAAGCTAAGCGAGTATTGGGTCAGCAATCAGCATCACCTTTAGATATAATATTAATTAGACGGGCAACATAACAAGCAAATTTAAGCCCCTTTTTGAGTAACAGATGTTTTTGCATTATTTACTTTCTTGGCAAATATTCTCTAAAGAAGAAACTTTCGCGCTTTTTTTTTGACTATATTTTTTTTACAAAAATCAAAAATTTTTATTTTCAAAAATAATAAAGCTTAAATTTCTATATTTACATCACAATAAAATTGAATACTTTATCGAATCCAGTATTTTTTATCTTCTGCTTTACTATTTAGCTTTATATTCTGTGACAATGAACGTACGCGACGGAGTACAATATTTGATATTTTCTTGAATTTATTTCGTTGGGCAATTTTCTTGTAAAAATGCTGAAATATTTATTTTCAATCATGAAATGAAATATATATTTCATATTTCAATAATGATTTATATATTTCCTTTATCTTTAAAAAATAATTAAGGATAGAAGCAGTGAATATAATTAAAATTGAATAATTGATATAATTAAATATATTAAATAAAAGAAAAAAAATAAAAAAATAAATTTAATAAAAAATAATTTATATTTCGAATGTAAAAAATTATGCGATAGTAGTGTCTTGTGAGAATGAAGTAGCTGTTAATAAAATTAAATGTATTGCTGAGGAGAATTTGAATAAATATGATATTAAGATAGCCAGTGGTAGAAAACCTAAAATACGTGTGTTAGGAATTTCAATGAAAATTATAATGAGAATTTTAATGAAAATGATTTATTTAGTATGATTAAAGCCCAAAATATCGTTTTAAGTAATAGTGAATTAATATTAAAAACATTTTATAAAAATAATAAATTAAGATACAATTTATATGTTGCTGTAATTGAAACGGACATTGAATCGTATAAAAATGTAATGAAAATAGGAAAGATTAAGATTGGATGGGATGTCTGTAAAATTTTAGATAGTACGTATATTAAAAGATGTTTTAAATGTCTGGGTTTTGGGCATGAAAGCAGGAAATGTACAAATAGAAAAGTTTGTGCGGAAGAACACGAAGCATAGTTGTAATGTTACTGAAAAAAAAATTTCCAATTGCATTCGCATAAATAGAGATATTAATTTAAATCTAAATATTAACCATAGTGCGTTTGTTCTAAGCTGTTCATAAGTATACAAGAGAAAAATTGAAATATATAGAAAAGAAAAAAATATTTTAGCAATTAGTTAATAAAAATTAATTAAAAACCGATAAATGTCTATACCTGAATATAGGAGCTATTAATAATTTTAATGAATTAGAATATTTGGTAAAAACAGAAAAATTTGAATTTATATGTTTATATAAAACGCACTTGAGAGAAAAGGATGATAACTGTTTGGTAAATATTAGGAATTATAAAGTAATTAGAAATGGCAATATCAATACATACAGGTGGAGTTTTATTTTTCCTTAAAAATACATGGAACTATGAAATTATTAAAAAAATATCTATAGAACTAAATCTTTGGTGGTTAGTTATAAGAATTTATAATAATATAAAATGTATTTCACTTAACTGCAGTATAAAAATCTCCAAATAGTTCTTATAGTTTTAATGATTACTTTAAAAGTATTGAAGCACTGTTTGAAGAAATGAGAGGACTAAATGGTCATATAACCATAATGGGCGATTTCAATATACATTGGCTAGAGAGTTCGACAAGTACAAATAGAATGGCACTTATAATAAATGGATGTATGGATTTAAACAAATTGTCAACATGCCAACTAGAATAATAAAGAACATCAAAACACTAATTGATTTTGTGATAACTAATCACACATATATAATTAAAGCTACAGTCAACAACAAATTTAAAATCAGTGATCATGAGAGCATCATAATAGATATAAGTAACAATGTCCAGCCCACATCGCAGGTGAAGGATTTTTGTGTATATAATTATAATAAAGCTACAATGCGAGCTCGTATAGCAAGAAGTAATTTAACAATTAAATTTTTCGTTTCTTTAAATGAAAAAGCTAGTATATTTAGTAACTCATTAAAACAAATTTTGGATAGTTTTATAATAAAAAAAAATAGATTTAATAGGAAGAATACGTTATATGGTACAATAATGAATTAAAAATCTGTCGAAATAATAAGCGTAAGCAATATAAAATCACGATTTGGGCAAATAATGATTTAGAATGGATTAAATAAAAAAAAATAGGAATAGGTACATATAGTATAAGAATAATCTTAATAAAGCAAAAGAAAACTATATAAAACATAAATTACAAAACTCGAATGACCAGAAAAGTAAGTGGAAAATTATTAAATCGCTTGTTTTAAAAATAATTCCTGTTTAATCATAAATTAAATAATTTTCGAAAATAAAAAAATAACTAAAACAGATGAACTAGCTAATGAGTTCAATAAATTTTTTATACAAAATATAATCGAAATTAATAATAGTATCCCTAAAACTGTGTGTTTTAACCAAATTGTAAGAAGAGTAAATGAATTTAAATTCCAAATAGTATCACACAGTACCTTCAAATTAATTTAAAAAAAAAATGAATAACAAAAATGATATTATTCATGTGAGTGTTAAGATTATCTTGGAGAATTACGATTTACTAGGTGATAATTTATTATAAATAGTAAATGAATCATTAGCATCTGGAGTTTATCCTGAAAAATGGAAAGAAACGTTGATAATTCCAATAGCTAAAAGGTAAAAGATACTAAAAAACTTGCGGAATTTCGACCAATTAATATGATTACCACAGAAGCAAAAATAATTGAAAAGGTAGTTAATTCCCAGTTGACAGACTTCTTAAAAAAGAACCAAATACTTTCTGAAAACCAATCAGGGTTCAGAAAGAAACACAACTGTGAATCATTGATTAATTTAGTCGTTGCAGATTGGAAAACTCAGATACACAACAAGAAGATTGTTATAGCGGTGTTCATTTATCTAAGAAGAGCTTTTGAGACTGTAGATCGAAAATTGTTACTAAAAAAGATGGATAAATACGGTGTGCGGAACAAAGAATATGATTGGATCAAATCATACCTAAGTAATCGATGTCAAAGAACTAGAGTAAATAATAAAATTTCATCAGCAATAGATGTTCATATATATGTAGGAGTTCTACAAGGGAGACTGTCAGGGACTGTGTTGGGTGTGTTACTATTTCTCATTTTCATTAATGACATTGAATAATTGGCTGTAAAACATTCGAAAATGTTATTTTTTGCTGATGATGCTCTAATGCACATAGTGGGTGATTCTGTGGATGAATGTGTATGTAAAATAAATGAAGATCTTGAGTTATTGAATGTATGGTTTAAAGCGAATAAACTTAGTCTAAATATTGGGATAACAAAAGGAATGTGTATAAATGGAAATTTAAATAAAAAATTATTAATTGCAAAAAATCGAATAGAAATAGTTAAACAAATTAAATATTTAGGAGTAGTCATAAACAATAAGTTAAATTTTAAAAAGTATATTGAGTACATATGTAAAAAAGTAGCTAAGAAGCTTAGTTTCTTAAGAAGTATAAGAAATAAAATTACATTAAAATGTGCAATAAATATCTACAATACGATGGTTAAACAACATTTTGAATATTGTTCTAACATAATTGCTTTTTCAACTAGTGATTGTATGGACAGGCTACAAAAACTACAAAACTGGGATGTGAGATTAATTTTAAAACTAAATAGGTATAGTTCAGTAAATGGTATGCTGATTACTCTAAAATGGATGAACATAAGGCAGATAATGAAGTTTAGTTTTTATATTTAAATTAAAAATGGTATGCTTCTACCTTATTTAACAAATAAACTGACTCAAGTACAAGACGTGCATCATTATCGTTTACGTAACATTTTCAACTTTAGATTAAATTTTTTTCGATCGGAAAATGCGCAAAAAACAGTAATGTACTCTGGGTTAAAAATGTATAATGGATTTACCTTCCTTTATAAAAAATGAATTATATATGAAATTAAAAAAATTGGCTATAAATTATATTAAGAATTAAATTTTGCAATATTAAATAAATTAAATAAATTAATTTTAATCTGTAACTTTGAACTTTGATATATAAAATTAGTATTTAGAAATTAAACCTTTAAAAAAAGTAAACGTTAAATAAAAAAAAATTTTTTTAAAGTAGATTTTATTAAGTGAATTGATAATGTGTAAATATTGTACAAAAAAATAGTAAATTCTTACTAAATAAAATAAATATAAAAAATAATTTATAATTTTTTTAAATTATTTCTCTTACCTATTATTTTTCTACTATTTTATTTATTATTTTGACCTACACTTTTATTTTTATGTTTTTTATCATCTTTACTTTCATTGCTGCTTCTGCGATTACCTTCAGTACTGTTAGATGTATTTGATTTTAGAAGAAAGAAACTGTTCTATATGCTTTAACACATAAATTGTATAAAATCAAAACAGCTGACTTTGCATTAGACTAAAACATATGTTAATTTTTGGCTGGAAATGATTAATAGGAAACATTAGATAGAAAGAGAAGCTGCCAATCTATATCTTATTATATTTAAGCATAGATAGGCAGATTCTCTTTTACTCTAATGTATTTTCCTATACATGAAATTTTAGTGAAAAATTAAACATATGGCAACAAAATAATACTTTAATTTGACATATGTAAGTATTTTTTAAATTTAAATTTTATGCGAATGCAGTACCAGTTTCTTTTTAAAATGAGAATTGTATACGGTTTGGAAAATTCACATTTCTAATGAATTTAAAGAAAATAGTTAGAAAATACTCTGAGCGCACTCTGAAGTCTGAATTAAAAGAAACACAAAAGATAACCTCTGATCATTCAGAGTAAAAAAAGAAACACAAATTTTTTTTGACAGTTTGGCTCTACTCTGAACTAAAACAGAAAAACACCCACAGATATGATATCGTAGAGCATTTGAATTTAAATATCGAACATTTTATTTTTTTATTTGATTGACACTTTTGGCAGGTTAAGCTCTATTGTGTTTCAATTATTTTGGAGCGTTTAGAGATAAAATATTTTTAATCTGTTCAGAACGTACTCTATTACTATGTATAATAGGCTAGTAAAACTATCCAAATCCAAACTGTCATTTATTCATACTACAAAGGAACATACCATATTTTTATATAGTTTTCGGTACGAAACGAATCAGTTTGACATATTTTTTTTTTTTAGTTAATTAGTCAAAATTGGTGTAAATAAAGACTTGTTTTACAACTACAAACTTCTTGCCGCCAATTAAAGTTGATAAAGTGATTGAATACGTTATTTTATATTTATGATAAAAAGTAATAAAAGTAATTTTAAAATTTATATATAAAAATCAATTAAAGTAAGTACATAATCATCTTATATAAATTACATATAGTAGTTTGGTTTTAACAATGAGATAATTGAAAATGAAATACTTGTAATAGCCATTTTATAGAATTTTTTTTTTTATTAAATTTTAATCAAAATTTTTTTTTATTGAATTTCATTAAAAAATTCTAAAAACAAATTTTAATAATTTTAACCTTTATTTGTAATTGTGATTTAGCTTTAAATATTATGTAGGTAATTAATTTTTATTTTTGATATACGTACATAATTATATGCAAATATTTGACAAGTTTACAACACAAGTCAGTATTTTCCATGTTGCAATTTAATGCAAATTATAATTTAATCATTGCAATTTTTGCAAAGCTTCATTGGAGAAGAGAAGAAGATTGAGAATGAAGAAGTCAAAAACCTTTGCTCTGCTCTTCCTTTGTATGGTTATTTATAGTTATAGTCATCTATAGCTATAACTATACATACATTTGCAGATTGATACGTAACAATAAAATAACTATTCCATCAGTATGGCAGGGAATATTGGATATAAATAAAAAGTGAATCATTAGTTAAATTTTTAAAGATGATTTCAAATTTTAAAAGCACTGATGACTTTTTTTTGGATAAATGTACAACTTTTTTTTTAATAACTAATTATTAAAATTGTTTATTTGTAGTAAAATAAAAGCTTACACATACATATTATAGAAAGCGCAATATAATAAATTTTTAATAAAAAAGTATAATGCAAAAGCTTTGATTAATCTCCTTTTAGTTGATTTTTTAATAATAATTCTTAAATTTAAATTTTGCTGTAAAATATTTAAAAAATACAGAGTTTATTTTTTTACTTATTGTTTTAAACTTATAAATTATTTTAAATAGCAAAAGCTGAAATAGGATTATATCTTAAAACCTTAGATAATAATATCCAAAGACCTGAGGTTATAGTACATAAAAGAACACCACTCCAACCTAATTCTAAACTCCATGAAATACCAATTTGTCTAGCATTTAAAAGGCGATGAGCATGTTTCATGGAACCTGGTAATGTTATAATTCCATCAACCATCCCATCATCAAAATCACTTTCAACAATTGGACGTCCATGTTGACGTTTATAATGTATTATTGTTAAAGTAAACAATGCAAATAAAGCTAAAAAAATTATTAAAAAATTTGTATTAAACTTGTTATAAAAAAATGATTTTATTTTACCTGCTAATAAATACATTATGCCTGTAATTAAAATGGCACTAATTTGTTTTTGACATACACCAAAAGCTCCTACTAAAGCAGCACTACCAAGTATAATTAGGCACACTAATGAACATGATATTGATAAATTTTGCATTCCTAAAAACAATGTACATATTAATATGTTTTCCTAAGTTTAAAATTTTTAACTTACTTAAATGTGGTTGTAAAGATGCCTGAGGATCGCCATGAGACCAATCACCTCTTAATTCTTCTTTTCGAGTTCTTTCTTCAGAATTATCTAAATAACTAGCACATAGAGGGCGGCGAAATCTAGCCTTTTCTCTGATTAATTTAATTTCTTTATGTGTAACATCCATACATAACGTCCATATACCACCGTATAATGGTACAACAAAAATTGGCTTATGATCTAAAATAAAATTATAAGAAAAATAATTTGTTATAAAATTAATGAAACGATAAAATAATAAAAAATTAAGCTTACAATGACTAGTTATTTCGGCAACTTTGCCCCTTGGTTGTATCCATCGGACAGTTTGTGTAACATTATTAATAATAGTATTTATAACTACTGAATCCCAAGTAATGTGCTCCCAGTGATCAGTCATAATAGCAGCAGAAAGCATTGCAGTAGCACTGGTTGTTATAAATAATGTAATAAATAATAATACTAATGGTTGTGACATACACATAAAAGAACATCCATTTGGATTTGAATCTGCAGCACTTGTAAATGTTGTAGCTTGAGTTTGTGCTCTTGCTTGCATCATAAGATTAAAAGAGTATTTTAATATTGTTAACTTAATTTTTAGAATACAATTTTTAATCCTTCGCGTACATGTTATTAATATTCGCTTTGAATTTCATTTTAATTTTTTGCGACGTCTTTGTTTCATTTAAATTTATAAAAATATCTACAAAAAAAATGTATTATTTTGTCACATAAATTTATTTAGCAAAATAAAACAAAATATTTTGTTAAAAGAAAATAAAAAACGCTATTGATAATAAATTATCTTAAAAAGTCTTATCTTAATATTATTGTCCTTTTTAGTATTTAGAATTCTGCAACAATTATTAAAAAATACTGCTCTCGTATCAACATGCCGTTTTAAAGTAAAAATCTCAAATTACATTTATTTTTAATTACATTTCATGATAAACATGCGATTATAATATAAAAGATAATTATACACGAACAATACTTATTATAATACTTTAATATATCAAAAAATTAACAACGTAGGTATTTAAAGTCCTTGAAAATTTTTAACATTAAGAACTCTAAATTTGGTGTAATTTTAAAAGAAAATTTACTTAAAACTAGTTGTATCGTTAATTTAATTAGTTAAAATTACAAAATAAACTTTCTTACTTTCTAAAATAAATTATTGTATAAATTTTTTTAAATTTAAAACTTACGTGAGCCGAATAATATACATACTAAATATTTTTTAAAATTTTTTAAACATTTTATCACAATTGATTTGATTTTAGTTATTTTATAACGTTTTAATATATAAAGGAAAATCTATGAATCTCACATGAAAAAAAAAAACCAAAACAAGTTTCTTGAAATGTTTTCTAATGATTAGGTAATTATAATATTTTTTGGAGCAACTAAAGGAAAAGGATAATTAAAATAAAAGAAAAGAAAAAAGTATTTCGCAAGTATGTTACAAGCATGCGCTTTATTATTATAAAGATGAAATTATAGGGATAAAACTTGCAGAATAAACAATCAATATACAATATATCCTAACTACTCAGTATACCTTTATATGGAACTAAAATAAGGAAGAAAAAAAGATTGATAGTATCAACGTGTGACAATAACGTGTTGGTTCTTTTGTCATGTTATTAAGTTATAAAATGTGAGTTTACTCTGAAAGAATGTGAGTTTGATGTAAGCTGTACATATATTAAAATGTATATGTATAAACTTGTTTATAAACATCTTATAATATTATATCAAGAAATTTTTTTTTACTTGCAAAAACAAATGCTTTTCAAAAATAATTACTCCCATTTGATTTTATTTTATAAATTTAATTACACAATCCACCATAATTCTACTGAATTAACATAATGAAGTTAAGTCAATTTTTTTTTGAAATAATATTTTATACTTTAATTTTCTAGTATCCGAAAATTATTAAAGTTTATCAAATTAATCATTAAATAGTAAATTAGTGAACATAAGTTTATTCAAGCATAAACAAATTAAAAACGAAAACTTTAATTTCAAACTTTTCTTTTTAGAATGGCAGATACCCAAGCGCAAAATAATATTGAAAATGTTGAAAAACCAATTGAAATTGAGAAAAAGAAAGATGATACAAATTTAAAGAATGGAAATCATAACACGGATACAAATGAAAACTCTAATATTAAGGAAATCGAAAATGGAAATGATAACACTGATGCTAAAGAAAAGCAAAATGAAAAGAATAAAGAAGATGTAAAAGAAACTGAAACTGCAGAAGAAACCAACAAAGACAAATTATCTCCAGTTGAAGAAGAGAAAAGTACTGAAAATCAAAATGATAAAATTTGTGATGAAGATTCTTTAGATAATAAATTAGTTATTTGTAAAGAACTATATAGTAGTGGCAGTAGAAATTTTTTACTTAAAAATTATCAAGATGCTGCTGATATGTTAGGCGAAGCTTGCGGATTATTTGAAGAAATCTACGGCCCAGAAAGTTCAGAATTAGGAATGCCTTTATTACTGTAATTGTTTTTCTACATATTCTGCATTTAATTTTAAAATATTGATTAAGATAAAAATTTATTTTAGTTATGCAAAAAGTCTTATTGCACTTTCACTTGAAGAAAATAAAGTTTTAGATGTGCCAGATGTTGAAGAAGAAGGTGATTCAGATGATCAACTTGAAGAAGAAAATTCTGAAGCAAAACCACCTACAAATGATGACAAATTAGAAGAAAAATTAAATGGGGATACTAAAATTAATGAAACGCAAGTTTCATCTTCTAATTTAGAAAAACAAAAAGAACAACCAGGTACTTCATCTGAACATAGAAGTTCTAATGTTGCTGCTTCATTCTCAAAAGAAGATAATAATACTGAAGCTGGAAATGAAAATGTCGATGAAGAAGAAGAGGACGTTGATGCGGTAAGTTTTCTTTATTTGTTATATATATGTATTCTAAACACTTTTTTTTTGCTTACAGACTAATTTACAAATCGCTTGGGAAACATTAGAATTATCTGCGAAAATATTTTCAAAACAAGGAATGAGTGGTCTACCTAATTTAGCAGAAATCCATACCGAACTTGGAAATATTCAATTTGAAAATGAAATTTTTGATGCAGCTAGAGAAGATTATGGTATATATTGTAGATTAACAAAATAGGAATTATATTAATAATTTATTAATATAGGCAAGGCCTTGAAAATTTATCAAGAATTACCAATTAAAGAGAATCGAAGAGCTCAGGCTGAAATTCATTATAAAATTGGTTTAACATTTTTACTTCAAACAATGAATAAGGAAGGTTCAGAAGCATTTAAAGCTGCTTGTGATTTATTAAGTGATGAAGTTGAAGAAATTAAAAATAAAAATGAACTTACAGACACTGATAAAAGCACAATTAAAGATATAGAAGAAACGCAACAAGATATAATGGCGAAAATTGCAGAAATTGAAGAAACAAGACAACAAGTATGTAGTTATAAATTTATATAGTTAATAATTTTATTTACAATTAAATTTTTTATTATGCATATGCATTTCAATTCTCTACAAAGCTTTTTTTTTAGCTTTGTATTATACAGTTTAGTTTTAGGATTCAAGCTCCAAAAATTGTACTTTATATTTTTTTAATTTTAAGGTTGTGGATGAGGTTAGAGCAGCACTTGATAAATATAAATCGCCATCGAAACAAAGTACAGAAGTTAAACCATCTAGTCCAGCAGCTCCTTCTGTTCCATCATCGTCTAAAGCTAATGATATTTCACATTTAATTAAAAGAAAAAAACCTGATACCACCACCTCTCCAGAGGTAGAAAGTTCTCCAGCGAAACGTTTAAATACTGAAAAGACTTGTTAAGTTTATTCATTTTTTGAGAATGAATAACATTTAAGTTTTTATTTTCAACATTATAATTTGTTTCAATTTATTCTATTTTAAAACAAAATTACAATATATTATGCAAAAATTTAATAATTTTTTTTTCTAAAATATTAGTACATACTATTACAGAAGTTATAAAGGTAGTCAAAAATGAAAATCTTACATTTTATTTTGATGAATTGTTTAATGTCTGTAAAATTAATTTGTAAATATCTACATAATTCAAGGGTTTTAAACAATGGCAAGTATTTTTTTTTTCTTTTGAAGATAATCATTATTCCAATTTAAATGAAACTAACTTAGTTAATTTAATCATAAAAATTCGAAAATTTAGCATATATAAATTTTTTTAATCATGTCCTGTATTTCTTCTGAAATTTATAATTAAAAAGCAAAACTTTTTATGTACAATATTTTTTATTGTGCAGAGAATTTTAAAAATACATCAATTCATTTGATTAACAAAAATATAGTTTTGAATAATTTACAATCTATTTAATTTTAATATTTATATTTACTTTATTTATTTTTTATAATACACTTTTTTTTTTAAACTTGATATTGATTTTTAAAAGAAAATTAAAATATTTTTTTTAAAACTTTTTTCACATTTTTAAATCACGACAATCAATAAGTAATGACATTATTTTAAATAAATATGTAAGCTTGAATTTTATGCTAAATATTTAGGAATCCTTCTTTTTGTCATTAAATAGATATTCTCTAGCCATTGTATATGCTAAACCTAAAGTTAGACATCCGACTACTGTACCCTGAGCAGCTACACGAAGTTGCATTAGAAATACACTAGGACTCATGTTACCGCGATGGCGAAATTTATATGCACCTACAACACCAGCAGCAATAAATCCTCCAATTCCTAAAATCGAAATAAATATCAGCAAATAAAAATGATTGAAATTATACAATACAATTTATAAATAGCAAAGACGTTAAGTTTATTTTTTACAAAGTAGTAGCATTACAGATATTATTACATACACATCAACCTGTATGAATTATAGTAACATTTCAAATAATTATTATTTTGTTTTTATCTTTAAATATTAAATAAACAAAAATCTCTATGAGTAGATTTGTAATTTTAGCTATAAGAATGATTTGTTTCGAAAATAGTAAGAAAACGGACTTATCAAAAGAAATATTACTGTTAAATACCATAAAATGGATTCTACCTTAAAAATTTTATTGTTTAAGTTATTGGATTTATCGGATTTATCGTAAGATACGCAAATGAGCACCCAAAAAAATTTTTTACTTATTTTACTTCATCTTGCCTTCGAACAGCAAACTATTTCCACAGTAAAGAAATATGAGTCATATTTGCTTTAAATAATGCAAATAATTATTGTTTTCTTTAAATTAAGTTCATTAAAAACAAATTATTGAAATTTGAATTCAATATTAAAATTTTAGCTAGCCAGCAATTTAGTCACGTACTTTCTTAAGACTTTATTGTTCTTCACATATACATGACGTTGACGTCACAAAAATCGTAACAGAATAAAAAAAATTAAACATATGGTTTTGTTATGCAGTTTGTACATTTGTACTAATTACCTAGAGCTATCTGTCTTGACCTTGATTTTTTTTGTGAAATTCAATGTAAACCATTATTTAACAATGTCAAAAAATTAAAAACAAAATTAATTTAGTTTCAAAAAGTAATTGATAAATCTTTTATAAAATTATAAAAAAATACTTACCAATTAACATAAATGGAGAGTCTTTTACTTTTGCAACTAATTTTGAACTACTTTCTTCGGGAGTTTCAAAAAATGATGTAGACTTCATTTTTATTTAATTTCGAATCGCTTTGTAGATTAAAATATAACAAAATTTTGTTCTTTTTACTTAATAACAAATAAAACCCGCTTGAATAATTATCGTTACACAATACGAAATAATACTTTCGAAATCCTTAACAAAAAGTCAATCTACATTAACATTTATCACAATCAGTATAGTAGACTGTAGACACAGACAGTGTTGAGTATAATGTTATGACTATGTGGAAGTATCCAGAATGTACTGCTGCTAGAACTAAACTAGAACTAGTGCAATAACCACCCTCGTAAGAAAATCAGAAAAAATGAAGTTACTAGGTTGTCATATCATGGTTGTCATTGTAACTACCGTACCGACATTGTTGAACGATTGGAACTGGAATTGCTAAGTATAAGCTTTTATACTTAAATAAAAAATTAAACGCATATACGCCGTAAGTTGATGCGTTGGCGTCTACCGAAATAAACGTTCGTTGTTTGTTAATTTTATATATTTTCAGAGAATAAACTCAAAATAAAATTATTTCAAATTGTCATACAATGTTAACTTTGAAAAGGCAAACAAAATAATACGTCGTGTCAAATTTGGAAATTCGAATGTTCAGCGATTCGAATGTTAATACCGCGTATTTCGGTGATCTTCGTATAAAATGTATGTGCATGAACACTTTGTTGAAAGGTCTTACCATATTTAGGTCAGGCAGTAAATGCTAACTTAACTTGTCACCGTTCTGCAAGGTTTCACAATTCGAATTTGTATGGCGAAAATTTAAAAATTTAATTTCTTGAAAAGTACTCAAAAAAAACCTGAAAAAAAGGCACGCGCCTGGTATAACGGTTAAGTTAAGTCGATTTAGACGCTATTTTGGGGGGTTCCGGGCACATGACCGCCTTATTTTCAACACTAATGTAAACTTGACTTAAACCACAATTATTTTTAATAATTCAGTTAAATTGATCTCTTATACAAAAGCATATTTTTTGTTTTTCTTTATTTATCTGAAATAATTTTTATTTCTTAAATTATTTTACTGTGCTGATACCACCACGTAGGCACAGACGCACTACGTGCATATATGCGGCAGGCACCAGAAAATTTGTTCAAAAACATGTTTCTAAACTTGCTCTGTTCAATCGTGTGTGGAGTGGTTTCGAAAGAGTTTGTTAAATTGTTTAAGGCACCTTCAGAGTTTAGACTATATGTATTGTCATTTATCGTATGTATTTTTGGAATGTACTGCTTAAGGCTGGTTTTCATGAGAAAAAAATATCCACGAAAATGTCAGAGCATAGGCAAAAGATACAAAAATGACATGTGTGTAAAAGAAAAAACTCTATAAAAATATCGTTCAACGATTGTTTTATTTTCCTAAATATCGTCTATAAATTCTTTAGAGAAGTATTTTTTCTGAACATATATTTTTTTCCGCCTTGCCTTTAAGTCCGATTTTCATGGAAAAATTATCGGCGATTTATAGTCTTTAAAAAAAAGATCAAAATATAGTACACTATTAATAAGAAAGAGGGAGAAAAAAATTTCAGTATTCAGCACTTTTCTGACAAAATTTTGACAGCTAAAGCAATGTGACATTAAAATTTTTTTTCATGTGTATTAGTTTATTCAGAAAAAACGCCGATAAAATTCAACTCCAAATAATTTACGTGCGATTTTACTGAATTTTATGGCCCATATTTCGGAATATAAAAATATCATTGGATAATTTTTTTATAGAGATTTCTCTTTTACGCAGATGTCTTTTTTGTATCTAATATCTATGCTCTAACAGTTTCGTGGATAAATCGCTGTAATGAAAATTAGCCTTTATGTTAATCAGCTGATTAGTCAAAAGGGGAAGTACTAAACTGTCTTCAGATGAAAATCTATTTTATGTTCATTTTTTGTATTGTCATTTGTAATTCAAAGTAAATTTTTAATATAGATGAAGTTTGTAAAATTAAAATAATATTATTGAAATAAAGTTTTAATAAACAAAAAGATTAATAAATTATTTTCTATGAATTTAAAATTTTAAATGAAAGAAATTTAAGAAATAAAGTAATTTAGTAAATAAAATAATTTAAGTAACTAAATAAAGCATGATGGATAACGAATGATATATTAAAACTTATAAAAATTAGGGATTCGTATTACAGATACTCGAAAAAATATCCTAACGATAATCATGTACAAAATTTATACAGGGAACATAAAAATAAAGTTAGAAGAGAAATTGACAAGGAAAAAAAAAATATTATTAAGGTTTAATACACAAAAATCCTACTAGTGGGAAAAACTTGTGGGATGTATACAAACAAATCATGTTAAACAGAGATACAGCAAGCTTAGAAACCTTAAAGCTAATTGAACATAATAATACACTAATTTCAGATCAAGTTCGAGTCTCAGAAGCAATGAATGAGTTTTTTACTAAGATCGTAAGCCAATTAAATATTTCATCTGAGCAGATTGATAGATCATATCTTAACTTATTTGGGCAAAAATACAATCGAATTTTGAATTGACTCTAACAAGCAATGAAGAAGTAATGGAAATAGTAGAAACTTTAAATCTTTCTGCGGCTAACGGGCATGATGGTATATCAGCTAAAATTTTAGTTAAATTTTCTGCTCGGCTGGTTCCAATAATAACTAATTTTGTTAATAACTAAACTTGTTCGAATCGGGTGTCTTTCCAAGCTTGCTAAAATCGGCAATAGTTACACCGATTTATAAAAATGGCATCAAATTAGACCCAAATAATTATCGGCCGGTTTCTGTTTTAACTATCTCAAAAATTTTTAAAAAAATAATTAAAAATAGATTATCGCACTTTCTTAGTACAAATGGCGTACTTTCTGAATCTCAATTTGGCTTTGAAAAAAATTCAAATACCGTAGCTTCATGCTTGAATGAATTCATTACGAAAAGTATGGATGAAAAAAAGTATACGGCCTGTGTGTTTCTCGACTTGAAGAAAGCGTTTCACTGTGTTCTTTCACATTCACAAGCGTTTCACATTCTACTTCACAAACTAACTGTTAAAATTCAATCATCGACATTTAACCTAAGTTTTATTTAGATGAAAGAACCCAAAGGGTACGCATTCGAAAAATTTTAATTACCAAAACAGGGATCACTAAAAGCTTTCCACAGGGATCCATTTTAGGGCCAGATTTGTTTAAAATATATATAAATGATATTGCTTCCTTGAAGCTCAAAGGAATAGTTCAGCTTTACGCAGATGACACGGTAATAAAATATGCTTGTGGCAGTGAAGAAGAGATAAGGAATGCAATAGTGATTTAGGTACTGCTAATGAATGGCATTGTCTTATTTTGAATTCAAACAAAACAAAAATTATATTTTTTGAAAATAAAACCTTTTCTAAAGATGAAATTATTTTTAACATCCAAAGAATTGAAATTGTTAAATTTTTCAACTATCTAGGTTTAGTTATAGATAGCTTTCAAATTGTGCGAGCATAAAGACTATACATTTCAAAAAAAAATATCACCCTACGTGTTTATTTTAAAGAGGCTGAGAAAATATTTAAATGAGAAATCTCTATACTGCATTTACTTGTCCTTCATTGTTTCAAATTTAGCCCACGTAAACCCTATTTGAAATACGCCACCTGCTATATATTTAGCAAGATTAGATAAGCTTAACAAAAAAGCTATTAATATAATAAATAATCTCCCTACAACACATCCCTCTCGATTACTCTATACAGATAAGTATTTGTATTTCAGCTTAGTAAATATTGGTAAGAAAGAACTATACATGATCGCTTTTAAAATAATTAATAATTTGATCAAGCACATCTTTATTCTGAATAGAAATATTAACATACACCTATAACACAAGAAATAAATCTAACTTTTTTTTGTCACTTTTCAAAACAGACAAACAAAGAAACAGCTGCCTATATAATTGCTTAAAACTCTATAATGAACTACCAACCTCTATAAAAGAAATAGCTAATATTGTCATTTTCAAAAAGAAACTGAAAGAAATACTAATCACTAATCAGTTCTTTATATGTAGGTATTGCATGTACATAATGTAGAATTTGTTATTTAGAGCTAAAATTAAACCAAAATCAAAATAAAATCTAAAGTAAATAATATACTAACATAATACTACTATAATACTTATATTACTATAAAATGTATCGAAATTTTTGGTTGATGAATGATTTTCATTCTCTTTTGTTTTTTTATTATTTTTTCTGTTTTATTTCATTTTTGCTAATTGACAGTTTGCATTTACATTAGAATTTATAAATTTATAAAATTAGAAGACCAGACAGCGATCAGCGCTAAGATCAAACATTGTACTTTTTATTTATTAATTATAATTCTGTTGTAATAATTTTATTTTTGTTTAAATTAAATAAATAATAATAAAAACAAAAAACAAAGCATAAAAGAAAAATTAACATACAAAAAATAAACATTTTCATCAATACAATTTTCGGCAATTCAAATCAAAAACCAAAATTTGATTAAATAAAATTTATAATTTGATAAGGAATGTTATATAACATAGTATAACTCAAATTACAATGACGCGTTGTTACAGTTACGCGTGCGACGCGATGAGGTTTAAAGTAGAATACACAAGTTTAAATGGATCGAGTTATAATGATGTAGCACGTTGTAGCAACGCGCTACGCATTTGAAAATTGTTCTAAATTTGCGCGCGTTGTGAATGAAAAACACAAACAACGATCAAATTTCAAAATCAAAACAAAAGCCGAGAGTCAACACAATATAAAAATTTTAGATTTCACAAATACGAGAAAAATTTTGACAGCAAATACAAAATTATTTTTAGTAGTAGGTGAATACTAGTTGCATACCAACCTTTAGGAATGGCATTTGACATTTTTTTGGGCGCACACTATATGTTTTGTGGTACAATACATGTTATATTACCACAAAACATATATGTGGTACACTATATGTTTTGTGGTACAACCTGTACAATACACATTTCAAATCATATGATTACATAGTCTGAACATACCTTAAACAAAATTCAAATTTTTTGTAATTAGAAAAATACTGAAGTTTCGAAACTTATTTAAGCTAGTCTTTTCAATTTTAGTTAGAAAAGAAACTTCAGTATTTTTCAAAAAGTTTATGAACGTTTTTAAACAAATTTATTATTTATTAGTGTATGGGGCCTATTCCAATATGAAAATTGTAGAGCACTCACCATGACTCACCCAGACTGACCCAGACGCACCATTCACCAACAGAGTTATATTATGGAACGAAATTCAGTTAAAATAACGATTTTTATTTAGATTTTAGAAATTTGGATTAGATTTTGCCTTGTTAGAATTTTTATATTAGATATTTATTTATTTCTTTATTGAAAAAAAGAACAGATAATCTAGAAAAAAAATGTATTTAAAATTAAAATTGTTATTATGTATTTTGTTTTGTTCTAATTCAATCATGTTGAAGAGAGTAATCAAAAAAATTAAAGCGACATGTTCACGTTTTTAACATTTAGTGTTTAGCAATTTATTTTAAAAGAACTGATTAAAGTAACATCAAGACATATTTATGAAATTAATTTAATTATTTAAAAAAAAATAAATATTTCAATAAATTTGAGCAAATATGTATATGTATATTATTTATGGATTTTTGATTTGTTGCGAATAGTGAGTGCGTTTCCACTTTATTTATTGTGCCTTGGTTTATTTTTCGTACGTGTTTTTCTTTTACCATCCCGCTTTCCTCCCTTGCCTAAAAATTTTGCCGTAATGTTTTTCCACTAACACTATTAAAATCCAAGCTGTTACTTATTCATACTATGAAGGAACATACCATATTTTTTGGCCTTTCGGTATGAATCAGTTTGACCAGTTTGACATACTTTTTAGTCAATTAGTGAAAGTTGGTGTGTAAATAAAGTTAGACTTGTAAAAGTCAGCGAAATCAATCTTCGCAAAAAAAATTTTATTTATATATAAATTTTATTTTATTATTTTTGTACCAATATGGATGTTTTTAATAAATTTTATTCTTCTGTAAGTACAACAGTTTCTCAGTTATCAAGTGTTTTACCTGGAATACATTTAAGTGGTCATGAAATTCAAGAACAAATTGGGAGTGCTGGTATTGGTAAATTATCAAAAAATATAAGTTTTGATTTTGTTTAATAAATTGCAACTTTTAGGTTCATTTTGGAAAATTCACAATGGTCACAAAAAGACAACAAAAGAAAATGTTTCAGTATTTGTTTTTGAAAAAAAATATCTTGAAAGATTTAACAAAGAAGAGCGTGAAATTTTATTGGGAATTTTAAGAAAAAGGTAAGTTAAACGGATACAGTATTTATCTACAAATAAGATAATTATTATTTTTATTTTAGTATACAACAGTTAACGAAAATAAGACATCCACAAATTTTAGAAGTATGCCATCCTTTAGAAGAAAACAGAGATTGCTTAGCATTTGCAACAGAACCTATCTACAAAAGCTTAACAGAAAGTATTAATAATACAGAAGATAAATTATCTGAACTCGAAATTAAATATGGTCTCCTGCAATTGATAGAAGGTCTTAATTTTATACATTCCGAAATGAAAATTGTCCATTGCAGTTTAAATACGAACAATATTATTATAAACCAAAATGGAAAATGGAAAATTTTTGGTTTTGATTTTTTTATCCAAGGACAAATGAAAGAAGGAAATTATGAATGGACATATAGTGGTTTTAATACCAACTTAAATATATTACTCCAAACACCTTTAGAATACTTAGCACCTGAAACAGCATTGAACTATTCTATTACAACAGATAGTGATTTATACTCATTTGGTAAAAATTTAAAATAAAGTATATTATTACTGGTATTAATTAGAAAATATAAATTTTAGGTATTCTCATCTATAGTATATATAATAATGGAAAACCAATGAAAAATTTTCTTGGAAAGCATGATAGTTTTAAAAATTTTTGTAAAGAAATCAACCTTGGAAAATTTCCAAATTTTGACTGTATTCCATTAGATCTCAGAGATCCTTTAAAAACGTTAATGCACTCTAGTCCGTTACATAGAATAAAATTACATGAATTTCGTAATGTAAGATCATTTAAAATATAAATAAAAAACATGTATATGAAATATATTTATTTGTAGGTCTCATTTTTTAATGATACGGAAGTGAAAAGTTTAGCACATTTAGATTCACTTTATCAACTCGATAATTTAGAAAAATCCAAATTTTTGAAAGGTGTTGGCGAAGTTATACGAACATTTCCGCAACGAGTTAATTTACAAATTGTCCTTCCGAATTTAGTTAAAGAATATATTAATCCACAAATGATTCCATTTGTTTTACAAAATATTTTTATAATAGCAAAAAAATGTGAGCAAGTTCAATATAGAAAACAAATATTTCCTCATTTAATTCCAGTAATGAAAATACATGAACCAATACAAATATTTTATGTTATACTGCAAAATATGGACTTGATACTTAGTGCTTCTTCTAAAGAAGATATAAAACATCATGTGTTACCAATGTTATATAAAGCTTTGGACAGTAATAATTCTCAGCTTCAGGAAATGTGTATGAAAGTTTTACCAGAAATTTCATATTTAATAGATTCTACAGCTATGAAAAATATATTATTACCCAAAATTCAGTCACTCTGTTTAAATAGTGCTAATCTTTCAGTCAAGGTAAATAGTCTAATATGTATAGGTCATCTTTTGGATAGTTTAGATAGATGGTTGGTTTCAGAAATTATATTACCATTCCTAACAAAAATTCCTAATCGTGAACCGGCAATTATAATGGCTGTATTAGGTAAAATGTTTATATAAAAATAGATGGTGGTCATAAATGTATGTGTAAATGTTAATAATTTTAGGTATATTTAAATTAACTATGGCTAACAAAAAATTAGGGTTAAGTAAAATGGAAATGGCAACAAAAGTTATTCCATATTTAATGCCGTTAAGCATTGAGAATGGTTTATCAATGCACGAATTTAATTCAATAATAAATCTTGTAAAAGGTATTTTACTTTATTTTAATTGTATAACCCGTGTAAAAATATATTGTTTTTATTTTTTAGATTTAGTCAATAGGGTTGAAACAGAACACAGAAATAAAATTGAACAATCAATAAACAACTCCACCATTCCAACTAGGTAAAATTAAATAAAAAAATTTAAAATATAATTATTAGTTTAAACTTATTTTACACCACTCTGTGAATGTTGCCCAACCATAAAGAAACTAATGTATTCACGTGGAACAAAATTAGGTAGTCAATTCTTTCAAAATTTCCGACACTAATTCACTCAATACTTCTGCCCAATTTACATAAAAATAAATTTTAACATCTTAAATTTTGAGAAGTTTTTAAAACTCATAAATAAAGAAAAATTCTTTTTAATTTACTTATAATTTCTTCTATAATATAAAAATAATATGTAGTTTCTTTACGGGCCAACATAGTTCTTCTAATATTTGATATTCTAATATTCGAAGCGCTAATTTCCCACCCGATTTTTACTTAGAAAAAAAATAAATTCAGCTTTTTAAATGTTAGTTGTTGATTGATGTATTATTTATTTTTTAGTATACCCGATCCAACACATGAATTAGATCTCAACAAATCAAATATTAATTCCACTATTGAAAAGTAAGTATTTCATTTAAAAAATTTTCTTGTTTTTAATATTTTTATATTTTAATTAGACTATCTGAACGAAGAGAAGCAAATAAACTCCAAAAGATCACAAAAACCTTTGATTCCGATTTCGAAAAACAGTAAGTTGCAAAATATAGTTTTTTTTTTATTATACAGTGCTCATTTCTTTTAGCTTTCAAATACCGTCTAAACCAATCATTTCAAGTTCACAACCAAAAATACGAAATTCTAATTATAATGTTTTAAGTACTGACACCATAAATAGCTCATCAACGTTAATTAATCCATTCGACGAAAAATCATCTTTAATTGATAGCCATAAACCAATTACTGTGGCGAATAATACAAATAATGTTACGTCTATAGTGGGCAACAACAATAAAGGAAATTGTTTCCAAGATTTAGATCCATTCGGAATAAATATGCAAAAAATTCCTATGAATCAAATTCCAATTGCAAGTTCAAATTCAAATCTTGGCAATATTAATTTTCTACAACCAAATAATACAAATTGCCAAAACAACAACTCTAGTGCAAATATAAATCAATTAAGTCAGCAAGATATTTTAGACTTTTTAAAATAACTACATGACATGTATAAACATTATATAAAAATACGTAAATTATTGTAAAAACGACATTATATATTAAAAATATATGTATAAATAGAAAAAATTATAGTTAAATTATTTTTTAGCTTTAGATTTTTTTCTATGTCCCTTTTCTGAATTTGAAGAAAAAGATGGAGAACTCGAATTTTTCGATCTCGTTGAACTTGCACTTATTTCTTTAGAAGTATTTTTCGATTTATCCCTAGAGCTCTTATGTGTTGGAGATGAATCTTGAGTTCTATGATATGGCGATGAAGAAGCAGAAGACGATGGTGTTGATACTGGAACATTTGTTTCAATTGGCACAATTTTACTGCAAGTACTGCAACACCAATCTTCATCATTAGCATCAGCATCAGTAATGCTTGGTTTATGACATTCCTGATGATACCTGAAATTATAAATCTTAAATAATTGCAATTGATATAAGCAAATAAATTACAGTTTTTGACATGTGTTACACTCAACTAAACGATTCCCTGCAGTTAAAACCATTGCACCGCAAAGTACACATACCAAATCTCCAAATTCCTAAACAAATGCAAAACACATTACCTACTAAATAAAATCTAAATCTACTCCAATATTTACACTTACTGTAAGATTCTCTTCTTCTGAATGTATACTAATTGTTTCTTCCGGAATTGCTGGAGAGCCAATTTTTTCTGCTGGTTTTATTGTCCTAGGGAATGTGGTCTCTTCGTCTGGAAACAAAAACAAATTTAACTATAATCATGTTTTTAGCAAAATAAACTTTATTAATACTGTACTTATAAACTTTTTATTTAAAGTATTGATTAGGGTTTTGGAATATCCAAAACGTTGCTTAATAATTTCGTCTAATGTTATTCTTAATTTTTCAGCAGAATCAGATGCATTTGAATGCAATAACTTTAAAGACATTTTAATAACAGGATCTATTTCAGTCATTTTTCATATAAACAATATATGGGTGGAAATTAAATTTTCAATTGAACAATGTAGCTGCCAAAAATTATGCTTAGTTTGTCACACTCAGTAACACTGAAAAAGGAGAAAAAAAATTTTCTCCTGACTCCTTTGAAACTTAACGAATGACAGTTTATAAACAAAAGAGTCGTCAAATACCGATAAAAAAATTTTTTAATGGCATTACCCCACTTCACACTCGAGCATCGTGCAGCTGCAGTCAGGGCTGCCACTCAGAAAAAAAATTTGTTTACCAAATCGGCTTTGAAATTTTACCAAATGGACAAAAAAGTTACCAAAATATTCGTTATCGAAACACAATGGTTTTTACCTGATATTAAAATTTATTTATATATTATAAAAAAATAAACAAAACAATTATTCATATATGCAACATAAAAAAGCAAACAATTCAATATATACAAAAACTAAAAAAGAAAAATAACAAATTCTGAAGAAACAAAAAATGTTAAAACTTAAACGACTTAACTATTTATCAACAAACAATATTAATTGTCAAGGAACATAAAATTTTTAAAGTAAAATATGTAAAACGTTCTAAAGGTTATTAGGTTATAGGTTATATATAAGGTAAAAAATTTTATATATATATATATATATAACTTAAACTAAAATTAATTTTTGGCAGACCAAACTCTACAAGCCGATTTATTTCCTTTATCCAGTTCCTTAGCCATTTCCTTTCTTTTCTTTTAGCCATGAATATTTCTCTGTCCACTACATTTGGAATTTCCTGTGATATTTTTCACGTTCACTACTTGCTGAACTTAAATTTAATTCTTCACAATCAAATTCATTTAATTTTCTCAGAATCACCGTAACAGATCCATTATTTTGTTCACCTTGCGAATGAGATTCATCTACAAGCCGAGCGTTTTTGTTCACAAGATATCTTCAGTAAGAAGTTTGTTATGAATTATGTGTCTTAAATTATTTTAGCAAATTTGTAACTTATTTTTTCATTTTAAACAAACGTAAAAAATTAAGATTTTAACAAAATTAAAAAATTTTGTTTTAAACAAACTTAAAATATTTCCTTAATGTTTTGCAATTACGTTAAGGCTATGTAATTATGTGGTGGCTTAACAATATTTTAACTTCATAGTTCATTATTTTCAAAACTCGATTTTTTTAAAAATTGGTCCTGATTTTAATTTTTGCTATTCTTCAAATTATTCCAAAAAAATTACCAAATTACAAAATTACCAAAAAAGATATTATCTGAATAAAATTACCAAATTTGGTAGAAAATTACCAAAGTGGCAGCCCTGGCTGCAGTGCTTTGAATTTATAGGAAAGGGGTATAGTACGTGTGAAATGAGGTAATGGGCAAATCGATTCAAGGCTTCCTTTACTGACTCGAGAAAGTTTTGCCAATAGATGTCAAATTGATGTATTGGCATATTTAAGTACGAAGTAACAAGAAATAACGTAATGCAAACAATAATTCTTTAGGTATTTTTCGATCCCTATCTAAATCCAAATTTCGTGCGTACCAAGGAGCACTAACCATGTTACGTAAAATTTCACTTTGGAAAATTTGAATGCTCTGAATATTTATTTGTTTGGCGCAACCCCATAGCTGTATGCCGTACAACCAAATAGGTTTAATTATTTCGTTATATAACAAAATTTTATATTCTATTGGCAATCTACATTTTCGATGTAGGAGCCAATTAATTTGTCTGTATTTCGATTCTAATTCCATCTCAGCTTGACATCTAATGTCATTCCTAGGTATTTTACCTTGTTTTCTTGAGGAAGTCTACTCCATTTAATTTTACGGCTGGGAAATTTTGTACGATTTTATTTCTAAAATTTACGTGGACAGACTTTTAAGTTCATTAAACTTAATTTTCCATTTCTTGGTCCATCATGATGACCATGGGTAGTAAAAAAAAATGGTCTAGCAATACTTTTATATTCCGAAAAATCGTCCAAAAAATTCTGCAAAATCGGTGGTAAATTGTTTATAGTTGGATTTTTTGCTTAATTTTATCGACGATTCCTCTGAATAAACTAAAACACATGAAAAAAATTTGAATGTCACAAAAAAAATCTGCACGCTACTTTATATTTTTATTGAAAATTGACACTTCAATTTTGAAGTGTCAAACTAAAAGAAAAAAAAAGTAAATATTGTTTACATTTTTAGTTTTTACAATTTGTGCAGGAAAGTGGAAGTTTTGTGCGCGTTTCAAAAAATTTAAATTGATAGTATGTATATTTTAAGTCCATATTTTTTGATTAATAAATTGATTGATGATTATTGGCATTTTAATTTTTAATTCCAAATAAAATGTATTGTGTCAAACAACTTAGAAATAGGTTACGTAAAAATAGGTTAATTTAGCTGTCAAAATCTTGTCAGAAAAGTGCTGAATATCGTAATATTTTTTCTCCCGCTTTCTTATTGATAGTTACTTTTTTTTAACGACGATAAATCGCCGATCATTTTTCCATCAAAATCGCTTACAGCTTTAAAAGTTGTTTATACTACTGTATACTATGTGTGTGTATATACTGTATACTATAATATATATGGTCTTGCCATATAGGTGGTTTTGTTTTGACTCGTCGCGTCACTCTACTCATTAAATGCACCAAAGTTTCATATTTCTGAAAACGAAAAGCAAAATCACAAATGTTAAATATCAAAAGATTAGTAATTTAAATTATACAATACCATTGTAAGCATTAATAATTACCTTGTTTACATTTGGGGGAAAAACGTACCTTTTTCCACCTTCATATTTACAACAGGGTGAAAAAGGTGCTTTTTTTTGCCAAATCATGTCAGAACATTGGTACATTAGAAATAAAACGACGATTTCTTTGCATTTCTTTTTCATTTTGTTCCGACATGTATGCAATTTTATTTTTTGTATGTGTTTTTCTTTTACCATCCCGCTTTCCCCCCTTGCCAAAAATTTTTGGAGTGATGGGCGTTTTTCCACCAAATGTAAACAAGGTCAATGAAGGGTTGTTAAAGGATTTAAAATTAATGGCAAAACTACTTTCCTTTTTAATTTTTTTCTAATAGATGCTAAATAATTCAAGTTGAGTTAAATCTTTAGTTTTTTAAGAGCTGAATTGATGCTGTGTTATATTATAGGTTGTAGCTAATTAGCTGGTATAAATGCAAATTATTTCATTCAAGCTCAATTAACTAAAACGTGCATATACAGAGTGAGTCGTAAGTAAGTGCTTTGTCATAAATCATGTAGGGGATAATGTGTAGGCAAAAACAAATAATGGAGTTTTCCAAAAATTAATTTTAAGAAGTATTACAAGTTCAATTGAACCACATTGATCGCTCACAATTATTTTAATATGTAAGTTTATAATGTTCAAATTTTAAATAAAAAATCAATAATGATACTTCATAAGACATTTGTATCACTTAATTCGCGAGTAGGATTAAAAAAATTAAATGTATTAACTCGATTCTGGTGTTTCGAAACGATATTTATGAAAAACATTTTATTGAAATTAAATGGTATAAAATTGTAATTATTTTTTGTAAATTATTATAATTGCTAATAGGAAATAAAATTCTTATCAAAAATGACAAAACATTTTTATATATGCATATAACATGGTTTTTAATATGACATGTGTACATACACATTTTTTACGTATGAGTTAAAAATATCAGAGATAATTATAGAAAATTTAGTTTCAGCGAGCTAAATTTCATCCGATATTTTCTGAACGCTTGTACCGATATTTCTGTGTTTTTTCGATATTTTTCGATTTTTCGATATTTCTGTGTTGTCACACAAGTAGTGTTTTAGTATCTTCTGCCTATGCTCTAAAAATATCGCCGATATTTTTTCTATGAAAATTAGCTTTTAGAGACAAAAACTTAAAATTCTACTACACTGAAGAGAAATATGTAACTACTGTTTTTTTTCTAACTAAGCGGCATTACTTGAGTTGAGTTTAAGTATAGAAGAATTTTTGTTTAATAAAATAATAAACAAACATTTGTAAAGCTAAATCGTTTTCTAAAGTAGATAATAATTTAAATAATAAAAAAATGGTAGAATAATTTTAGTGTAAAGCAAAGTATCAATATATTTACATATAAATATATATAATACATATATATATTAATATTGTAGCAAAAAGATAACATTGTTTATTTTAAGGATTAAAGTGAAAATCTTAATTTGAAATGTATAAATTCACTGCAATTGTTTGTTTCCTTTCTTTGGTTTGTAAGTAATATTTTTAATTTTATAAATGAATCAATAAATTATTTTATAAAAAATATATTTTATATATATAAATAAAATTACGTGCTTTGTTTTGGAGCGAAATATTTTTTTTTCATGTACATAATTAGAAGTATTGTAAATATGAATGGCTGCCAAAAATAGTGTGTATAACAAAGCCGGTGTAAAAACGCTTTAAAAAAAAATTACATATTATGTAGTTTTATAAGTTTGTTAAATTTTAATAAATATATATTTTCTTTAATACACAGATATATCTTATCAAAACCCAGTTATTTCTGATACATCTCCTGAACAAATACATGAAATTGGAGAAAATGCTACTCTTAATTGTACTGTAAAAAATGAAGATAAATATGCTGTGACTTGGACTAAAGTACAAGATTCTGGTGATGTTGTTTTATCTCTAAGAAATTATTTAGCATTAACAGATCCAAGATATTCAATAAACGTTTATAATAATTCAGATAATACAGTGTACTCATTTGTTATAAATTCTGTTCAAGCAAGTGATAGTGGTCTCTATCAATGTGAAGTTGTTGTATCAGTATCACAAAAAGTTAATAAGACTGTCCATTTATTAATTAAACATCCACCATTTATACCAGATAATTTAATTCAAAATCCATTCACTATAACAGAAGGTACCAAAGGTGAAGTAACATGCCAAGGTGAAGGTTTTCCTAAACCATCTATTAGTTGGAAAAGGGAAAATGATGCGATTATGCCAGGAGGTGGAAATTCTTTAAAGTTAGTAAAATTTATTAAAAAAAAAAAAAAATTTAAAATATTAACTTACGCGATGTTTTTTTTTATAGTGGAAACACTCTAAAATTTAATTCAGCTCACCGATACGATCGTGGTATTTATTATTGTATTGCAGACAATGGAATAGGAAATCCTGCTAAAAAACCTATTCAGGTTGAAGTAGAATTTAAGCCAATAATAACGACCCCAGTCCCAAAAGTTGGCCAAGCAAAGAACTATGCAATTGAAATTGATTGTAAAGTTGAAGGGTTTCCTGCTCCAGCAGTATCATGGTATAGAAAGGATAAACAGTTGCAAAGTACAGGAAATTATTGGTATGAATTTACAAAAAAGTATGTTTTTATATTTATTTATCTTCTCATTCTTATCATAGGATAACAAATAATGCTGGAAAACACGATGTAACAGATTCGGTATTACGTATTGCATCTGTTGGAGAAAATGATTACGGGGATTATGTTTGTAAAGCTGAAAATAAACTTGGAAACTCAGAAGCTCGCATTAATTTGTTTGGTATTGAAAAATTTTTAATTGTGTATATATATTTTTTTGTTTGTTTTATTTAATTTTTCGAGTTTTTTTTTTTCTTTTTTGTAGAACCAGTTATACCTGTTCCTAAAAACTTTTAAATGAATTTTAAAGGTATATTTTACTAGAATTTATTTTATTTATTTTAGTACTTTTTAATTTCTTTTCTTCTGTATTTTTGATTAAATAAATAAATTATTGATCGTTTGTTCAAAAGAAAGAAGAAGGTTGGATTCTCATAGGAATTAGATGCAACTTTGAATAATCTATCAAACAAAGAAAATGGAATTAGTCTTTATATAATTTAAATGATTTCTTTTATAGTTTATGTAAATTTTCATTATTTTTCAATTTTTTATTTTAAAATCTTACAATTATATTTATACTCCTGAAATGTTAACTTGGATTGTTGTTATTTCAATTTTTCCAATTTTTTTTTTAGGTCCAAGGATACCAAACATTCATTATCATGCGCTAATTTCTTCTGGAGCAACCAGTTATTTCATTTATAATTATATTTTTTTAATTATCATGACAATTATGTGTTTTTATGGTATAATATAATATACATTTTAATATAATAAAATTTTTCATTATTTTTTTTTTATTTTACTTAAGTAACTTTTGTAAGAGTGAAATAATGGATTGTCTTTTACCTAACTGAATGCTTTGTGATTATTGTAATTGAAAATTTTTAATAAAATTCATTTTTCTTTTAAAATTTCACCTAAAAATTTTAATTTATTATTTTATTTTGTTGACTTTGTAGAACACTTCAAAACCTAAAACTAAGTACAAATTAAAAAATTGGATAAAAAACTTCAGAAGTTTTAATGTTGTGGAATTTTTATCTATATAATATACATATTTCTTTCAATAAATGTTTCTATAATATTGATACTAAGAGGAAATAAATTATGTATATCAGCGAAAAATTAAATTTTAGAATTTTACATTCGAAAATTTAATTAAAATAATTTTCAATATCTACAGATGATAATTATAAACGTACTAGTTAGAAGTTCAACAGTTGGCTATAAAGATGATTGTTTATTGCCTGTTCATAAATTCTAAAAAAATTCAATCAAAGAGTTTCCATTTATGTAATAGCTTTCTAACGGAAAAGAAAAAAAAGAAAAATTAACAATTGGATGGAAATAAATAGAGCAATGTTCAATCAATATTAGAAGGAAAATGTGCACACTATGAATTGAAAAAAAACTGAAACAAGCAATAATCAATTGTAGATATTTAAGTTTACAAATTTTGAATCCGTTTTTGTTTTTCTTTTAAATTTGTGAATAGTCTTCTTGATACGACATGACTGTCCCAATAGATTTATTAAACTGTTGAAGAAGTAAGTAATTTTCTAACATATATGTATGTATATATTAAGAAAAAATTATAATAATATGGATCTTATTAAAAATTTAATACAGATATGTTGAGCTGTGTTCAATTTTGTAGGAAATGTTAAATATTTTTTAATTTTTAAACTTTAATAGATTCAATTTGTTTTTTAATTTTTAAACTTTTAGGCTGAGATAGTTTACATTCGACTTTTTTTTTAATTTTATCTTATATTTTTTAATCAATGTATTATATAAAGAAAAATAGACATATGTACATAGTTTGTAATCACTAAAATAATTTAAAATAAGAAATTTATTGTTTTGTTATTAAATAAAAATTAATTATTAAAATAAAATTTAAAATTAAAACACAATTTTTTACTTTCTTGATTTTTAGAATACAACATGTATATTTTTACATTTAACTTTTTTTTAAAATAAAATTTTAAAATTTTGCATTTTTAAAGAATACAAAATTGTACTTATTTTTTTTTTAACTTAAAAATTACTAATACGTGTTCTTTACTAATGTTTTTTTTTATATTAAAATTTTTTTTTTTATATAAACAAGCATATTAATAAAATTACATAAATAAATATATTTAATTGAAACTTAAAATATTTTTTTTTTATTTTATACATATTATGTTTGCACATAAGAAAACTTATAAAAAAAACATAGGTATTCATTCTGGTATTATTATAATATATTATTATTTTATTATTAAAATTTTTTTATGGGTAAAATAGATCTTAAACAAAAAATAAAAAACAAAATATAATAAAATGTTCTCATTTTATAATTTAACATAAAATATTTTTTTCCTTTAAAAATTTTTTAATGAAAACACATTCTATGGAAGCATATTTAATTTGTCCACTTACAATTTTTTCTTTTTTTCATGTTCCCTTATTATTCTTTAACATAATTATTTTATATTTTTAATAAGGATCCAGCTCATATTATAATTATATACACCACATTATTAATAATATATAATTCAATTAAGATATTAATTCTTGGTTGGTCAGTTACCGTTAAGTATTATAATTTGCAATTTATAAAATTTATAGTGAATCTTTTATAATTAAGGCAAGATTTAATGAAGAATAACAGCATCTTTAATTTAAATTACAAGTTGTATGCATATAGTTTTCGTAATCCTTATCCGATAATAAGGTTTTCATAAAGTAATTTAATAAACAATAATGCATACATTGGGGTTTGCATTGCATTGTTTCTACAATGATGTACGAACATTTTTTAAGTAAGTGTAGAAAAAGTATAAACAAAAGGAAAAAAATCACATTAAACGTTCTTACATCATTGTAGTAAAACAATAGTGTAATACAACTTCTTTTGCATCATGAAATAATACACCAACCTGCAAATTATAACTAATAAATATATATTAAAAATAAATTGTGCAATTTTTAGGATCTTATCAGATCTTACATAATATTGAATGATTTTATACTGTACAGCAGTTTTTTTTAACAATTTTTTAAAAAGGAGTCATACTCCTCATTGTCGTTCATCAGAACGTAATTAAAAATGAATATTTTTAGGCTATTGGTACGCCACCTATTATCTATTGCAAGAGGTTGAAAAAAAATATTTTCATACATACTGACCTTTTGCAAAAACTATACACATATGTGGCATAGTGCTTGATTTTGTTTAAATTTATATTTAATTTCTATTGTTTATGTTATATTATAATATAATTTTTAATAGTTCATGTTATCTGAGTCCGACAGAGTTTGAATCCGTTATAATATTTTATTTAAATATCGATTACAAGTCTCGGTGGTATGTGTTGTTTTAACCAATATTCTATGTATGAAAAAATCAAAACTTTTATGTATAAAACATAATGTAATGAAGTTGAAATTAATTTTAAAATTTTACAATCTAATTGGAATCCTTAGAAGATAAATATTGAATAAATTAATTGCATTTAATTTTATTTAAAAAAAGAAGTGTTTCAAACAATTTTCTTTATTTTAAGAATAAAAAAAAATAATAAAAAATTAATAATAATTGTTAATAATAATTGTTCAATATAGTTTTTGTTTTAATATTTTAAATCATTTACAATATTTTTTAAAATGTGGTATATTTTGATACTGGATTTATGAAAAAGAAAAACGAATAAGTTTACTTTAATATTTTTAAAAAAAAACAAAACAAAAATTTCCCAAAAAAAAAAAATTATATTTATATTTGGTAGTACAATCATTTTATACAAACTCATTATCATTTTCTTTTTATCGGAATACCTGGTTAATGCATTCTAATTTTCATGTTATTTTCTTATTCATATTATGCATTTAATATTATTTTTTAATTTCTAATAAATTTGTTATAGACTTTTTTTTCCATATGCTAAGCTAACTTATTTTTAAATGTATAATATGTATTATATTATATATATATAATATTTATATTTATAAAATATTTTCATTTTATCAAGAAAGAAAAGAAATATGATTTAAAATATTATTTTTAATATAAATTTTAAACAAAGAAAACAAAATTTATTAATCTACATATATATAATTATAATTTAGTAGTTTTCAGCCACACACTACGTATTATGACATTCCGCTAGTAAATTATATTTAAATAAAATCAAAGATATAATAATAATAAATTAATCACATTTTAGCACTATATAAAATTAAAGCTTCTTTTTTTTACATGATAACATTTCTATATGTATAAGATTTTATTTGAATAAAAAAAAAAAATAATTACATAAATAAAAATGTTAGTAAATACATTTTATCAATTCATAAAATATGTATATTATTTTTGGTATATTGATAATAGTTTTTTGTTTTTAGATGAATCCATTTCTTGAATAAAATAAAAATTTAAATAGCCTAATTTGAACACTGCTGGGAACAAATTTTGCAAAACAAAAGAAAAACAGATACGGAAAATTAAAAAGAAAACATGGTTTAATATGATACAATTAAGAGTTGGTTTAATTATATTGTGTCGCAATTAACTGGTTTCTCTTCATAATTATTTTTAATTTCTTCTTAGAATATCTATTTAGAAATGAAGAATGATTATTTAATGCATAAATCAATTTTTGTCTATTATTTCTACTTATTAATTAATAAATTAATGAATAAAAATAAATAGATTAAACTTAAATAGTTATTTATTACATATGTATAAATAACAAGAAAATTTAATTTGTACTGAAAAAACAGGTATTGGGATTGGAAGAAAATCACTTAAATTTTTGTCGAACGAAATATTTCTTCTTAGTTTTAATTTTTGAAAAATGTGTATGTATATTTATTCAATTTTTGTACATGATATCCGGTTGTGAAATTTCACGCAGTCAAGAAAAGATAGGAAATGTGAAAATAAACAAAATAATTGTTCGTGAATGTTTAAAAGCTCATTCCTTACGGGTTTTAATGTAACAGTAGTAGTCAGTACCCAAAGTTTTTGCAATATATTTTTTTTTTATTAAAGAATGTCTTAAATTATTTTAGTTATTTAATTATAGTATATTAATAGGTATCTACAATAATCTCTTGAAGTTTTAGGTATAACTTAAAAAAAATTATATGTAAGTAGAAAAATGCAAATATTAAATTTTTATCAATTTTTTCCTCCAAATATTACATAAAAAAACTTAGGACATCAAACTGTTAAAAGTTAAGATAATATTTTGTTTTAAATAAATTATATTAGAACGTTATTGATATATAAAATCTTATAAAGGGTTCGTTACCGTTACGTTATTGAAAAAAAAGTTAATTTTAGCATTCTAATAACGTTATTGATATTGTTACGTTATTAATTGTTTTTTACATATCTGTTCTTTATTAAACAAGTTAAAAAATAAAAATAAAAACCTAAAAGCGGACAATTTTTATTATATTTTTATAATTTCATATAATTAATATTTTCCTCTAAATTATGGCAATTTTTAACATTAATTTTCATTTTTTTATTTTGAATAAACATTTTTTTATTTCGAATGAAGTTTTAAAGAAATTGCCATATACCAAATAGATTTTATTGCATGATATTTATAATTTAGAATATGAATGTATTTATTTTAAAATTTAATTGATATTATTGAAATTTGTAAAATACATAGGTACTTTACATTATTTTTTATAAAAAAAAAAATATGATAGTATTATAGTATAGTTTCTTTATGATAGTATGTTTTAAGAAAAATTACTTTATTTTTAATTAATATAAATTGAAATTAAAATTGTTACTGTTTTTCTTTTATTTTATATAAATTTTATAGAAATAGTTGCCTATATAAGAGAATCATTTTGTAGCTGATTTTGAAATTTTATTTGGTTTCCTACTAATGCTTAGAAAGAAATATGTTTTTTTTTTTCTTTTATGATAACATTCATATTTGTGTTTTAATTACAAATTCTTAGATATATGGGGCTTTACTTCATTATTATTTTTCTATCATTAATTTTTTTTTTTAAAGAAGGGTCTTTTTTTTTAAAGATTACTAAATAATTATACATATATGCAAATATGTATACTTTATATAACTATATATACTATCTGTAAATATTTATATAAATATATACATATGAATATTACAAATCTTTAAAATGCATTTAATTAAATTTTTTGTGTAATTAACAAACCTTTTAAGCAAATGTGAAAAAAATTAATATAAATGTTATTTAAATTTTAATTCTTTGTTAACTACAAATCATTTTTTTTTAATTTCAAAGATACATATTTTGTGCACAATTATTTTTACTTAATAAATTTGAAAAAACAAAATAAAAATTAAAAATTGTTTTTGTTAAATTATATTTATGATATATAATTAAAATTAAAATAAATAAAAGTAGATAAAAACAAAGTTAAATAAATATTAAATTGCGTAAAGTTTAATCTATTTTATTAACTAAAAGAAATAAATTATTTATATCATCACAATAATGTTAAAACAAATCATTAAGTTACACAACTTAATAAAATCTACTACAAATCCAGTATATTCTCTTTTTTATTTTTAAATGTAAGTTTCACCGATTTAATTCAAAATTACTAAGTGTTTGAACATCAATATAACCACTTAACCCTTTTATCATTCATATTTAGATAATGAAAAATAAGAAAATCATCCCAAAATAATGTTCATTTAAGTGCGAAATCTTAACTCCATTTCAAGTAATTAATATTTCTTCCTTGTTGTTCATAATTTAAAAAGAAACTGTAAAGTTAATTAATTTCGTTATTAATATTGTTGAAAAAATTATAAAAACAAAAAAAAAAAAAGCTTAGTAGAATATAAAGATTTTTAAAGTTGCGAAAAAAAATTGGTATTTAGTTTTTTTTAGGAACATGGTAACCTATCATATTCTAAAATAATCATATTACATTTATTTACTCACTCAAAAGTACATATTATATACATATAATCTATAATTTAAAAAATACATATATATAAAAAAAAATAAATAAAAATACACAATTAATTAGGAAATAATATATTTTTAAATATTAAATAATATTACAAATACGTCTATGTATTTATATTTATTATAAAATAATAACATAAATTGAAACAAAAATAAAACATTTTTTTTTTAAAAAAACATTTAAATAACATAATTTGAATGAAAAATAAATACTACATTTAATTGGTTAATCTAACATTAATTTAATTTCTTTGGTTTTTTATGAACATAAAATTAATATAAGAGCAAAAATAAATAAAAAACTAATCAATAATGTTTGTTGCAGCACCCCTAAATAAATTATTTATTTATTTATATATTTTTTAAATGTTTATATAAAAATAAATATAAATTTATAAAAACAAATAAATAATAAATAAATAAAAATAAATTTATAAAACAAAAAAAAATTATATCTTATATTATGTATATATATATATATATATTTATTTATAAGAGTACACATAAGATATATATATTTATATATGTATATATATGTATATATATATGCTTAATTAACAAAATTCCTAAATTATATATATCGTTGCCCATAATTATTCAAAGTATAGGAAAATGAATTTGTTATATTTCCATAAAATACACCAAATTCACAGATTAGTAGAAATACAATTAAACAAAAATATTGTGTATTTTTTATCACAAAAATATTAAAATAATTTTCAAAAAAATGCAAAAAAATTCAAAATTTTTATATACGAATTATATAAATTTCCATATGTAACTGCAATTTATACATTCATATATATATATATATAATATACATACGGCAATATAATAATCGTATTATAAATGTAACTGCAACGTCAATTTACTTTTCAAAATAATATTTAATTTTTTATTTTAAATATTGATAGCAAATTAATACACACATGATTATTTCAAACTTTTTATAGAATAACACTTTTTTTTGTTTTGTAATTTAGATATTTTTCGGAAATTTTCAAGTAATAGAATTAAAATTTTATTTTATTTTAAAATTATAATATGTATGTATAATTTATATTTTCAATAATTTAAAATAATCTCCTATGTTGGAAAATAAATTAGAATATAAGTATACAAGAGTATAAATAATAAATTAAAAATAATTATGTAGTTTTAACTTATATAAAAGTAACAAAATAAAAACTTTAAAAGTTTTTCAAAACGAATTGATAATGTATTCTTTGTATACCATTTTTTTTTTGTATTTTGTGTGTATCAATTAAATTGAATAAAATGAAAATGTAAATCATTTATAAATCTTTATGATTAATTTAAAAAATATTAAAATAAAGTTTAAAAGTTTAATGTTTTTAAAAAAACCAAATAACTTTGCAGTAGATCAGGGTACTCAAACATAATGCAAATTTGAGTCCATCATTACGCTTGTTATGGCTTTAGCATGTTTTCATATTTAAAATGATTGAAACTATATATGTACACTAGTTTAATATAATATTTAAATTTTTTTTTTGAATAATTTTTATCTTAATTTTTTTCTTATTTTTACATATATTTAATATGTATTAGTTTTTTTTCTTTTTAAATTTAATTCAAATTTTTATACTTCAATTATAATTTATCTAACTAACCAAAAATTAACCTTGAACATTTTTCTAATTTTGCAAATAAAATTATTTTATTTATTCTAAATTAAAATATGTATTTAATAATAAAATGGTAGCACAAAATTTGATTGCATTTTTCTATTCTAAAATAAATATGTAACAAAAGAATTTTATTCTTGTAAAATTTTAGTTAAAGTTGTAAAATCGATTATTTAAAAAATACAAATAAATTTAAATTTGTTAAATTTAATATTATTGAGTAAACATTTTGTTTTTGTTAGCTATACAAATAAAACGGCGAAGAGAAAAAGAACTTTTGTTTTGCTTGTTATTCTCAAAATATTTAAATAATATTTAAATTAAAATAAAATATAAGTCACAATAAGAAATATGTATATTTTGTTTTTAAATTAAATATTACTAAAATTATATACTGTACTTAAAAATATATTTTTACAAGAGTTTGTTCTAATTGAAATATTGTTAAGTGTTTTAAAAAAAATATTTTCTAAAAAAAAATCTTATTTCAATAAAAAATTAATGTATTTCCAGTAACATTAACTATTGATAATTAAAAATCTTTTCTTTTTTTTTTGTGTATATGTATTATATTTAAAAAGTATTTATGTTTTTAATTTCAATACTGTTTTAGGTATTTATATTATATCTTAAAATAAAAAAATTTTCTTAAAAAATATTTTCCACTTAAAAAAATTTAAAAAAGATATTTTATTTTTCAATTTCTTTTATATATATTTTGTCCTATTTTTGTGCTTCAGTAAATTCAGTTTACTTAACATTTTTCAAATGAATAAAACTTTGTGATATTACATACTTTCTTTTTACTATTTTTTTATTATTTTAAAGTGAAGTTAAACTTCATTAATCTGTTTAATAATAAACAAAAGAAATATTAAAATATAGATTTCTAACTGAACAATGTATATAACCAAAAACTAAAAAACTGTATAAAATTATTCTCTTAATACATATAAATATAAAAAACTGATTTAATTTTCATTTTATTTTAACTTATTTTTAATTCAAATCTACATATAAAGAAAATTTCAGTTTTATTATTGGTAATTAATTAATTAAACAACAAAATCATAAAATTAATGGGTTATACTTTAATATACGCTTATGTCAATTTAACTTTTTTTATTAAAATTAAGCTTCGGTTAACAACTTTGTATTAAGCGAATAAATTTCTAATACTCACAAAACAAAAATTTAAAAAAGGTATTTTAAAAATTTTTTTATCAGCATATTCTTCAAGAAAATTTTATTTAAATATATAATTATATTTTATTGATTTTATAATTATTATGTTTTTTAAATTAAATTGAAGCTTCAATTTATTTAATATTTTAAACTAAACTAAAAATCAAAGAACAAAAATTTTTTTCTATGTTTTAATCAATTGAAATGAAAACTTAATTTCATCACGAATATCAAAAAAGTACAGTTGACAAGCCCATTGCAAAGAAATATTTGCAATGTCTATCTTTTATCTAATTAATTTATTGAAATTTTAAAGCAATATTTTTAATAATTCATGTTAAAGCATTTTTTTTTTGGTAAATGATAACTTGAAACAAATAATATAAATTTGATTTATTTGCAATGTTTTTTAAATAAATCTATTTACAAACAAAAAAAAAAGATAATTATTATAGTTTATATTATTTAATAAAATAATACCCCGTTGATAAAATGTAATAAATATTCTATTTTTTATACATATTTTATGCATTATCTAACCTTGTTTCTTAATTTAATAATGGTAATAATGTTTGGTTTCCTTAGTTTTTTTTTTTTTTGGTTTTCAGAGTTAAAATTTATTTTTAATGTACTTTACGTTCAGGACCAAAATCAAGGTTTATAAATGAAAATCCAGCAAATTCTTCTTGATTAATACATCGTATAACATCATTTGGAACGGGAGTTAAGACTGGTTCCTCTTTTGTAAATTCTGTATCAAAATTGGAAGCATCCCTTGCATTTTTCTACAAAAATAAAATTAGAACCATCAATTTAAATTAATATTAAATGTAATAGAAAGAATATGTATTACCATTTTAGGCCGAAAAGGAGGCTTCACATTGCGATTTTCAAGTTCGGTCCAATCTAATTTTGCAAAGAATGGATGTTTACGAATTTCATTTTCATTTCCAGTACAACCTAATCTTTGAGTTGGATTTTTCGTTAAAAATCCTAAAATCATAGTTTAAATAAAAATAAATTATGATTTACCATAGTTTTTTACACATTACCCTTTAAAATGGACACAGCTTCTCTGGATAACCAAACAGGATACAAAACGTCATCATGTAATATTGAATCAAATAGTTCTTCTTCATCATTTGCTTCAAATGGTGGTTGACCAGCCATCATTTCATACATTAATACACCTAAAGCCCACCAATCAACAGAAGCTCCATACTCTTGCTCTCTCAAAATTTCAGGAGCTATATAATCAGGTGTACCACAAAATGTTGTTGTTAGAGCTTCACCAGAAATTCCCTCCTACAAAAAAAAATTTGTTTTATATAATTTTTACTTTTAAATATTAAAGAAAAACTATGAACCTTGCACATTCCAAAGTCAGCTAATTTGCAATGACCCTCTTGGTCAAGTAAAATGTTATCTAATTTTAGATCTCTGTAAATTACACCATGTGAGTGAAGAAACTGTAATGCTAAAGTAACTTCTGCAGCGTAAAATGCTGCTCTGGTTGCTTCAAAACGTCTAGCCTTTTGAATTTGAAACATTAAATCACCACCATTAACGTATTCCATTACAAAAAACAGGCGATCCTAAAAATTAAAACAAAAATCAAAATACAATTAAAAATATAATTTTTTTATTATTAATACCGGCGTTTGAAAACAGGAATGTAAGGCTGTTAAAAATGGATGTTTAGCTGCTAACGCAAGTATACGTTTTTCTGTCATTGTACAATCAACATCATCATCTTGTATAATGGCATCTTTTTTCAAAACTTTTATTGCATAAATTTCATCAGTTCCTTTCTTTTCTGCTAACATTACTTTACCAAAAGAACCTTTACCTAATACTTTAATAAAAGTGAAATCTTGCAAACCCATTTTTCCAGAACGACTTTCAACAAGCTGTTCAAATTGTGATAATTTTGATTGGCCAGTAGATGATGATGGCGGCTCTCTACCATTATCATCTTTTTGTTGTTCTGATCCAATTTGTTCTTGTTCTGGATTTAAATACTTAATTGGTCGTCTCGGTGGTGCATTTTTATCCGGTGAAATACCAAGTTGATTTAATATTTCTGCTAAATGTTTTGTATTAATACCACATGTATTTGCTACATTCTTTTGACATCGTTTATGTACATTCATATTACAAACTTCACATTGTAAACCTTGTTTTACAATTCCATACAATAAGGAACCGCAATGATCACAAAATGTAAAACGCCTGTAGTTATGCACCACAAAGCGATGTGGAACATTTATTTGAAATCTTTGACCTACTGGACCGGTTTCAGCACGTGTTTGCTAAAATATTTTTAATAAAAAAAAACATTATTTAAAAACTTACTTAATATATATATTAATATTTAAAATAAGACAACCTCTTCTCGCATTCCAGGACATTTTGTTACAACTGACCTATGACATCTTTTATGAACAACGCAAGTGCATACTAAAAAATATAATCATTTTAATATTAATATTTTGTTTTTTTTTTTATAATTTTATTAAAAATTAATTAATTACTTATACATGCCAAATAAAATATTATATATATATATATATATATATATATATATAATAAATCATACTATATAGAACCACCAACATACATAATTCATTCAAGAGACTATGTTAAATTTTTATAGAGAATACATAAATTTGTTAAAGCAATAATGATTGGTCACATTTTTTTTATCTGATAAAATATTTTAATAATTTGTGTTGTAATTTTGAATTATATTAATTTTAAAATGAGACTTTATAAATTAGTCTCGAATATTGCTAATAAAATAAATACATATTTCTTAAATTATTATAAAGTTTCAAATAAACATTTATAATTAAAAAAAACAAAAACAATATAGGTAAATAATATTATTAGCAAAATAAATAAAAGAAAACTAACTATTCTGCGTATTTCATTTGTAAACCTTTAATTTCTTTTTTTTTTTTTTTTCATTTTTCTCATTATTTTAATTCTAAATTGCATTAAATAAAAATATATATTGCCATGTGTTCATTAAAATTCTCTAGAATATATTAAAGCACATCAATTTGACTCTTATTTTTCTCTATTTAATAAAAAATTTCAAACTAAACAATTAATTTTTAATCAATCTATAATTAGTGTAAGTATTGAATAACTTGAGTGATTACATTTGAATAATTCTAGTATGTAACAGGAAAATTGGTTAGTTTGAATATTTTGTTTTAATAAATTTTACAACATAAGGTTATCATTCAACAACATTTCAATTTATAAACATTTAAAGGAAAAATTAAAACACAAAAAAAAAAAAATACAAAAAAAGAATAATAATTGACAAACAGTTATATGTAATATACTTAAACACACTAAAAAAAACTTAATATCATATTTTGTTTAAAAAAAAAACAATACACAATTCATTATTTAAAATTCAAATATATTAAAAATTCTAAAATTAATTTTAAAACATAATTTAAATACACATTACACAAAATAAAAAAAATTTAAGAAATAGAAAAAAAAAAAGCTTGCGTTGGACATTCAATAATATGATCATTTATTGTTACATATTTTTTAACCCAAATTTAAAGGAAATAATCAAAACTTATATAAAATTAGCACATTAAAATATTGTTTTAAGTTTTTATTAAGAATAATAAAAGGACCAATCTTGAATTTTAACAAAAAAATACAATTACTAAATAGATTTTCTTAAAATCCTTCATGATTTTGATAATAAAAGAATAGTATTGAAAATAAAATAGCTTATTTTTTTTATTACATTAAGTTAATAATTGTAGCTTTATTTAAAATAAAGTTGTTTTAAATCTGGATATAATAATATTATTAGCATCCAATATATAATATTCATTAATATCAATTTGAGTACTTAAAATTGAATGCCCTATTTTGAAAGATAAAAGAAAGAAAAATAAACAATGATTTATAATGCAAAAAAAATTTTTAAAAATGGAAAATAATTTATATCTCGCTATGAAGAGTATTGTCGAGAGGTGCTTTAAACAATCGAAAGCATATTAAATGCTATTCATTTCAAATTAATAATAAAATTTACTTCTAAAACAAAATTATAATCATCTCTTCTATTTTTTTTTTTTTTGATGTTTTTAATGCTTCAAAAAATAAAATTTTTAAAAATTAGTTGCAAAAGTAGTCAGAAAAATTGGATTAATATAAAAGTAAAAAAAAAAAATAACAAATAACTTTATAGTTACAACATCAAGTTTTTTTTTTTAACATGTTGTCTCAACACGTACCTTGACACTGATAGCCTTGTTTACCAATTCCCCTGTAAATGCAAAAAATGTGCATTCTATGATTTTTCAAAAATTAAGTATTTGTAATTTTTATAATTGCCCAAAGAAGAATTAAAGCAAATCAAAGTTATTATAAAAGAAATAATTGTTATGTTCCCCGTAAAAAAATAATATATTCAAAAAAAAAATAGGTATAAAAAAACCAAATAAAGATAAAAATAAAAGAAAATTTAGTAAAATACTAAAAATAAATAGAAAATCCCCATGCATCAAAAATAATTGCCCAAATCAGCCTCATAATTTGTTATAATTTAATATTTTCGTTGCGTTAAAATAAAAATAATATGAAGAAAAATATTTTAATTTTTTTTTTAATTTAATGATTCGCTAATCAAATTAATTACCAAAATAAAAGAAATTTTTGAAATTATAATAAAGTAAAATTATAAAAAAAAAAATTTAAATATAAATTATGTTATTACCATATAAATTCACGACAGTGCGAACAAAATGTAGGTTGACGTAAAAATGTTGCCATAAATTTATGTCCATTAACCTTAAAAGAAAAAAATATTTTAAATAACATAGATTTTAATAGTTATAGTCTTTCAATTTCATATTTGAATGAATACCTGATGTACACGCCTTCGCATAGCTCCCCTTCTTTTTTCGAATCCCGCTCTTTCTTTAAATTCCTTTTTCTTAGTTCCCGCATTTGATGTAGAATCCATAACTGGAGTGCTTTGATCTGCATAAAGAAAATAAAATACACAAAATTGGATTTTAATTGTAATTAATTTTATTATTTTACCCTGATATTTGATTTCAACATTAACATGTATTTTCCCCTGAGGTTCAAGGTCGACCTAAAATGAATTGTATTAACATATTATTCAATTCAATGTTTAACTCCTTAAAAATTCTTAAAACTTACCCATAAATCTTGAACAGAACATTCTCTATGTTGAAGATCTTCAAAAGGAATAGTACAATTGGCAACGAATTCATCTGGTGGTAATGCAGCATCATGAAAAACTGTCAAATTAATATTTTTGGCATTAATTACATCGTGAATGAATTGTTCATTCCAAACAGGATCAAAGGTTTTTGCCTTAGTTGTTGTTTGATCTAGAAAATTTAAAAAAATATATGTATAAGTTAGTTAAATATTTACACAAAAATATAAATACATATGTATTTAATGAAAAGGTACATACAATTTATAAGTTAAGTAAAATATAAAACAAGGCAAATGCGATTTTTACTAATGTAATAGGGGATAACACTTTTTTCCATTTATATACAGAGTGATTCGCAAGTAAGTGGTATATGTCAACCACCCTGTAGGAAATACCATGAGGACCAAATTTTTGTATGGAGGCTAAGTTATGGGTTCAATAGTTTTAGAACTATAGGGCATTAAAGAAAATTTGGGGCTGTTTTTTTTGTTTTAATTAAAATACCCATAACTGTAAAATTTTTAACTTTAAAACGTTTTAGAGCAAAACCTAAAAAAAAATAGAGATTTAAAACCAATACTTTTAAGAAAGCTACTTTCTCATTCTATAAAATCTATTTTCAGAATGCGAAAATCTTGTTCGGAACAGAAGTTACTTATGGGTATTTTATTCAAAACAAAAAAAAACACCCAAAAATTTTCTTTAATGCCCTATAGTTCTAAAACTATTGGACCCATAACTTAGCCCCCATGCAAAAATTTGGTCCTCACGATATTTCCTACAGGGTGTTATACGTCAAGGCACTTACTTGCGAATCAGACTGTATACATATTTTGACATGATGTTACAATTTAATTCTTAATTGTCAAAGGGAAATAACATGCAGTTAATCCCTTGACTTTAAGAACTAAGATTAAAATATCAAATCTTAATAAGCAGTTTTTTTTTTTTTGTAAATTGCCTTTAAATTAAAATGTTAACAGAATAAACTCTATAACTACTTATTTTTATTCAACCTGATTTTTCTTATTCGTTACCTATTGATGTTTTTTTTTTTTTGTCTTTTGTAATAACAAAAACTAAATTTTATTTTAAAAATTTTCGTATTTCCGTATTTAAGAACTTGTTTGTCATACTATTCAAATTATTGTTTAATTGCCTAAAGGTTAGTACATACTATTAAGTATATACTTTGCTATATACAGCACTGTAGTTATTAAATTTATTATTTCCTCTATGATTAAAAGGATGAAAATTTAATTTTGATTAGATTTCTTTTGGAAATAAATTTGAAAGTGATATTTTAAAATATTATAATGAAAACTCAGTTTAATTAAAACTCAATTAATAAAAAAAAATACACATACCTTTATAAAACAAAGGTCATAAATTAGTTATTTAAACACGATTTATTAAAATTTAAAACTATTTTATTTAACACAAACCACAAACATGAAATTAAACCTACATAATTCTTGGTACCTATTTTTCAACTTGTTATTTGCTAATTAAGATTTTTTTTGTAGAAACATAATAACTACATACATATATAAATACATAATATTTAAATTATAAAAATTATATTTATAAATTATAAATTACAAATTTTAATTATAATTTTTAAATTCCATAAATTTTTATGTATGTATGTACATATTTTTTTGTATTATTCATATAAATATTTATGACCGCATACATAATGTATTGAAATATAAACAATGCATCAATATTTTATTACAACTATTAAAGAACAAAAGGCAAAAAAATTTTTTTTAATTAAATGTACATATAAGATAATTAAAATGTAATTGACTATCTTTTAATTTAAGGATAGAGCAGAAGCTTATAAAAAAAAAACTGGTTGTAGCTCAATAACCTAATGCTAATGCTACCTATATAATAATATATTAATTATATATGTACATACATATGTATGTAGTATTCATTAAAAAAGATATTATTTTTTTTTGCATGTAGCTAACTTATATTTTTAGTAATAATCTATTATGGTAATTTTCTTTTACATAAACATTAGTTATAAAAAACATCCTTCAATAGTTTGTAATAGCATACCTACGTCCTACATATATTACATATTACATTACCTAAATAAGAACTTTTTGTTCCTCTAAATATAAAAAATATTTTTTAATAAGAATTTATGTTTTTAAATTCGTTTAAAATTGTAATTTTTGTATTAAAAGTATATTGGTATTTTGTATTAAAATATTTAAAATAGGACGATCGATGCTTTTAATCAGAAATAAAAAATTTTTTTTTTAGATTATAATTAATCCAATTATCATTTAATTGAAAAATAATTCAAGAAATCATCTTTTATCAAAATTCGATTGTCTTACGTAACATAACTAGCAGAAAATTCTTTAAATTCTTAAAAAAATTTCATTTAATTTTAACAAATTTAAAAAACAATTTTATGCATTTTAAAAAAAGTTAATAGGTAATTTTAAAAAGAAAATTGAATAGATTATGAGATGATTTACATATTATATTTATTCCATCTAATCTATAATAAAAAAATATAACAATAATAATTATAATTAATTAATAATAAAATAACAACAAAAAAGTGAAAACTTCTTATAAGAAAATTATTAATTTATTATTTTTACTTGTTCTTTTGCAAAAACAAGTAATCAGAATATATACGTATATGTATGAAAATAATTATATACATTTTTATGTTATTATTCATATGAATAAATTAAATTATTTAAAATGTAATTTTAAAATCGAATACTTATAGTTAAACTATAAACAAGAAGAGTTTCTGATTAAACTTGAAATTAAACCTGGTTTAATGTTGTTTTTTAAAGTAAAAAAATATAATTATGAACATATTAAGATTGTATTATCATTATCAAAAATGTTTATTATAAAAGTTTTAAATTTATATATACTTATCAAAAACAAAAAAATTAAGTTTTTAAGAAAATAACAAATATATATAGGTATATAATATACGTTACTCACTTAAAATAAAACATAAAAAGTTATAAAACCATTTAAGTATACAACTATTATTTAATTTTACTATTTAATTAATGTATGTATATGTAATAAATTAGTTGAGCTATTACCTAAATGAACTTCATCGACATCTATTGAAACATACGGATCCATAGGTTGATCATCAGGTTTCCCAAAAGCCATATTGTGCCTTTTTTGAAAGTCAGTGGGACGTAGCCCGCATGCTTCACAAATTTTTAATTGCAGTTTGCCCGTGAACATTTTTTTATATTTATTTCTATATATATATATATATATATATATATATTATATTTATAATATAATATTATATATGTATATTTTTTTAAATTGTTCCTATTACAAATATATAATTATATATATATATATATATATATATATATATATATGTATGTATCTAAATATATGTATATTGTTTAATTTTTTTTTTTTACAAAGTACTAAATCAATTTCATATAGTTATTTTTTATTTGCAATGAACAAATTAATGATTTTTATATTACTATGTACTTTTAAAAATTGAATAAATTATTATACTTTTAATATTATATTAAATATAATTTGTAATATTTATATAAAACACCTAAATTTCTACTTAAAAAAATTTTTCAAGTACAATATTTTTTCTCCATAAAACAGCACTTTTTCATTTTTTCATTTTGGAATTTATTTTTTCTTAAACAATTTAAATTTTTTTTTTTTTAAATAAAAAAAATTAAATAAAATTAAAAATGTTGGTTTTTTTCCAATCTAATAATTTTTTTTATATATAAATTTATAAACTACCGTGAAATAGTTACAGAAAAAAAAGAACTTATATCATAAAGTAGACACCTATCAATAATATATACTTTATAAAGAAGATATACATTTGCTTTTTATAATTGAAAGAAATTTTTCATAATACATAACACTAAAATTATTATTTTTCTTTTTAAATGCCAATTTAAGGCAAATTTAAGTCATAAAACATTTAAAATAATATTTTATCTTTTTCTAAAATATTTCTATTTTCTTATTTATTTAAACACTAAAAATAAAATCTATTTTATTTTTTTTTTAATATCCTAATATTTTCAATTGCCTTCTTTCTTGATTTTTCAGCTCTTACTTAATTTCTCCTCTTTTCTCTACTGGATTGTCTTTGGATTCCACAATCCACCTTTTTCTCAGATACTGAAACTGCACTAGATTTTGAAACTATTTTGTAAAAAAAAAATATGTACATTTATACATATCCTATATGTGATATATATTATATACATATGTATATAATATTTATTATTAATAATAAAAAATGAAATAAAAAAATAAAAATGATATGTTAAAGTACCCAAGAAAATTAACGCATGCTTATTAAAGAGATTTAGCCAGATTTAGCTAGTGCTGATTGCTGAATACCACTTTACCCGATAAACTTGATAAAAAGATAGTTTATTGTATTGAATAAAATTGTTATATAAAATGATACGAATCAAATGATTAAATTTAAATAATATATTAATTAGATTTTTTTAAATATTTAACTATTGTTTATTTTAATTTTTCGACTATTCCCATTAATGAAAAACAACAATGATCATATTCTGGTTCTAAAAACATTTTCCAAAGCACTTTTCTTAAATTAAATTTAAATTATAAAGGAATTTTCTATACATTTATATTTTATTTAATTTTTTTAACATAATTAACTGTTAATTATACTTAATAAACAAATATTAATTTTTTAAAACTATATTTAATAAATTAATGTTTACAATTACGATTTGTTGTGAACGTAAAACGTGAGTTTCTTTTGAAATTCTCCCTTTTATTTTTAATGATCATTTTATTTTTATATTTGGAATCCCTATTATAAATTCTTTTCTGTTTTTAATTACAATTCATTTTTAATATTATATTCATTTATGTTTTAAATATGTTACATAAAAATTTACGATATGTTATTCTTGTATACTAGTTATTTTTATTTAGTATAGATAACTCATAATTTTTTAAACCAATTTAATAGATTTAATTTTATTTTCAATTTATTAATTTTTTTTTTATTATTATAAGAAATTTAATTAATATTTATTAATATAAAGCTTTAATTGACAACTTATTATTTTTATTTTATTTAAAAATTATTTTGCTATCTAAAAATTTGTGCAACATTTAAATGTTGATAAACATTTTAGAAAGTACATATTTTGACAAAATTAAAATCTGTCAGATTCAAATCAAGATAAATTAAATTCTTTCATTTTATTAAATATTTGGCACATGCGGCGACGCACAATTAACCGCCCGTGCTACAACACAATTCACAAATAGACTGAAATAGACTGGTCAACACTATATATGTTATATACATGTACTTATGTACGAAATATAAATATAAAATTATTTATTTAATACTGGAGTTTTTAAACTGCATTCAAAACTTTATTGAAAAAAAAAATTAAAAAATAGGCATTTCGTTCTTGCAAATGTAAGGTGAACTCTTATCCGACTGTATTTATTACTATATAGATTACAGAAAAATTACATTTTTAATGATTAAATTTTATACACATATTTCTATATGTCATATACAGTTTCAGGTATAAAAAAAATGCAATCTTTTAATCGACAATCATCATTTAAGCCAGAGTCATCTGAACCATACCTAAATTATGTGAAGGATTACAAACAAAAACGAAAGGATAAGAAAAAAGGCAAAGAAAGTTTATATCTTAACGTTGGAATATTATCAGAAGTTAAAGGATCCGCTTATATGGAATACGAAAATTCAAAAGTTCTTGCAGTTATTTTTCCACCACAAGAACCATCAAAGTTTGGAGGTACTTTCAATACAAATAATTCGGTAGTTCATGTTGATGTATCTATTCCTCCTTTTGCAACGCATGATTATAAATTAAGAAATCAAAATCAAAGATCGCTTGCTATAATTTTAAAAAAAGCAATTGAACCGATTTTATGTAGACAAGAGTTCGCTACTTTTAAGGTTGGCATATATGTAGTGATTTTAGAACATACCGAACATGTAGAAAGTACAGCATTTAATTGTTGTATTGCAGCATTAGCTGAAAGTGGAATACCAATTTATGATCTATATTCAGCTTCATCTAATTCTAAAGATGCTATCACAGAGGATAATAAGTTGATTGTTTATTCAAAAGACCTTTCAAAGAATCAAGTAACAAATTGTTTTCAAAAAGGATATATGACATTAGAAGAATTTAAGATATCTTTAAATGATAACTTAGAAAAAAATGAAAAAATTCTAAATGTAATCCGTTCTGTTTTAATTAACAAAATAAAAAATAAGAATACATGTTCATAATATTACATTCATATTTGTTTTTTAATTCATATCTTAATAGTAAAAAAAAAATATAATAAAATAACTTTTTATATACTGTAAAATTCTCTTTCGAAAAAAATGTATAAGGTACAAAGAGGAAAATTTAGCACATTTTGGGCTGTTTGAGAATAATAATTTACATTAAAAAAAGTTATACTTTAAGTGCAAATACCATGCTTAAAAATTGTTCATAGTGAATTGTTATAACACCATCCATATCTGTATCATATTGTCTAAATGCAGATGTAAGAGTCTTAAAAGTAATTAAAAACAAATTTAAATACAAATTATAAAAAATATGGTAATAAATTAACTTACACATAAAATGACACAACATTGAATAAAGTCGTCAAAAAGAATAGTTCCTCTTCCAAATCTATCAAATTTTCTTATTAACATTTCAACAAGAGTATCTGAAAGTCTATAACCAAATGCATTCAATGCGTTTTTTAATTCAGTTTTATCAATATTTCCCGAGTTATCTGTATCAAACGAACGGAAGCAATTTTGCCAGTCTGTAACTGAAGTATAAAAATATAAATATTAATTTAAAATGATAATCAAAATAATTTAAAACCATACCATATTTCCAGAGAGCTCCGAAGTCTTGGAAACTGACTGTTCCTCTGTTCTGTTTATCAAACATTCCAATCATAAGTCGTACCTAATTGTAAAATTTTTAAGTTTAACACTATTCATAAATAAATTTCAAAACATTACTGTTTCTGGATTAAAAGGAGACCATGTTCCATTTGATAATGCCATTTGTAACTCATCTGCTGAAATAAATCCACTTCCATCTTTGTCAACACTAAAACAGGAAAACGATATTGTTATTGTTTATATAATATGGCAAACAATTCCGCCAACAGGAATATTTTCATAAAGAGTATACAAACTGCATTAGATCTTCAGTCACTTAAAAAAACAAAGGCACGAACAAAGTCTCTACCAGCTAGACATAGTAACTGTGGAACTATTGCATCTAATGATGATGCAGAAAATAAAGCAATTGATTAAAATCTGTGCGATAGCATGCTGTTTTAAATTATTTCATTGCATACGAAACATTTCTAAGGTGAATCAGGCATTAAAAAGACAGGACAATATAGGAAAGTTCTTAAACTGAAGACTTTATTATTTATATATATATATATATATATATATATATATATATTTTTTTTTAATGCATTTCTCTGCCACATAAATGTGAACAGGAAATTACACAGTCTTTCCTGTTCAGGCGTGACTGTAAATGTCGTAAGGGGGAATAACTCTTACAACGTGTGTGGGATTCGAACCCACATTCCCTCGGTGTTTACAGCGTATTTTATACGCTCTTACACACTAGGCCACCGGGGCCCCTTTATTTATATATATATCCTGCAATAGTAAATCACTTTACAGAGCTTTAGGATTCACTACGATATTCGGCTACACAAATTTCAATTCGGCTGACAAATTTCAGCCACTTTGTAACGGGGTATAAAGCGGAGGTTAGTCATAAGCGATCAAACAGTAAAAATTGCAAAATAGCAGCGGTATATAGCATAAAATATTTATTAACATTTCGTTATTTTTTCCTGTGCTTTTAAAGGCTATATTAAATGATTTATATTTAAAAAAAAAATAAGACGTGGTGTAAAGTCAAAGAACTTTTCTTTTTATGACTCATCATAACATAAAATTTCAAACAACATTTTTACCCTTATTTATGTTTTTTCTTTATAAAAGAACTTGACTCATACCACTTCTTTTCCTTAACTTCATACGCGTTATAAAATTTTCTAGAAATTTAATTACAATAAAAAAAACAATATTTAATAATGATTAATTTATAATTAATCTATCGCAAATCTTAATTTACTTAAAACAAAGAAAAAACATAACTAAGATAAAAAATATAAACTTTTATTGATAACGATGAGATTATGAAATGTATGTATTTCAATTTTTCTCTGTACCAATAAGTATCTTACCGTCTGAAAATATCCCATAAAAAACGTTGATCCGGCACACCACCCATTTTTTTAATTCTTGTTCTTGATTTTTTGTAAAGTTTATAAGTTTTGCAAAATTTTTAAGTTTATATAAATGTGTTAAATTTATTTTATTTTTCCAATATATATACGAGTATACGACTGGTGAAATATTATTTTTCGAATACTATTTAATAAAAGTTAAAAGTCAATCAAAAAAAATGTCATTTGAAAAATGTTAAAAATTAAAAATTGGATTAACGACGTTAAACGTTGTTATCTGTCAAAATAATTGTCAAAAATAAAAATTGTCATTATAACGTAAAAAACTTATACGCCATACGAATATGAAATTAATTTAACTATTTGATTTTAAAACATTTTTATTTTATTTATTTCATTTTTCTTAAAAAAGAGAAGTAAATAATTTTTAATATTTTTGTAACGTAAATTAAAATATATATATATATAAATATAAACTAATTTTAATTAAACATTTTACTTTTAAATTGAAATTTATAATTTTGATATTAAATTGAAATATTTTATAATTTATTTTATCAATTTATTTGAACATATAAATAAATAATAAATAAATGCCATATAATATTTGTAGTTAGGATCTTCTTTTTATCTTTAAAGGAATTCTTCTATATTATATTTTGTCAAATTGACATTTTTTTTATATTATATCGTTCACAAAATATAAATATCTGCCAATATATCGGTACAAGAATTAAAATAATTATATCATATTTTATTATATTTTATATATTATTTTTTTGACCTGAGCGGAGTTTGAAGCCGAGATCTTTCGTTTTCGTCTGAAATTGACAAATTGTAGAAAAATTTTTGAAAGAAATATAAATCCACAATTTAATATCTATTTTGTAGTTACATATTTTAAAGAAGTACATAATATAAAAACAAACTATTTTTGTTCAGAACAATTTTCAAATTAATCTCTGTAAATGTACTTAACGCAAAACGTAAAGCTTATAAGTTTTGTCATCACACATACGTAACGATTAACTTAATTTCAGTTTTGTCAAATGTCAATGCCATTTTATGCATGCATATGGCATTTTATTTGTGAAAACATTTCGTTTATTGTTCTTTCTTTTCAAAAATATTAAAAAAGAAAATAATTTATTCAATTGTGTGAAACTGTGTTTCTGAAATTTGAATTGTAATTTAAAAATAAAAGGTCAATTTTAAACAATTTATTTTATAAATTTTGAAAAAAGTATAAATTTTAAATTTACGTCTACGTATCAAATTTTGACAAATGTTGCTTGTTTCTTATCAAATCTGCTTTGTCGTAATTTCAAAAGAAATTTTGGTTAAAATATAAGAAATTTGTAAGTGCATCAGCAAAAATAAGAGAGAAAACAACTATAAAAAAAATACTATTGGTAAATAAAGAAATCATATCAAAGGAGATATTGAAATAAAAATAATTTAAAAGTTGTCAAAATTTGATAAAAAAAAGTTTATATGATATTACATTTTTATATATTTATTTTCAAAATGGACATTTGTTAAAGTTTTTAATTGTTTTATAGAAAAAAAAACACTGCTAGATTATCGTCAAGCAAACGAATTATTTGGAAAATATTAAATTTGTTAAATAGGTAAACCTAAAAAATATTTAGAAGAAAAGAAAAATTTGAGAAGCAAAAAATAAAAGATTACTAGCTAGCTACTAATTGCTCTATAGGTTGAAATCAAATAGTTTAATACAAAAGTAATTATAAAGTTAGAAAAAATAAAAATGAATAGCAAAAAAAAGAGCCGTCCAACAAATGCTAGGTAAGTAATATTGCAATTCATTTCTTATAAATGAAATATTTACATATTAAAAGTCCACAATATATTTTTTTGGTTTATTCTTATTTTTTTCGATGAAATAAAAATTGTACTTCTCTACAATCAGCTTTAATTTACCTAATTTAGGATAATGAATATAATCATCATAATCATTTTTTAGATTAAACGAAAAATTATGTTCTATTAAGTTTTTAAATCGTAAATTCAAATTAACTGGATCTTCGAAAGGGTATTAACATTTTTTTTAATGGTACTTATACCTAGAAAAGTATTAACAATATAAAAAATAAATAATTAATTTTGTAAATAATTAATCTTCAAGGATTTCGAATGAAAAAGGCAGAAAAATAATAAATAAGCAACAAGAATCTACCATTTGAGTTTTTATAAATACATATATTTAATCTTTGATATCATAGTAAAAAGTGACAGAAATTAATTGTAATTTTATTTATAATTTATTTAAACGTAATTTTTATAATAATAAACTAAAAATGTTACATATTCAATAGACAAAAATAACTCAAGTATGGTTAAATTTTATTTTTGTGAAAAAAAAATTATAAACCAATAGAAAACTAAAAGAAACCTTAAGTAGGAATATGCTTTTTAAAAAAGCACTAACTATTAGTATAATTTACCTTTTTAAATAATAACAATATTCAAAAAATTAACGAATACCTATCTACAAAGTGTTTTTTTTATTACTTCACTATCTTGTCTCCTCATACGTTAATTTATCAAATTAATAAAGTTGATACTTTTGATTCTTTAATTGGTACTTTTAGTTTTTGAATTAATTCTAATGTCAATTTCTTAAAATCTTTTATTATAGGATAATAATAAAATAATGAAAAATTAAGTAAATAGGTAATTTTCGTTGTTGAAGCGCAAATTACGGTGCGCTTAAGAAAATTGAAATTTAATGAAAAATTATATATTTGATACAAATTATATACGCTTAATTCGAATTGGTAAAAACATCTGAACCTAGAACCTAAAAAAATTAATTTTCGACACAAAATAAGAATAGGTACCAAAATATCATTCACTCAACTTCCCAAGTTAAATCGTCCTCATGCTATGGTATTAAAATATGTACAGAATTACACACAACACAGATAAAACACCCAAAGATTCAAAACGTCGACGCTCATTAAAATCTCAAGGTCATTTTTTTCGATTCCAATGATTCCAATATTATGTATTACTTTTATTCCTATACTTATAATAAGTAAATTATAAGTAACATATAATTTTGTATTACTTAACAAGGATAATTGTTAAGAAATACCATTAAAATATAAAATCATATAGGTACATATACAAAATTAAAAATAATATTTTTTATATAACCTACATATTGGATTTATATTTTTTGTATGCTAGAACAGTTTAAATTTATGACAGCTTTTATAAGTTTGTGATAAATTTAAACTAAAAATAACAATGATAACTTAAATAAACACTTACAATATTTATAACATAATGTTAACGATTACAGTTTTATGGTAAAAAAATTATAATTGTTTATTTAACTAGGAATTGGTAACAAAAATAATCCAATGTAGTTGGCTGCAAGAAATTGTTTAACCAGTTGATTTCAAATTTATATTATTTATTTTTTAAGGCCTCTACATGTATAACATATAATTGGACTATTTCTATTTACATAAAAGTGGACTATTAAAAATGGTTTGTGTCATAATCCGAATTGGTAAAATTACTTAGTACAAAATTAAAAATGTAAGCAACCAGAAAAATGTATAAAATAATGTACCATAGTTTTAAGTCGTAACTAATCTTTTTTTATATAAATTTATTTAAGCATAATGAAGCTTCAAACTTCTTGCAGTTTTACTTAGCTAGATTAGTTGAATTAAGCGAATTTTGTATCAAATATGTACATATAGAATTTTTCATTAAATTTTAAGAAAAGCTAGGGGACCGGAAGTGATAGTTTATATGTATATATTTATTTAAATTGTACATTACATATTTTATTATCATATAATAATAGATTATAAGAAATAGATATTAAAATTAATTCAAGAATCAAAAGTACCAATTTGATAATTTGGCAATTTATAAAAATCCTGATTGTCTAACCAAAGTCTGTTATTTACATTAAATTTTGTTATTTAATCAAACTCAAACAACTAATTCATTAAAACTCATTTTGTGGCTAAATGGAATACTCTAGTAAAGTTTTTTATCATGAAAAATATAATATTATACTGACTAGTTACTATTTATAAAAAAAAAAAAATAATATTTATAATAGTATAATATAATTATTAATAACATCAAGATTAAAAAAATATATTTAATTAAAATAAGACTTCTAAAGGAATTAAAAGGAAACACAAAAGTTAAGTTGGAAAAGGTAAAAATAAAAAAAAAATAATAGGTACTTTAATATTAATTATAATAAATATAATTTATAATTACATATATTATTTATTTTATATTTATTTTTATATATTTCTTCACAATTTATAATCAAGATAACATTTTTTTTTAAAAATTATTAATTTATCAATAAAATATAAATTGTTGTTTTTTTTGAAAATTTTTTTAATTCTCTTTTTTTTTATGATTTTGTACTAAGGTAGCAATTATAGCGATTTGTAAATTTTTTTCTATCGTATTTTGTTTTCCATTTTAATTTTTTGTATTGTAAAACAAAACTGTTTTGATGATTGAAAATGTCTTAAATACTTATTCATAGTTCAATTAGAGAACTTTTTTAAAATCAATATTTAATAAAAAAAAAATCAATCTTCAAATTTATCATTTTATTGACATTATTATAAATGATCAGTACATGGTAAAATTTAATTGTCTAATAAATACTAATGTTAAAATTTAGAACTGATAAAACCTTGTAAATTTTCAATAATCAAATCTAACCAGATAACTAAATTTTTATGGTAGCTAAACTGTAGAAAAAGATATATTCATTTTATTTCTGATCTAATGATAGCTGCACTTTGCGTGAAGTTTTTATCGTCATTCCAAGTGTCGCTTACGCCCATGGATAACCTATTTTAGGCGAAAAAAAGGTCTTAATTATAATAATTTTTTTCTATGAATTAAGTTTTTAAATAAATTCTTACACAACGTTTTTTTTTTATATACAGAAACTATTTAATTAATTATTTTAAAATTAATAAATTTGATTAGGTTTGTTTTTTAAATAAATAAATTACACGAAGCAACTGTTATTGTTTGTTTTACTTATTTATAAAAACGCTTAATAAATAATTTTTCGAATGTAATTCTAAATTTTTTTTTTTTTCATTTATTCTATTACTTACTGTGTATGTATATATAATAAAAAAAGTAAAGTTTACTATAATTTTTTCTTTTTAAACTTTTATTACTTATTTCTCTTTTGTTCCAATAGTTCACGTTTACATGTAGTAAAAATAAAAATAAGTTTTTAGTTTTATAATCATTATCGAATTTTAAAATTAGAGACATGCACATATGTACATAATTATCTATCTTGACAGTTCGAACCAAAATTTGATTTTAATAATATAAAAAAAAAAATTATATAGGTGTTATGTTTCTAAATTAAGTGCATTAGGTATCCTTTTTTATTTTTGCTAATTTTTTCACTATTGCTGTTTATTTTGGCAGGGTAAGTAGGTATCAATCCTTACACCCAAAGATTTTAAACCGTTAGTTATGGTTCAAAATCTGTTTAATGGTCCGTTCGTCGATTATAATGCTTGATCCAGCCCTTTGGTAAGCAGTATCACTTAACATTTTCGCAGTATATCGCTTCCAAATCTCTGTTTTCGGAATTCTAAAGCCGAGAAATACAATAGGAAATATATGTGTTAATTTAAATTTATTATAATTTTTTTTTAGAAAAGAAATATATTTCTACTTAAAATTTAATGGAATATACATATTATATTTAATTAAATCTCAATTTTCTGATTTTAAATTTTTACTTTCAATTTTGTCTATAACAAGTTAACCTTTTTATACCCGTACAATAAGGATCGGGTATATTAAAATTGCTCCTCCGTTTGTAACACCACAAAATAAGCTAGCTACATATACCTTCAAAGATATGGATCGGATCAGAATCAAATTTTAAGTTGATTAAGCTTTGTCCGCCCGTCTGTTCGTCAGCAAGATAACTCAAAAACTATGAAAGCTAGAGTCTTGAAATTAACACAAAATATTCTTCAATTTGCATCAATTTGTAGGTTCCCTAGTTTTTTTTGTTGAGATCCGGCCAAAACTTCGGGTAGCTCTCAAACAACTAACTTTTAGATCTCCACATTTTTCATACAACGTTTGAGGTAGAGCCATGCAATTTTAAATGCTGATAGATAACTATCATAAAAATATTAATTTTATGGACCAACTTTTTTCTGCAGCCCCACCCGTTACGGAAGCTACAGGCCCCCAAAGTTCGAAAAAGCTCTATATTTAAATTGTTATAACCTAAGTTCTATAAGGTATATCTTCAATCTGAATGCCAAAATGCCAAACGATAGCTGCAGTTATGACCTTTACAAATATGTATATAATAAATATATACTTGTGCCATAATTTACCGTTATGCGAAACTCAAATTTTGCAAAATCCTTGACTACTATCTTCCAAACGGTTTAAATTAGAAACTTGAAATTTTGAGAGAAGTTAGGTCTCTGAAAATAATAAGTGTCATTTCAGAAAATATTTTTGTATCGCACCCTGTTTTGGAGCTGTATGGGGTCAAAAACTAAAAATTCCTTATTTTTAAACACCTGTAACTTGAACGCCTGTCGAAAGTTTTTGAAGTAATATACAAAAATTAAAGCTCCAACATTATATTTTTATTTCTATTAACAACTTTTCTTAATAATATAGAGTTACCTTAAAATTGACGAAAGTGTGACTTCATTTTTCTAAACAATTTTTTTAACGATGTTTTTGCATTTTTTTTTACTCAATAATTTGAAATTCTTGAGGATAATGCTTAATACACAAAAAAATTAAATAAATAAAAAATATAACTGTTGCTTGAAGAATTTATATTTATGTGATATTAGTATACATTACTTATATAACTCATGTTTATTAACATGTCGTATCGTATATGTCACTAATGAATGAATGATATATAATGCATATTATGTATAGTATAAATTAATATATATTTGCCGCTTAGTATTCAATAGTACTAGGATATGTCATATTTGGAAAAGTTTTGGATTGATAATCGTCAGGTGCAAGGTTAGAATCTGCTTTTAAAGAATGTATAAACATATAGTTTGAATATTATATGTATAAACCATAGTATATTATAGGTATAAACCATAGTTAAACAGAGTGACAGACTATGAAGATACTAACGAGTTCGTACGGGTATCTAAGAGTTGACAAAGGCTTTTAAATCACTTTTAATATTTTAATCTATTAAACATTATTATAGGTACCTTATAACAATATATTAGAAAAGAAAATATTCTTTTTTTACATAATAGAAATATGTTTTATATTTATTTATAATATATTTTTATTTCCGTTGAGATATCGCATTTTATTATCGCATCGATGAAAAGTATTGATGTCTCATTGTGATCCTATATTTTAGTTTTATACTAAAAATGCTTGGGTTTGTACATTTCTTGGATTTTTGGGGCTGGGTATTTTCTTACTGAAATAAATTCGAAATTTGTTTAATTTCGGTTTATTATTTATGCTAAGTATTTTAAAGATTTCTGATAAATAAAAATTATTAATTAAAAATTAAAAAAAAAAAAAAAATATTATAAATATTATTTTTAACTCGAATGAATCACTTTGAAGTTTAACAGAACTTATATTGAACTATGAACGAATATTACTTGTAAACCTAATAGTAATCTACACTAAACTTTGAATGGTCAGATGTTTTTATTTTTAATTGTACTTTTCTTTTTATAATTTTTTATATATTTATACATGCATACATAGATTTTTATATAAATTAGAAAATAAACCAATAGATATAGAAATTGTATAAGCATAAAATCATAAAAGAGAGTAAATACTATAATGCATCTTTCTTTCATCCCTTGGTAGTTGGTTGGTATTTTTATATTAAAAAAAAGAAAAATAAAATAAATATAATTGAACATGAACAAAAATTTGTTCTCTAAACTTTTGCTGTAATTTAACTAGACTACGAAAACCGACGACACGAAAACATAAAAAGGTTTTTATTTTTTATCTTTTTTTTTTTTTAGTTTTTTATAGCCATCCAATATCCATACATACATTTTACTTAAATACTTAAGTATGTACGTGTAGATTTGTATATATGTATATATATATTTTGGAGCTAAACTAAATTAGTTGTCGACGAAACAAGAATTTTATTATTTGAGTGCGAACCAAAAGTACTCGGTATATTTTTATGCTATACTACCCGTAAAATACTTTTATCATAAAACTTTTACTTTAAATCAATAACATTTTATTGTCTTTTAAGAAATCTTGAACTTTATTTTTCTTTTTTTTTTAATAAATAAGTTTCACTGAAGTCAAAAGATGGTGGAACTTAATGATTGAAACATAGTTCGATAATTAGATTTCGATATATTTTTATTTTATTGCGAAGCTTTTCTTTTTTATTGGGTTTATTATTATTTTTTAGTATTTATCGTGTACCGGTTCTGTTATATTCAAGTTAATTTGAAACAAAATATTATTTTCAAGTTTTTGAGTCGACAAATAGTAAATAGTAGTTTTGAGTCGAGCAAATACATTTCTTGAAATTCGAGTTGATTTAAGTCAAATACTTAAATTGCCATATAAAACTCTATATTTAGATTTGTTTTTATTATTTTTTAATTAGATGAGAAGTGTAAAACTAAAGCAATTTTTAAAATTAAACTTATATTATTTTAATTTTGCTGTTTTTTTTTCTCCTTGTTATAAGAAAATAATGGATATTCTATAATGTCAACACTTCCTACTAAAATTACTTCATACCTATAAAAATAAAATAAAATATAAATTTAAGTTTTTCCTTAATTTTTTATTAGACAATCCAAGGTTAAAAATTTATTTTTTGAGTTAATTTTTTCATAGCGAATTGTCTTTAAAAGTTTTAAAATATGTTTGCATTTTCAAAAGCTTTCTACTCCGTGTTTAGGAAGATAGTATATTATTAAAGTATTATTCATTTTGCAAATAAGCTCTTTTATCTATTCTATATAGAGATTCTGAAATTCAGAATGAATCATACTAATTATTAATTGCATATATTATTGAGCTCATAATATACTTTATGGATTGAATAATCATTCTTCAATGCATAAAAATCTCTTTACATTCTTTTTCCTTTTCTCCCAGAAATTTGTTTGTCTAAAATCAGGTGTAAATGTATATTCAGTTTAGAAGACGTATACTGTTTTTACTTTTTTCCAGTAATTATTTTTATAGCTTCGTTTTTATTTTTAAAGATTTATTATCTTATTTTTGTTTGAAACGTTGCTAAAATTCTTTTGTATTTTTTTCTTGTTTGAATTTTCGCTTTACGGATAATAATATTAACATTCATAAAAAATAAAAAATTGAAATTAAAAATATTTTAAAATTAATAAATAAAAAATATATATAGTTTTATCTTCTAATATTAATTCAAACAAACTTTTATTGCAATAACAATAATTAATCAAATATGTACCTATATCCAAATTGTTTATTTCAACCAGTTTTTCAAAGTATAAATGTAGTACTTGTACTTTGTTAAGTTTAGTTACAATATTTTATTGGAAAGTTTGTATGTTCTCATTATAATATTATATTCTATGTTTTCTGTGTTCTGTTCACTGTCGTTCTCTGTTGTGCAATGTAATGCGCAAACTCATTATTTAATTTTTTTTTTTTTTCCCATATTCTATATGCAATGAAATTTTGACGTTTTTATGCAATTTTTTTAGTGAATTAATAAAAATGATGGCGAGTACAGACGACTTTCGGTGAATTGACTTCGTTGTTTACATTCTGTTTTTTTTTTGTGTGATCACAACGAAAAAAAAAAAAATTAAAATTTTACAAGACAAAATTAATACTTAAAACAAAAAAAACAAAAAAATTAAATACCAAAGTAGATAAATTAAAAAAAAAAAAAAAAAAGAATTATATATTCTCTCTCTTCTGTGTACATATACTGTATATATATACATATAAATATTTTATAATATAAGACTTAAATTTATTAATAATTAAATAGAAATGTTAAAATAGTTTTTAAAATCTCCTAATTTAATATATTTTAAAAATTTTTCAATTAGGAAAAGTAAAAAAAAAAAAAAAATCGAAATTATATAATTTGTAATTTTATTAACAAATTAAAATATGTACTGACAATATACAACCTATAATTGAGAAAAAAAAAACCACAGAAAAGATAAAAGTAATAAAGTAAAATTAAATGTCAAATTTTTCTAATATAGTTTAGTAAAATTAAATTTTTTGTTTCCTGAAATCGTTATATAAAAAAAAAAAAAAAAAAAAAGATAAAAAAATATATGTACAATTTTATATATTAATATACACATAGAGATATACATAATATATACACGAACAAAACTATATAATGTCTCTTCTATATAATCTGGTGCTGGTGATTTTTTTTGTTTTTTTCTCATATTTTTTTATGTAGAAAAAAATTTAATTTTCTACAAAATTTAAATAATATTTAAAATTATTGTAATAAATAAATAAAAAAAATTATAAATAAGAATAAAATAATTAAAAAAATAAGAAACGGTATTATTTTGTTTAATTTTTAAAGTGCTAAAGTGAAATTTTTTTTTTTTTTTTTAGAAAATATAAAAAATATAATATTCAAAAAGTAAAAGAACTTTTCACATATTTTTTACACAGTCAGAGTCAGTAGTAGTGCTTATTGTATGAAAATCATTGCTATTTGAACATGGGTGTGATGAGTATCGATTATAAAATAATTTTTTGGGTCAAATGATAAAACACTATAATATATTTTTTTTCCTTTATTACAAAATTTAAATTTATTTTATATATTTCTTAATTTTAAATTTGTAATAAGTAGTAATAAATTGTAAATCGTATTAAATTAAAAAAGAAAAACAAGTAGCGTAAATTATATTAATTAAATATAGAAAAAGAACAAAAAAAATTCAATTAAAAAAAAAAAAAAAAAAAACTAGGAAAATATTAAAAGAAACTTTAATTTAATTAAATAGAAAAATAAATAATCTATTGTAGGACTAGAAAATTGAAAAAAGATTTGTAGACTCAAATAGAAAAAAAAAAAAGAAAAGTATAAAATTAATAAAATAAATAAATAAAAATAACTTTTTATATCACATATAAAGAAATATAAAAAAAACAAAAAAAAAAAACTTTAATAATTGAAGTAAAAGGTAAATTTTGTAAAATATAATTTTTAATTTAATTAAATATGTAAGTGATTGAAGATTTGACAAATTTAAAATATTTTTATAATTTATTATCAAAATTAATACAATTCAATAAATTTAAAATAATATTTCTTATTTAGTTAAAAATAAGTCTGAAATTTAATATACCTAATTAATAAAAAAAAAAATAATTCTAAATTTATTATAAATAGTAAGCCCGAAAAAGAAATAAAAAAGAAAAAATTAATTACCTACTAATATAGTAAAGGTGCTTTTTCTTAAATAATTTGACCTAAATTAGTACATGTTTATGAAAAAGAAGATCATATTATATATTATATATATATATATATATTATAGCTATTCATATATATATATATATATTATATTTTTTTATTTAAAATTTTAATTTATTTTAAAGTGAAATGAATGATACCTTATTTAAAACACTTATTCTTATTATTGAGATTAGTGATACCGATATTAAGTCATTACATATTAATAATACATATGTATGTACCTATATCATCAATTAATATTTATTTTAAATAAACACCCTTTTTGTCAAAATTAAATTAAAATAGATAGGTACTACCAGCTATTTAAATAATAATATATTGTGTATACACCTATCCTTTTCTTTCAAATCTACTAATTTGATGTTATTTTTTTTTTATTGAAAAATTTTTTGTTACAAAACTAAATAAATTTATATTTTTGTTTGATGACAAAAGAAATTATATTTTTATTAAAAAATGAAAATGCATTATGCAAATCAAGTATATATCTTTTTCCTCGTTTATTCTTAATTAAATATTAATCTGTTAAAAATCGTAAAATAATACATCTACCTATATAATATCAAATATACATACAGACATAATATGTTCGTGAAATTACATACATATATATATTTTAAATTAAATAAAATTTTATTTAAAATTAAAATTGAGGAAAATAATATTTAATTAATTAAATTTATCATCTAGTTTCAATAAGATGTAATATTTAATGTATGATGTTTATCATTGTATGTATTCCATAATATTATGAAAAGCGGATAAAAACGATATAATCAATGGCATATTATAATGACTATTTTACAATATTGGTTTTGGTTATAGAATAGATATTTTAATTTTCTGTATTTTTTTTTGTTCTTTTTCTCATCTATTGCATATATTTCAATTTTTTGTTCATTTGCAATTTCTTTTTATAATATTTTTATTTGCTTTTTTTTTTAATGGCCCCTCTTGCAATATCTACTCGACTCTATAGATTTTATACGTATTCGTATGCATATGCATATATCTATATATGTATGTATGTATATGCAAAATATTTGTTTAATTTTATTGTTGCAATATATTTTTGTGCAACATAAAATATGTAAATTGTCAATTATTAAATATTTTTTTTTATTATTGTTTTTAATCGGAAGAAAAACAAATTTGGAATTTAAATTAAATAAATTTTTATTTTCAGATTCATTAAAAAAAAAAATGTTAAATTTTAATTGAAAAGAGAAAAAAATTAGTTCAAATGTCTGGAAACGCCTGCTTATCATATATATACATACATATGTATGTATATAGTATATACATTATGTACAATGTACATATTTAATATTATTTTATAAGTACCTATGTAGGTACTACCTTATATTTTAAAATTAACTAAAATGGTTGTCATTTTACAACTTAAAAAATATTTACAAATTCCAATAATAATACAATTATAAAAAAAAAATTCATTGTTTTAATTTTAAAAACAAAAATTGTATAATGAAATAAAATGTACTTATTATATACCAAGAAAAAAGAATTTAATATAAAGGAGGAGATACATACATACATACATACATATATATGTATATAATTTTATCGATTTTTTCGACACGTGATGGTTTTTTTCTTTTTTTTTTTTTTTTAATATTTCTATTATTCTTAAAACAATTATGTACGTTATTACTTATTACATATTTTAAATTTTTTTTTGGCATTATGTATTTTAAACTCCAAAATTTGTTTAAAAAAAAATGTTTGGTAACGGTAATGCATTTATAAAATAAGTATGTAGGTACTTACATATTAAGTAAATATTCTATTTAATTTGAGTTTTGGAACTTAAACTGCAGAGTTGGGTTTTTTTTTATTATAATAATAGTTATTATTTTTGCTTCATAGGGAAATTCAAGATTGATATTCTATCTTTATACACTTAAGTAAGTCTTACAAGTTACAATCTGTAAAACATGTAACTTTAAAATTTGGTTTTAAAAATTCCCAAAATGGTGAAAAACATATTAATAATATGTATGTATGTATGTACATACATATTAAATTAATCAAATTGAAATTTTAAAATACATAGAATTTAATTTAAAATTCAAGAAAATATTTTATTTAACTTTGTACTTAATTATTTTCTAAATAGGTATTCCTTTTCAAATGCGTTAGAAAAATAAAAATATTAATATTTAAAATATGGTGTACATGAGTACATATGTATATACACATAATATGTAATTAATATGTTCAAAGGCCACGTCATACTATGTAAAGTAAATATTGTGTAAACTCTAATTATAACTAATATAAAGTTTATTTAATTTAAAATGGAAATGAAATATTTAAAAAAAACTAAAGTATGGATATAGTAGGTATATATTAGTCGAAATTTAGGAAAAAGAATGGGTGATAAATCTTTAAAATTATTCATACATTTGATTTACATTATTTTGGTTTTTTACAAGTTTTTTTTGTAAATATTATTCTTTCTACATATTAAATTAAGAATGTGACTTTTTTCGTTAAACTGACTGTGACTTTTCTTATTAATTTATTAATTAATTTTTTATTAATATTGCTTTAAGGTATATGCATGATAATAGACATCAAAGAGGAAGAAACGTGCCAGCTCAAGGAATTTATAATAACTCATTTTTTATGCACGCAGCTACATCATTTGTCGGAAATTTGGTTCAAATTCAGACTTTATCTGGTAGTATTTATGAAGGAATTTTTAAAACATTTTCCCCTAGTTTTGAGGTAAATAAAATAAAGTCCATATTTTAATATTTCCTGTACTTATTTTAATATGGTTGTTTCGGAAATTTTATGTTTTTTTTTTAGGTTGCTTTAGAATTGGTTCATTGTATTAAAAATAGTAAAAATTCATCTGATGATACAAAAAATTTGCCTAATTGTATGATATTTCCACCAAGTCATATTGTTAATATATCAGCTAAGGAATTTGATATTGATTATGCAACTGGAGGTACATTTCAAACTGATAGTGCTATTTCAGCTAGGTGTAACGGTTCAAGACAAGAAGAAAAGGAATTAGAACCTTGGGATCCATATGGTGGTCCATTTAATGGTGAAATAGATTTGGAATTAGATGGAAATGCAAATGGCTGGGATGCAAATGAAATGTTTAATAAGAATGCTGAAATGTTCAATGTTAAAACAACATTTGATGACTCATTATCAGATTATACAGTTCAAATAGAAGTTAAAGATTCACAAGAATTTAAAGAAGCAGAAGCAAAAGCGGAAAAATTAGCTCAAGAAATTGAAAATGATCCAGGTTGTAGAGAAAGATTAGATTTAGAAAACGGTGACGAAGAATCATTATTTGCATCGGTAGATAAAACTGCAAATAATACAAATACAACAGAACAAGCAACACAAGCTATAGAAAAGAATATTCAACAAATAGCTACGCCTTCTCCAATAATTTCAAATACGCCAACTGTATCAAATATTCAACAGAATAATATACAACAACAACAGCAGCAGCAACAACAACAACAGCAGCAGCAGCAACAGCAGCAACAACACCAACAACAGCAACAAACACATCAAATTCAACCACAACATAATTACCAAATACAACAACAGCAGTCTCAACAACAACATCAGCAACAGTTGCAACAACAGCATCAACAGCAACAAATACAGTCTCAACAGCAAATTCATAATCAACAACAAACACAACAGCATCAACAGCAGTTGTCTCAGCAAATACAGCCTCAACAATCTGTGTCAAATCAGCAACAGCAAAATATTAATATGTCAAAAGGTTCTAACACAATGGATAAGTTCGTATTACCCCCAAAACGTAAAAATTTACAAACTTCTACAAAATTAACACGTAGCGGTAATTCATCAAATAATAATAATGGACCGATGTCGCAACATATTTCGCATAGTAATAAAACAAATAATAATTTTCAACCCATGCCTATGCAAAGTCCAAATTCCTATGTTTTAAACCAGGGATATACTCATGTGCATGGAGGGTATGTTTTTTTCCAAAGTTTTTATTTTATATAATCCAACATTAAAATTAAATTTAATAACTTGGTTTTAATAACATGAAAATTATTTAAAAATATCTTTTATGTACATAATATTATATATATATATTTGTTTTAGATCACAATTTAGGCATTCTTCTAATGTTACTCAATCAAAAATAAATGGTGACGGTAGCTCAAATAACAGTAATAATAAACCACTTCCACAAAGAACCATTAGACAATACCCCTCTCAGGCTAGTAATCATGGTTATATTGATCAGCAAAGTGGGCCGGTAAGAATTTTCATAGTTATTATTATGAAAAATAAGCGGAACAAAAAACTTTCTAAATATAAAATTTGATTTTTTAGAATTCTGTTAGTAAACATTCTGTTCACAATCAGCATCACGTATCACATCAACAAGTATCAAATAATATTCAGGAGCAAAATGCTCAAAATTCGCATTTACCTCATTCAACGCATCATAATTCAATTCAGAGTGGTAACATGAATTCTCAAATACAGCAAAATCAACCACCACCAAGACAACAACGTGGTAGAGACGATCAACTACAAGACTTGAGAAAGTTCCAGCAAGAATTCCAATTGGTTAGTTCTAATCAACAGCAATCGCATTCACATCAACCTCAAATAAATCATGTTAAAACACCAAGTGTGTCCCCACATCAGCCACAACCGCAACCATCAACATCACCCCCTCAACAACAACAACAACTAGGTGGAATTCCACAACAACATAGTTTATCAAATGTTCATCATCATCAAAATACACCCCCACAACATCATTCTCAGCAAATGCAACAACAGCAGCAACAACAGGATAATATGCAATCAATGCAACAACAGAAAGTACAGAATCATTTAAATCAACAATCTCAACAGCAGTCGGATCAACATTCATATCCAAGTACACAAGTGCCCCAACATCAACAACAGCAACCGCAACCTCAGTCGGTTCCCAGTAATATAATGATAACTAATAGTAATACAACTGTAGTATCAAATGTTTCTCAACAAATTTCACAAAATTTGGGTGGGATGAATTCAAATCATAATTCAGCTAATGTTACATCATCAATGAGTGAAAAGATGCCTCCTCCAACAGCTGTTGTAAAGAAAACTCATGTATTAAATCCAGCAGCTAAACCATTTACACCCCGAGGTCCAAGTACACCAAATCCATCAAGACCACATACACCACAGACACCTGGCCCAACAATGACACAAAATGTTTATGCTACTGCCGGCCATGTTACTGCCGGACAGCTGTATGTTATGCAAACACAGCCATCGTTTCAAACAGGACCACATCCACATGCCGGTACACAAAATCGTTTACGAAGAGGTAATATCATTTATTTAATTTGAATATATATATCTTATGATTTAACATATTTTAATATTTAGGTCCAATCACAACTGCTCAAATGCAAGTATCTGCGGCTGCAGCTACTGGTCAACCTTTACTTACAGCTGCACCGGCGTTACAACAGTTTGTTCACTATCCACAGTCTCCACATCCACCACCTTTCCCATCTCAAAACTATCAACCAATGGTAAGTTTTAAAAGCGTAAACATTTATATCTTTATTGACACTTTTTGTTTTTAGATGAGAATGCATTACGAACCACAAACACAAATTCAATTCTTAACTCAAACTCCACCATCAACAACACCTTCGCCAGGACAACCACATCAACCTTTTCATTCAGCTTCACAACCATCCCCTGCTGGCGGGGGACCACCAGCGTTTGGACCGCCGACACAAACTCAATTCCAAGTTGTATGTCCTATGATCCCTCATCCGTCACTTGTTCAAAATTACTATCAGCAAAGTCAAAATCCACATCATACTCAACAATTTCAAGTTTTAATGCCACAGCAACATGCGCCCCAATAAAAGTGAATGAAATTCACAAAATACGAAGATTTGCTTAAAAAATTATTATTCTTAATTAAAAAATGGTTATTTCTGATATGTTAAAAAGGGAAAAAAAATAATATTTGAAACATGCTTGAGTGTCTAGTAAAAAAATGTCCTAAAAAATTAATTTAAAAAAAAAAAAGAAATCTTTAAAAAGACACATCAAAAATAAAAAAAAAAGCCAATCTCAATTTTTTTTTTTATTTTCATCCTTGTTCATGATATAATTTTATTAAAATTAACATATAAATAATAACAAATATTTTCATTTCAATAAAAGGAAACCAAACCTTACTCAATCACTGAAAATGAATTATAATTACCATTTATTTGTATTCAGATTTGAGATAAATGAAGAAAACAAAATAGTTAAAAGACAAAAAATATACCCAAAATAGTTTTATTCAATTTTCACCTAATTCCAACTAAAATTACAATAATAAACAATAATAAAAACATAATTTATACATAGTAAGATGGTGGAACTGTCAAATCGCTTAAAAAACATAATTGATCATCAGAAAATTTTTCCTTATGATTCACCCAATCAGGATCATTACAATGTGTTCTTTTAAAATCGCTTACCACTTTTCGAATTGTTGACTAAAATAAAAGATTATTATTTTTATTCTGTAGATAAAATACACAAAAAAAACCTACAAGTATTGGTTGAGGATCATTTAAATTCCTCGATAACAAATCAAAAATGCTTGGTATGAAATATGGAATTGTGTACGGGAATGCTGATATAAAAGAACATAATCCTAAAACACCAGAATGACGAATTTTTAGAGAAGAATTCTCTTGTAAACCATTGACTTTAGCACTGTAAGAAATAAAATATTTAGAAATATTTTTTTTTTTTAATTTAATACAAATTTTAAAATAACTAACCCATTATTTTCTATATTAACCAACTTAATTCTACTTTTTTTACTAAAACGTGTAATTAATTCATCTACATTATTTAAAAATGAACAATGCAGTAAACCACCAAGCACTTCTGCGGCTTTTTCTCTAACAGTTATATGATTATCTTCTAATAACTTTAGAACAACATCTTGTATTTTTTGTACAACTTTGTCATTATTCATCGCTATCATCATGTTATGAAAAACTAGAACTTGTAAAGCATCAATTACAGCTAATCTAGCGCTCCATGAATTTGATAATGAAACTTCATATATTTTTTCCAAAGCAAATTCAATTATATCAGGTTGTGTTAATGCTTGACTTATCATACCCAAAAGTATCGTAGAAACTTCAGCTAATTCTATGTCTTTTTCGTAACTTTCATAACGACATGCAACTGGTAATAAACTAAAGTACGGTAATTTATTACTATTTAAATTTCTGGAAATGTTTCCGGTAATCCAGCTGCATATTGTTTTATATACACATATTTCAGATTTAAATTCATCAGATTCTGTTTGTTCTAAAGTAGAATCTGAAAATAAAAAAAATGTAATTATTACAAAGGATCAGAAACATATATATTTTTAGTACAAACCATTTAATAATTTTAGTTTTGTCATAACTTCATTGATCATATCACTCACCAATGGACATGTAGGTGACATGCCATTAGGAAATTGAATATCAGATTCAAAAATATTTATTAAAAGAGATCCTAAACGATTTCTAACATTTTGGAATGGATGATTTAGATAGGGTTTCAAACATTCTGAAAAATAAAAAAGTAAGATTTTTATATAGTACATAAAAACTTTTTTTACTTACCTAGTAAACGATGACTATATGACGACATACGCCATACATGTTGATTAAATGGCCCTTGTAAAATAAATATTCTTGAGCAATCCAAAAAACTTGCCTTTTCTCGTAAAGGTTCTTTTATTAATTCTTCATAAAGCCAAAACTGTTGCCTAGGATCCATATTTTCACAACTAGTTGCAAAACAAGTTCCCCAAAATTGATCACTTTCAACTGTTATATATTCAAATATTAAATCAATTAATGGTACAATATATATTTTATAAGTATGTTCCGTTTTATTAAAAGGCCAATGTTTCATTCCTCTCATGATACCACACAAAATTTCAGCAGCACAACGGTGATTACTTGGTTGTTTGTTTTCTTTTATCAATTTTACAATTTCTAAATAGAAACTTTCAAAAAACATATCACCAAATGCTCCAAAAATACTCTAAAATGTTTTTTAAATAATCAATAAATTATATGCATTTTCTAAACAATAATTTACCTTTATAAATAAAAAGCGTGATCGTTTAAATTTTTCCTTTCCTTTATTTTCCTCTAATGCCATAAATGTTATTAATTTTTGAATATTTTTTTCCTTTTTTAAAAAAGTGTATAAACTTTGCTCAATTTCATTCATTTCGTTGAAATCACGATCCAAACATGGTTGTAGCTCATATGGAGCATAAATTTTAAAATCACTTGACCATCCAAAGCAACCATCATTTTTATAAATAAAATTAATTTGATTCCATTTTTCCTCTGTGTTTGGTAAATTATCTAAATCATATTGCAACCACAAATTGTCTTTTCGTAAACCGAATGATAATTTTTTAGTTGATTCATTAACTTTTGTATTTACTTGTTGTGAAATAGGATCAAAAGCAATTTTTAAATGTTTTCGTTTTTGCTGATTTAAAATGGCATTTAAAACCCTTATACTTATTTTACGTTCCTTGACTGATTCACTTAACAAATTTTGTATAAAATAATTTGCTACATTAGAAGAATATTTTACACGTGGATGAGCTAAAGATAAAATCATTGATGAACCTAAATAATGGTAGCGCCAATGTAAAGAACCATTTGTTAAAATATCTACAATTTCATTTAAAATATTATAATATCTATCTGTATTATATTTATTGCGAGCCTTCAAAAGCTGTTGACCTTTTTCAATATCGATTTCTGATATATTTGGAAACAAATCTTGTACCAAATTTACTAAACTATCTGGAATTTCTTGCGATACTGTAACTGTTACAAACTCTTGATCAATATATCTATTTGTATAATCAATTAAACGAATAATTGATGGTTTTTCCGAAGGTATTGATTTTAAAATATTCAACCAAAATTTTTCTACTACTAACCAATCATGTTGAACTAGTATTTTCAGTCGCAAATGACTATTAGTTGTTAGAGTATGTAAAATTCCTTTAAATGTATCATGATGTTCATTTGGATCTAATTTTAAATATTCAACAATTTCATCAGCGATATGGCGGAAAGACCTTGGATATATTGAAAACATAAAACTAAGTTTGGATTGCGCTAATTGTCTTACAGCACTATAATGTGATGTCGATAGTCTTAACAATAGTAACATAATTTTTTTTTGGGTTTGTGTAAAATTGGGTACATTATTTTCAAGTCTACATGTCTGCTGAGTTAAAACTCTATTAGCTAATACAAATTTAATGTCTCGTTTTTGTTTTGCAAGTCTTTCTTCTTGAAAGTCTCTTAAATCCTTAAATGTTTTTAATTCCGCTTCATATGATCCACAGTAGCCTTTACGGTGAATACGATCTAAAATCATTATAATAGCTTTTAATGATTGAATATCATCACTGTAATCTTTTAAAATTTTTTCTAATAATTTTTCTATACAATCCAGTACACATAAACGAACATTCGAATCATCTGGCATATGTATGGAATACTCAATTGGTAATGTTTTAATTTCAAGGTTCTTTTCTTCAATAACGGTGTCAATTTTGCTAAGAAGCGGTTCATTCCACATTGGGAGGAAGTTGGAAATATTAAATATTGATAAGACAAAAGAACAATTATTTAGTATTTCTTCACGGCACATTGAAACATTTTCTTCATAAAATTTTTTAAATTTCAATAAAATAGGAGGCAAAAAGCGATAAATTATCTGTTCACATGCATCTCTTTGTGCTTTTCCAGGAACAAATAAATCAATAGTTTCATTAGGATCCATTTTTCTACCCCAGTGCCTGATTGGATTATTTTCACTTTTTTCATCATAACTTCTAATATTGAATGTTTGAATTCTTGAAAGATTTGTTAACGAACATGCAATCATATTGCTTGTAATTTTAGCTGTCTGCAAACATTTAAATTGAATTACTTTATCTAAAACCGGTATCAAAGTATCTAAATAATTTATAACTTGACGAGTATCACTTTTAAATAAGTAATAAAATATTGTATAATAATATAAGAATTCATTTGAATGTTTTTCATAGCTATCAGCATTAGGATGTTCCTCAAAATACGAATGTAAACCTGAACTTAGAAAAGGCACTAACATTTTGAACACATGATGGCCAGCATTCAAACCCACGCAGTAAATTAAATTTCCTAATAATGGAGCTGCACTTGATGATTCAAGTATATTAAATTGTACTAAATCAGTGACTTTCTTAGAAGCCGATAATAATATTTCCTGGAAAATTTTAAATTAGTTTTAGATTCTTGTTAATATTCAAATTTAAACTTACGTCAGAACATTGCCCTAAAATAGCTTGTAACCCACTTGCTATTGAATTTTCTATAATTAAATCATTTCTTGATTTTTCAATGTTATTCCCATGCTCCATTCTAGTATTTTCTCTGGTTGTAAATTTTATCATTACGAATAAGCGATCTATGTATTGTAACACGAAATTTTCAAATTCCGACGTTTGCTCACATATGATTGTTTCAGATTCAGTTAACTCTTCCTTATAGTTAGCAGTTTTTGAACAATCTACTATAGGTATTTGAAATAGGAAGGCTCCATAAAAATTCATTGTAGCAAAAGCTTTTCGTAAATCATTTGAATCAATGCCTGGAAGCGCGGCAAATAGTATTGGTATTACATCGCTTTTTGCTTCCGTGTAGCCATTTTGCCCACATATTAGTGATTTACAAACACCTAATAAACATTGATATGAAGCAGTTAATCGATGTGGTTCCGTAAGTGAATCTAAGTTATTATAAACTCTTTTTATAACTTCTGGAATAATTAGGTTTGGTCTTAAATTTGATAAATGCTTAAATATTTTATAAACACTATTAGGATCAATTCTTGAATACATTGCTTGAAAGGCAGCTGACTGCATACTTTCAACAAATGCTGTTATGCAATCTTCGGTCAACTTATATGATTCTAGAAAGAACAATAATTGGTGGAAAAGTTATAGAACACAAATTAGTCAACATACCAGCAATGTCATCTTTCCAAGGTATCTTTCTATATCTCTCGATTTCCAAGCGTCGTATAAATTTATCTGGTAATGCAACTAGGAGGTTCCCTAATGTTTTTATCCATTTTCCTAAATTTGCTGGATGCAGATAAGATTCGATTGTTTTTATAAAAACTGTTAAATGCTTTTGGCCTTCTGTATTTGGACCTAACGTTGAAACAATCCATTCTAAAATAAAATTTTTATCAATATTTTTTTTTTTATAGCTTGCTAAAAATTACTTGCTACACTTGTGGGATTCAAGTGTTGATTTCGATTTACTTTAACATTTTTATATGCAACTGGCAAATTCAAAGACCTTAAAATTCTTGTAAACATTATTGATAAATGTTTGTCCCAATCAATTTTTCCTATATTTTCGAATGACAAATTTCCCATTATAATCATCATATCCTTAAATTAATTTAATATATTAGAAAAAAACTATTTTTGAAAAATAATGTGTAATGCTTGATATAGCTTTTATTATATATTTTTTTTTAAATTACTTCATTCCACGGGGGATTTTGATATATATTCCAAAGATTCATAAAATCATCAAACCAAAGTTCATATCCTCTATAAAAATTTAAAAATAAATTAAACATTTCAAATGTTTGGCATGTTCCCCCTACATCTAAAGGTTGCAATTTTGGTAAAACTAAATCCAAAACTTCTTTCGTTGATTGTGGAGAAAAGTATCTATAATATTACATTTAAATGAATTTATTTATTTATATTAAACAAAGAAAAAACATACGTTGAGCAAAGCTGAATGGCTGTAGATAGGTTAAGTTGTACTAGACTATAATGCAAAAATTTCTTTTTTTAGATATTTGACGTTAAAATTAAGAGAAAATAATTAAACTTACGGGAATATAGAATAAAAACTTCCCTTATTAGATGTTTTATGCAAATATATAAAAAATAGATCATAAAAAGGTTTCCAATCAATTTGTAAATCATCAGGGCTTATATATTTTTTTCTAAAAATATGTTCAAATTTTTTTTTTTTTTAATGCTTTTTTTATAAATTAAAGTACCTTAATAAATTGATTAGTGTGTCACAAAAACAATTAACTCGAACAGGTTCCATATCCGGAAGACAAATTAATTCTATTACAACTTTTATAAGTTTTATAAGATCATCTTTCGGAAATTTAAGGCCGTATAATTTGATAAAACTAAAAATGTAATATATTTTTTATTTGTCATATGATCAAATTATGAATTAAATATATTTTATAAAAATATGCACCGTTAAATAATTCAATTTTAAAAAAGGAAATACCAGTTTTCTTACCAGACAAACAGTATGACAGTGCATTATCCAATAATTTTCATTTATTCTATATATGTATATAAACTTATTTTTGTTTGATACCAAAATTTTTTCATACCTATTTAATCTCTTACAGTATATTTCAGCGCCAAGCATATCTCTCATTGCAATTGTCTTAATTAAGTTGTTTTTAATTTTATTGAAATTAATATCTGCTTCATCACTAACATTATAAGGCAAATATTTATTCCAAAATAATTCCTTGACACATTTTGTTGTATTAATGTTACTCTCACCATCATAATAATCGTCGTCGTTATCAACCATTGTAAATTAAAAAAAAATTCAACAAGTTACTTCTTAAAGTTTAAAATTTTTTAAATAAAAACAGTTTCACAACAAAATAAATTAATTTAATATTTCTACTGTTGACGTTGAGTAAAAACACCTATATAAAATTTTATGATGTGTCATAATGACACACCAGAAGGTTGCAAATAGCACAATTTTATTAGCTTTCAAGGAAACTTTTTGAATTAAAACGAATATAATAATCGATTATTTGTTAAATCGATGTTTTTTTTATATCATTTATAAAATAAGTATAATTCGTATGTAAATATAATTTATAGAACATTAATTATATGTACAATAACACTATAACAGATTATATTTGACTTAATTGTTACTATGAATACTAAAATACTTGTAAATGTAAAAATATTACAAAATTAAACATTTTTTTTTTATCTTTATTCACAATGTTAAAACAAATTTGTGTCAACATTTACATTTAAATATAATTTGTATCTATTCTATTTTTACTCACTTTTAACGCTACTAACAAAATTACGGACAAGAGGGTTGAAAATAAGTTTAATTAATAATTAAAATTATTATTATTTGTAGGCTTGATACAATTGTAAAGCTGATTAACCATGTAGTCCTAACACTAATAACCTTCAGTTTACTACACTCTACCTACTTTATTGGTTTGGTTTATTCTGTTGTGTTGTAATGTAAATTACCAAAATTCAATAACAAAAATATCTGGTAAAATAGTAGAAGATAAATTTTAAAAAATATAATAAAAATACTACCAAAAGTATATTTTAGACTGTCCGAATTTTATAAAAAATGACTATGGGTGAAAATACCATTGCTTCCTTAGTTTTTCCTATAATTTTAAGGCCAATTTTAACACAGGTAAGAAATGTCAGAATCTTAAAAAAATAAGATTTTGTTTTTTTCTCATCCATTTTTTTTAGTTGGAGCATAGAGATTTGGGTGCTTCGCAAACATTAAAATCAGCTATTTCCAAGGCTGAACAAGCCCAAAGTGGTTTTTCTTATGATTTTTTAATGGCAATTATTAACAAAATAGAATTATCACATCATCTTCCTCCTGGACAAAATTTGTACTTGAATGAAATTATTTTACGTTTACAGGGATCTGTTTCAGAAAATGAATGTAAAAATTTAATTTTCAATTTTTAATATTTTTATTTTTTATGTTATCAATTAAAATATAGTAGTAGAATATCGTCTGAATCGGGCAGAAGATGCATTTCAAGAACTTAATAAGAAGTCAGCAGCTTTGAAAAGAATATTAAGCAGAATTCCAGATGAGATAAGTGACAGAAAAACATTTTTAGAGACAATTAAGTATATTTAATATTTATTATATATATGTTACATATCTTAATAAAAAATTTTAACTTTTAAGAGAGATTGCTAGCGCTATTAAAAAATTATTAGATGCTGTAAACGAAATTGTCGGTTTTATTCCTGGTTCATCTGGGAAGCAACAAGTAGAGCAAAGAAAAAAAGAATTTGTCAAGTATTCAAAAAAATTCAGTACAACTTTGAAAGAGTATTTTAAAGAAGGACAGTAAGTTTTATAAAAACTAATAGTTTTAAACTTTTAATGTAAATTAAATTAATTATAGGCCAAATGCTGTGTTTTTAAGCGCCCTATATCTTATTCACCAAACGAATCAAATAATGATTACAGTTAAAAATCGTTGTGAATAATTTAATTAAAAATTATTTACTTGATTCTTGATTATTTTTTATGTTTTTATATAAAGGATGATATTAATGTGTAATAATAATAAAAAGACAAAGCATTCTATTAAATATTTTATTTTTGTTTGTATCTTAAAGAGTATATAATATAATCAATTAAAATAAAGTATATGTTTTACTATTTGATGTTTTGTTTTTAAATTAAGATTTAATTGCAGGTAAATTATGATATGATAATTATTATAAAAATGAATATCAATAAAAGGTGTAGGCAATATTTTAAATTCAATAAATAGATATATAAATTAATTAAATAAATCAAAGCTATACGCTTAACTTTTGCAACAATCTAGTAAGAAATAAATAGATAAACATAAATAAAATTACAATTATTGACAAAAAGTAATTAAAATTCCCTCTATGTAAAAATATTTACAAAATTATTTTTATAACCAGTTTATATTTTTCGTACATTCAACTAGAAAAAGTTCTAAAAAAGTAAAAACTCAGTAATTTATAAAGTTAAAAAATATTTTTATAAGAAAAATAATTGAAGCGAAGTTTCCGGAATTATGTTTTAGAGATTTTAGAAAATAATATAGCTACTAGGCTGTTATACTTAGAATTTTTTATATATCAGAAATATAAATAAAACATTGTAAAAGCAGTCTGTATTATTATACTCCCCATCACAGAAAAAGTACTAACTGTTATATTATTTATAAATAGAAATTTTTGCTTTAAACAATAAAAACCCATCAAAAATAATTCCAATGTTGTAGCTAAGTTAAAATGCTTAAAAAGCAAATTTATTATTCCTTTTGTATATTAAGAGTTAACAAATTTTAAAAGAAAATTTACATTTTGATATATATTAATTAGAATACTTTAATCGTTAAAATTAATTTATGCTAATTAAATTATAATAAGTGTATGCATTAAACAGTTTTCAGATAGATTTATATTTGTGACTTTTTATGTTTTAAAGAATTCATAATAGAATTTTATTTATGGTTTAATTGTCCGTGAAATTAAAAGTGCTTGTTCCAATACATCAATTAATTGACGAAGATTATTTGGGTCTGTTTGAAAAGCAACTTCTTTTTTCGTACAATTTGATTCAATTTTACTACATTTTTTAATTACAGTTCTGTTTTCACCTTTTGGTTCACTATCCATATGAATTCTGATAATAATTATTGGTGTTACTTGTTTCAAAAGACTTCTTGAAGAAATCTGAAATTAAATGTAAAGGAACAAAAAATTTTAAATATTTTTAAGTTATAACCATTTAATAATTTTTAAATACCTTTATATCCAGTCTCCATTCAAGATCTGTAAATCGATAATTTAAATTATTTAATCTTGTTAATATTGTTTTTATTATTTGATTTTTGCTAGAAACAAGTTGGCACAGTATTGGTATTTGTTCTGGACTAAATCCAAAATTTCGAAGATTTTCAATAAAATCTGTTTCTGAGGACTAGAAATTTTACAGCAGTTTAAATAAGGAAATATATCTAATGTGTTGCGATAAATAAACTTACATAAGATTTACAATAATCAAGTAATAAACACAGAAGAGCTTCAACACTGTTTTGAACAGTTTGTGCTGATGTATTTAATTTGCCTAGGAAATACGTAATATATTCGAAAATGTTATTTAAATGACTATATAGAAAACTTGTTATTTACCTCCTAGCGCAGAATATTTCTTTTTATTTGGTCCGCTATTAAAATATTCAACAGCTAATTTACAACAGTCTACTAATATTTCTGTTGGTTTATCCCGTAGGAAATTTAAATGTTCTCTTTGATTGTTAGATAAAACAGTCATTGTAATAATATATTTCCAAATTTCAATAAATCTTTGTTCTTTAAAAAAAAAAAAAAACAAGATACTAATCAGTAATCATAACTTATACTATGTAATTACCATAAATTAATTTACTGTTTAGTATTTATATTTACTAAAAAAATGACTCCATATGAATATGACAATATGACATATGTATGCAATTATACCTACATTTTTATTGGTTTTTTTTTCTTCTTTTATTAAAAATTAGGTGTAGATAGCATCGAATTAGGTCTTTTAAATAAATGTTGATCATTGGTTTCATTCTATTCTACATATTTTATGTAAATATATATATATATATATGTATATATTTATGATGAAAAATATTTACGATATTTGGTATTTTAATTCAATTGTTTTTTTTTTGCAAAACGTTTAACAAATTAAAGGTTTCTTAGTATGTTAACTAAAAGTACACATAGCGATTTATATCTGAATACAACCCTGTATGTTTTTTTGCATGCGAAGGTCTTCTTTTTAAAAAGAAACATTTGAGATGCCAACGTACATAAAAGTTTGACATTAGTAATGTAATTAAATTTCTAATTTGTAAAGTTCCAAAAAAGTCTGTTTTTAAATTCTATTAACAAAAATTGTTTTACATGATAATTAATGAGAAATAAAATCTTGTTGCCTTTTGTAAAGTACTTAAATAAAAATGTTAAAGGTAATCCAATAACTTTAATAAATTTAACAATATTTTAAGTAAAATTACATATTGTAAGACATTCAAAAATGAATTATCAATTTGAATAAAGAAAATATCATTCAAAATTGTTTTTTAAATTTTTTAATTGAAATATTAAATAATTCAATGGATTAATTCTGCATACACGTACCTATATAGATTTTATTTTGTGGCTCGTATATTATCATGTCATTTATGAAAAAAGTCTTTGTTTTTAATTAATTTTTATGTAAAATGTAAATCCATTTTATATTTTTTTAATTTTATTACATTTAAATGTTGAAATTTCTGTTCGGGTTTCATCTAATTAATTAATATTGTATATTTTATAATATTAAAAAGTTTATTTAATTTTCCCGCCACTTAATAGTAATAAAATAACTTTTTTTAAAGTATTAGTATTGTCAGAATTAGAGTTTTTTAGAAATTTTTTCTGAAAGATTCTTGAAAGGCTTTAAAAATGTTCGATTGATTTTGCTATTATCCCTGCTTACTATATGAAGTGTTTTATTTCAAGTCATTTCGATTATGGCGTATTTTGAAAATATTACTTTATTTTTTCTTTTTAGGGAAAAGGACAACGATCATTTGAAGACATATGGCCTCAAATGAGACCAATAGTTTTAAAATTATTACAGCAAGAAACTGTTTCCCAGGCAGAATGGCAAGATTTATTTTATGGTGTACATTTAGTTTGTTTATGGGATGATAAAGGTGCTACAAAAATTTATGATTGTCTTCGTGACGATATAGTTGAATTTATAATACAAGCCCAAAAAAGAGTACAAATAGAAAGAGAAGAACAAGCTCTTTTAAAGTCATATATAATTGAATGGAGAAAATTTTTTACTCAAAGTAGTTATTTGCCTTTACCGTTTCGGCAATTAGAAAGTACATTGCAAGGAAAAAGTTCATCTTCAAGTAATAACTCTAGTAGTAATTCTCAAAAAAAGGGCTGTAATGAAGAAAGTATTGTGCGAAAGTTGATGTTAGATTCATGGAATGAGAATATATTTAGGGATATTAAAGATAGATTACAAGATTCAGCAATGAAAATGGTACATGCGGAACGTAATGGTGATAGTTTTGATTCACAACTTGTAATTGGTGTACGTGAAAGTTATGTAAATTTGTGTTCAAATCCAGATGATAAACTTGAGATATATAGAGAAAATTTTGAAGCTGCTTATTTAACGGCAACTGCGGAATTTTATCGTTTAAAAGCAAATGAACAACAACAATTAAATGGTGTTCAAATTTTTATGCGTTATGCTGATATGAAACTACGTGAAGAAGAAGCTAGAGCTAAACGTTATTTGGAACCAAGTAGTTTTCCGCCTTTAGCACAATGTTGCGTTAATGTTTTAATAGGAGATCATTTGAATACATTGCTTGCCGAGTGCGCGCCGCTAATTAAATCGGGTGAAACTGAGAGATTGAATTTAATGTTTAGATTATTAGATCGTGTTCAAGGTGGGGTTGATCCTATGCTTAGAGATTTGGAAAATCATATTGTTAGCGCAGGTCTTGCGGACATGATGGCTGCTGCTGATATTATAACACAGGATTCAGAAAAATATGTTGAACGACTTCTCGAATTATTTAAACGCTTTAGTATACTGGTTAAGGACGCATTTAACGATGATCCTAGATTTCTAACTGCTAGAGATAAAGCATTTAAAAATGTTGTAAATGATACAACTGTTTTTAAGGTTAAAAAGTTAAAATTGCTCTAATATAAAATTTTTTAAATATAGAATTGTTTTTCAGCTAGAACTGCCTGTAGCAATTACAGCCAGAGGTATTAAAACTACAACCCCTGAAAGTAAATGTCCAGAGTTATTAGCAAATTACTGCGATATGTTATTAAGAAAAACCCCATTGAGTAAACGGCTTACTAGTGAGCAAATTGAAAGTCGACTCCGGGATGTTTTGCTAGTCTTAAAGTATGTAAGTAACAAAGATGTTTTCATGCGATATCATAAAGTTCATCTTACTCGAAGGTATGTTAAGAAAATATATTTTAAGAAATGGAAAAACATTTATATATATTTTTATTTCAGACTTATTTTAGATTCTAGCGCCGATAGTGAAAAGGAAGAAGATATGGTTGAATGGTTAAGAGAAGTTGGAATGCCAGCTGACTATGTTAATAAGTTAGCCAGAATGTTTCAAGACATAAAAGTAATCATTATTTTTGATTGTAAATTGTATAAGAATTAAACTATTAATTATATGTATTTAGGTAAGCGAGGATTTAAATACCCAATTTAAGACTTCTACAACCCGTCATGATACAATAAATATAAAAATTTTAAATGCTGGTGCGTGGGCAAGATATTCTGAAAGAGTATCTGTTAGTTTGCCATTAGAATTGGAAGATTATATTCCTGATGTTGAAGAATTTTATAAGAAAAAACATTCAGGGAGAAAATTACAATGGTATCATCATATGAGTAATGGAACAATAACTTTTGTAAATAATATTGGTAGATTTGATTTAGATGTAACCACATTTCAAATGGCTGTTTTATTTGCATGGAATCAACGTCCATATGAAAAAGTTTCATATGAAAATTTAAGACTTGCTACAGAGCTTCCAGGTATATTATTTAGATATAATAAAAATGTAGATAAAATTTAATAAAAAAAAAATACTAATTATTAGATCCCGAACTTAGACGTACACTTTGGTCTTTAGTTGCATTCCCAAAATTAAAAAGGCAATTACTTTTAATGGATCCAGTTTTTGTTGCGTCAAAAGACTTTTGCGAGAATACAGTATTCTGGGTTAATCAAGAATTTGCAATAATTAAAAATGGAAAAATGCAAAGAAGAGGAAAAGTAAAATTACACCAAAAACTTTGAAAGATAAAAATAAAATCTCAAAGAATTTATTATTTTTTAGTTGAATCTCATTGGTCGACTTCAATTAAGTACAGAGAGATCGCAACAAGAAGACAACCAATCAATTGTTCAATTGCGAATACTTAGAACGCAGGAAGCTATTATAAAAATAATGAAAATGCGTAAAAGAATAAACAATGCTGCCTTGCAAGTAAATTTAGTTTTAAATTTTTTTTAAATGAATTATTTTGTAGTTTTTAATTTTTAATTTATATTTTTAAATTAAAATTTTATTTTTCAGGCTGAATTGGTTGATATTTTAAAAAATATGTTCCTTCCATCTAAAAAAATGATTAAAGAACAATTAGAATGGCTGATCGAACATAGATATATGAGACGAGATGATGATGATATTAATACATTTATATACATGGCTTAGTGTTCAGTATTTAAAATTGTAATTTATAATTTCTTAAAAAATAAACAAAAAAAAAACAAAATACATTATTTAAATTAAAAAATCAAGTTTTTTTTTGTTTCATTTTTCATAGAATTACTGCATTTCATAAAGCTTAAAGAAAATTATGTTTTTCTTTTATCTGTACTATGTGGAGCAGTGTAAAAGACAGTTACGAGACGAGAGATTCTACAAATTTCTACATGAGTGATTTCTGAACAACAAAAAGACAAAAAAGGTTTTAAAACTTAATAGATAGGATCTGAGGTATTTAATAGACCGGATCTACGGCCACGGCCATTTTCGGAAGAAGTTTAGTTTAAAGTTAAAAATATTTCAAAATTGATAGTACTGAATATCCTACAGAATATAAAATTTAGATAGTTATCGGTTTTGATTTTAAACACTATTATTTTCCAAAATATTTATTTTCCAATTTTTAACCAGTTTAGTGTTAGCATATAATTACTTGACACTATATGTAAGTCAATTAAGTTTTAATATATATCTCGTTACTTTATTATGTACAAACTCAAGTCTTTTTATTTCGATTTGTTTGAACATAAAAATTATTGTTGAGCAATATTTAAAATTATAAAAATTGCATTGTAAATTTTTATTTCCATAGGGCATAGATATTTTTGACTTCTTGAAAAAAAAACTAATTTACGCTAAAAAATGATTTTCTCAAACAAATTTTTTTCTTTTTTTAATTTGAAAATTTTATCAACTATTACACCAAAATATTTTAATTTATTTACAGTTAGTTTCTTTTTTCAAACATGTTTACACTTTATTTAGTTTTAGCCTATATTAAGTTTTAACTTATTTTAAACCATTGATATCATATTTAAATCGACGAACATACTCAACAGTAGAATTTCTAATAAAATAAAGCTAGTTTTGAATGCGTTAACACTTTTTTTATGTCAATACTGCTACTATTAACTGTAGTATGATTTTCATTCACCTTTACTTTTCACATTCACAACAACAGGACTCAGAAATATGTATCTAAATCCCGACTGATGTTTGGAGAGAAGTTTATTATTATTATTTTTGCTATATTATAAGTTTCTAATGACAATTTTTATTTCAAAACTGTCTTGAATTAATAACTTTTACTTAAACCAAATAACTGTATTACATAAGTAGTGAAATATTTTTTATAATAAATATAAATATAGGGATATCTCCAAGATGGTATAGCTTTCTCAAAGTAATAATGCTCGGGCAGAAATCTTTCGGTTCTTGAAAAAAATAATTTGGCTCAATTAGGTGCTGCGATCGATGACAGAATCATTGAGCATGGAGGCAGAAAAAACCTAGATGTGAGCCTAAAAACCTATTGCCCCTGTGAAACGACATACAAAAAATTGCAATAAAAAATATTCGAAAGAAAACACTTCAGATTCGAAAGAAAACAGTTTCTTTATAAAATTTATATATTATATATTGTAAATAAAATCTGAAAAATTAAAGAGATAAGAAACACAGTAAAATATGTTTAGGTAGTTTTGCAGAAACACTACTATGCTTAATCAGGGTAAAATCATATGGTTCATATTATGTATTATAGATTCACCGGATCACCGAGTTTTTTTTTCCTTGGGAGCAATTAAGACTTTCACTTGACACCTCCATCTCAAGCGATTTCGCGCTGATATTTTAATGTCATCCCAGGAGATGCTACATTTAGCCATTTCTTGTTAAATTGTTCTTCGTCGGTTAGTATCCATGGTTGAAATATTGTGATCGGTCAGAATATGCGGCATATTATCTTGAGACACTTATTTACGAAAACCTACAGCTTGAGGGTTAGACTGTTGGTTACAAGCCAGGTTTCGCTGCCATATGTTAGAAGTGTTTTCACGCATGCCCGGAATATTCTTATTTTCGTTTTTCTTCATATCTGGGACTTCCTCCATAGCGGTTGTAGACGTCCAAATGCTGCTCTCGCTTTCTTTAGCCTGTGTTCCACGTTTTCGAAGCCCAGATAATTTACAATATATATTATGAATAGAGGCCTCGGTGGCCTAGTGGGTAAGAGCGTATAAAATACGCTGTAAACACAGAGAAAGTGTGGATTCGAATCCCACACACGTCGAAAGAGTTATTCCCCTTACGACATTTACAGCCACGCCTGAACAGGAAAGGCTGTGTAATTTCCTGTCCATATTTATGTGGCAGAGAAATGCATTAAAAAAAACATATATATGTATAGTCTTTGATTATAGTTAATCTGTTTCCACAATTGCATATAGGTGGAGCTGTTTTCTCAAGCAGGATTTTATGTGTTAAGTTGGTATGCCGTATTCTTAAAAGGGTTAATAAAATTGACTCTCTTCGAGATAGTGAATTATTATAAGAATTCTAATTTACATCTTCTTGAATTTCTCTAAGTTTATTCCCTTGTATGTTAATGCAATCGTCATTCCTTTTTTTTTTAGTATACATTTATTTACAGTATTTTTATGATCTGTATGTATATGTTTGTATGTTTCATCAATTGTTTTTGTTATTGATTCTTTTGCTAGGTTGTGATATAGTCTGTATAGCACTTAATGAGTCAGTAGATATTAATATTTTATTTTGTTCAATCTTTTGAATGGCATATTCAACTGCTTTATATATTGCATATAATTCTGCTGAGTATATGCTGGAGTATTTAGTGTTTTCTAATATGAAATGCTTCTCAATGGTTTAAATGCTTGAAAGCACAACCAGTTTCTGAATTCTGTGAAGATCCATCTGTAAAAAGTTTTTCAAAGTTTTCATATTTTGTGTTGATTTTCTCATTATTTATCATTCATTCTTATAATCAGTTAATCAGTTTCTAAATTTCTTTACGAATTTTTTAAGTTTAATTTTAAAAATTTCTAAATTTCGATTAATTTTAATTTCATCTGGTAAAGTATTATGTAATTTTAAAAGTAGTATGAAATTTTATTGTACTAAATTTTAGACATTTAAATTTTATACCTGTGTTTATCTTTGGGCATTGGTACAACGATATTTGTACTTTTTCTGATGTGATAGATATGCATTATTTTAGTTTATTGCTTTATTTTTATTTTTTAGATAATTATATTTGCACTTCACTTCAAGTAAATTAATTGATCACCGTTTGAATCCTGTAGCTAAGTTAAAAAGCCATTTTAATGTTTTCAAATTATCCAATTTGTTTTACATGCAATTTTCAGCATTGACGCTAGCTACAAATGTTGTATCTAATTCTGGTTAAGTTTTCTCGTAATGTCAGCTAGTGGCCGAAAAATGCAATACAAAATTTTCTTAATATTTTGAACTGTTTTAATTAAACTGTTACATTTTTCCCATAAAACAATAAAATATAACCATTAAACCTACCTAAAATATAACCTACAATATAGTAAAGCATAATACTATCGTTAATATACATTTTGTTTTATCTTAATCGGTACTTACTACCGTTTCTGAGATATTGCAGTTAAAAGTGTGCATTTTTGAAAAAATCAAGTTTAAAAAAAAATCACTATATGTATCTGAAATTTCTAAGACACCCTATATTCAGTATTGTAAAGTTAGAAAGATCTATTCACACACTTTTCAATTCAACGGTATACAATAAGTATGGTATATATTGGCAAATAGTCCCACCAGAGAACACAAATGCGAAACTGAAACAACAATTTTAATAAAAAAAACATTTTCATACTTTATTTCTTATACATTTATTTTGCCTTTTTATTTTGTTGTTGGAATATGTGTGTAAAAATGTAAGTACGATTAGAGTTGGATACAATATCAAGTTGGATTTTGATAATTTGTTTAGGGAGAGTTTGGAGGTGGCAACCTCCACAATTTTAAAAGTTTTGTTGTTAAAATATGTATGTAAAAATATAACTAGCAAAGACTGGCTACAAAGTCAAAATAATAAACTTTCATGTACATATATATGTATAGGTATATACAAACATCTGAATTAGGAAGCATTTTAGCGTTGGATGTAAAATTAGGATTGGCGCTTTTTCCAGAATGTTTATATATATACATGAGTAAACCAGATTATGAATCAGGAGGAATTTTATAGTTGGTTTAAAATTGGTAATAGCAAATTTACAAACAAAAAAAATAAAAATTAATATATGTACATACATAGTACATACATACATATATAATATAATATGTAAATAAAAATTATAACCTTTAATTTTTTATTAATGTTTATGAGCATAACAATTTTATATAAACAATCTATAATAATTAAAAAAAAAAAAAAATTTAAAATATGATATTTATTTTAGGCTCATAGTGCGAAACTAAAAATAAAATAATTTATCGACAGAAAATTTTGGAATTTTTTTAAAAATTTATTTAATTTTTACATAAAATTAAATAATATAAATATATAAATATTAATATATATTATAAAATAATATTCTGTAAAAAGCGTATAATCCTGATTTTGAAACCAACTCTAAAATCTCTCCTAATTCAGAATCTCACAGATACATATTATATAAATAGATATTCTTCAAAAAGGGGCATTCCTGATTCGGAATCCACCTCTAAAATCCCTCCCAATTGTTTTTTTCCGATGTATATTTCAAAACAAAAGCATTTAATATAGTGGGGGCTGCCGCCTTCAAACCCCCACTAAACCAATTATTGAAACCCTGATTTTGAAACCAACTCTAAAATCCCTCAGAATTATTTTTTTCGCATGTAGGTATATTTCAAAACAAATGCATTTCATATAGTGTGGGCTGCTGCCCCCAAACCCCCGCTAAACCAATAATAATGTCAAGAATTTTTGTCTGGAATAAGTTATTCAACTGGTTCAACTAATATAAAAAACTTTGATCTCATTTGCTTAAAAGTTGTGAGTTTATTAAAAACGATTTTAATTTGTTTATTTTTAATTAAAATTTTTATTAAAATAAAAAAGTTCTTATCATAACATCAATAATTCAAAAATTAATCATATAAATCCAATTAACGTTTAGGCATAGAAATATACAAATCGAAAAAAGAAAAATGCTTTACAAAATTCGTACATACATAGGCACATACATATGTTGCAATTATTTTGCTATGTACATAAGTAGGACTGTTGCCGTAAATAATTTCTTTTAAATTAAATTTTCTTACCTAAATTTTAAGTTAATTTTTATAAATGAAATGGAATTGAATAAAATATTATAATTTAAATAAAATACATACATTCACAATTTATTTTGTATTTATATTTATTATTATCTACATACATTTATGTATGTTATATTATATTATATTTGTCAAAGGTCATTAAAAGAAAGTCAATGGAAATGATATTTTTTTGTTTTTAGTGCTGAAATTTGAAGTTCAAGTTTAAATTTAACTTTTTAAGCTTATTTTTTTTTGATTACTATTGCAACAATTGGATTATAAGTCATTTGTGCTTCAATACATCTGTTATAAATATATACATATATATATGTATATATAATATGTATGTATATTATATATGGTAAAACATACAACGTAAAATAAATGAATAGATATGAATAAATAAATGGGGTTGATCTTACTAACAAATGGATACTGGTATGTAATAAATATGTAAATAGAACATTTTTTGTTGCTTTTCATTATATCTAATGAATTGCATTTGCTCGCCATTTTTTTTTTGCCGGAACTGTAGATCTTCAAAAAACACAAAGAAAACTAAATGGCCTTGGTAATGTGGGAAAATCCCCTCCCCCCATAGCTAGTATAATATGCTAATCACCCTAACTGCAATAATAATAAAGGGAAAAAGGAGAAGGAATTATGAGCTTAAATTGTATAGGAGTAGGATTGAATAAGATTTTTAGCAGATATAAGTGGACTGATTTCTTGAACTTCTGTATACTAATACGAATCGAACCAATTAAGAACTCAAAGCTTCTAGAAATTGATCCGTATAAAAACACAAGCTTCTAGAAAACTTATAATAATTTTTTTTCTTGTAATACTATTTTTTTTTTGTGTTTGGTTATCATAACTTACTATGACAAATTCATTTTTATATTTTTCAATTTCAGTTAGGTTTGTGGTTATTTTTAATCCTTTATTGCTCAACAAAACTTTAAGTAAGTGATTCATTTTGATCACGGTATTCCAATATCTGATACTATTTTTAAAATATTTCTTTTTGTGGGTAAAGTTTCAGATTTGTACAGCAATCTGTAGAATTGATATGATAAAACTATCAAATAATCGTATTTTGTTAAATCGCTATTAAAATAATAAATAAAAATAAATTAAGTTACCATAAAAAGGTAAATCATAACAATTACTGCAAGGAAAACAAATTTATATATGTACAATTAAACTGAGTATAAACAAATAAATGTAACAGTAAGTCGAAGCAACCGACTTATTAATACTCTACACCTGAAAAATTCGAATTAAATTAATAATCCATAAGTTATTTTAGATAGGTATTTAATATAAATTAAAAACATAAACACTTTTACTAGCATTGTATAGATAGAGCATCCTTGTACAAAATGGCAAGGTAAGAGTCGCAAGGGAAACATTACCGAACATACTTGTACCAATTTTATAGGTTTTATCTTTATTGATTTTAGAGCTGGGCTCGCTTGCTCTTTGGATAATTCAGAAGCTTCCAAAATCCGAAAACATGGTCCAAATTATCTCAAATTTGAAGAACATGAAAGCAACATGACAGAACAAACTTGAATCAAATTTAAAGGTTCTATCTTTACTAGTTTTGGAAATATGCTTGTTCGGAAGCTTCCAAAATTTGAACCCATGAACCGAATTTTCCCAGTTTTCACAATCCCCACCATTCTTCCGTAATTACTGATTAGTAACCTACTATATAAATTTCATCGAGATAGTTTTATTAGTTTTTGAGTTATTGTGAGAACGGTCGGACGGACAGGCATTTTTAAATCGACTTAGAAAGAACACTGGTTAAGAATATATAATACATGCCCATATCTAACTTGCTTCCTGATGGTTACAAACACTATACAAAGTTATTTACCCTACAATTTAGGTGTAATATATAAAAATATTCAAAATAAAATTTATTTTAATACTGGAATGGAAATTTATTTTACTACTGAAATGGAATTGTAAAATTATAATAGTTTTAAAAATTTTAAATTAAAAAACTACTACAAACTACAGTACATGATAAAGTATTTTAACATACATATAGTACATAATTTATATATAAGTATATATAAATGTACATATTATTAGAAAGTGTACCATTTGCGTAATAAATAAAAACAAACGAAATCTACTTGTAAAAGACAGCAGTTTTTTTTTTTTTGTTTTTTAAATATTAAAATGTCGCAACGAGAATATTATAATATAAATAAGCTTTGTGTGATTATGTATTGTTTTTTTAGTGTAATATCGCAATATATTATATAGGTACATATGTATAAAATATCTATGTATGTACATACTGCCATTTTTATTTAAAACATTGGACAAAAGAAAAAGGATATATAAAATTATAAAAAATTATTAAAGGAAATATAAAATATAAGATTAGTAAAATTAAGATTTTCTTAAATCCAACGATTATCCATAGTTTAAAATTTAATATTTCAAATTAAATGATCTTTAATTTTAGGACAGATAATTTCCCAATTCCTATTTTTTGTATTATATAATAACTTGTTTAAGTTTTATGACAATATATCAAATACTAACTGCAATGCATACTAACTGTAAAATTAAAACCCAAATAAAAAGTACAGAAAATGTATGACTTCTATAAGAATATATTTCAAATGAATTGAAAAATACATAATAGTATCGAATTTGTTATGGTAAATGTAATACATAGGCATACCTTCTTTAACCCATCTTATACCACTACAATAACTACATGATTTTGTTGAGATCAAGTGCTGAATTTTCGTATTCTGGTCATTTTAAAAGATTAAAGATGTGAGGTTCTTTGAAGCCGTAAAGAAACTGTTGCAAAAACGCAACGTTAGCAAACAAGCTGCAAAATCTTTTTTTTGAAAAAATTTTTCTTTTTTTTTTTAATAACAACACAATTTAAGTGTAGAAAATATTATAACAAAAAATATATTATTTCCATTATATAAAAAAAAACAAATTATAAAACAAAATAAAACAATTTTTTTTCAGTTTATTTTGGTTTTGTCTATGGTATATATATTAAAACATTAGGGATGTAGCGTAACACTGCATTTTTTACACTGATATACAGTTTGTGAGTGGCAATACAGTGAAACTTATTCAGTGATAATGCTTGTTATATAATCGGAATTCCTAATATTGTTTCATTCACCCAATAATGCTAAATATGTGGAACAGTATGGTAACCAGAAAATACTAAAATGCCAATAAAACGGTACATGTTTTCTTTATGAATTTGTAGAATTGTGTTATTTTGATCAGGATAAATTTTAGAATTTTCAACCAGCATGTTAAGAACTTCATCATCAAAAAATTGTAAAAACAGTTCAAAGGGTGATTTACTAGAAAATGCTGTTATAGTTTGTAACTTACTCATTGATTCAACAATTTTGGTTTCTAATAATTTAGCAGGTTGTTCATTTGGTTTTGCGAAGTGCATTTGGAAACGTTTATTTTTTCGCCAATTAGGTGTACCAAAACTAGCTTCTGTGGTATATTCAACTTCAGATTGTTGTGTAAGAGACAGTACTGGTTTAAGTTTATCATTGGTTGAAGGTGGGGTATGAGGACCTGCAAAATCGACGAGTCATATTCAACTTCAACTTCGCCGCAAGTTTCAAGATTAGGTGTAATAATATATGTCATTAAATCATTTTCATCAATACACTCTTCATCACTAATTACATCTCCTCTGTGATAGGTGGAATGTAATCTGCACACGTGTTTTTATTTAAAACTATATCATTTTGCTCAACTTTTTCATCTACTTCACTATTGGATTGATTCATCTCATAATAAAATTGTTTTTGCGTTAAAAATGTTTTACATGCTATTTTTTCTATTTTTTTTTTTTTTTTAATTAACTTTTAACTAATAATAGTAAAATTTTAAATATAATGTACTTTGAAATTAAAACCAAACTATATCATAATGACCATAATTAGAATTATTTATAACAATATCAAATTAAATCATCAACAAACAATTTTGCACTGAAATCAAGCTAACAATAACAATGAACATAAAAACATGGTTACTTTTACACTTAGATTAAAAAAAATATTGATAATATTGTGAAGTTTTTGGTTATTTTGATAAAAAAAATTCTGATTGTCAATTCGTTTGCCATTGTTGCGTTTTCGCAACACCACTTTTTAAAGACGTATATAACAATGTAATATCATATTTTTTGGTAAAGTAAAATTGTTAAATTATTATTTGAACTATGTATTCCCTGATCGATTTTTGGATTAAATTACTTAGAGTTCATTTAATAATTCGAGGCTTTTTGTTTTTTTTATTGAATTCTAATTTATTAGTTTAGTTAAAATGGAAACAAACAAAGTTATCACTAGAGTGAAAGAATAAGTTTTATATGGGTTGGTGACGACATCCACAAGTAAAAATCCGAAAATCAAAATTCACAAATATAATTATATATTCATAAAAAAAAAGTTTACAAATTCAAAAATGTGCAAAGAATATTCTGGAAAAAGCAAAAAGCTCTGATTTTATAACAAACTCTAAAGTTCGTTAATTAATTATTTTTATTGCATACATACATTCATATTTCAACGTAAAACAATATAAAACAATGGGGTTGCCGCCCCTAAGCGTCCTCTAAACACAAACTTTGATTTTGTACTAACTCTAAGGTCCTTTCTTTTTAATTTTATGTACATACATATGTGCATAGCTATATATTTCAAAAATTAAGTATTTAATTGTGGATTTCCTTTTTTTTTGTTGCAAAAATCATTATGAATTTGGTTTTTGTGAAATTTTACTCCTACCCATTTTATGTATTAAACTTGATACAAAAAATTATATCTTTAAGATATCAAAAAATGTTATTGTTATACATTGCATACATATGTATATACATATATATACATTGCATACATATGTATATATACATTAACATTTTTTTGAAAGGGAAAAGTTTCCACCTTTTTGACGGCAAAAATTATTTTATTTTACATAATTTTTCATTGTGAGAACCATTTCTTTCATATAAAATTTTTTTCTTCATACTTCATAAATATATACATATCTCTAAACATATGTACTTCAAAATGACAAGACAAAATAAGTACAAGCTCAACTTTAAAACTAAAGTAATATTAGGTTAGTTTGACGGTTTAGTTTAATGAGACTGAATTAAATTTGTTTTTCTTGATTTATTTTAGATTTTATTAAAGAATTTTTTTTTTTTGCATTATTATACCCGCACCCAAATTCTAAGACGATTAACATTACCATTATTAACCAATTGGTTATTATAATTAACCAACATTACCATTTTAATGAAAGAACAATATCACAAATAATTATACCCGTACGATAAGGATCGGGTATATTAAAATTGCTCCTCCGTTTGTAACACTTCGAAATAAGCTAGCTAGATATACCTTCAAAGGTATGGATCGGATCAGAATCAAATTCTGAGTCGAGTAAGCTTTGTCCGTTCGTCAGCAAGATTACTCAAAAACTAAGAAAGCTAGAGTCTTGAAATTAACACAAAATATTCTTACATGAATTTGCAGGCTCCCTATTTTTTTTGGTTGAGATCCGACCAAAACTTCGGGTAGTTCTCGAACAACTAACTTTGAGATCTCAACATTTTTTTTGAAATAAAGCCATGAAATTTTAACTGCTGATAGATATCATAAAAATATTAATTTTATGGAACAACTTTTTTCTGTTGCCCCACCCACTCACGCCCCACTTACGGAGTTACAGGCTACCAAAGTTCGAAAAAGCTCTATATTTAAATTGTTATAACACAAGTTGTATAAGCTATACCTTCAATTTGAAAACGCCAAACGATTACTGCTTTTTAAATTAGCTTTAAAAATATATACACTAAAAATATATACTTGTGCCATACGGTGTCTTAATTTAGCGTTATGCGAAACTCAAATTTTGCAAAATTCCTGACTCATTCTATCTTTCAAATGGTTTAAGTTAGAAACTTCAAATTTTGATAGAAGTTAGGTCTCTGAAAATAAGTATGAGTCATTTCAGAAAATATTTTTGTATCGCCCCCCTTTTCGGAACTGTAAAAGGTCAAAAACCTGAAAATTCCCTATTTTTAAATACCTGTTAAAATTTTTTTGAAGTAATAAATAAAAATTAAAGTTTCAATATTATACTTTTATTTCTGTTAGCAACTTTTCTTAATAATATAGGATTAGCTTAAAATTGAAAAAAGTGTGACTTGATTTTTTCTTAATTTTTCTAACAAATTTCTTCAACGATTTTTTTGAATTTTTTTTTACTCGATAATTTAAAATTGTTGAGAATGATAATGCGTAGTACAAAAAAATTTGAGGAAATAAAAAATACTTGAAGAATTTATATTCATATGATATTGGTATACATACTTATATATCATGTTTATTTACATATCGTATATGTTACTGATGAATGAATCATATATAATACATATGTATGTATAGTATAAATTAATATACATTTATCGCTTAGTATTAAATAGTACTAGGTTTAGCATATTTGGAAAAGATTCGGATTGATAATCGTCAGGTGGAAGGTTAGAATCTGCTTTTGAAGAATGTATATAAACATATAGTTTGAATATTATATGTATAAACCATATAGTTCTAGAAATTATAAAATTCACCCAAATTATTTTAAAATACTGAAAAATTAAATTAAAAATTTAAATTAATTTTTATTATGACTTTTATTGTATAATTTATAATAGTTATTATACAATATATTATTATAATAATTATATATTATATTATTATTATAATAGTTAGTTATTATATATTATTATAATTTTTGTGTAAACTGTTAACATGTCTAACTTATTACTATGCATTTACAGATGCTGGTAGTTAATATTCTATTTTTTATTACATTTAATTAAATTGAATAAACAGAGCAAAGAATTAGAGACAATTGGTTTACAAAAAATCTTTAAAGCAATCAGTAATCTCTTAAGTACACTATTAGGGCCAAGTGAGTTTCCACAATATATTCGCTAATACCGAAATATAAAATCGCATATCAATTATAAAAAACCATAATGTAATGCATTTTTTTTCGTAAGTAATGTCACTTCATGTTTTCATGAATTATCGTTTTAAGCACATTTTGAAAAATTTGCTATTAGATTCGCTCTGTCCATCCGTCTGTTTACAAAACTTATGTACTGTTTAATAAAGAGCAATTGTGGGGCAATAAAGTGGGACAATAAAAAAATTTAATTGAGCCTTGGTGCCGAAACGGGTTAATGGCTCGTAAGCAAATCATCTGATCGATTCTGCGGTAAAGAGTTAAACAAAAAAATTTAATGAACTTGGTTCGGCTCTCGCCCCCAAACGGGTTACCGGAACTTTACAAATTTGTGACAGGCTTTTTTTCGGACCATAAAACCACCATACAAATTTTTTGCCATATTTGACATAAATCGGGATCAAAATTTTTTTTGTAAGCTTGCCGGGCCGAATTCTGGTAACATATTGCATCCAAATTCGGGTACCATATCTTCGGTACCCGCCTAATTTTAGGAAAAACATTTGTACAAATTTTCAACTTAATTGGTCAAATAGTTTAGGCAGGACAATGGAAAAACCAAAAAGCTTTAAATGGCTCTCGTGCCACAATGGGTTAATGAACCGAAACGCGATATAGCATATAATTCCTTCCGGGGTCGTAGAAATATTCCTACAAAATTTGATTGCAATCGGACTGTTGGTTTTACGCGAAAAGGATACAAACAAACAAAGATAATTTCTTCTTTATATATATATTTGATTAATTTCAGGATGCAATTCAGAAATTGAATTGTATTGTATGTATTAAAAAATATGTATGTATTTTTGGGAAATGTCTCACATGTCCATTAATATTTATAATATGTAGCTAGTTATAAAAAATTCACAATTTATAAAATCAAATATTTTTTTAAATAACATTCATTCATTTTTTGATTGTACATATATCGTATACTTCCATTATTCTATGTTTCCCTTCTTTTCAAACCTTATACGTGCTAACCTAATTGTAAAGTTAATTTTTTTTTCTTTAAAATTATTTAAGAAATAAAATAAATCTTAAGAAATTTTAATTATATAAATAATAAATCTTAAGAAATTTTTTCAAATACCATTATTTACAGGACCAGACAATGGGTAGTGGGACAATGAGTAGATTTAATAAACTTTGAATATAAATTTTTTACAGTTTATTATGTTAGCTTTGACGATAATCTTAAAAATTCAGTAGGGGAGCACAACGGGTCGTTGGGCCTAGGTGTATGGGAAGCTATTAGCCCCCCTCCGTAACAACAACAGCAATAATTTTTTTGATAAAGTATTTTAAATTTTAAATAAAATTTGTTATTTTCCTAAAAAGAAACACCGACACACAATTTTCCATTTTTCCACTTGTTTCCTTTTCAAAATCTACAGTTATTGGTCGTGCTGGCCATAAACCTTCCTTTTCTAAGTCTAACAGATCTTCCCAAAAATTGTTTTCTGTATCAAGAAATAGTATGAAGAAAATTCGCCGCTGATTTTCTATTTAGGCAAAAATAAGTATACATATGTACAAACGCTTTAGTATTTGTAAAGCATATTTTTGTTCAACAATTAAAAAAGTTCTTTCAAATAAATATGTATTAAGCTTTCTGCTGGTCAAACAACATCTTCACTTACTGCTGATCAAACATATTCTTTCGAAAGAAAGTAATCAATTGATGACGGAAATAATAAAGATGAAAGTTTGTTTGATTATTTATAAGTTAAACCACTCACATCAGTGAAACACACAAGACTAGCTAGCAGGGGCTGGAAATTGTTTTTATATTCTGTTTCGTTAACTCTTTGCTATATGACAGTTAATTAATAGTTTTTATTTTTAGGCTAAGCTAAATGATTTAAAACGATTTAACTTTAAACTTTGCAGAAATATTGTCCTATTCCAAAGTAAGAAATTAATTTTTTTGTTTCCCAATTTATTAACTTGTTACCTACATGAGAGCCATTAAACAGTATTTTGTTTCTTCAATTGTTCTGGCTAAAAGATTTGACCGATTGACTTCAAATTTTGCAGAAATATTGTATCATGTCAAAGAAATTTTTCATATTACACAGAATGCTTATTTTAAAAAATTTGATGCAAGCGAACTGTGTTCAATTTTTTAGGACGCTTCTTAAAAGTTCTAAATTAATTTTTGCTAAGTTCCGTTAATCTATTCCGTTGTTTTAATAACAATTTTTCTATGTTTTGTTGTATTCGCTTTAACCAATTTGCATAAACTTCAAACTGTGCATATACTAGCTCATTCGATCTATTGAATTACAACTCGTTAACATGTTTCGGCACATCGATCCGATTTCGGCACATCAAAAAATTTGTTGCAAGTGATTGCGTCCAATTTTATACGACGCTTTATGAAAAAGTCAAGAAATTAAACAAAAATCATAGTTTTTTTTATAAGTTTGAAGAAAATCTTATAATGACTATATATATGAGCATAGTAATTTTGCATATTATACCAATAAAGTAGAATACAATACAATCTCTACATAGATATACGCAATAATATATATACATGATATATGTACACTATTTGAAATTAATTATAAAAACTAAAAACTTCCATATTTCTCTGCGGGCAGTTTTGGATAACTTTGCTAGTTGTCTATGTTTAAAAAAACATGCATCTGTAGTCCATTAATGTATATCAAAGAATACAAATAATATGGACTTAAACTAACACGGATTGAAGTTATTTAGAATTAGAGATTTTTTTGAATTATAAAATTATAAGTTTAACTGTACTATTACATACGGTCGATGAGGCGTTGTAGGAGGCGAGCTGACCATTGAGCAGGGAAGCACAATGGATCGCAAGGTCTAGGTTTAAGGGCAACCACACGTAACAACTACATTATTAACAAAAAAAAAAGATTAAATAAATAAAGTTTCTTTTTTTGACAGGACCTAAAATTGTGTTTGAAAAATAGTTTCTATTATTTTTTAGTTTTATTTTAAAATTGTTAGCTTTCTACGAAAAAACTCATGTAAAAAAGTGATTATGACACTAAATAATCGAAAATAACTAATTAAAACATAATTAAATTTCTTGGCTGGATTCCTCTTCCTAGATGTGTACTTATAGGAACTTATAAAATATATTATATATATATATATATAATATATACTAGTGATTATATCGCTTATACGGTTTTAATAGCGATAATAATTACACTTTTGTTTTATTTTTTATTTTTAATTCAAATGATAAAAACTATAATAAAAAGAATAAAGAAAAATTTGTCAGCAATTTTAATGTCTTAATATGTATAAGACAATTTTCTTCAATTTTTTTTTCTTATTTTTTATATATTTTTCTTATAATATCTTTTTAATTCACTAATTGAATAAACGTCTATTGGATCATTTTATTATAAAAAGACAGTCAAATTTTTTGATGTTTTTAGTTGCGACTTTATATTTCGAAATATCGCCCGGTTTTCCTATGATAAACCTAATAAACAAAAAAATAAAATCCTTAAAAAATTAAAAATAACGGAAATAAGATCGTTTTAGGCGATACGATTAAATTTCCGTTCAAATTAATAAATATTTTTTTTTTATGTTATTAAATTATTTTTAAATTAAAAATCAAAATGAGTTTAAAATTTAATGGACCAAATTATGAATATCATCGTACACCAAATGGTAATATATCTGTTGTGGATATTGTGCAACCTGATGTATTATATTTAATTGATAAATATTGGTATCAATTTCCACCATTAAATCCATTATGGCATGGTATATTGGGTTTTGTTATGGTTATATTGGCAGCATTATCTTTAAGTGGGAATTTTATTGTTATATATATATTTACATCAACAAAAAATTTAAGAACGCCATCAAATTTATATGTTGTTAATTTAGCATTATCTGATTTTTTAATGATGTTTACAATGATGCCACCAATGTTAATTAATTGTTATTATGAAACATGGATATTTGGTCCATTAATGTGTCAAATATATGGTATGTGCGGTTCATTATTTGGTTGTACATCAATATGGTCAATGGTATTAATTGCAAATGATAGATATAATGTTATTGTAAAAGGATTAGCCGGTAAACCATTGACAATGACCATGGCAATATTAAAAATATTTGGTATATGGATATTTAATTTGTTATGGACAATTGCACCAGTATTTGGTTGGAATCGTTATGTACCAGAAGGTAATATGACAGCATGTGGTACAGATTATTTTTCAAAGGATTTATTAAGTCGTTCATATATTGTGTCATATTCGGTTTTTGTTTACTTTTTACCGTTATTTATAATTATATATTCATATTTTTATATTATACAGGTGAGTAAGCGTTATATATATGTAGGTATATAATGAGTTTTTTTTCATAAATAAAATTTTTAATAATCAAAATTTTAATTTGAATTATAAATTTAGAAAATTAAAAAGTAGTAGTGCAATACGTAATGAATTTTGTTTTTCTATAGATATTAAGATAAAATTAACAATCGGATAAACATTTTTATTCATCTGTCAGTTTTTTTTTAGTTCATTTATCTGCCATATAAATGTGATAAGGCAATTAGGCAGCCTTTCCTTTTCAGACGTGACTCTAAATGTCGTAAAGGGGAATTATTCTTACGACATTTGTGGGATTCAACATTTCTTTAGTGTTTACAGCTTATTTGATACGCTTTTACCCACTAGGTCAACGAGGCCCCCGATATGCATTTGATTTACCAAAAATATTTAAACAATGCGTCGAATGCATAAAATTCAGCTTAAATTCATTTTTACTTTTTTACAATTTTACTGTTTCAAACAAAAAATACGAGTTCAAGTATTATTTTAATTTGAAAAAGTGTTATTTAAATTCAAGTTCATTTTAATGCATTTAACTCAATATTTTAAATTACCATATTTTTCTATTCAAATTATCAAATGTAATTCATTTTAATTAAAATGATTTTTAAGAGTTTTGAATTATTCAAAAAAAAAAACGAAAAAAGAAGTTTAAAATTGATGTTTCAACACATTACATATACATACTTATGTTCTTTTTACCTTTCACTGCGGTTCTTTGATTATTAAATAAATGCTAAAAATGGATTTGGAAATAATGTACGTCTTTTTTACATCATCATATATATGTGATATTCGAAACGAATATTAGATTAGAATCCGAATGTTATAAATAAGTCAATATTTTAATATTTTCTTAACTATATATTAAAATTTTCTAAAAAAATATTTTTATTTTATATAATTTTTTTTTTCTTAGTATAATAAATTTTGAAATACAAGCCGCATGCAGGATTCAATTTTTAGTTTTTTTACAACTATGAACAATTTAATTTATTTATATTACATACATATATTTTAAAATAATACGAAAAAAAAAAAAAAAAAAAACAAATTTAATAAATAAAATAATAAGTTAAAAATCCTTAGATTACGCCCTACTAATCTGATTAAATTTAAATGTCTTGAGGGCAAAGACATTAATTTTCCATTTTTTTTTTTTTTAGTTAAAAAATTGAATTAAATTTTACTTATATAGGTCTCTTTGAAAAAAAGCGTTTAATCCGATCAAATCTATTATATACCAATAAAATTTGTATTATTTTAAAATGATCTGTATATATTTATATATATGTAATCATTATTTTAAGTTTTATTTTATATATATGTATATACATATATATTTCAAGTTCACGTGCATATAAAGAAATAATAAAAATGAATAATGCTAAAACAATCAAAAAGAAAAATTTATTTTGTTGTATATTCAGAGTTCATTAGGTTTTATTTTATTAACTTTTAAATATATTTTAAGCAAATTGGAAAACAATAAAACGTTTTTTGCTAATCAAATAATCAATCAATTGCTATAATACATATTAAAATTTTACGATAATACGATAAAATAGAGAACAATGTAAGAAAAACTGTTTTGTAAGATAAATAAAAAATTTAAATAATTTAGTAAAAGTTACAAAAAAAAAAAAAACAAATTATAAAACACATTTCATTTTAGTAATAAGAAAACTTGGATTTAATCCTATAATGAGGTTTAATACTGAATACATTTATTTCGTAAAATACAATGAGTGTTAAATAATATATACGAGTATACCCTTAATACACCTATATAATCATAATGATTGTGGGAGAAAACAGCTTAAGTGATAAAACTATTCTCAATGTTATCTATAAAACAAGGTTTTTATTCTATTATTTTAAAATAGATGAAACATTCAATATTATTATTTGAAGAAAATATAATAATAATAAAAATGACATTTTATATAATGATACCTCGAATACTGCAATAAACTGCCGAAAACTTCTTAACGATATAGCCAAGCAGCTCAGCATTCAGCTTTGCTGGGTACCAGGTCATCGAGGCATTCCGGGAAATGGAAAAGCTGATGAACTTACAAGAATTGGTACAATCTTACAAGTCCTACCAGGCAAGGCAAGACTAGGAGTACCTCTATCCACAATCAAAACGTTACTTCGAAAGGAAATAACGGATATGGTAAAAAACAAATGGTTAAACTTGACCTCGTGCAATATCGCAAGTTTGATATGACTTAAAACCGATTTAAAACTATCCAATGATCTACTTTCTCTTAAAAAGGCAGACATTGGAATGACAATGGGTATAATCACCGGTCACTGTATAATAGGGAAGCATGATATAAGACTTGGCTTATCCGCAAACAACTATTGTGGAGCCTGCAAAGATGAAGAAAAGGAGAAAACGACCCTCCACATCCTTTGCACATGCCCAGCCTTGTCGGCAAAAAGGAACACCCATTTGGGGCAATAACTCTTCAACAACCCTAGCGATCAAAATTGGTTTTAACGAGTTGGGTAGAAAAGTTTCTATGTGGTATCACAATGGACCAAATACAGTAACCTAACCTATGTAATAATAAATATGGAGAAGAGTTTTAAGGTATTTATTATGTTAATGTACGGTAGAAAACATTGAAAGTCACTCAAAGGAACTGCACAAGGCTACTGCTATGAATAGTGTTGAACTTTAACCAACCAAAACCACCCCCTTTAAAACCAAACTTTATAATGGGTCCTTTACCACATAATATGATGTACAATTTGATTTTGGGGATAATGATATGGGGAAAGGATTACTTGTGATAAAAGTTAAATGAAAGAATTTTTAGCATTTTTTTTCTACAATCTTCTTCTGTAGTATACGAATTTTCACTTAGAACTATTATTTTTTTTTATATAATTTTATATTTTGTTTCTTAAATACATAAGTATACAATGAAAGGTTTTAAATTTTTTGGTGCAAATTTTCTTTTTTATTTTTAAAACCGTTAGTTAAACGTTGTTAAACGTTGTTTTTGTTTAGAACTTCAATAATATAAAAATAAAATTCAATAACAAAAGAAAAAATAGATAAAAAATTATTAAATATGTCCGTTTTTTTTTTTTAAATATTTTTTAAGTAATAGATTCTCTAGTAATAAATTTAAAAACGATAAAAATAATTTTGTATCTTTTGTATTGTTAAATAATGTTATAATTCCTTTTTATTTAAAGTAACTTTGATTATAAAGGAAATATATGTATGTATATTATATTATTAAATATATTACATATGATAGTGCAATATGTATTACAAAATCATTGACTATTAAGACCATTATAGGTTGAATATTATTCAAGCTATTATTATCAGCTATTATTAATTGCACAGTAATATTATTTATTTTCTTTATATTATATATTTGATATCACCTGTATTTGATAGCAAGGGGAAGTTATTTTCATTTAATAAAACTTGCTCTCGGTTAATTAGCCAAGTGCTTAAACACTAGGCCACCGAGGCCCCAATTTAAAAATTTATTTATTTTACAGCGATCAGTCAGATTGCCATCCCAATAAGAAGATATTGGGATGAATATACTTCCTTTATAAATTTTATTTATTTATATTAATATTACAAATCACAGATATTGCAATATTACAAAACCATCGGCTACTAAGACCAATATAGGTCGAATACTATTATTAAATTACACACTAATATTATTTATTTTGTTTATATTATATATTTTATATTTACGCTATATTTGGTAGAAAGGGGGATTTGTTTTCAATTAATAAAACTTGCTACCTGTGCAGGATTTGAGCCCGCACTTCCTCGGTTAATAAGCCACGTGCTTAACCACTAGGCCACCGAGGCCTCTTTATACAATTATTTATTTATGCACACTTATGCAGGGATCGAACCCACATTCCTTCGGTTAATACGCCACACGCCTACCGAAGCCCCTGCTTTGTAAATTTTTTTGTACTTTGATTTTATAATTCAGAATATATTGCATATTTTTAGGAAAATATTTAAAAAATTTTTACAACTAACTTAAGATAATATTAATGGGAAGAATTAGGATATTAGGATCTATATGCAACGATCGTATATTGAATTTAAAACACAAAAAATACTAATAAGAATGAAAGTTAGATTTCATAAAATATTATTTGTTCAATAATGTTAATTGTGTACAATAATAATTAAATATTGTTTTAGGCAGTTGCAGCTCATGAGCGAAATATGAGAGAACAAGCCAAAAAAATGAATGTAGCTTCTTTAAGGTCCAGTGATGATAAAAATAAATCAGCAGAAATTAAATTAGCTAAAATTGGTTAGAATTATATCCATATTTCATACATATATATATAAAATTTTATAAATTATATGTACATAATATAAATATTTTTAGCTCTTTGTACGATTGCATTATGGTTCGTAGCATGGACACCATATTTAATAATTAACTGGTTTGGAATATTTGAAATAGCAGCTCTATCACCCATAAATACTATTTGGTAAAGTGTTTTGATTTTCCTAATTTTTGTTTTATTAAAGCTAATTTTGTTTTTGCTTTTAATAAACTAATCTAATTTTATAGGGGCTCAGTGTTTGCTAAAGCCAATTCAATTTATAATCCTATTATTTATGGAATAAGGTAAGATTCTTTTTTTTTTTGGCATTTAGAAACATTGGCTTCTTTTATTTGTTTTTAACTCTCAACATATAATTTTTCTATTACCATTTAATATTTACTTTTGTATTTTTACAGTTATTTATCACTTCTTATTAAATAAAAAGTTGATAAATGCTGTCCAAAAATTGTATATATGCTTATGTAAATACAATTGAATAACGGTTAAGTGGATATATGTAGTTTAAAATGAAGCCAATATTTTAATTTTATATGTTGAAATTTATGTGTACAAATTTAAATGAAAATTTTTATTTAAACAAAAGTCATCCAAAATATCAAGCAGCATTATATCAAAAAATACCATGTTTAGCATGTGGTAGAGTTAATGGAACACCACCATTAGAAACAAGTCAACCATCAGTAGTTAGTGCTGAAGAAGTTAAATCGTCTAATATCTAAGAAGTTCTGTGGATTTTTCTTCTTTTCTTTTTTTTTAACTTAAAAAAGAAAAAAAAATATATGTGTATCGATTTATTTGCAAAGAAAAAACAAACATATGTATTAAATAAAATGAAATCTTAATATGTATAATAAACATTGCTAATTATTAACACTACAGTGAATATAACGAGAAGAGATCTTTTCCACTCCTTTAATTAAAAATAAAGAACATAAAAAAAAAAAAAAATTTTAATAAAATTTATTATTTATTTATTAATACGTATATAATAATTTGTATGCTCTTATTTCATTATTATATTTATTTGAAGCAAAAAAAGAAAAATTAAAAAAATCGAAAAAAAAAAACAAATATATCTGGACCTAAAAAAAATTGGTCAAAAGCATTAAAATTTTTTTATTTGTCTTTATCAAATTTTTTTACGGAAACACTGATATATGATAAATCTGATATGTTTATAAATAATTAACCAACTTTTAATCATTTCGAATTGTGTAATTCAATATGTACATATATAATTTGTTTAGGAGATTCTATTTTATCTATTGTCTACTAAATCCTATTTAATCTTTTACGTGTTTACCTTGTGAAAGATTTTCCTAATATTGATTATAATTATATGTTGTTTAATTTCTTTATATCTTATAATAAGGTTAAAAATTTCTGATCTGATCTTTAATATATATATATTTCCGTGACAAATTGGAACACTAACCCTGCTTTATGTCATAGTAGTAAAACCTCTAATCTAATGCAAATATTATTTAATGTTCTAAAAAGAAGATGACACGGAAATTGTTTTGTTATATATCAATATACCAAACATAACCTTGAAAATAATTATTATATTATATTGACATGACTTTACAATTCAAAACTACATCCGTTCTTTCCACCTATCGATTTATCAGAAAAAGAAATTAATGTTGAATTTATTAACGTCACATACTCACTGTGTGCACTGTCTACACTCTACACATTCCTATAGATAAATTCCATTTATATTTACCTCACCCATAGGTTTTTTTTTTTTTTTTGATACCAACTTACTAAAGTAAAAGATAAAATAAAACAGTGTAAATCACATTATTCAATTATCAATGACACTAATATCATGATTTAAATAATAACAATCGACATTTCATTATAAAGCGAAATTTTCTTACCTGATGTATAATCAACTTATAAAGTCTAATTATACATACTCGTACATATACTTGTATATAAGATTTAACATTTTCAACTCATTAATTTCTTGTAACGGATTTAAATAAACATTTAATTTTAAAGTGTTTTTAATCCATTTTAATTAGATGTAATTACTTTTTTTTACAGGATATATGTATTCACTGCATATAAAATATAATTATTTTCATTTTTATATTTAGTGGATTTATAATATAAAATAGGTAAAATAATTAATCAATTTTATTGGAATCTCGCTCATAATAATACGAAACTATATTAGTCCTGTTGTAAAGTTCTGACTTATGTAGAGTCTACTCTAGAAATGTGTTCGTTCTATAGTTAAAAAATTTTCTAAAGGAAAATTGTGTACAAAGTAGTTTTTCTAAAACTTTTTTTTAATTTTCAACTTTCATAGTCTTATATTTATAGCCGATTCCTACAACTGGACTGAGGCGATAAGAAATTAACATATATATAATAAGAATATAACATATATGTATTATGAAATTATAAAAACATGTAATTGCTGCTGCTGCTTTGAAACTTATCGTTAATCAATATTGACACACTGTTTTTTCACTAAACTCTCGATATGCACAGGAAAATTTCATTTTTCTTCATCATTTTGTCCTTAAAAATACAATACATATTGTTAAATTTTTTTTAATCGGAATTTATATTCTCAAAAAAGTATAGTTATATTTTTGAAAAGTATTGGGTGGTATCCTTCCAAAACAGAATTTTGCTAAAATTTTTGAAATCTCAAATTTTGTAGAATATATCCATATCTTAATTTTGTTCTGGCTGTTGCGTCCTTCGTATATGTCTCATTTTACAAAAAACATCTACACCCTACATTATTTAAAACAATTAAATAAAATTTTAACCTTAAAAACAAAAACAATTAAATAAATTTTTAATTTTAGATTTAAATAATTAATAATTTGAATTATTATTATTATTATATATATATTTTTTTTTTTTTAATGCATTTCTCTGCCTCATAAATGTGGACACGAAATTACACAGCCTTTGCTCTTCAAGTGTGGCTGTAAATTAAGGGGGAATAACTCTTACGATGTGTGTGTGATTCGAACCCACACATCCTCGGTGTTTACGGCGTATTTTATACGCTCTTGCTCACTAAGCCACCGAAGCCCCCTTTATATATTTTAGACATTTCAATTTGTTATATTAAATTTTTATTAAAAAAAATTTGTATTTACTAGCCATTAACTCTTTACTAACTTAAATAACATGGAAAGATGGAATAACAAGCAGATGGAAAAGTTATTTAAGCAGAAAAAGTTATTAAAGTTTTCAAAATCAGTGCTTTTTATTAATAAAATGGAATTATAATAGAATAAATTTTAAATTATATAAAATTCAGATTTAAAACAAATTCGTTGTTTTTTTTTAAGAATTTTTATATTTTAATTAAAATTTATTTATTTTCCTTTATTTTTTATAGATTTCTGCAATAAAGGACTTTCTATATTTCAGATTTCTAATTTGACTTGCTAATGCTAGGTGTTGCTATATAATTTTATGCGGTAAAGAGTTATTATAGTTGAAAAGTTTGAGGTTTTGGAATATCTCTTAATTTAGCGAGTGAAATTCTTTTCGTAAATATATGTACAATATATACATCTTTTTTTTTTATACAATGTACAATATATACATCTTTTTTTTTTATTTATTATTAATTTCGTATTTATAAATTTGTTATTAATTTCGTATAATTTTTTGAATAAAATTATTTTAAGAGTAAGGTTTTAAATTAAAGAAAAAAATACTTTCATAAAAAATAATTTGAATTGAAGGAAATTTAATTTAAAATTTTTAAAGGTTATATATACATATAATGTATTTTTGTATGTAACTTTTTTATTTAATATAATTTTAAAATATTAATATTATATATAGTCATATATTATTTTAAAGTTTTCAATGTTTAATCATAAACTGAAACCTTAAAAAAATAAAAAAAATAAAATTATTTTATATTGCATTTTAAAGGTTAATACCAAATATATTTTTATTTTTTTTAGTTTTTTGTTTTTTTTTTTATATTTAACTCTTTCCTTTATTTTTTTCTTAAATTTATTAAAATGATTTTTAAAAATCAATAAATATTATATTTTGTTTTCTTTATCTTTCATATTCTTTATTTTAATAATAATAATATTTATATTTTATATTTTTATTTAATTTAATTAGAAAACAAGAAAAAATAGTATAAAAGCATGTACAAGTCATTGTGTAGTTCAATTCGTGCCTCAGGCAAAGGGAGGTCACATAGATTCTAAAATACAAATAAAACAAAAAAAAAAAAACACATTAAACAAAAAAATATTTTTTAAAAAAATTAAAGTGAAATTGTTTAAAAATTAATAAATAAAAAATAAATCAAAATGGAAAGGTAATATTATTATAATAGTGATTAGATAAAACGAAAAAAAAAAAATTAATAAATTTATTAAAAAAAAATATATATATATATATATATTAACAAATAACACAATTATTATAACAGTTTTGCTATGGAATCTATCGTTGGACCCCAGTTTGCCGCACAATATAGCGGTAACGGTTCTGTTGTCGATAAAGTACGTATGTCTAGTTCATAAAAATAAATAATTAATAAGAAATAATAAATAATTAAAGTAATATCTTATTTAAATGACAAAATTTACAAATTTTGTCAAACAAAAAATTGTTATTTTGTGGATTTTTAAATACGAATTTTAAATATTAAATGGTTTTTAAATTTAGGTACATATGATGAATTAGTAAAGTGTTAAACATTCCAAAATTTTTAGTTAAATTAGGTTTAAATTAAGACTTATGTAAAGTTTTTTTGTACGAATTGTACAACTATCAAGCATCTAACATCTTATTACTTATAGCAAATTTTATTATCATGTTATAGGTTGTTATTCAATTAATATGTGAAGTATAAGGTTAAAATGAAATTAGTTTAATGTGTAGAAATTTAAAGAAAACATTAAAATTAATTGGAAGAAATATTTACGTATTTTACTGAAATCCAAAAGATTTTATACATATATGTATAATAAAGAGTTTTTTTCTTTTAAGAGAATTTTTTTACAATTTTTTTACCTTTAAAATAAATGGGTTTTGGTTATACATATATATAGTATAGTATATACTTATGTATGTATGTATATTTTAAACATTTTAATCTAATTTACCAGTATGTAAAATCTTATTGTTTTTCAATACTAAATTAAATTAAAAATATAATTTTTATATTAAAAATAATTATTATGTATTATTATAATTAAAAAAAAGGTAACCCCTGATATGAAACACTTAGTACATCCTTATTGGAATCAATTTGCTGCTATGGAACCAATGTGGGCAAAATTACTAGGTGCTTTCATTTTAGTTTTATGCATTTGTTCTTTTGCCGGAAATGGAGTCGTAGTTTACATTTTTACCACAACAAAATCTCTTAGAACTCCAGCTAATTTATTGATTTTAAACTTAGCATTTTCCGGTAATTATCGATTAAACATAAAAACTATTAATTTTTTTGCGACAAGAGAATCAATAAGTAAATTTTGATTTTAAATTTTAGATTTTTGCATGATGCTTACAAACGGTCCAATGATGGTTATCAATCTTTTCTTTGAAACTTGGGTACTTGGCCCATTAATGTGTGATATATATGCAGTCTGTGGTAGCATGTTTGGTTGTGTTTCTATTTGGTCAATGTGTATGGTTGCCTTTGATCGATACAATGTTATCGTAAAAGGTATCAATGGTACACCAATGACTATAAAATTAGCTGTAATTAAAATTTTGGCAATATGGACAATGGCAACATTTTGGACAGTTGGACCTTTATTCGGATGGAGCAGGTACATAAACAAAAAAATAAAACATAAAGGTTGAATTTTATATTTAAATTTTTTTTTCTTTTAAAGAAATGTCCCAGAAGGTAACATGACCTCATGTGGAATTGATTATTTGACAAGAGACTGGAATCCTAGATCTTATTTAATTTTTTATTCGTTATTTGTATATTATACTCCATTATTCCTAATCTGCTATTCGTACTGGTTTATTATTGCGGTTTGTTATAATTTTCTAATTTTAGAATTTCAGTTTAAAATTTTATTTTTACGAATTAGGCTGTATCTGCTCACGAAAAAGCAATGCGCGAACAAGCCAAGAAAATGAATGTCAAATCTCTCCGTTCATCTGAAGATGCTGATAAATCTGCTGAAGGAAAATTAGCTAAAGTAGCTTTAGTTACAATTTCTTTATGGTTCTGTGCATGGACCCCATACATGGTTATCAACTACATGGGTCTTTTTAAATATGACAATATTACACCACTTATCACCATTTGGGGAGCTGTGTTTGCTAAAACCAGTTCTGTATACAATCCAATTGTATATGGCATTAGGTAAAGTTAGCACAAAAAATTATACTTCATACATATATATTTCGATTATTAATCAAATTTAAAACAAATACCTTACAATTAAATTTCCAGTCATCCCAAATATCGTATAGCTCTTAAAGAGAAATGTCCATGCTGCGTATTTGGAAAAGTTGACGATGGAAAATCAAGCGATGCTCAGTCACAAGCAACAACAGAAGGAGGAGAAAGCAAGGCATAAATATATACAAAACAAAAATTGGCTAGTTTTTCTACCGGGAATGTATAAATATATGAAAGTTATTTAGTGCCTAAAATTGGCTACGATCTTTACATTTTTTTATTTAAAGCTAAAAAAAACATTATTGGAAAATACCATAAAGATTAAACAATTAAAAAAAAATAATAGTTTAGTTAAAAGGCAATAAAGAAATTTAAAAATTTCATAAAACATTTGTTTTAATTTTATTTATTTAAATATTAAAATGTAGAGTTCTTTAGGATAATTCAGTTACAGAGTCTGACAAATTTACAATTTTAACTAAATTTTAACAAATATAAAATATTAATAAATATAAGGAGTTTTAAGAACATAACAATACTAAATCTAAAATTTAAATTTAATAGCAATAGTCAAATTTAAAATTTCTGTAATTATGGTGAAATATTGGCTTATTATTATTTCTTTATTTTCATATACTGACAACTGTCCTAATACCTAAACAAACGTTAGCATTAATATTTGTAATTGTAAAAAGCACTATTATAGAACCTTCTGACTTCTCATTGTTATCACATATTTCTCAGATCTGAAATCTACAATAGTTGTAATTGTGTTATGACTCTCACGAAAACCAGACTGTTTGTTAGTCAAAAGATTATTATTATACAAGAATTCCCTAATCTGAATAGCCATAACTTTCTCCATGACCTTTGACAAAACTCGTAACTAATTGGTTGAAAATTCGAAGACACTGCAGCCCTATTCTTTTTTGGAATAGGTGTTACCCTAGCAGCCTGCGGTAGCCGAGGAAAGCATGATGTCGTCAAACAAATATTTATAACATGAGTATCATGCATGAACATGAACATGAGTATCAGATAAAAATTTTCCATCAATTTGATCCTGGCTGGTTGTCCTACATATAACTGATCTATAAGCGTCAAGGAATTCAACAAACGAAATAGACCTAAATGAAAAATTGTAACCAATATTGATTAAGTATCGCCTAGACTTAAAGCTTTTTGTTGGAGAAGATGTAGAGCCACAGCCAGCAAAGTACTCGTTAAGAACGTTAGGATTCAAAGTATAACTAGCAGAAGATAGTTGTTAGTGATCCCAATTTCACGTAGTTTAGACCATAAAGTTTTAAACAGTAAAGACATGTCTGATTTTCTTCTCATATACCTTTTCATAGCCGTAGTTTCCAGCTGAGCCGCAGCTCGTTTAAGACGAGCACAAAATTCTGATATCCATGATTCGAGCGATTATGATTCCATAACTCATACGCCTCATCCCTGGTTCGGAATGCATCAGCAACTCTCTAGAAAGCCAGCCACAACCATCATCCATCCATAAAGTTCGAGTTGGGATACAATTCTCAAACAGAACTTAGAAACTGACTTGAATGTTGAGGTCACTGGTCGATTAAATCCTAGATCAAGATAACCATTTAAAGCACCTAGTAATACTTCCATATTAAATCGGAAAGTCCTTGACGAAAGTGGGCCCGGAGTTATATTCGATATTATCAAGTTCAAAGGATACATAAATTGCATCATGGTCACTCAATACAGGCACAGAAAGTTGATCAAATTTAATCAGTGACTTATAATCGTTCGCGAAAATAAGATTTAGCAGAAAAGACCTATTAAAATGTTTAGTTGGTCTTATGTGATTAATAATGGTAAGTCCCAAGCTGTAAAAAATAAGTTAAATGATTCATCTAAGGTTAAGTGATGCATTCTATAAACGTACGCTAGTAATATACTTGAATCACCTTTTTTAATTTCCATTAGATATAATTCATTATAATGGAAACTATCTACCTTATAATGCTTCTATCTTATAATTTTTTTTTTAAATAAAATAATAATGTAAAATACAATAACTCATGTTTTTTTTTTTATTATTATTAATGTTATTTTTAAAATATGTATTTTCATATAAATGGACAAAATATCAAAATTTAAAAATCTTTAGTCTGCAAAGATATAAAAATTAAATAGAATATCACTTTTTAGTAAGGCGTAATTAATTAAAAACCAGTTAGTGTGTTTAGTTATTTAAATTAATTGAACTTTATCATTTAAAACTAAGTCAGATATAAGTTGATATGGTATTATGTGCTGCGATCCTTCAGTTAAATCTACTTCTTCATCATCGGCACCCACAACAACAGCAGAAACTGGAAATAATAAATTTAAGTTTTTTAATTTAAATTTTTTAAAAATATTATATTTTTGTAGGTAACCTGTTGTGTTAGCTTTTAAAAAAACATGATTCATTAAATTTGGTCTAACTGTTTTATCACCATCACCAGTTGATCTTTGCATGTTAGGCATATATTGCAAAGCAATTCTGTTAAAAAGACTTTGAGTATTATCGATCATTTGTTGGGCAAAAGTTGTTTCACCGGCTGATAATCGTTTTTCATCATCTGTCCTTTTTTCTTCTTCCGTAATTATATAATTAGTAAAATTTTCTATTTTTTTCAGTCTGCAGCGTAGATAAGATGTAATTAAATAACGAATTCGTTCATTTTCCATCCTATGTGATATAAATCTAAGATCATTTTTATCAAGTTCTGCCATATTCTCTTCCATATGTGATATTTGACCCATCATTAACTCTACAATTTCCTCTTGAATTGGTAAGATATCTGGAGCAAATTTTTCATTTAACCAAGCATTTTGTAATTTTTCTAATACCTGAAAATTTAATCATATTGTTTCAACTAGTAAATATTAAAAATTGTACTTACTTTTTGAGCTGTAACCAATTCTTCGTCACTTTCGTAGTTTAAAACTTCCTCAGACATATTGATTAAAAAGTTTTATATTAATATTAGGTATTGTTAATTGTTAATATGATTTATAAAGTTTTTACAATTTATATTTGTTTGTTGTTTCAGCCTTCAGGTTGTTTGAACTTTTCATAAGATTATTTAAAGCTTGCCATACTAGCTTATTTTAGATTTTGTTATAATTTCATATATGTGTATTAAATAGATATTTAAAAGGTTTTCTCATTTTTCAATTTATTTTATATATTATTTATTTTATTTAGGTTTGTAAATTTAGATTATAATTGATCTATTTAACTACAAAACAATAAAAAAAAAAAGAATAAATTCTCTTTTATAATGAGGCATGTGTAAGTTCTACTACTACAAATTACAATTGTCAATTATTTTAGTATGTACTCCAACCTAAATGGTTAATTCAATTTTTGTTTTGTTTTTGAGTTTTTGACATTTATCAAAAAAAAAAAAAAAAAAACCAACGTGCTACAGAAGCACTTCTTTAAAACTTTTAAAAATTTAATTTATTTTAAACTACAAAAGTGAACTTAAGTTTTGCTTTTAATTATGTCAGAAGAATTTAAATTAGTTTTACAAAGAGTTTTTAATAACTGGATGGCTCTAAGATTGGCTGTAGAAAATGGTATGGGTGGCCGTCATGGACAAAAAGTATTACTAAAAAATTTTTTATAATAAAATTGTTTGAATGTTATTTTATATTTAGACTGCAATAGAAATGATGGAATATGTTCATCAATATTGTACCGTAAATGAAAATATTTCTCAATCAGAATTAGAAGGTATTATTGAAGAAATTCTTGAAGAGGAATTTAATACTGTTTGTGAAGATAATTCAATTTCAGGTTGTTTTAATTTTAAGAAAAATCTTATTTTAAAAATATTTAATTTTTAGAAGTAGCATCTATTTTAGTTAGATCTTTACAATATATAAAAACTGGAAATATTGACGAACTTAAAAAAAGCTTTATGAAAATGCCTTCGAAAGAACAATGGTTAGTCCCAAATGTATTACTAAATATTAATTTGAGCGATAGTGAGAGTGAAGATTCTGACTCTGATATGGAAGTTGATAAAGTTCCCGTAACTAAATCTGAAGATACATTTGTTGAACCAGAAGAGGGTTGGACAACCGTTAGGAGAAAAAAATAAAATTATGGTTTGTTATTTTTTAAATCTATTATTAAAAACTACTTTAAGAAAATTTATATAGAACTTTATTTTGTCGGAAAAACATTAACAAATAAAATAAAAGTAAAAATGAATTTATGTATTTGTTTATGCTTTACATTATTTTTATTCCACTTATTTTTTAGTAAATCAATGTTTTACAGTTCAATGTAATGCGTAAATAACCTTACAATTAAAAAAATTTCAAAAAAAGATAATATATTTATGTATTTAAAACATAACTTAATTGACTAATTTACATATATAACGGTATGTATGCTTAAACCGGGTCAATATATGTTCACATGTGAAAAAAAAGTTAATTAAATGCAAATTATTTTCTAAGCGCCGATTTATTAATTCTTTCAATGTACTTTGTTTTAGTTAATGCTGATGAGCCACCTGTAGGATCCATCATTCTCCTCCAATCGGTCTGACCTACAACAAAACCAATTGCTCTCATTTTATCTTGAGCTCGCTTTTCTTCAATATCAGCCCATCTCACCTGAATGTAAAAAAAAATCATTTAGCATATTATATATATTTACTATTAATATTGAGTTTTTTCAATATTGTACTTACTCTCTTTTTATTATTTGAACTTGAGGATGGTGGTTCCCAACCATCCATTTGAAGATAATTTTCCATAGTATCATGTTTAGAAAGTTTTTTACTAATACCATCAAGCCGTGCTATAATTATATATTAATAAAAATGAAAAAGGAAAAGAAATTTTTGTTTTAAATTTTACCCAATCTTTCTTCTGTTGTATCATCCCATTTGCTTTTCATAATATTCTGCGAAGATTTAGAAATATATTAGTAAAATTATTGTCAAGATAATAAAAATAAATCGCTAACAATAAAATAATACTAGTAAATATTACAATAAAAAAAACACTAATAAAATTGACAAATAATAAATGTTGCCTTGTATTTATATAACGTCAATTAAGTTAAATTGGAAATGAACGAAATTAAGGTTATTATCTCTCACAAAGGATAATGCTATGAATTTTTATATTAATATTTTTTTTTATCTTTTAAGTTTTAAGCAGTTTCCAGTTGAAAGGACTGAAAAATCAAGCAATAGAAGCAATGAAATATGTAATTGGTCGAAATTCAAACTACTAACTGTTTTGTTCAACTCGTCTTTCAAAAATTAGTTTTAATTATAGTATGTAATAAAACAAAAACTATCTTAAACTTTTGTAAATTAAAATTAAAATTCTTACCTTGAAACTTTCATTAGTACTATTATCATCTTCGTTTTCAAATTCCTCATTTCTATTATTTGAAGATTGTTCAGATATTTCTTCTGGTTCCTAGAAATAAAATAATTATATTTTTTTTTAAATTTTATTTGTAAATAACTTTTTTTAATAAAAGCTTTTAATAATATTTCAATATAGCTTCTAAAATATTTAAATAAATTTGAAAATGTTTAAATAATTGTATATAATAATATTGAATAATATTTAGACAGACACAAATAAAATCAAGTATTATTTATCTTAATAACCTGGAAAAATTTTTTATCATAAAATGTGCAAAAAATTATATTATTTTGTAACAAAGGTTTTTAAAATCTTTGCTGTACAGATTGAAAATGATTTCACTTTAAAAGATTTACACTAAAAAGGGTTTAAAAGCTTGTACTTAAACAACTCAAAACTTTGTAAAGTTTAAAATATTAATTGTAAAAAACAGCACTAATAATATACTATTACTACTTCTTAATTCAGGGTTTTGCAGGAGTTTCTTAAGAGCAATTATATACAAGTAAGGTTTTTTTTTCTTTCAAAACTTTAATCCTTTAAAAACATAAAGTTATTAATATATTAAAGCTTTTATGTAAAACTTAATATTAAATCGATATATGTAATGTGCATGTTTTAACAAAAATCTTCAATTAATTTTTATTAATTTATAAATAAAGATGGAATTAGAGTTGGTTTGTTTTAGATTTTAGTATCTCAATAAAGATGTATTTTTTAATATAATTTAAAAAAAGGAATGAGTTTTTCTTCGAAACTTAATATAAGATTTTAATGAATTATATATTTATATGTATATGAAAATCTGTAATTAAAATATCCATTATGAATGCTATAATGATAAGTACCTATAGTAAATAAAAAAATATTATTTATTAAAAAAAAATAATAAATTTCTAATATTTTTAAAAGAAACCTGTAAATTTTAAAAAGACCACAATATTATCTGTTACTGCTTTAAAATAAGAAAAATAAAAAAATAAATAAAATAAAATATGTATATATATATCCATGTACATATAGTAAAAAATATTTAAATAATAATAATGCAATAATTAAAAAAAAGACAAAAAAATGTAAATTAAAATGCTTACAGGATCGGATATATTATCAAATGCGTCTTCCATTTCTATTTCTTGTATATCATTACTTCGTTCAATTAAATCTTTTACATCTAATTTAATATAATGTTCAGGAGTTTCTTGCCATGTTTTAATCATATTTTCAATTTCATTATGATCTCTTTTGTGAATATTATTTTCTAAACATTTTTCGAGCTCACAAATCAAATCAACTGTATATGGCTAAAATTTAAATTTTAATATTAATTTAAAATTAAAAAATAAAGTTATTTAACTAGATTTATAATTATTTAAAAAATTAAAAACTTACCGTAAAATTTTCAGCTTTAGCTATATTGTAAAATTCAGTGAATGTTCTTAAGGAATGATTATGACAATCTACTATTACAAAATTAAACAAACCTTCTGATAATGTTTTCTTAAAAGATCTTATTAAACATTCAATATATTTTTGTTCCATATCTTTATCAAATTCATAAATTAATTCTTGTTGAATAATCTGCAAAATAATTAATATTGAAAAAAAAAAAATTATTTTAATTAATATTTATATTCCAGAAAAATTTATTTCCAAAAAAAAATTAATTTACCTTTCTATTCGTTTTTGGACAACGACCTTCCTTGTCAACTTCATTCATAAAATAGTCATCAATACTTAATAGTCTAGGTTGTGAACCTTTCATTTTAATTTCTTTGTCTTTTATTAATTTTGCTAAATACGATTTACCACTACCCGGTGGTCCTCGCAATATTATAACAATTTTTTTTGGGCGAGAATCACGACCGGGTTTTAAAAGAATTTCATCAATAGTTATTGTATTATGATTTTCCATTGATGGAAAAATTATTTGTTTATCATTTGCTATGGTTGAAGTTGATACAGTTGAACAAGGAAATATATTTGAATAGGTATTTTGATCAAAATTAACATTTTGATTATTATTATAAGAATATGTTGGTTTATTAATTTTTAAAGAAGATGATAATTCTAACAAACTCTTTGTTGATATTAATGGAGGTGGTGGTGGAGGAATAATCTTCATATTGTCATTAACATTATATCCCTGTTTTGTTGTAAAAGTATCAACATAAGCAGAAAAAGAAGTAGAAGTATTTACATTTACGTTTGTTGTTGTAGTGTTAGCAGAATTTTTTGGTTCACTAAAGCATTTTCTATACAGTATACAATAATAAAATAAGAACTATAATATTTGTATTCGTATAAACGAATTAATTAAATATATTAAACATAAACTAATAGAAACAGTTATATTTATTTTTAATAAAATTTGATTTCATTGAAAATTCCATTTAGCTCTTACATTTTTATTTTTGATTTAACTTAATTTTTATTCCATTAATTATTTTGTTTTTACATACGATATTTGAATAAAATTAACTTATTTATATAGTTTTATTTTAAATTAAATTCTTTCATTTTTGGTTTGTAATAATAGATATTTAACAAAATCCTTTTATTAAGTTAAATGTTTTGAAAATATATTTTTCTAAGATAATGTAAAAATGGAAAGATTATTTTTTTTTAAATATGAATATTATGTACACTTACAGACTGATTACACTTTATTTCAATGTCAAGACAAGACTTCTTAAACCAGATTAGTTTTGTGTTGGTCTATATAAACAACTGAACGAATTCTGTGCAATAGGTACAATTGCTAAAATATGTCAATTGTCCCATATGTGACATAAAAGAATAATCTTAATTAATATCGCAAAAATGTATTCAATTTTGGATTTAATAAACTTGATTTGGAATCAATTTGAATTGTGTTGAACCAATTTTTAAATCTCGAAATCGATATTTACAATATAGATTTTACTTTTCTTGAAAATTTGTTCCTAAAATAAATCAATTTTTTTTTATATTTTATATAAGAATTAAAATTAAAACAATATTTATTTTAGTTACATATTTATTTTTCATTTTAATCGAACGAATTAAAATATTGAAATTTTAATTGTTTCTTGTTTATTATTTTCTAATTGCATAAGATTTAAGTATGTGTTAATTTTATTTAGTTTTTTTCTTTTTTTTTTTTTGTGTGTCAATCGATATTATATTAAAACGTAAATTTTTTACTAATAAAAGAGAACTTATCAGTTAAATTTAAAATTCATTCAAGATTTTTTTTTTATTTTTTTTTGTTATATTAATTTACTTACATTAATATGGTTTTAAGTTAAATATTTTTAATAAATCAACAATAATTAGATTATATATTTTTAAACTTTTAATATTTGAGATTCAAAACCACAAGAAAAAAAAAATATAAAGAAAAAATTCAATTTTTATTTACGTTTAGATTTATTTAACTTTGTAAGATCTTATAAGTTATAATAAATGTTTCAAGTAAATTAAATAAGTAATATTCAAAAAATGTATATGAAAAAGAATGTAATATGAAAAAAATTAAAAGGTATTTTACTTTCCAAATAACAAGTTTCATTAAATATTCAGGAGAGCGACAGATAAAAAAAAAGTCTCAGAATAGCATATAAACGAAAAAAGAAACAAGCCAAGAAAGCTGCAAACGAATATGATTCCAAAAATTTAATAAAGCAAAAAATAAATGATAAAAATGAATTTAAAAACGTCAAAACTCGCGGGTTCCTATAAAACGAAAGACAAAAAGAAAAGGTTAATTTTAGCTTAATTTTTATAAGGATAAGTGTGGAACGTACTTCATTTTAATAATCATTATATGTACTTAGTAACAAATAAAAAAAACTTAGAATTTGTATAATTACATCAATGAAATAAAAATAACCCATAGCTATTTAAAATATTATGTATTAGAAATAATTTTAGTTATTATTCAGAAAAACCTACGAAATATTTTTTTCATTCAATTTTAATGCAAGAGCAATGGAATTTTCCAATTTTTGAACATTTAAATATAAAAAATTTTAAGATCAAAAGTAGGTCTGATTTAGCTATTAGCTAGTATACCTAATTTTAATTATTCTACCAAGTTTAATTAAAAATAAAAGTTAAAAGCAAAAAAGTTTTTCAAAATTTGATTTTTTTTATTTGAATTCCATAAAATCCATAAAAAAAAGAAGTTAAAAACGAAACTTTATTCAAACAAAGAAAAAAAACTTACTCGTCATCATCATCATCAGATATTTCATCAACATCAATTATTGAAATATTATTTAAATCTTTATTATTTTCATTTTCAAAAATATTATTTTTAAATTCATACTTAGAAGAATTATTTGCATGTGCAAAACTCGAATCTTTATTTGTGTTTGTATTTAAAATTCCTCGGTTAGAATTTAAATTATAATTATTTCCATGATTAGGTGTTGAAAATACATTCAGACCAAATTTACGCTGTGATTCAGGATTATTTAATGTAATTCCCGAATCCATCTTATTAAGTGGAGATTTATAATCTTCAACCTTAAAATTAAATTTTTTTTACTTATTTTTTGTTTTGTTTTTTTTAAACATTTTTTTTTTTTTTTTTGCATTAAAAAGTTATTTTTTTTCTTTTTTTAATTAGTTACAATAATTAAATATTATTCAAACTTAAATACATTTAAATTTAATTTAATTTTGTTTTTTTTTTGTTTAATTAAAAAAAAATGATTTTAGTTTACTTTGTTGCTATTTCCACCGCCAACTTCACCACTTAAACCTTTACTTGCAAGAAAATCACCAAATCCTCCACCAAATGAAGATGCTGATCTTTGTTGTGGTTGTGGTTGGGTTTCTGGTGGTTTATTTGGTGGTTCTTTATTTGAAGAATGTCCATACTCAATGGTTTTCATAGGGAAATAGTCATCGTTTGCTTTTGTTTCTTTTGAATTATTGTTGTTACTACTGCTTGATTTGTGCCCATAATCAATTTGTTTGGCATTTGTTTTATGTGCATAATCAACAACTTTTGCCAGTGGAAATATATCTTTTGAACTGTTATCAGAAGATTTTAAAGGTTTGTTTTGATAATCAATAACTTGAGCTGGTTTAAAATAATCGTCTGGGGTTGATTGATTTTTGTTATTTCCTTGAGAAGAAGTATTACTTTCACCTCTTCTAAATGGATTGAATGGTGTACCACCAGATGGTTTATCATTTTTTTGAAATGAGGCTTCTTCTTTATTATCATCAAAACGATTATTTCTGTTATTTGATCTAGATCGATCGTTACGATCTCTATCATTACGATTACGGTTATTACCACCACCACCACCACCACCCCCACTATTATCATTACGATTATCTCTTTCTCTATCTCTTCCTCTATTATTATTTTGATTTCTGTCTTGATCTGAATCATTTCTTTCTCGTCTACCATCACTACTATCACGACTATCATTATGATCCCGTTTAAATTGGGTAAAACGATTATCTCGATCGTTATCTCGATTATAATTATCATTAAAATCATTATCATCATATCTTCGTCCACCAAAGCCGCCACTATTTCGATTTCTTTCATTTTCTCTTCTATCATTGTAAAAATTTGAACCTCGATTATCATTTCTGTTGAATTCAATGGAACAAATAAAATGTAAAGCATAAAATTAACTAACGCTAATGTAGGATTCTTATTTTGAGTTTTATTTTTAAGTTTTATCGAATAAAAACTTAACACAAACCATTTCATAACTTTCATAATTACGATTTATATAGAAATGGGTAAAATTGATATTTTATAGCAAATGGTTTACTTATTAAATACAATTATTTTTTCGAAGTTTAAATTCAATTAAATGAAATTTTATTTCTGCTGTCAAAATAATAATATTAAAAAGGTGGAAGAAAAGAAAAATGTATTTCGTTCTTTTTATATAGTTATCTATCTATAAACAGAAATTTTATTTATAGATATTATATATTAATTTGTTTAATCTTATAGGTAAGTATAATTTATGAAGAATTATTTGAAATTTTATGTATGGTATATGTAAGGTAATTTTAATAAGTTTGAAATAAATTAATTTAACTTAACGGACTTAAAAATATGTAGTGCCATAATGTTATATACTTATTTACTACAAAATATTTGTATTTTTATATTAATATTTTGTAGTAAAAGATCTAGATAACCACACTAACTCATAGGCCAGAACCCGTGATTTTTCGTTCAATCTATTGTAGTACAATTACTATGAACGTTTAATTTTATTATATAAAAAAATTGAAAGACCGCCAGCCACATAGTCAGGAACAAGGAGAAACTATATCAATTTCTAAGGACAGATAATCTGGGCGCCTCAAAACTTTAAATTTTCATTCTAAATACGAACAATACTATGGAAAGAAAAATGTGAAGGAAAGATGTCTTTAGAAAAAGATACCTTCTTTATTACTTTAAAAGGGCACATTTAGATATAAAAACTTATTAATTTCTTGTATCCAAAACATTAAGAAAATTTTAGGTAGAAGCTACAAGTATTCTTTCATTACATAGATTTTTTTTTTAGATATTTTAGTCATTTGCCAAGGCACATTTTTTTCACCCTTTAACACAAGAGATGGTCTCCTTAAACAATTAAACTGCAAGAATTCATTTTAAAATAGGTGGTTTTTATATTTTGAATTGAACTTCCAAAGAAAAAGAATATTCAATTATTTTATATTATACGGACGTGAAATTTGGTTAACAAAGAAAAACACAAAAAAGGAGTCATTTATATTTGAACGTGTTGTACAACAAATTACAAATATGATCAAGACTAACCATCAGCTCAAAGTTTTAGGTTAAAAAAAATGGATCAACAAGCAGAGAAACGAGGTCAGAAGTGTGAAAAAATTATGCTTAACATTGAGAAGGATGTTACAAAAACAATAAAACATAATAACGCAGATAAATTTAAATAAAAATAGGTTACGATAGAAAAGAATGGTGAAAGTCTGGTTTGCGAAAGGATAATTGTTAAAAAATATATTATTCGCAATTATCTTTATTTCTTTTTTAATCAATAGATTATCAATTTTCAGATATGAAGTTAATAATTTAGTTTTAATTGGAAATGCATCATATAAATACACACACATTAAAAATTGCCATTATGTTGAATAGGTTTACTGTTGCTACCAGATAGATATTTGGATTATAACTAATTTAAAATTATTCGTAGTAATCACCATACTCTAGGCTCGTAGTGCGTTTCAACGAAAGAGAAGCCAGCAAGAATGCTGGCAACCTATATGGAATTTGAACGAGGACACCCTTGGTTATAAAGCTTAATAAAAAATAATAATAAAAATAGAATTTTCAAAATAAAAATTAATAAAAATAGAATTTTCAAAATAAAAAACAAAAGAAAAAAATCTTTCAAGAAAAAAAGATTTTACTCAAGAAATTTGTAAATACAGCTGTGAAAGAAAGATTGATTAGAAAAAAATGTTGAGTTATGAAATTAGAAAATGGATTAACACATATAAGCTAATAATCGGATATGAGATTAGGAACATTCTGTACAACCAAGAAGAGCGTACAGAAAATTTAAAAGAAAATACAGTGTAATGTATAAATTTCCAGATAAACAAATTTCAAATCAAAGAAGTTGTCAAATCAAAAATAAGAAGTAATTCTTGGTCTTAAATCATGATTTGATGAAATAATTGAAAACCAAATATACTAAAAATTATACTAATATATTAGAATTAATATATATTGTTGCGCAGAGCATAACTAGCTCTTGATTTTCAATTCAGTAGACAATCGTTAATTTTTAGATTTTTCTCTTAAATCTAAAAGAAATAATGTTATACTATAATTTTAGTTTTTTTGAAAATTCTAAGACTGAATTAAATAATTTATTATCGAAGACGCAGAATGTTTTCTTAAAATTATTAGACGGGATATTTTGCTGCTAATATGTTAGGTAAAGATAAATATATAAATCTTGGCTGTTTAAGATAAAATCTTAGGTAAATAATTCACCTTAAGAGAAATGAGTTTTGTACTAGCTCTTAAGTGAAGAAGCAGAAAAAATTATTCATAACAGAATAGAATCTACAGATCTCATAGTTTTTAATAATTACTTTTATTGGTGTTCAATGTTCGATTTTTTTTTAGTCCCTAATTAAATGAATAAAATTTTTTAATTTTTAATAAAAACTACAAATACATATTTTCGTTTAATACGTTTTAAACATTCTTTTAACATCGGTTTACTAAAATAATTGAAAAAGTTGTAGACATTTTTAAAGATTTTTTATAAGATACGCAATAAGAAAAGAAGACATTTATTTTTTTATTTTTCTTTAGTAGAATTATTATGATAAGAATATCGTGATTTTCCCATTTCTATAATATAATTAAAATATATAATATGGTGCGATTGTTTGAATTTTAGTTATTAAATAATTTATTAAAAAGTATATAATTAACAAATTTTCTTACCGATCATAGTTTTGCCAAGGACTTGGAACATTTTCAAATCTTCCACGTTGGTTCATATTGTTTGAAAATTCATTTCCAAATTTCGGAAAATTCGTCTCTGGTCTCTGCAACCAATCATCTTGTCTTCTAATATCTTGATTCTCCCATACTTGTACTTGTCTTCTATTATCTTGGTTTTCCCACAATTGTACATTTTGTTGTTTACGATCATTACCAGTATCTCTTGACTGATTTGACATATTTGAATCATCTACATTCATACGCTCATTAATAAAAGAGGTATTTAATGTATTATTATCGTTTGCATTAAACGCATTCACTTTTAATGCTGTACTTAAAATTGCCAATACACTAGGATCTTGCAATGCTTTTGTAATATTATCAGGAAGTGTAACACCAGCTACATTCAATGCTTGTTGATTAATAATATTACTTTCCATATTAGAATTTAGAGTAGAATTTGCGTTTGGTTCACTAAATTCTTTTTCAGATTCAAAAGGTTTTCTGGGTGGAGAAAAATCTGGCTTATCAATCTTCATGTCGAAAAGGGATGGAATTTTTTTGGTTTGTGATGTGGACATTTGATTCATCCAATCATTAGTATTTTGAGGCGTATCAAATTCAGTTGGGTTTCTTTCCCAATTAATTTTTTTTGGAGATACTTCTTCATCTCCTTGTTTTTCAAGATCGATAACCTCCACTACATCATTTGGTTCAACTTTTGGTTTTATGATCATCTTATCATTTTCATGAACCAAATCTAATCCAGGTATGCCTCCAGCCGAATTTGAAGAAGTTAAAAATTCTTCTTTGGATGATTTTTCATTAGAAGCATTTTCAGTTTTTTTTTCTTGATTTTCTTCCCGATCATCTTGATCAATTTTCTGATCATCGATTTTAACCTCTTCTCTCTCAATAGGTTCTTTTAATTTCTCTTTCTCTAGAGATTCTCTTAGCTTTTCTTTTTCCAAAGATTCTCTTAACTTCTCTTTTTCCAAAGATTCTCTTAATCTCTCTTTTTCCAAAGAATCTCTTAACCTCTCTTTTTCCAAAGATTCTCTTAATCTTTCTTTTTCCAAAGATTCTCTTAACATCTCTTTTTCCAAAGCTTCCCTTAACATCTCTTTTTCCAAAGCTTCTCTTAATTTTTCTTTTTCCAAAGATTCTCTTAAACGCTCTTTTTCCAAAGATTCCCTTATTCTTTCTTTCTCTAAAGATAGTAACCGCTCTTTCTCCAAAGTTTCTCTCAATCTCTCTTTCTCTAAAGTTTCTCTTTTTCTCTCTTTCTCTAAAGGATCTTCAACAGCTTCTTCCCTATGTTTTGGTAAATTGAAAGGATTAAACGATTCGAGCTTATTTTGCTGATAATTAGCTGTATTATCATCTTTGTATTGCGCATTTAAGTTTTGGGTTTGTGGCATATTTCTTTGCATTTGCTCTAGTTTTCGTTTACGCATTTGTTCTCTTCTTTCGACAAGTTTTCTTCTACATTCTTCGAACTTCATTTCATATTCCCTGTAGGCTTTTCTATCAGGATGATTTACATTGGCTCTTTTCCAGTTCTCAAATTCTTCTTCCCATTTTTGAAATTGCTGGTCAAACAAAATTTCTTCTCTTGATTTTTCGTTAAAATTGTTTTTATCCATTTGGTTTTCATCATGACGTTTATTATCATAAAATCTTGATTGGTTTTGAGACATTTGATTTTCAAAACCTCTATTATACTGGTTTTGGTTATCATAACTTCTTTGATTTTGTCCAAATTGACTTTGATTTTCAGATCTTCTATCATATGATTGATTACTGTTTCCCTTATTAAGAGATTGTTGATTACTTTTGTAACTATCTTGGTTACCGATATTTTTATTGAAGTTAAAATCTTTTTCAATAAATGTGTTTCTTTTCTCATTATTTTGATTACCATGCAAAGGTTCATTTATATCATTCGAAGAATTTACATTCTGTGTTTTAAAAGTTTGTGGCGTACTGTTGCTTTCTTGCGGAGGTGGTGGCGGCCTATTTGTATTTGTTTGAGCAAATTTTTGAAAATCCTGTTCTGGCGGCGGTGGTGGTGCATTTAAGAAAGCCGAAGATGCATTAACTGGAGGAGGTAATGCTTGATTATATCCAGAAACTGGGGCGCTTGCAGTGGGTTGTGGTGGCATAGTTGGGGGAGGAACTTGTACAGACGAAGCTGTTCCAGAATACGGAAGCTGAGGAGCGGTTGATCCTAATTTAGCTTGCATTTCCCTTTGATACTACAAAATATTTATAAATTATTTTAAGATAAATTTTTAATAAAAAAATAATTACCTGTTCACCATATTGGGCATGCCACTGAGCATACTGTTGTTGGTAAGCTTGCCATTGCTGCCAATTTTGTTGTATAGCATATTGCTGTTCAACAGTCATTGCAGCATAATTAAATGCTGGATTAGTTGGAGGTGCAGTAGGAAGTGCAGGAGGTGCTGCAGTAGAAGTATAATTACCAACTGAAGCTAGTGGATTTGGGGGCTGAATTGGAGGTGGCTGTGGTGCAACATTTGATGGTGGCAAAGGTGCAGCATTAGGCCATTGATTCCATGACATTATTGTAAAAGTTATACAATTTTCACTATAGCAATAATCAATAAATTGTAATGGCTGCCGCCATTAATATCACAAACTTTTTTATCAACAATGTTTTAATAATGCAACGTAATTTTTTCAGTTTTACGCGTATTTTATATGTTTATTAGTTTATTAAAATAACTTTCGACCGATTTTATTAATTTTTCTTTGAATAGTTTTCTTTAAAAAGAAATATAAATTTATTTAACGCTAGGATATATTAAAGACCACGGAATAAATCGGTAATTTGTAATAGTTTATTTAAGAATCGATTGTTTAATGAAAAAAGCTAGTATAAAAATCGTTTGTTATAGATTGACAAAAAATTACTACATAAATAAGCGAGCGTTCAGAACATTGATTAAAGATGGAAAATAAAATTTAACAAATTTTAATTTTTAATTTCTAAGTTCATAAATTCTTAAAAAAACAAAATTAAATATGTAAAATAAAATTCTCATTTACATTTTTAATGTTTACGTAGTTAGGCAGATATTTCAAATTTACATATTATTTTATTGCCGTTATTTGAAACTTCTGGAATTAAAATGAATTTTGTAGAGCTTGTCACTTGGATTTGTTTTGATCTTGTTTACATTTTTTTGATTTTCTTTCAACATTTTAATTAAGACAATTAAGTTAACATATCAGTGTCAATTAATATTTCTATAAAATTTGTTTTAAATTTTCAAAATTATTTTGAACACTTGTTATTTATTATGTTATTGTTTCTTTTTTTTTTGTTATTTAAATAGGTAGGTACGAATTTTTAAAGAGTTTTGTCAAAGTTATAAAAAAAAATTTGTCCACATGTAGGTATATTATACAATGAATTTTTCTGAAATTTTTGGGTAAATTGATTAAATTTAGTATAATTAATATAATAGTTTTGGAAACTAATTAAATACATATTTAAAAAAAAGTTTATTAGTATTTTTTTTATTGCCTAGGAAAGGAATTTCTAAAGATTGAAGTTGTAAGTTAGAGTTTATAAAGTTGATTGATTTCACTAGAATATGTACATATATGTAATACAGTTCCGTATTCATAAATATGTATGCATTAATAGTTGTATAGGTGATACATACATAAGTATGTATGTATCTCTACATTACATTAATTTCGGTAGCCAATATAGGTCATGTGAAGACGCATTTAATATTGAAATTTTGTTTATTCCATTAGCTCATTTTGTAGGGAAATTTAACATTTAATTCAATAGTTTTTTAATTCATAAATTCATTTCTGTTTAAGCAAAAGCGAGAAATTTAGTGTTTGTACATTTTGTATGTACATATAAATTATAATCTGTGATTTTTCTTGTTCAGATATACATGTGTAAATATTGATATTTGTAAGATATTTATAATATTTGAATATTTATATTTAAACTTGTAAGTTCTAGAATAGATTCGTTATAATATGTACATATGTATGTACTTATGTATGCAATGTAATGTACATACCTATAAATTTATTCAGCAAATTCTTTAAGAGTGTTAATACCTTACCAAACCTTACTTTTTAGATCTAGAGTAGTCTTTACTTTTACAAAGTACGTTTTAGTTTTACAAAATATATACATACATACATATGTATGTATGAACTTATACTGATATTAACTACATTATGTACATATGTGTGTACATAGACATTACATAATATAGTTGTACTTTGTGCCGAATTGTGTGCATTTTGCGGAAGTCAGGTGGGAATCCGAATCATGAAAATTTAAAAGACACGCTATAGAAAACCGGAATGTGCATGGGTCTTCTATAAAGGTGTGGAGCATTAACCCACGGAGTATTAAACCCCACCTTATTTTTTGACCAAATCGTCAACACCAAACAATAGGTTATATGTATATATGTATATATGTATGGCGCATGAAATTTCAAAAAGGAATGCGAGTTGCTCCATGTTTTTTCTTTTATGGTGCTATTGTAGGTAACTATTTGTTTTTTTTATGCATCAATATATATGTTTGGATAATCTTTCTAACGGGGGACTCTTTGCTGCCAGTTTTGTCTCACGATCGGCTTGTTAATTTCCACTAAAACCAACGTTGCCTGGAATCCAGAATATTTTGATTTTTTCTTTTTGATCTATAATTTAGTTTTTTATTGTTTTGATTGCGTGATCTCTGTTGTTTGTATTAGATAAGGCTTTTATTACACTGAGACTATTGGTGTATACCTTTGTTATTAAATTTTATTGCTAAGAGGCTGCGTTAATTGCTGCTAGTTCTGTTGTAAAAATTGAGGTGCTAGAATTCATGATACCATTTTGAAAAAGAATTTTATTTTGTATGATGGACAGAGCCACTTCATTTTCGTTTTTCGACGCATTTGTATAAATGTTATGGTTAAAGCTGCATATATTGACTGTTCGATGTGTTATTTTTCGGATAATGTTTAATTTCGGATAATAATTTAACAAGTATCGATTATGTTTTTTCTCCAACTAATGGAAGTCAGTTGTTGTTGTTTCTCAGGGGGGGCATGAAATAGCCCTTACACCTAGGCCCTGCGACCCGTTGTGCTTCCCTGCTCAACGATCCGCTCGCTTTCTACAGCGTCTCGTCGAGCCACTCAATTCCCTTCATGAAGCGCACTATGTCTCCTATATTGAGCATTCTCACCTCAAGTTTCCCCATTGATCCTCTCCCAAGGTTCTTCGCCTTAGGGTCCTCAAGTTCGAGCATTGGCACAGAACGTGAAGTACTGTTTCTGCGTCTTGCCCACATCCCTGCATAAGTTCACTTCCGTTATACCTATTCTTTCGGCGTGAGCCCTTAGCAACAGGTGTCCTGTTCTAATTCCCATGTATATTCTCAGATCGGTTCTATTTAGTTTTAGAATTTTCTGAGTCTTTTTACTATTATATTCTCCCCAGAATTCCTTCGTATGTATTGAACCTGGGGATTGCCACCAACTTTCCTTGACTTTGGTTTTTGCCCAGTAGCTTGTTGCTAACTTTACCGCAGAGTACGGCATATCTACATCTTCTATATCCACCAACTGTCTGTTTAATACAGATTTTGCTGTCATATCTGCAATTTCGTTACCTGGGTAGCCCGAGTGCGCTGGTATCCGCTGCAGCTTAACTGCGTTTGTTTCCCCCAGCGCATTTAAGGCTTTCCAGCACTCAATTGATTCCCTCAACTTGTGCAAACCACCTTCCATAATTCTAACGATTGATTTGCAATCGGTGTGTATGTTTATGATTTTACTCCGTATTCTTTTCTGAAGTAGTTCTTTTGCTGCGAATTCTATTGCGACTGCTTCACACTGCCGAACAGCCCCAGAGCGCTCTTATCGTTTTTTTCTTTTTTATCATTTAGGTGTTTACTCCACCTGAGTTTTTCATACAAATACACTCCTAGATATTTTACACAGTTGGTAAATTCTAATTGTGTATTGATTATTCGTGGTGCTTGTGGCAGACTTCTATCCCTTTTTCTGCTAAAAAAACATAACTCGGTTTTACTTGGATTCATTTTGAGGCCATTCGACTCGGCCCACTCTATGGTTATATCGATTGCCCTTTGCATTGTGTCTATTGTGTTGTCGTAGCATAACACTCTATGGTTATATGTCGATAGCTTTACTAACAGTTCATCCACTACTATAAGCCATAGTAGTGGAGATAGGATACCTCCTTGCGGTGTGCCTTTTAAGATTGCTTTTCTCTTTACGGCCGTACCGAAGTTAGAAATTGCACTTCTATTACTCAACATGGATTTAACCCACCTGAGTAAAAAGTCTTCAATATTTCTGCCTTCCATACTTTATAGTACTTTTTCTATTTCTTGAACGCACCCTCAATATCGATAAAGCATCCGAGGGTTACTTTACCTTTATTAAAACCTTCTTCTATCGTGTGGATAACCTCGTGTATCGTGAATGGAAGTCAGTTAGTCTATTATTTTTTCTACTTTTTTCCGGTTATGAATTGCTGTTGTATTATTCACTATTGAGATTGATTTATTAATTGTTGGGTTTTTATGTTTCCGTTCGTACAATGCCTGTACATTGTCAAGGCGTAATCCACGCATTCTATGCTTTTTGCGATTTTGACTGCTACCTCTATCGGCGGACTAAAGTTTTTTCTGCATATGTACCTTAACAAACTATTTATACTATTTAAATATAATATAGTTTTCCTAACGTGGTGATTATATTTTAAATTTTTGCTCAAGGTGACTCCTAGAATTTGTATATTTTCCTTGTATTGCGTGTTGTTTTCTGGTTTAATACAATTGAATCTTCTTGACACGTTCTCTTTCTACAAAAGTGCGCCATTTCTGTTTTATCTTTGGCTATGTTTCCTCCATTTTGAATTGTCCAGTTTTCTATTGTTCCGTCGGCTTGATTGGTGATATTCGTTCTATTTAACTTAGTGCCTGTTGCTAGCAAAATTATATTGTTGGCGTATATTGCGTGATGTAGATTTTTAATGCTGTTTAGTTTGGTACTTAAGCTATTTATATGTTGAAAAATTGGATTGATAGAGATGATCCTTGCGGAATGTCGTTTTCTATGTTTCTAGTATTGGATTGATACCGTTTATTATATTCTACACCTAAAGTATAGGGTATATTAACTTTGGTAGGGTGTTTGTAACCACCAAAGTTTGATATGGACATGTATATATATTCTGAATCAGGATCACCTCCTGAGTCGATTTAGCGATGTCCGTCCGTCCGCACGCACAATAACTCAAAATATAATGACGCTATCTTGATAAAATTTATACTGTAGGTTAACAATGACTAAAGTAAGGCGGGGATTGTAAATGGACGAAATCGGATCATGGGTTCGGGTACCTCCCATACAACTCCTAAAACCGAACAAGCATATATTCGAAATTAATAAAGATAGAAACTTCAAATTTGGAACTAGGGTGTTGTTTCCTGAATCCCAGATTTGTCCAAAATTTAAGATGAACACCCACACAACTCTCAAAACCGAACAAGCATATATTCGAAATTAATAAAGATAGAAACTTAAAATTTGATACGAGGGTGTTGTTTCCTGAATCCCTGATTTGCTTAAAATTTGAAATGAATTGAAGTGGTTGTTCAGGTACCTCCTATACAGCTCCCAAAAACGAACAAGCATATCTTCGAAATTAATAATGATGGAAACTGCAAATTTGATACGCGGCTGTTGTTTCCTGAATCCCTGATTTGCCTAAAATTTCAGATGAATTGGAATGGTTGTTCGGGAATCTCCCACACAACTCCCAAGACCGAACAAGTATATCTTCGAAATTAATAAATATAAAAACTTGAAATTTGGTATAAGAGTGTTCTACTCTGTTCTGATGATGTCTCTAAAATTTGAGATGAATTGGGGTGGTGATCCGGGTGCCTTCACACACTTCCCAAGACCTAACAAGTATATCCTCGAATTTAATAAAGATAGAAACCTGAAATTTTGTACAAAGGCTGTAAAAGCATTTATTTTTTTAGCTTATATTAGATACCTAACTAAAATAACTTACGGATTTTTGATTTAATTTGAATTTTTCAGTTGCATTGACTTACTGTTACATTTACTTGTTTTTATTGATATTTTATTGATATTTTTTTTCTATTTGTTAAATAGTTTATCGTATAATTTATCATTTTTTCCCCTGCGTTCCATTCATGCAGTTGCTTAATAATTGTGTGTTTTGGAATTTTATCATACGCCGTCTCTAGGTCTATGGAAGTGAGATCTAAATGGTTTCGATTGTCTAATGTTTTGCCTATTAAGTATTCTACTTCATGTAACATCGTGGTAGTACTTCTCAATTTTCGAAATACATGTATATTTTTTCCAGTTTGCTTTCTATAAACCATGATATTTTGTTTGATAATACTAATATTTAAATAGTTTGATAAATCTAATATTTATGAGAAGACAGATATCATTGAAATGAATCTGGTTATTTTTATTTGGCTTTACAATAGGAATTAAAAGTGCATTTTTCCATGATTGTGGAATTTGACCAGTTCTATAAATTTCATTGTATAGCCTAAAAGTCTTTTTCTGTATTCTTCCGATGTATTTTTTATCATCGTATAAGCCACTCCATCCATACCGGGGGTTTTTCCTTTCTCATTCTTTCGCATTCTCTGCTGATGTAATAAAAGTATCCATTATACTGTTTGATTGGTTTGTGTTTGTTGGTATTGCTTTTTGACTTTGTGGACAAAAGCTTTGCGTTGTGTTTGATTAATGATTGTTTGAATGTATTTTTTTGCAAAATATTCTGATACTTCTTTGCCATCACTTTTGACTTTGTTTCCTATTTTTATGGTAACTGTTTTATTAGATTTCTTCTTTTTTAGTATTTTATTTGCTTTTCATCACGTACTGGCCATATCACTTCCATCAATCGAATTGGCAAATTCTTCCCCGTTTTTTTACGTGCTTCCTTTATATTTCTTTTTAATAGTGTATTCGTTCTTTTTAATGCTATTTCTTTGGTATTTTCTCTTTTGAGCGCCATAATCGGTCTCTTTCTGTTGTTATATTTTTAATTACTGTATTGTATCAGTAAGGTTTATTTTGGTTTCTTCTAATGTTATAGGCACGTGCTACTGTTAGGTTTGCTGCTGTTCGGATTGTTTTGGTCAGGTTGACGACTTCTTTGTTTATGTTTTTGGACTTTGGATGATATATTGGTATTTTGTTAACTTCTGTTTTAAAAATTGCCCAGTTGGCGTCTTTCTCTTTATATCGCCAGCGCACCAGTCTAGCTTATAGGCTATCGATTGGTCTGCTATTGTGAAGTCCGAACATGTGAGAGTTCCTTTTGTGCTAATGTATGTTGGACTAAGTTGGTCATTTATTATTACTAATTATGCATCACCGTCTGTCTATTCTTCTATGATTTTGCCTCTCGTGTTCCTTATTCGGTCTCCCCAGGTTTGTGATCTGGCGTTGTAGTCTCCTAGTATAATATATGGTTTTTTAATTTACTTTTGTATACTAATAAGTCGATTTTTGGTTATTTTTGTGTTATGGTCCATATATATGTTAACTATTGTTGTTTTCCTACTGTGTCTGAATTTGGTTTTCCTGAGTTGTGGCTACTATTTGTATTGTATTAAAATAAACTGTTTTGATAGTTGAGACCCGTTTTTATTAGGAATCCTACGCCACCAAATCTGCTTGGATAATATGGGAGAAGACAGTTGTAATTTTTATATTTGCTCTGTGATGTGTTTTGCTCAGTGTTGGTTTCTTGTAGGACTATTATATAAGGTTGGTATTGGCGAATTATAATATCAAAAAAGCTATATTACTTTTGTAACCTTGTATGTTCCATTGTACATTTAGGTTATTTTTTTGTGTATTGACTTTGTTAATCTTTTTTGCTTATTCATGGCAGTTATCTTTTGTTAAAATTTTCATGGTTTATTTTATTTTTGTCTTATATTAGTAAGTACCGGATTCATGTTGTGGTTGACTTAGATGTCTTTTTTTTTCTTTTTAGTATATAATTTTGGGTCGAAAATTCTAGTTTTCGTGGTTTCTATCTAAGCTGTATATTTCAATTGATGACTCTAAAGTATTTTTTTGGTTTTGATTAAAGTTTGATCTGACGTATCTTTGTGGTTTTGGACCATTTGTGTTTTGGGTGTTATCTTCTGTTATTTTGTCGGTTGTATTTTCTATTTCATCTTTTTGTGTTGAGTTGGTACAGTGTGCTTTGGTTTGACCATTATCTGTAGTTTTGGCTGTGTTAGTTTTAATTGATTCTGCGTAAGAAGCATTTTGTTTCGCTGGCAGGTTTCGGAATATTTTTATAGCTTCCCGTCTGGTCACTTTCTTATCTACTTTTACTTTAATTATTCCTTTTTCCTGCTTGTAGGCTTCGTCCCTGTCATTTGCTGCATACTCTGCGTTTAAGCTAAGTAATTTGCAATTGATACACTGTTTTGTATTGCATTGGCGTGAATGTTCACTAATTTTGATTAGATTACCGTTCCTGTTATAGTTTGCTTTAAAGTTTGCTGTCACCTGTTGAATGTATTTGATAATTACAATGAAGCTGTAATCCCCAAGCGCCTTAGATAGATCCGCTATTTTTAAAGTTATAGATTTTGGTTCGTCTTTCAGTACCTCTTTGTTAAAAACTGGTAATGCTGGAAATTTGTTCATTTTATTTAGATTCTTGCTTTTTTGAACTCTTTGCCGGTTGCAATATGAATCTCTCGTCCTCTATTAAGGTGAGATTATCAAAGTAGTTGTCCTCTGAGGGCGATCCGATATTGAAAATCTTAGTCCAAACCTCGTTACCTTGTCACTATATTGAAAAATATAGTAAACAAGTTCTCGCGTTTTGGGAAAGTTTGCTTAAATTATTATAAATGTACTTTATAATAAAAAGCTGAAAGTCCGGTTCAAGTGAAGTTTTAGTGTACTATAATGGGTTCTTATAGTCCACTGAAGATTTAGTTTTTTAAACTCTATTAACTTTTAACTGAAAAACTTTTTTCGCCGAATTGCTTGTCGGGTAATTTTTCTCAAATTGTTACATGGGATGTTGTTTTGATTGATCTAGTTTTAATTAAAAAATTTCTTTTCCGTAAACAACCTTTTTTTGTTTTTTTAAACTAAAAACCAGAACAACTAATGCCTATGCAGGCAACGTCCCCTGCTTTTGTTGTTGTTATAAATGCACTTTTAACTTTTTGTTTGATGTTTTTGCGATTATATCAATTATAGGTATAATAAAAAAAAAGAAAATAATTGAAATTTCTACTTCTTTTTTTGTTTTTAATTTACAAAATTTAATTTAATTAACAAAACTCTGAACCGACCGTACAGTTGAAAACTCGTTGTGAGAATGAAGTCAAATTATTCTTATCATTATAATTACATACATACATATGTAAATATTCTACTCTTTCAGCTATTTCTATCTTACTTTTTTGTGAAAATTTACTTTATTTATTCAACAATAAGAAGTGAAAAGCAGAAGCAAGGCGGACTAATTGTGTATGTATTGGTATAATGTGTTCGTAAATTTTACCGTTTAGGGAAATCCGAAACGTTTATGCGCTTGATATGTGACAACTGAAATTTATGCAGAGTTTTCGAAAAAAAACACATTTACTTATGTTAGAAAGAAATTTATGGAATGAATATTGAGAATTACATTTTTTTATTTTTTGCCATTTTGAAATATACGAAATGTATTAATTACTAGCTGTATTACTAGTAAGGGAAAGAAAAATATTAACAAGATAGTAGAGAAGATACATATAGATGCAAGGGGTCAAGTTTGGAGATTTAAGATCTCAAGATGGAAGGTTTGAACATTAGAAACTTTGATGGAATTAATGATTTGGTAGTATAATTTAAAAGGGGCCCTTTGGCAGTACCGAAGCGGACCTCTAGGACTGAATCGGACCCCGCCGAAGTTATTGGGAGCATGTATTAACAATCTTAGATTTTGAATAGACTATACATATTATATTGGAAAGATGTAGTGTTATAAAATTATCAAAAATATCCTATTTAAGCTATTTTAATTCTTGTTTAATATAAAACATTAAACAGGTGTATTTTGTGCAGTTGTACGTATAAAATCGTGACTAAAATGACTAATGAACTTAATCATGAACTTGTTTTGAAAACAGAATTAAATACATACAAAATGAAAAAAAAATTAAAATAAAACAAGATTTATAATGTTCTTGCAAAATTACTTTCAATTATGCAAAGTTAGGTATGTTATTGGCAACTAATACTATATATAATGCAAATAATTAAATAAATACAAATGAAAAAAAGCTTTTTGTGATAAATATATTTTATTAAAATCATATTATTAACTTTACTAAAATAAAAAAGCGAAAGTAAAATGCACAAATAAAAAAATTAAAATATTTTAAATATGTGTAGAGTATTAATGAATATCTTCTTTGTTGATCCAAGGTCCGGTCCTCTTTAAAGTGGGACCTTAATCTGGCGACCCCGCTCCTCGATTTTGGATGGGGTGCTCGAAGGTCCGGTATCAGTCCCTGAAGTTCGGTTCCCTTTAAAGTGGAACCTTATTCTGGCGACCCCCTTTTGTAAAACTACTTTTATTTATGTAAATTTGAGGTATGTTATTTTAAATATGTGTAGAGTATTAACTAATATCTTCTTTGTTTATCCCTGAATCATGGTTTTTATCAAAACCAAGCCATCTAACTAAAACTTGATTTCCTTTTTTTTTAATATTTTTCTACAGGATAGACATGTGGATTTTTAACTAGTGTTAATTCAGGCTCATAAAAAGAACCGGTTATTGGATTATTTCTGTAATCAAGTAAATTGTATGTTATTGGATCAGTTCTTTTAATTTTTACAATTGTAAATATTTTTGTTGACCAGTTGGGTTGATAACTTTTTGCAAAAATACCTTTAAATTTGTTTATACGAATATAATCTCCAACTTTATATTTTGCTTTACGAATGATAAAAAAATCAAAGTAACCAAATCTATAAGTTACACATATTATTTATATGACGATTCGGAATTACATCTGGATGATTGGAACTTTAATTTTTTACCAACACTTATTAATAATATAACTCCTAATCCTGGATTTACTCGAAACCAGGTTTTGAAAGAATTTTTTAATGAAGTTTTGTCATATAACTCTACTCCAAAAAATGTTGATGATGTAACATTTAAAAAACTGTCACAATCTAACCGGAACGATTTAATTCGAATATCGGAAACTTTTGATGAAGATAGTTTCTATATAAAAGTTAATCATAGTTATAATGTAAAAACATTATTAACTGAACTATTTCAACAGAAAATATAAAAAATTTCAAAACAAAATTACCCAAACTATTTAAATTAGCTGTTGCTAATGATAAAGATGAAGTGAATGTAATGGTGATGATTTATTCAGATATAGTTCAATCACTTGTTTTTGGAAGTAGTAAAGTACGTGCATTGAAAGCTATCAATATAAATAATTGTAGAATACCTATAAAATATTGAATTTCATTACATACCTATAGAAAAATGTTCATTACATACCTATAGAGAAAAATACTTTTGAAACTATAGCTATTCAAATCTGTAACCAATACGGTGATGCAATAAATTTTGTTTCAAGTTACTATCCAACAAAAATTGTCTTACATTTTAAAAAGCATTAATTGCCAAACAATATAAATACTACTACTCAAATAACATATTCTATCAAACATGGAACGAGCTTACGTGAGATATTATTCCTCTCAAGTAGGAGGAGGAATTAATGATATTGGACCTTTATTACAATTTTATCCAACTATACAGCGTGGTCGTGATGTAGGTAATATATTTGAACGTTTATTTCGGTATTTGAAACAAATTGTATCATCTGGTTGGGATCTTTTTGTAAAAAGAAGCTGTAAACACAAGTAAAAATATTCTTTGCGACATAGCATCAGTTGCGCATATTAAAGAAACAGTAATTGATCAAAAGAAAGAAAAAGCGGTGGAAGACGGAAACCTATAGAAAGACAATCAGTTTCTAGAAAACAGCATTCAAAGTTGAAGCGACGAAAAAAGCAAACTAAAAAATCCGATATTTTCAGCTAAAATGGAATGCATGAAATCTGAATTAGATATTTTATTTTACGTTCAGAGGAGGTAGCATTCAACCCTTTAGCCTTATTAGAAGCATCACTGTCAATAATTGAATTTGTATCACTTGGAAACGGTAATACTTATAGAGATTTATCCAGCACCTATATAGTTTAAAGTTCAAATATTAAAAAAATATGGTTCAAGTTGGAGCACAAATGATAAAACAGGAAGCGGATCTGATTCTAAACCATAAATAATATATTACATTCTATGATCAAACAATGCAATGCGACATTAAATGGAAAAAACATTACACAATCCGATTCATTATATCATTATAAGGCATACCTAACAATTTTACTAAATTATGGCAGCGATTCAAGTCAAACACATTTAGAAGCATCTGGTTGGGAATTAGATAAACCCAATGCTAATGATTTTAGCAATAATGACTCTAAAATAAGACAAAAATTATATAATAACTCTGCAGTGGTGGAATTGATGGGAAAACTACATGTGGATTTCTTTAATACTCCCTACTTTTAAATTATGTTGACATGAAAATTGATCTCACATTAAAAAAACAAGATTTGTTTCTATTTTGCAATAATGCAGATGAAAGCTATTTTAAGATTTATGAAACTACTTTATACATGAAACATGTTACTATCAATCCTAATATATTGTTAGCACACAATACCGTATTAGAAAAAGGAAACGCAAAGTATCACTATACAAAAGAAACGAAATTAAAACTTTTACAATTCCAGCTAATACTTCAAATATATCATTGGATAATGTTTTTATAGGACAAATTGCTAGAGCTCTTGTATTTTGTATGGTAAAACTTGAATGAAAAAAGATCAAAAAATCCATACTTTTTCGAACATCAAAATCTTTCACAGTTCCAATTATATGTAAATGGAGTACTGTGCCTAATTCTCCTATAGAAACAAACTTTTCAAGCAATAACTTTTATAATTCACGAGCATATTTAACATTATTCAGAGGAACTGGCATACATCACTCTGATAGAGGACATCAGACTACAAAAGAAATGTTTACAAAAGGTTTCACAATACTAGCTTTCGATTTATCTGCAGATGGATCAACAACAGATTCTTATCAAAATCTTTTAAATCAGGAAACTGTTCAAATTGAAGCAAGATTGAGTTCTTCATTAATCTCAACTTTAACTTGTATTGTGTTTGCAGAATTTGATGTCAATATAGAAATTGACAAAAATCGTAATAAAAGGATGATTAGTATTTCATTTTCCCATCATTATACAATGAGTTGTGTTCTAGTAGACCTGTTATTCTGCATGGATGACAGCAATACAGTATTTGTAAAAAACCTTGCTGTGGCTGGAATAAAAAAAAAATGTAAAACGATTGTAAAAGAATTAAAGTATAAATTTCCTGTCAAAGAGATTTCAAAAGAACAGATATCGAGAATTACTCATTTGGGCATATCGATAACGAAAAAACAACTAACAACTTAATAAATTTGCTTGAAAAATTCGATATAGTGTTAACAAATGGAAAACTTAAAGCAGAATTTTTGAAAACATATATAAGAGGAAATACTCGTCTAATTGATATTCCTCGTTTACAAGATAATGAACCCACTTCAGATTTCGAAGGTCCTGAAAAGCAATAACTTGAAACATAAAATATTTAAAGGTGTTTATGCTCTTGATCAATTGCCAAAACAAGTTTCAAAACCTAGTATTTTGGTGGTAAATACTGATACTTCCAATGAAAAAGGAACGCATTGGTTAGCAATATTTGTTCCAGTGCAATGGTGTGCAGAATATTTTGATTCATTTGGAAATCCGCGTTTTCACATTGAGATTATAAAATTTCTACAAAATCAATCGAAATGTTTTGTTTTTAATAATACATGTTTACACAGTAATTTAACATCTGTTTGCGGGCAGTATTCTTGTGTATATCTATGGATGCAGCAACTTCGCAGGAACTTCGTAAAAGCATGAAATATTTTCTTAATTTATTCAAATATACATAATTTTACCACACTGTAAAATGGAATTCGCCAATTTAAAAAAAAGAGACAAGATGGAGCAAGCTACAAATGCAGAAGTATTTGAAAAATCAACGTAAGATGAACCAGTGCAAAATCTTTTATTAAGTTATATCTATGGATAAAAAGTAGACAATAAAAATTCAAATGGGGTTTAATATTGAAAATTTTACTGCATCAATAATTTTCCAACGACATCACAAAGTTATTTGCGAGATGAATTATTTGGAGTGGTATGCATTTTATCACGATTTAAAAAAAAGCGAAGCAAAATTAAATTCAAAAGGATCTCCGCTAAAATTTAATCATTCTCGACTTATTAAAAACTTACATTGCAGCTAATTGAATATACCCGCTTTTGTCTAATATTAGATTTTATACAAGCAGTGATGTCATAAAATCCATAACAATGGAGCTGATTTGAATGTACGAGAATACGTATTCATATATACTGAGAGATGTATTGAAAAGAGCAAACTAATATTGGAACAGGAAGAGTTTTACATTCCTATTAATTTACACATAGCTCAGTGCAATTATTCCAGACTATTTTATGAAATACCTATGTTTCTGTCAGAAAAAATATATTGGTCAATAAATAAAACAAATATTTTTTAAAACCAATTATTTTCTTTTATTAAATACATATATAAGTTCATACAATTTTTTACAGCATATCTTAAATTGTTTTCTAACATAATCGAAGGCAAATAGTTGTGAAATTCCTTATTTTTTGAAGAGATGGAATTTTATTATCCGAATTGATAACTTCTACTGGTCTTGAAACAAATTTATCTAAGAATTCCTTTTTCTTAAACCCTTTTATGTAAATGATATCAAATGAAGCAAAATATGCATTTAAGATATTTTTAATTTCTGAGTATTCTATATAAATCCATAATCCCAGTCAAGTTCATTAATTGTATTTTTGTTGTATTTGTTTTGTTGTTTAGCATTTTCATTTACCTACTCAAATGAATAAGGTGCTTTAAACATAAACAATATTGGAAAGTAGGAGCCTTCAGCTACCAAAGCAAATTTTTTCAAAAAATATTGTTTATTGTTTCCAATAACAAATTGTAAATCTACTACTATCTTGCTGCTCATTTTGTGTACTAAATTAGAATAACTTGAAAACCTCTAATTTATATACCTAATACGATTTTAAAAAAGAGGGATTACCTTTTAATTTTTATCGCAAAACCATAAACATTCAATACATACCATAGGATGTTTTTGATAATTTCATAACACTACATCTTTCCAATATAATATTGTCTATTCAAAATCTAAGATCGTTGATACATGCTCCCTTGCATCCTGCTAAAGGTCCTTGGGTCCTTGGGTCCAAAGGTCCTTGCTACTGCCAAAGGGCCCCTTTTAAATCATTTTACCAAAGCACTAATTCCATCAAAGTTTTTAATGTTCAAACCTTCCATCTTATGGCCCTTATAATCTTATTCCAATTATCCGAATCTGCCGAATTCCCAACTTTTCCTTTTCCAAATCTCTAAATTTGCTGAAGCTTCTATACGCTGATAATATCGTACCAAAGTCTTAAACCCCCTACCCTTAAAACTTTTTAAACCCACTTAATAGTTTAATTTTTAACTTTCATAACATATATTCTCACACTCTGATTCTAAATTCAAATCCTTCATAATACCATTCATTCAACCATATACATAATATATATTTTCTGTATAAAAAATAACTTGTTTTTATTCTAATTATGAAATTTATTCTACATTAACTTGTTAACCTTCAAAAATATTATATGAATTTATATTACACTTAATAACAACGCCGGCTTAATAACACGTTAACTAACATCAAAAGCTTTTTAATAGAATTTTTCCAAGCTTCATTACATTTATATATTGCACACATAAATAATTGCAATAATACTAATTTCAAGGTTAACCACTTAATGCACATTACTGTAAATAAATTCATATATTACTTTAACATTCCAATAACGTCACTTCCTGTAGTCAACCATACTCATACTTTGATACTACATGGCCATAATGTAACTTCCTAGAGTCAAATTGGTATAGCTATACATACTACTTAAAATAAAAAAATTATAAAAAAAAAAAATTTTTGTATTGAAACACAACACCGAAAGAGTTTCGGTTCGAATCCCACACAAGTCGTAAGAATAATTCCTCCTTAAGACATTTACAGGCTTGTCTGAAAAGGAAAGGCTGTGCATTTTTCTTGTCGCATTTATGTGGCAGGGGAATAAACTTAAAAAAAAAAATTATATTAAGATATCTACCTAGATATGTACATATGTATGTACCTTTCATTGTTTTAGGGCTGTGGACAATATATTAAAATAATTATTTATATTCAAACATAGATAAATACTTTTTTGTAAATTCAAAAAAAGTATAATATTCCATAGTTACATATATATGTAACTACACAAAACAAAATATGTACTAATTTCATATTATGTATATTAAAAATTAAATGTATTATAATTAAGTAAACTATATGGAAACATGAAACAAATTGTTAACCACTTTTTCAATTCAATATCACTTAATTTTTTTTTTTTTAATACATATGTGTATATTTCCTAAAGTTATTCTTAAAAAATTTAATAATTATTTTATAGAAAGTATAAAAGAATGATACAAATGATATAATAATTGTAACGTAGAAAAATAATATGTGGATATTAAAAGTAGTTTATTTAAATTTAAATTGTTAAATGCAGGAGAATTTAAAAGTATTTTAAATAAAATGAAAAACAAAAAAGATAAAAATTATGTAAGTGTTAAGATCATAATGGTTACATTTGATCTATTAGAAAATTTGAGGTCAATAATGAATAAATCACTAGAAGTAGGAGAATGCCCGATGGAATAGAAGAAAACAGTTGTTATTCCAATTAAAAAAGAAGCAGTTTTTATTGACCTAAAAAGAGCTTTTGAAACGATAGATCAGAATATTCTTCTGGATAAGTTACAAAAGTATATCTTATAAAAGAAACGGAGCTTGAATGGTTTAAATTATATCTATTGAATACGAGTTAAAGAACGAGGGTGCTTGATATTGCGTCAAATGCATAAAACTGAGCTTAAGCTCAAAAATGATATTTTCAAACAAAAACTGCGAGTACAAGTGTAAATTTTGTTTGGAAAAGTGAGATATTAGTTAAAGCTCAGGTTTATGCATTCGGCCAATTGTCTCTGATTCAATTAATGTGACTTTGAGAGTCACGGAAGGATCTGTATTAGGTGTGTTACTACTTATGTTATATATAAATGATTTAGAAAAATTTGTGAAGAAATGTATGATAGCCTTATTCGATGATACTCTGTTGTATATAGTTTGAAAAGATGTAGAAGAATGTGTTGAGAATATAAACGGTTATTTAAAACTTATTATTGAATGGTTTAAGATCAGCGCCGGCTCAAGAGTTGTGACGCCCTATGTACATTTAAATTTTTACGCCCCCCTTCCCATTATTGCAACGGGATATTTTTTGTTTTTTTGTTAAAAAAAATTTTATTCTAAAATTTAAAAAAGAAGATTTTGATTGAATGTTGAAATTTAAAATATTTAGCCCATTGCCTATAAAGTATTTAGGTTATTATCTAAAATAATTAGGGAATTTCCCATGGATTTTTGGTACAATTTTTTTTAAATTAAAAATTTTGAATAATGTTAATATTTTTTAAATAAATTTTCAGAGAAGGTAGATAATGTGGTTGCGTTCAAGTTTACAGTTTAACTTATAACTAAGATGTTAAATAGGAATTTTCTGACTCAGTTATTATGTACATACATATGTAAACTAAGAACGACTAGTTGCACTTAATTTTTTTAAAAACTTCCATGATTATACAAAAACAAATAAGATCCAATTTGAAAGCTTATCTTTGATCCTTATTGTCTATGGCAGGCCAGGCCTGCCATAGACAATAAGGTAAAATATTCTGTAAAATATTCTGCATAGAAGAATAAAAATAATTATATAGAGCTAAATGTAATTTTATTGCTTTAGATGAGTTTGGGTGCTTGTTGAAAAAAATAAAATAAATTAATAAAAAATATACATATTATATAGAACATAGATGTGTAGTGATATACAGTGTATTTAAATGGCGTAAAGTTTAATATAGTGTACATATTATATGTAAATATCTAGCCTTGTGTATATTTTGTATACAAATTTATATTAAAATTATTTCAAATTATTAATATAAATTCTACATTTTATAAAGATGTACACTTAAGTAAAATAAATTTGGCAGAAAATATTTTATAAGTAGGTACATAATATGTATATAATTTAAAAAAAAAACATAAAAATAAATTTTAAAGAATTTTTGTTTTGAGGAATTTGCCGCGATACAAAATGGGGGGTATACGGATTATTTTAAAACGAGGAAGAATACAGTTGCCTTTGTCAACTCTTAGATACCCGTACGAACCGTTAGTATGTTCACAGCCTGTCAATATCTATCTATATCTCTGGTTACAATATTATTTTTTTAATATTTTAGTATTTTAAAATAATTTGGGTGAATTTTATAATTTCTAGAACTATGGATTGTATATATATTCAAACTATATGTTTACACATTCTTCAAAAGCAGATTTTAACCTTCCACATAACGATTATCAATCCAAAACTTTTTCAAATATTCTATAGTACCATTTAATACTAAGCGATAAATGTATATTAAATTTACTTAGTACAAAATAGTAAATATAATTTTAAATATTATAATATATTATATTTAAATATTCCATTGACAGAATAATTTCTTATAAGTAAAATAAAATACATATTTGTGTGTAAATACGGCGCTATATAATATACATCTATACTCTTATCATTCATTCACTAGTGACATATACCATAATGTAAATAAACATGATATTATATAAGTATGTATGTATATATATCAATATCATATAAATAAAAATTCTTCAAGCAACCGTTATGTTGTTTATTTATTTACATTTTTTTGTACTACGCATTATATCCTCAACAATTTCAAATTATCGAGTAAAACAAAATGGAAAAAATTCGTTAAAGAAATTTGTTAGAAAATTTGAAAAAATCAAGTAACACTTTCGTCAATTATAAAGTAACCCTATATTATTAAAAAAAGTTGTTAACAGCAATAAGACTATAATGTTAAAGCTTTAACTTTTGTGTATTACTTCAAAAAAATTTTAACAGGTGTTCAAGTTACAGGTGTTTAAAAATAGGAAATTTTCCCTTACAGCTCCTAAACGGGGGGTGATACAAAAAAAATTTCTGAAATGACTTATACTTATTTTCAAAGATCTAACTTCTGTCAAAATTTCAAGTTTCCACCTTAAACCGTTTAGAAGATAGAAGGGTTAAAGGATTTTGCAAAATTTTAGTTTCGCATAACGGTAAATTAAGACACCGTATGCCACAAATATATATTTTGAAAGTTAAAAAAGTAGTAATCGTTTGGTGTTTTCAAAATGAAGATATACCTTATACAACTTGTGCTATAACAATTTAAATATAGAGCTTTTTTGAACCTTTGGGGAGCTGTAGCTTCGTAACGGGTGTGGCTACAAAAAAAAGTTATTAAAAATAAAATTAATATTTTTGTGATATCTATCAGCAGTTAAAATTTCATAGCTCTATTTCAAAAAAATTGTGGGGATCTAAAAGTTAGGTTTTCGAGAGCTACCCTAAGGTTTGGTTCAAACTCAACCAAAAAAAATAGGGAACCTACAAATTATTCCCAGAATATTTTGTATAAATTTCAAGATTCTAGCTTTCTTAGTTTTTGAGTTAGCGTGCTGACGGACGGACGGACATGGCTCAAAAGTCTTAGAATTTTTTTCTGATCCGATCCATACCTTTGAAGGTATATCTAGCTCGCTTATTTCGAGGTGTTACAAACGGAGGAGTAATTTTATTATACCCGATCCTATCGTACGGGTATAATTAAATAGATATGCATCTGTGTCATCAATGCTACAAGTACTAAGGTGCATGAATATACAAAAAATTTAAGTTAATGTATTTTTAATAGCATTTAAATTAAAAACTGACATATGTATATCCGAAATATTTAACGGAAAGACTAATATATAATAATGAAGTACATAATTATAATTTGAGGAACAATTACGATTTTAGATTAGATTTTCTTATGATTACTAATATGCAAAATATGCTAATGTTTTAAAATTGTATAATGATTTACCAAATTCAGTAAAATTAATATGTAATGTTAAAAAATTAAAAACTAGGAATAGAAATTAGCTTGTATTGTGTGCTTATTTGGATTTTTTTTTTTTTTTTAGTTATTTAGTTTTTTAAGAAAATATGTGCAAATTAAAGTAAGAAATTTACTAATACAATGAAATAATAATAATAAATAATAAAAATTCGACTTTTTTGTATGACAATTTTATATTTTATTATTTCAATATTTATTCCTTGGAGTCCGCCATGTAAATAGATCAGCTTTGAATATTTTGTCTCCTATATTTTATTATTTCGCTAGGCGTCATTTTACTGATGATAAATATAGTGTCGAAAATGTTCATGTATGCATTGCATTGTCTTGCTAGTACTATCTCGTCTAGTTGAAGGATTAGTTTCCATGTCCAATTTTTTTAAAATTTTCCACAAACATTTTTCGTCATGATTCGGCTTTGCGATGGGGCGATTAAGGTTATTAAATAAAATGGCCCTTTAAAGTTTTACTTTAAGCATTGTAGTTTCTATTCTAAAGTTCTAAATGTACCAACATGTATGTGTTTCTATACATACACTAGAAAATCCCCTGTGCAATTGCACAATTTCTATAGATTCAAAAACATTTACGATATCATACTGACTCCCTTAATAAACTACCTAAAAATTTCATTTTTACATCAGCACCATTAAAAAAATGTAGAAATCACTTACTTACTTGTAATAGAAAAAAACATAAAACAAATCTAAACACATACAATTAAAAATGTTAGGTACAGTTTATTAATTTTTTCTCGCCGTTTTTTCGTGGCGGTAATTTTTGACAGTTTTTTAATCATTGAGAAAAAATGGTCCAAGCTAAAAACACATTCAGGACAAAAGTTCGTGCCGATATCTCAAAAATTGTTTGAAACATACACCAACCGCTACGACATTTTTTTTTTTTTTGTTACATTTAAAACAATCCCAATAATCGAAATAATTTTAATATTTGTTAAAATTTTACCAGACTCTCTATTTTTCTTTAGTTTAAAAAAAAAATTTTTATGTCGATAAAAACAGTTGTTTTCGCCGCGAAATTACTTTAATTACCAAAACTACTTTCAAGTCTTTTGCGTTTATTTTTTTTTTGCTTGAAAAAAATTTGCTGAATTTATTTTATTTAAATGTACTTTGGAAGAGGTCTTTAGTATATTTAATAAAAGATTCATGTCTCTGATAATGTAATTTCATAAATTTTCGGGGCCTTTTTTTTTGTGTGGGTCTTTTTCGACAGCTTTTTAATTTAATGGTCTAATAATAAATTAGTACAAAATTATGAATCTATTGTGAGAGAAGGCTTCTAAAATGATATTTCCTATGTTATTTTTTCTTTTTTTTTTAAGGAAAATATCCGTTTCTATAATATTTAGTAAGTTTCTGACGTCTGTTATGAAATATAATTATTTAAGTCTGCCGAATTTTATATTAATTAAAAAAAATAAAAAAATAAAAAAAATTCGAATATTTTATGTTATATCAAAAATTCAGCTTAAAAAATGAAAATTCCAACCTAAATAAACAAAACTACTTTTTGCGAAACTTTTACCAGCTTTTATAATAGTGAAAACAAAATCAAGAATAAAATCGGCCTATTATTTTTTTTCTTATAAATATAAGGCTTACTATAAACTTTGCTCTTTTCACTTTCAGGTCTTTTAATTTTATTAAGAGTATTTTTATTTTTTTCAAAACAAAGAGTCATTTGAAAACTGCCAGCAGAAGATTAATAATTTATTTTTAATTTACCGCTGCGACCAGTTCATAATGGATGTGGCGGTCAAATTTAAAATTAAAAATTTGCTTTAAATTTTGTGTCGAAAGTACTTTTTAAAAAGTAAAAGTTTGTGTCTCTGATAAGACTTTTAGTCGAAGATTTGTGTCTCTGATAATAAAATTTTAAATTATTAAATAAATATACAGAAATATCATCATTGCCAGTTTAGTTTATATTCAGTGTGAGTGGTTTATTATAGATCTGGCCAACATCTTGTGTGTATAATCTGGTATAATATTGTGTATATTATCAGAAATTCAATCATTAATTCCTGGTATTATATTATCTAGTCTGATAAAAATAAATATTATTTTTTTCCATTGCTAACAATTTTATTAATGGTCTAATAATAAATTAGTACAAAATTATGAATCTATTGTGAGAGAAGGCTTCTAAAATGATATTTTCTATGTTATTTTTTCTTTTTTTTTTTAAGGAAAATATCCGTTTCTATAATATTTAGTAAGTTTCTGACGTCTGTTATGAAATATAATTATTTAAGTCTGCCGAATTTTATATTAATTAAAAAATTTCGAATATTTTATGTTATACCAGTTTTACCGAAAATTTAGCTTAAAAATCTAAATTTCAACCTAAATAAACAAAACTATTTTAAAGTATGTTACGAAGCTTTTACCAGCTTTTATACTAATGAAAACAAAATCAAGAATAAAATCGGCCTATTATTTTTTTCTTATAAATATCAGGTTTACTATAAACTTTGCTCACTCTCACTTTTTCACTTTCAGGCGTTTTAATTTTATTAAGAATACCTTTTTTAATTTTTTTTTTTTCAAAACAAAGATTGAAAACGCCAACAGAAGATTAATAATTTATTTTTAATTTACCGCTGCGACCAGTTCATAATAGACGTGGCGGTCAAATTTAAAAATTAAAAATTTGCTGAATTTATTTTTATTGAAAATGTGTTTTTTAAGTATGTACTTTTCGTTTTTTGACTGTACTCACTTTTAATGAACGGTTTGTGTCTCTGGTAATACTCTAGTGGAAACGTGGAAAATTTGGTCACTCGTAATAATATTTACTAAATTTATTTATATTTTTAATGAACGGTGTGTGTCTCTTGATAATACTTTGAGTCAAAGATTTGTGTCTCTGGTAATAAAATTTTAAATTATTAAATAAATATACAGAAATATCATCATTGCCAGTTTAGTTTACATTCAGTGTGAGTGTTTTATTATAGATATAAAATATATTTTTTTACATGTTGGCAAGGTCTCGCCAACATCTTGTGTATTATATTATAGATGTATAGTTCTATTTACAACATTTTATGCTTATCTGAAAGCTCTCAAGATTTGCTTTCTTCTAATACATAATATGCACTTTGCTAAAAAATTTCAAGTAGATTAGTTAAAAAATACAAAAAACTAAAAATATTGATTTCTAGAGTTACGTTTATTCGCCATTGAGGGAGATAAAAAAAGGAAACGGTTAATTTTTAAGGCTTAAAAAATCTATTTCTTGCCCTTTTTAAAATGGGGCAATCTATTTTACTATAACTGAGATGATTTTTAAGTTATAGAATAATTATAGCAAAAAATTGTTAAAATGAACCAGAAAATATTAAAAATTTCGTATAAAAAGCTACATACTTACATACATAGTACATAATAGCTGTGTTTTCAAAATTTAACTGCATTTTTAATAGAATTTACTTATTTGAATTAATGTTATTTAAAAATATTTTAATAGCTATGTAAGTATATAAAAATATGATTAAGAAGGATTTTAGAATTGGTTAAAAATCCGAATTTCAATCATTTGTTTCTAGTTGGGGTTTGGAAGTAGCAGCCCCAACTACTTTTGTTTTATTATTGAAATAAGTATGTTAAAAAATTTAATATGAAAGATTTTAAAGTTCGGAGTTTCCCAGATTATTATTTACGTTATTAGTAATTAGTTATGTTATCTATGTAGTTATACGATATATCAGACGAGATTTTATTAGTATTAGTTAAAGGTTTTAAAAATTTTTTAATTTAAGAAAAAAAAAAATACATGATCTTTCAATCTACAGTTGATCGAGTTTCGTCTCATCTCGTAGTGATAGACAAAAAAAATTTATAAAATTAACTTTCTCACATTGCTTGCATTTTATCAATATTTAGGTGTGATTTTTTCTAACATTAGAAAAGACTATTTTAAAACTAATTAACCATATCTTATTATACCCATACGATAAGGATCGGGTATATTAAAATTGTTCCTCCGTTTGTAACACCTCGAAATGAACTAGCTAGATATACCTTCAAATGTATGGATCGGATCAGAAAAAAATTCTAAGACGATTGAGCTTTGTTCGTCCGTCAGCAAGATAACTTCGGGTAGCTCTCGAACACCTAACTTTTAGATCCCCACATTTTTTTTGAAATAGAGGCATGACATTTTAACAATTTAACTGCTAATAGATATCATAAAAATATTAATTTTATTATTAACAACTTTTTTCTGTATCCCCACCCGTTACGGAGCTACAGCCCCTCAAACTTTGAAAAAACCCTCATGTTCTGCTTAAGATTTTTCAATCAGAAAGCATCATTCGACAGGTATTTTTTTTAAATTTGTAAATTAGTATCAAAATTATACAATTTTTTTAAATTAATTAGTATTTAAATTTACCGTTGTGTGAAAACTAAATTTTGCATAATTTTTCTACCTTCGTAACTCCGGCACGCTTCCATATAGCGACTTGAAATTTTGAGACAAGAAAGAACTTTTAGAATTAGTAAAAGTTTCCTTAGAAATTTTTTTTGTACCACCCCTTGTTTAAGAGATATTAGGGCTGAAAAATTGAAAATTTTGCTATTTTTAGGCACCTGTAACTTAAGCACCTGTACACAATTTTCTTCGGCAAGACATAAAAATTAAAGCTCCAGTAATATGTTTTTACGTGTGTTAACGGTTTTTTTAGTTATAAAGGGTTCCGAACTTACAGCCCCTCAAAATTCCAGAAAAGTCCTATTTTCACATTTTTTTTTATTTATTTGTTTTTTATTTAATTAAATTAAAAAAATAATATTATAAGCAGAGTGACAAGCTATGAACATAGTAACGTTTCGTACGGGTATCTAAGAGTTGAAAAAGGCAACTGTATTCTTCCTCGTTTTTAACTTCCTTTTAGCTATTCAGGAATCTTTAATTTTGACGGTTATTGCGAAAGAAAAAAATTTAAATATCTTCATGTACTTATATACATATTTAAAGTGTTACAAGACAAGCCTATTACACATGCACATCAATGTTTTCATCTATACTGGTCTGGTCCATTAATTGATGAGATGAGAAATTAAATGATATTCTATTATCATTTCTCATCCAGTTTTCAAAATTCCATCACTTTCTCATCCATTTTCTCATCAATCTAGTGTCAAAATCAGCTGAGCGAGAAAAATGGCTTCTTTTCTTTTGAAATTTTTGGAAATGTTAAGACAAATTTTTGACGTTTATTAAGTCATGTGGAAAAAAAACTATTTAAAAAATAAAGTAAGAATACAAGGAAATATGAATTCAAAAAGTAAGTTCTTATTATTGAATAAATAAATAATAAATAAGAATAAAAAAAAGTTAAGGTGGTTTAGGTTATTTAGAGCCATTTTAACATTATTATAGTGAAAATTTCAAAGTTCCAATGCAAAAATGACATGTTACAATATTTAGAATTTTGTTTATTTGCGAAATACATATTAAAATAATTAAGTAATAATTTTAAAAGAAATGAGTTTAAAATATAATTGATTGAAAGTTAAAAGAAATAATCTTGCTTAATATGAGATTTAATGAAATACATAGTGTTAAAATGTTTTGAATATTTTTACCATACTTAACATAAGTTAAATGAATATTTAGTTAACGTAAGTACCGAATTTTATTACAGAATTCGTTATTCTTATAATAATATATAAGTTATTCTTAATATAAAATAAGTATCAAAAAACAGAAAATAAGTATTTATATGCGAAAATATTCTCTCATAAAATTCTTAAAGAATATTTTTTTCCCATTTGGCGTGTTTAGGCTGTTTTTTTTAATTTTATCTGTTCTATATCATATTCCAGTAGCAGAAGTAAGTAAGATGTACCTAAATTTTGTTTTACCTTTAAGTATTAGTAAAGTACCTTTAAGTACCTTTAAGTATTAGTAAAGTATTCATAAAATAATTGTAAACTAATGTTTATTAAGAACGTTTTATTTTATCTTTCATTGTTCAGAAATTATATATCAATGTGTATATATGTATGTTTTGAAATCATTAAAATATTCAGAACACTTCTACAATATGTTATTGTAAAATGTCAAAAACATGGATACGAAATTAAATTTTTCAACAGGCGCCGGAATCCGCAATGGTGCGAATGAGAAAATTTGATAGTTCTCGTGCAAACTTTCAGTTTGTACAGATTTTCAATTCCACAAGAGTGCGAATGAAAACTTTTGACATTTAGTTTGCACTGTGCAAAGTTTTTTTTACCAAGTATAGTATTTATCGATGCATATATAAATGAGAATAGAAACGAGAAAGACAGTATTTTTATTATTTATAAAAAAAAAATGGAAAATTATATACATAGTTTAGTTTAGTATTATAACATTAAATTGTTTTGTGCACATTTTACATATTTTTTCATTTTATATTTTGTATTGAAATGATAGTCGGCGGCACTCGGCGCTGTTTATAATTCATTCAGCAGTTCAGTTTTCATTCACGGTTTCGGAATTGAAATAATGGGTGCAAATGCAAACTGTTGGCGAGAATGAAAAAAGTTTGCATTTGCACCAAAAAAGTTTGCACGGTTGCGGAATCCGGTTCCAAGCATATGTGGTAGCTCATCAATTTAATTGTCCAGTAGTGGTCCATTAAATTAATGAAAAAATTGATGTGGACTAGGGGCGTTAAACAGGTTAAACAGCTAATAACAACACTGTGTAAAGGGGTTAATCTTTTGCAAAAAATGACCACAATAATAGGTTTTGTTTAGAATTTTAACATTTCTGTATTTAATGTTGTAGGTATTTATTCTTGTATTTAAATGTGCTTGAAACTCTTGCGTTTACATTAAGTCAGAGCCAACAAGTTACAGTTGGATTCTGTAGTTGCAACTTTATATGTGTGTGTTATTTATTATTACTTATTTTTTTGATCGATCACTGATAAATTTTTTTATTGTTGCCTTATATGCAACACCAGCTAAAGCAGTTAAATTTTGGTTACCAAAAATGAATAAACGTTTTCGGATTTTTACGCATTTTCGTCGTTTTTTATCGTTCATTATTTTTCTTTACCACATGCATGGCATGCACGAGTGATGTTCTGGTCAGTTCTGGTGATGTAAATTTAAGTATGGTATACATTATCAGTTCAGTCGTCAGTTTGTTCATCAGCTTGATGATGAACAAGTATACAGTATCAGTTCAGTCATCAGCTTGATGATGCAGTGGAACTGATGTATACCAAAAAGTTTTGCTATTTTACTGAAAACTGCCATTTTCATAAGTATACATTATCAGTTCAGTCATAAAACTGACGGCTGAACTGATAATGTATACACTACTTTATAAAACTGTCAGTTTTCATTAAGTAGGAAAAATTTTTGGTATTCATACATACATACATCCATACATACATAGATCCATTTTTCTTGTCTATTTGCTAGAATTCTAGGAGATTTATTAGCTCGCGAAAAGTCATGGCTGTATAGAAGATTTAGTCGGGAAAATGCGATAGTAAAATATTTGAATATACATTTTTTTTTTTTTGTTTTTTCCTTGCCACTCCTATGAGGAGTATTGGATCATCCACTAAGTCATTTGTTAGTCATATTTGACTAACCTTCAGTTTCGTGAATCATTAATTTCACTAAGCCGTTGATTAAGCCAATGTAAAGTGTTGTAATTTTTTCAATAAAATGGAAATTTGAGATTATTGTAAACGAATAGGTAACGAAACAAAAGACAAACTTCGGCTAAATTTCGCAAAAAAGCACTGGGAAGTGGGATAAGTATTATAGAGGCGTTGATTCCAGCATCAAATCTACCATATGTAAGTATATATGTAGGTAGTAATTTAACACATATGTAGGTAGTAATTTAATAATTATTTTTTAAAAACGAAAACAATTTCCCCAAATGGGGCCTCGGTGGCCTAGTGGGTAAGAACGTATAAAATACGCCGTAAATACCGAGGTAGTGTGGGTTCGAATCTCACACACGTCGTAAGAGTTATGCCCCCTCACGACATTTACAACTACGCCTGAATAGGAAAGGCTGTGTAATTTCCTATCCACATTTATGTGGCAAAGAAATGCATTAAAAAAAAAAATCCCAAATTGGCAGTATTTCTTTAACTTTAAATTCATATAAACTTATTGAAAAATTTCATTTTAGGTTAATAAACCCTTAAAAATAATAATTTATTGTCGTTTTTAAATTTTTATACATACATATGTACATACATACATAATATATCAAAACAACAAAACAAACATCTTTATTTTGAAATCATTTTCCAAGGTTGTTTACGAATTTCCGTCTAAAAAAATTGACTGTAAAATTTCCATTAGTAAACAAAAAAGAAGAAAATTCAAATAAAAATATTTTAAAAATTTAGCAAAAAAATATTTATTTTATTTTTATTAAAAAAGAAATGGCAATATAATTTTATAGATACATACACATATAAATCTTAACAATTTAGGTTAAATACATATATTATGGACATACATACAGACATAAATAGGTATGTATGTAAATTTGTGTAAATATGAAAAGTGTGCCTTTTAAGATAATTTGTACTAATTCTTATTATAAATTTTAAATTTAATATAAAATACGAATTCATACGTAATAACATTTAGTAATTTTAAATTGAAAAGATTTATTAATAATATGATTTTTGTTTTAATCTTTCAATAATTTTTGTTGATATTCGGTTAAAAACGGAGAAAAAAAAATTTAAAGAAAGGAAACAAAGAAAATTTAAGTGTTAAGTGTTAAATAAATATGAGAATGATTAAATTCAGATTAATAATCTTCTTAGAAGAAAAAATTATCATGTGAAACAAATTCAAAATTTTTTTCAAAAAATTTTTTTTTTTAAATTATGTAATGTATATAGGATATAATGTATGTACATAAAATCTGTTTACATCATTTATCATTACATCGCTATTATTATATCTTTTGTAATTTCTGTTTTACGTTTTGTAATTTGCGTATTAGTTAAATTTGTTTAGATTAGCTATCACATGGTATCACTAACTTGTTCTCCACCAAACTATAATTTTATGTTATCAGTTGTCATTTAGTTAGCAATTGTTATGTATGTAATACTAACAGGAAATCCGATTAGTTTACACTCATAACAAAGTGCGAAAAAGTCTGTTGTATGATCCAGATATAATATATGCTATAAGTTAACACTGAATGCTGATTATTATTGCTAGTGAATATAAAAGGTATTCACGAGTTGGTGCAAAGTGGTCTTGCACAAGTGCAAAATTTTGCACCGTAGCATATTTCAATTTTTTGACAGTTAAAGTGCACAATTTGTTGTTGTTTTCATGTATAAAAAAGTGCAAAATTCATGCTAGGGTTGTTCACGAGTTGGTGCAAATACATATGTGCTACGGTGAAAAAAAAATTTGCACTTTTGCATCAACTCGTGAATACCCTTATAGTAATTATATTTTAAATGGTTAATCTAGTAGATAATCATATTAAGTTTGTAGACAAATACAACACAAGTTCTCTTCGGAAATTTGATGTATACATATACATACTATTATAAAATCATTTGAAGAATTTATTAAATGTTTTTATTTATTAAAGTTTCTATAATTTAAATATGTATGTATAACTATTGTCTCGTTTTTATAAAATATATGTAGCATTTTTAAGACTAGTGAAAACATAATGCTTAAATTCTTTTACAATTTATTCGTAATTGCTTTAAAACGTTAAAGTACAATCTTACAATATAAATGAAGTATGTATGTATGTAGTATGGTTTTTAAGTAACAAAAAGTACTTTGGCATTATAATTCTATATACAGTTTTTACATGTAATATGAAACCAAAATAACCAATTAAAGTAGATATTGTTTTATTATATGCTTTTATATTAACTCGTCGCTGTCGGTTTATTTATTTATTTATTTGTCATTCTGTCACGCTTTTTATTAACTTCGTAATCTGTTAGCAACATTTGTAAGTGTTGTATGGTGCAGAGGAAAGTGTACAGGTTTCAAAAGTGGGGGTCATGTTGTTCGAATCCATTTCACATGCAACTTTTTTTTTTTTAACTATCTATTCATCAACATTTTTTGAATAAAATATGTATATATTTTGTATATATATGAATTTGAAATTTAAATTTTTATCTCTAAATTCATTGCATACAATACATACGCAATATATTTTTGATCTTTTCTCCTATAATACTATAATAGTATATTTTTATGTATGTTGCTAAAATATTTTGTTTACAACATTTGTTTAGTATTTAAATCAAAATATTTGCTGTCAACATTCTTTAATGCATATTGAATATGCATGGTTAAAAATTAAGATTTTATGTTCGTAATATGTTCATTAAATATTTAAGTGTTGTATAGTGCAGAGGAGAGCGTACAGGTTTTGAAAGTAAGAAGTAATTTGGTTCGAATCCAATTCGTGCAGGTAAATTTTTTTTTTTTTGTTAACTGTATTTATTCATCAACATTTTTTTAATAAAATTTTATGTATAATATACACATATTATTTGATCTTTCCTCCTATAATAATTTAGTTCAATCAATCTTGACGTGCACATGTATTTTGTATTAGAATTTAGCAAAACACAAAATATATAGGTACAATATTTTTATGTTGCTAAATTATTTTGTTTTAAAACATTTGTTTAGGATTGAGATCAGAATATTTGTTGTCAACATTCTTTATTGCATATTGAATATGTATGGCGTTAAAAATTAATGTTTTATGTGTTTTATTTAGGAACATTTATTATGTATATTGTGTATATAGATATACATATAAAATTTCATTCAAAATAATTCCAATTGCCAAATTCAAACTACATACATACATAATATATTTTTGTATGTACATAGTAAAGAATATAAAAAGTAAAGATCATTACAAAATTATGCTTTTGCGCATTACGCATTATGATTTAGAAACAAAATTTTGTCAACACAAAAAATTAAAACTACGTATGTAAATATGTACGTACGTATGTAAATAATATTATGTTAAACTAATTTCCTAAATTATTTTCTTCCGCTCCATTTGTTTATAATTTAAATCAAGATATTTGTCAACAATTTTTACTGCATGATCTTATTTAAGGATTAGGTAGGTACTAGGTGTTCAAGGTTAGATGTTTGCTTGGATATACGATATACTACTAATGTTATACCTGGCTATACTATAGTAAATATACAGTAAAATACATTTATGTACAATATATATCATTTTCATACGTGTTAGAAATGTTACTTCAACTAAAATTGTATTGTAATATTTATAATCACAGTATTTTGGTACATATTTTACTTTCCAGGTACTTTCATTAATTATGAATTACATACTGGAATAAAAAATGTTTACTCTTGCCATATAATAAAAATATCCCATATTTTTTAAATTTAAATTATGTGCTTCATTTAAAACTAAAAAGTATAAAATAAAATAATAAGTAAAAAAAATAATTTTTAAAATACATATGCTTTTATCGAAACCGAATTCGCCCCCTAAAAAGTGGAAAATAAAATTGATTGCAAAACTTTAGCTTTTTGGACTCTTATAATATAAAAGTGAATTGCTAGTGCAAGCATTTTGGACTGTTATAATATAAAAGTAAATTGCTGGAATAAAAAAGAAACACGAACCTCAAATTTCGCAGATTTTTATTTAACCTTATTCCAGCAATTTACTTTTATATTATAACAGTCCAAAATGCTTGCACTAGCAATTCACTTTTATATTATAACAGTCCAAAAAGCTAAGGTTTTGCAATCAAATTTATTTTCTACTTTTTAGGGGGCAAATTCGGTTTCGATAAAAGCATATGTATTTTAAAAATTATTTTTTTTACTTATTATTTTTTTTAATTCAAAATACTACGAGTAGGTATACTTGTTTTTAAATTTATCTAAATAATTGTGTATTTAAAATTAATACGTATAATAGAATGGTACATTTTGTTTTGGTAAACATGTAGTCGCTTATAAAAATTAAATTATTTTAGGTTAATATTATGTTTTTCAACCATATTGCGTGTTACTCAATATTTACATACAAAAATATCTTAAAAAAATACGTAATAATAATAACAAATTTAAATAAATTTAATGTCCTATTTTTTAGCACATTTTATGAAAATTTTTTTTATTAGTTTTACTGTGTTCACTTGTCTTTTTGAAAATGTGCTCTTTCTTCTTGAAACAAAAATCTTTGGTTTCACATAAATTTAAGTGAAATTGTTATTATTTTTTAAACTTTTTTCTTCAATTTTTTGCAGCTCCATTTTTTTACTTCACTTTAAATTAAAATTTCGCTGGTCAATTTATAATTTTTGTAAACACATATTTTTGTACACATTATGTATGTATGTACATATGTCGGAACAGCTATTTATATTATGTTGAGTCCGTTTATATTATAAACAGTCTATATATTTAGTACCGTACTAAAAAATATATTTAGTACCGTACGTTCCTTTTTATCTCTTTTCTTTCTTTTCTGCTGTGATATTTTAGTTCTCGATTGCTTTAAGTAATTTTATTTATTTTGTAAGCGTCGGTTATCGTTTTTCTTTATTTTGTCAAATTTTTTCGTACGTATTTTTAATCCTGCGTCTTGACTCTCGACTAATAAGCTATTACTTGCATGCAAATCACAAATCACAACTCATACAAATATTTTACTAATCATTAATCAATATTATTTTTTTTCAATTTGCGCATCTAAACTTACATGATTTTTTTTCTCCCAGATAATCTGTAAGTAATGTAAAATATAATATGCACCAAAACAAATGTGAGGTACACTCTCAAGATTAAGTAGTATTATAAAAATGTTTAAATAAATAGTTATAATTTAATTATGTAATAAAATTGTATTGAGAATATCATCGTTTGCATAATTTGAACTCTTGATGTCGCTATCTTAAACTTTGAATTTATTTCTGTTTTGACAAGATTTGCATGAAAGTACTTGACGGAATGAATAAAACTGAGCTAGAACTTGAACTAAAATCTAAATTTTCCAAAAACAAATTACAACTTTAGGACAGATGTATTTGAAAAAGTGGTATACGAGTTTAAACTCAGTTTTATGTATACGAAAAGCGAAAACAATTTAAAAAAAAATGAGACAAAATAGTAAGCCGGCTGATATTTTACTTAAAAAAAATATAAAAAATGTATAAAATAAGAGATAAAATATTTATAAAACATTGATCTCTAAACGGTGACGGGTGAACACTGAACAGTTATAAATCGGTTGATAATGAAATGACATCAGTAATATATTTAAAACGAGAAAGAATACAGTTGACTTTGTCAACTCTTAGATACCCGTACGAACCGTTAGTATGTTCACAGCCTGTCACTCTGCTTACAATATTATTTTTTTAATATTTTAGTATTTTAAAATAATTTGGGTGAATTTTATAATTTCTAGAACTATGGGTTGTACATATATTCAAACTATATGTTTATATGTACATTCTTCAAAAGCAGATTCTAACCTTCCACATAACGATTATCAATCCAAAACTTTTTAAATATTCTATAGTACCATTTAATACTAAGCGGTAAATGTACATTAAATTTACTTAGTACAAAATAGTAAATATAATTTTAAATATTATATTATATTATATTTAAATATTCCATTGACAGAATAATTTCTTATAAGTACAATAAAATACATATATGTATGTAAATACGGCGTTATATAATATACATCTATACTTTTATCATTCATTCACTAGTGACATATACGATATGTAAATAAACATGATATTATATAAGTATGTATATATATATCAATATCAAATAAATAAAAATTCTTCAAGCAACCGTTATGTTGTTTATTTATTTACATTTTTTTGTACTACGCATTACATCCTCAACAATTTCAAATTATCGAGTAAAACAAAATGCAAAAAATTCGTTAAAGAAATTTGTTAGAAAATTTGAAAAAATCAAGTAACACTTTCGTCAATTATAAAGTAACACTACATTATTAAAAAAAGTTGTTAACAGAAATAAGAGTATAATGTTAAAGTTTTAATTTTTGTGTATTACTTCAAAAAAATTTTAACAGGTGTTCAGAAATTTTTTTTGTATCATCCCCCGTTTAGGAGCTGTAAGGGGTCAAAAACTGAAAATTTCCTATTTTTAAACACCTGTTAAATTTTTTTTGAAGTAATACATAAAAATTAAAGCTTCAACATTATACTCTTATTTCTGTTAACAACTTTTTTTTAATAATATAGGGTTACTTTATAATTGACGAAAGTGTTACTTGATTTTTTCAAATTTTCTAACAAATTTATTTAACGAATTTTTTGCATTTTGTTTTACTCCATAATTTGAAATTGTTGAGTTTTGTTTTGCATTATTTGAGTTTTGTTTTTGTAATGAAGTTATTCAGTTTAATTTAACTATACTTCTGTGAAATTATAATAAAAACGAGGAAGAGTGCAGTAGAGTAGACTGTGTCAACTCTGGGATACCCTTATGAACGTAATATATCCTGTTTCTATAAAACTTGACCATCTTTTAAAAACTTTCAGATGTTTTAGTACCGACGTTAACTACAACGATATATTTATGTAAATTGTGGAGTTGTGTGACAGCTACCCGAATCTATTGCACAAGCACAACCAAATTTTACAGAAGAAAAAGCTGGATTTAAATAGCAAAACTAACCATTTTGCAAAAGTGACGTAAAAAAAATTCAGCCTCCTAGCTTCTTTATTTTTTGAGTTATCGTGCGGACGGACGAACGGATCCGATCAGACCCCATACCTTTGACACTATACCTAACTCGACTCCTTTAAGGTGTCACAAACGTAATGACAAATTTATTATACCCTTGAACATAGTTCATACGGGTATAAAAAAGTTTGCAATTCAAGTGATTCAACCATTATTCATTATTCAACCATGGGATATTTTTGGTAGTTCAATATTTAAACTTTTAATAAATTAAAAGATTTTTTATTTCCTAAAATTTGATTTTTAGAAAAAAAATATTTAAAAATTTCCGTTATTTGATGAATTTTTGGTTAAATTATTTTTTTTTTAAATAATAACAGTTTATTGCTTAAAGCAAATGAAGAGGCAAACAATTAACAATAAAATATAATTGCACAAAAAATAAATACATAAGTAAAGAAAAGAAAAAAAAATTTAGACCATATGATTTTTACTTATAAATCATTTTTGTGTTTTCCCTCAAGAAAAAAGTTCAAGTTTATATTGTAAACAAATAAAGAAAAAATCGAATAAAGGAAAAGATAAAAAAACGCCTACACAGAAGAAATAAACTTACGTTTTTAATATTAAATGATATTAAATAAAGTTTTTATTTTTAAAAGATTGGCAACACTTTAGAATTAATATAGTACAATTTTTTCCTTTCATTTGAATGAATGTACAATAAATTTTTGTAAAACGTTGTTTTAATATATAAAAATAAAAATAAATATAAATAAATATGTATATAAATTTATATTATATATATATATATATATAATATCTATAATTATACAGTAGTAATAAATTCTTTGTTTTCTTTGTTTCTAAAAAGATTTTATAAAAAGGAAAAAATTATATTTAATGCGAAGACATTCATATTTTAAATTTTAATATTAATGGAAAAATGGCTCATGAAGTTGTCGAAGTAGTTAGACGTTGCGAAGACGCTAAAGAATCTTTTATTTTAGGTAAATATTTTATAAACAAAAAAAGTTAATTAATTTAATTTGTATTTTTGTTTTAATAATATTAAATTATGGTAGTAAAATTATTATTTGATTAATATATGTATAAAAAAATTAATAAAAATATATTGTCAAATATGTTGTAAAAAAATAGTTAAAAAAACTTACATATAAAATTTATGGTGAATTTTGAAGAGTGAATTTTCAAAAAATTAAAAAAACAAAAAGTGAATTTATAGAAAATTGTAAAGAAATTTAAGTGTAAAGTAAAAAGTTTTAATTCGATTTGGATCTAACCTTACTATTTTATACCGTTTTGATTATAATAAACTTTAAAAAATCCTATTGTAAAATATGTATAATATTTCTAATGTAAAATGTATATATATATATTTTACATACATCCTGTAAATTACAGTTAATTATGAAAAAAAGAAAATTAATTATGACGCAATTGTCAATGCCATACAATTTAGTTTTTCAATGTTATTATAACTATGTATTATGTACATACATAATATATATATTCTTTTTTTTTTATTTATAAATCTATTTTTAATATTATACATAATTTATATTTGTATACATATTTTCTTTATTATTATAAAATACGTCTTTATTTTTATTTTAGATCTTTCAAAATGTAAACTTACACAAATACCAGATGCTGTGTATCATCTGATGAAAAATACGCCACTAATTAAATGTGATCTTAGTGGAAATGTGATAAAATTAATAAGTTCTAAATTTTCAATGAAATTTAATTTACTTGCAGGTATATTTTATTTTAAATATATTATTCAAAATTTTAATAAAATTATTTTAGAAATAAACGTATCAAGAAATCAAATAGCAAGGTTACCGGATGATTTAGATGCATTAGAATCGTTATCAATATTAGATATATCGCATAATTCATTTATATCATTTCCGACAGTTGTATTTAAAGTTCCTAAATTAAAAACTTTAATAGCAAATGATAATGCAATAGTCGGTAAGTTTTATTATTTTTTATTAATAATTTTTTTTTTTTAGATTTTTAACCTTTTAAGTGATTTTTAAGTAATTAATTTATTTTATTGTCTAAAAACTATAGCCGGTTAATTAAGATTTTTTGATATGTACTATTAATTTTAGCTCTTTTTATATATGTGCTTAGCTCTTTAAATTTTTGTCAGGTTATATTCAAATAAATAATACAACTACATAAAGTAATTAATATGTAGTTGACCCAAATGTATAACAGAAAATGCGCGTACATGTCCAAAAATATATCGACTATAGTATTGATACATAAAATAGTACATAAAATGTATAAATAAATAAGTAAATAAATTGATACTGCTTTTTGGAATTTTTTACATAATACAAATAAATTATCTTCAGAGAATTCTTGAACACAGTGGGTTGTGCCATCCAGAATGATGTCCGACGAATGTCATATTTGTTTTTGCCAACCCTGTATTTAATGGCCAGAATGGCGGCGGATTTTCCGCGGCAAAATAAGATATATTTTAATTTTACCGCCGCTTTTTTTTTTGACATTAATGACATGAAATTGAAAGATAAATATTAAAAATAAACACATATTCAAAACAGTCATGATTGAATTTTATAAAATTAAAATTAACAAATTAATTTTGTAAAAACTACTATTGCAATAATTCAAAATATTTTTACAATTTAAAAAAAAAAAATTGTGTTCCATTTTTAATTTAGATATTTTGCTTTTTGTTTCGATTTTCATTTGTCCTTCAGTTATGTTTTCGTCAGATGCCACGCGTCATAGTTCTGTTTCATTGGCGGAATTTCGTTTCAGGAATTTCTACATGATTCTGGTTATAACTTTAATGTTAATATTATTTTTCTTCTTACACGAAAACAAATTACAGAAAAATTCAAACAAGGCAAATTAAAAAAAAAAATAAAATTAAGCCAAGTAAAACAATAAATTTTGCTTAAATTTTGCTTAAAATTTTTATTTTTGGACAGCCTGTACATATGTCAAAACTGATTCATAAACAAATCTTTTAAATCTATAACACCTATAATGTAGCAATTTGTTCGAATTTTTTTTTTTAATTTTAAATTATTTCAATCCTTTTCATTGAATGTTTCTGGTTTGTGAATTTTCAATTTAGACAAACTAAACTTTGTGCTTTGATAATGACCTGCTTCAATTTTATGTTTAAAGAATTCATTTAATTCAAGAAATTTTTGTATCAAGTTAAAAATAAAATATTATTTTTAAATAATTCAGGGACTACATATTTTATTAATTAAATTAGGTTTTCAGCATTTCATACTTATTTAAACTGTTTATGAATGTTAAATATTATTTTATTTTTATTTTAGAGGTGGATACAGATGAAATAGATATAAACAAAACACTAGAATATGTAGATTTAAGAAATAATCCATTAGGCAGAGGTTGCTTAAAAAGATTAAAAAATTGTACAGCTGGTCAACGGATTATTGCAGTATCAGAACCAAATGATGACGATTGGTAGTACATACTTATAAAGAAAAATTTAAACAATTAAAAATACTATAAATAGTAATTTAGGATAATATATATTTAACTATATTATTTATTTATATGATATATTGAAATTAATATTTATTGTTTTATATATATATTTTTTTTTAGATTTTTTAATTAATTTTATATAATATGAAAATATGAAACAAATGTGCTTAAGAAGTTTTGAAAGTGTTAGAAGTTTTTGGTTTTTGTAAATATTTATTCTTTTTTTTTTTGAGCAAAATGTCGATAAAAAATCTATACTTTATTTGGAAAAATTATTCATAATTATGTAATTGTAAAGTAAAAAAAAAAAAATTAAAGAAAAAAGTACATACATATATAAATAATATATAATATGTCTGAAAGACTTTGCTAAATTTCTTATTTTTTTATTTGCTTAAGCTATAGCTATTTATAGCTTATTATATTATGTCGCAAATTTGAATTGATACTATGTATTCACAATTCAAGAAGAAATTGTGTAATTCCTGTGGAAAATAGTATACCTTTTTTAAATTAAATTTTTAAGTTGTAATGATTTTTCTTAATTCAAATATGAATATATGATTATTAAGGAAATAATGGCCGCTTACAGTACAGTTGCCTTATTTTATTCGATGGATACAATAAGTGGGTAAAGCAAGAATAAACAAAAATAATTATTGCGTAAAAAATGAAATATAGAGACTTTTTCTAATATAAATTTCGATAATCAAATAACTTTCATTAGTAACGACATTCCTTTTGACATCTTTAGGTCAAGCTACATCGCTAAAATAGCTAAATGTATTACACTTGTCCGACAACATCAAGCATTGTAATAAATTTCATAATAAAAACCATCATTTGTACAGTTGTTTTTAAAAAAAAAACTGTTTTAAAAATATAGGTATTCTTAGATTTATTGAGTAAAAAATTGTTTTTTATTTATACTTTTTGTCCATAAAATAATTTTATTAACATTTTATTTTTATAATTCTTAGAATATTATATTTATTTATTATAAAGCTTATATATATTTCGGCATCACTGCCATCATCAGGCCGAATACAATTTTCTACAAATAAAAAAAAAATAAAAAGGGTAAGGGTAAATGTCGACGTGTGCGGGATTTAAACTCACCCTTCTAGATGTTTTTACAACGTATTTTTTTAAACGCTTTTACCCACTACGCCACTGAGACCCCCAAAATTTTATGTATGTGTACAAAATTTAAGCGAAACAAAATTTCATTAAATGAATAGTTTTTTAATTTTTGTAAATATTTTTAAAAGTTTAAATGACTGCGAAAGATAATGAAGGTTGAAAAAATTTGATTGAGAAATTAATGACTACTAAAATTATCGTTTAATTATAAAATCGTGGAAGAGACAGTAAAGTAGGAATCTTTTAAAAAAATTTCAGATGTTTTTGTACCGACGTTAACTATAACCAAGTCATATTTATGTAAATTGTGGAGTTGTATGACAGCTATCCGAATCTATTGCACCAGCACAACCAAATTTTACAGAAGTTATTGCTCTAAGACCTGATCATCTTTTCAGATGATTAGCTTCATAAAGTTCCAAGATGTGCAAGTACCCTGAACCTACAGCTCTAGTTCAACTAAATTTTGCAGAAGTTGTTGCCATAAAACTTGATCATCATTTTAAGATTTCAGACGTCTAGCTTCATTAAGTTCCAAGAGGTGCAAGAGGTCTGAACCGGCTGCTCTAGACCAACCAAATTTTTAAAAGTTTTTGGCGTATAACTCGACGTTTCTTCACTAAATTTCAGATACCTAGCTTCAATAGACATTGAGTTATTTTCATTTTAAAAGAGAATTTATATGGCAGCTACCCGAACCTGTCGCACCAGCGTAACCAAATCTTACAGATGTGGTTGGCTTGTACCTCGACACCGTTTTATAAAATTTCAGATAACTAGCTTTAATAGATAGGCTGACTTCAGAATTGCATATATCTGCGGTATTACTACAGTATTACTACTTTTACTACAAGGTAGATATAAACCACAAATATACAATCCATTTATTTACATTGCATATAAAGTTTTTGAAAGCACTGTAAACATCTGCTTAAAATTGTCAAGAACTATTTTGCTTTTTCTTTTAAAACATCTAAATTTTTTAATAACTCCAGCAAAAATAGATAACAAGAATCAAAATACAATACGTTACGATTTAAAATGTATACTAAAGCAGCTACAAATTTTTGTGTACATAAAATACTCACTTTTTACACATTATCTGCGTATATATAACAAGCAATATTGAATGCAAAACTTTGTAGATCTCTGTGCATATAAACTTTTTGAATGCTATACTTTGTAGTACTACAATATATCTACAATTTTGAAGTCAGGGATACTGAGTTATTTCCATATAAAGGAAGAAGTTGTAACCCGGCGACCTCAAATGTTGGGTTTAAATAGTGAAACTAACAATTTTACAAAAGTGACGTAAATATCAGCCTCCTAACTCCTTTATTTTTTGAGTTATCGTGCGGATGGACAGACGGCCGGACGGACGTACATGGCTTAATCGACTCAGAATTCGATTCTCAGCCGATCCATATCTTTGACACTATATCTTGCTCGACTACTTTAAGGTGTCATAAACGTAATGGCAAATTTATTATACCCTTGAACATAGTTCATACGGGTGTGAAAACAATTCAAAAATGAAAATGTGGGCAACTGTGAAATTTCATCATTATGAGAATTTTACTAGATAAATGGAAAGGAAAGGATGGAAACAATAAAGCTGACAAATTATATTAGAAAGTAGATTAATTCTTAATACATTGCGTAATGATTTTGTCTCTCATTTTCTGGTTTAAGTTAAAGAAGTTTATAAAAATATTGAAGTTTATTTAATTGTGTGTGGCCTAACGTTAAACATGTACCAAGTTTTACTCATGTGTGAAGTTTATAACTTGGAATAAAGGTTAATTTTCATGAAGAAAAATATCGGCGATATTTATTAGAGCATAGACAGAAGATACAAAAACACTACTTGTGTGACATAGAAAAAACACAAAAATATCGGACGAATTAACAATAAAATTGTACAATCGTTCACAAAATATCGGAGATATACCATAATATCGGATGAAATTTTGCTTGCTGAAGCTGAGCTTTCTATAATTATCTCCGATATTTTTAACACATATAGGTAAAAAGCATACACATTGCTACAGAAAAACAATGGGCACACTACTGACATTCTTATGGATACATGACACTTGAATTCGTTATTTTTTCCCTCTTTCCTATTGATCGTATTAAATATAGTTTACTCTTCCTAAACATCCGATATCGGATGAAATTTTTCCATGAAAATTAACCTTTAAGCAATTTAAATAAATAGAGTCTACAAAGTTTTTAATTATAGAAAATGTTCAATTCGTTAAGGGTTTTGACTGATTGATTTGAAAATAAAGTGTGAATGTTAATTGTTTGAGCGCACTTGATCTGTGGAAGGGAATAACTTGTTTTAAACGTGCTTTTCATTTCTTTTCAAAAATTGTACTAAAAAATGTGCGTACAGTTGTTTTTGTTTGACAATGACAGCACTTAACGTTGAAAACGCAACTTTTTCTAAGCGAAACAAATAAAAATTGACGATATTAAAATAGTTTTAATTCTAGTATTTTTTTATATTCAATTTATTTTCTAACTGAGTTTATGCTGAAACGTGCTTTTCATTTCTTTTCAAAAATTGTACTAAAAAATGTGCGTACAGTTGTTTTTGTTTGACAATGACAGCACTTAACGTTGAAAACGCAACTTTTTCTAAGCGAAACAAATAAAAATTGACGATATTAAAATAGTTTTAATTCTAGTATTTTTTTATATTCAATTTATTTTCTAACTGAGTTTATGCTGAAACATTAAAAAATGTCAGACAGGAGGAAAGTTGATATCAAAGAGTGCGTTTTGTTTCTTACTCTGCTGGAGTTAGAGTTACTCTTTGACATATAAAATTGTTTTAAAATGACGGAGTAAAGATTAATAAATTCCAGTGATGTTACAAATAGCATTTCGAAATGTAAAATTGAGTTAAAGAAAGTTAAATTTTTTAATTCTACGCCGGAGTAGAGTTAACGAGTGTTTCAAATATCAAAATCTTATAAAGTGTCATTATTTTTTATTTTAAATTTTATTTGGTTTTAAACTTGCTTATTAAAATAATTGAAAACGAAATTCAATTGAACTTATAATACTTTTTAAAATTATAATTATTTTTGAAGGCTTCATGATTTGTCATTTGATTTTCACAGTTGAAATTCATATTTAACTCTAATCGTTTCGAAATGGCAGAATAAAGTTAACTCTGCATGTGAGTGTGGTAGTTAATCCTATAAACGTATAAACTCTACTCAGAAGTCAGAGTAGTGTTTCATTTCCAATTCAGCGTTACAATACTTACAATATTCATACCAGTGATGGAATTTCAAATTTTTTAAATGTATTGAATCAGAATTAAAAATTATACTTTCCTGAGGCCAACTGTACTGAAAAATTTTTACTAGCTAAAAACTTATCAAACTCCCAATTAATAATTTATTTTAAAAATAGATTTCACAAATTTACAGAAGAATTTGAATAACATAACATAAAATTACATTTATTTTTAAAATAAAAAAAACTTTTGTTTTTTGTTGTTTGACCAAGTTATGAAGTTCTAGGTTAGCGTTTTTAATTGATTACACATTTTGGCTATTTTGGTCTTTTTATTACGCCGATTAGAACAATTAAAAAGTAAAATAATCTTTAATTTTTTGAATTATATAACAAAAACAACCCAAAATAGCCAAAAATTGTAATCCCTTAAAAGCTCCAAAGTTCAACTAAATTTTTCTTTTTCATAAACGAAATAAGTATGTACATATGTTTTAATCCAGGAGATCATTTTCAATAATATTAGGATTTATTGTTTGGAAAAGAATATTTCTTGCAGCTAAATGACTGTAGTAGCAAGTTGAATTGAATTTACTTCAATAAATCTCTCGTTTGAAGTAATGCGGAACCTGTACTTACAGTTAATTTATCGTAACTTTGTTTTAATTAAATTTTGCACTAATATTTTGTTTATTTTTATACCAAAAAATGAAAAAATATTGATATGTATTGACATTATTGGACTTAAATAGAATTGTACTAAAATTTAGTAGAATGTTTTGAATGTATTTTTACTCTTTTCATTGAATTTGATACAATTGTATTGAAAATTCCATCACTGATTCATACTGTCAAAACAATTTTGCTACGCCTATGTTTTGTTTAATTGTTTGTGTTGTAACAAAGAACGTTTATTAAGATTTTTGGTCATTATAAGTTCATTACATTCCAAAAATTTAAACAAGTTATTTACAAAAAATATATGTATTTTATTAAATTAATTTAATTTGTATTAGAAAATTAGTTTATTAATATATAATATAAAATATATATTTATTTTAAAAATAACATAAAACGTATCGGTTAGTTAATACACATGATTATGTATTTACAAATATATATATTTCTACATATATATATTATGATATACTTTATATGTAAACAAAAATTCATTTAATCACTTATAAGCATGCATTAATTAATATTTACAACAGTTTTTTTTTTTAAAGTTTTTGGTTTTTATTTATTTTTTTTTTAATCTAAAATTAATTATTACTTTAAAAGGAAATATAAATTTTGGAAATAAGTATATAATATGAATTATATATATATGTGTATAAGTGAAATAATTAAAACTAAAATTAAACATAAAATTTATTATTATATATTTTATATTAATTAAAGGAATAAACTAGTAATTAACATTGAAAATAATATAAATGTGGAATAAATATAATTAAATTGCGGACTTAATGAATTTCCTGTTCCATAATAACGGTATTCGTCTTCAGGAAAATATTCTCTTACATGACCAGTTTTATTCATCATCCAATAGAATGCTTGCATGTTACCCTGACGTTTTAATTCTTCTCCAACATATTCACGAATTTTTGCATTATAGATATTTAACCAACGTCTCTGTAAATTAGAATTAGAATAAAGCTCTCGATTCAAATAAAATTTAAAAGTTTACTTGTTCTGGACTTAACATTCTTCTATCAATTAATTTGGCTTCATATGGTACTAATGTCATTTGTTCAAAACCTAAAAATGTAGTTCCAGATGGATGTGTTTTACCCGTATTAATAACTTCCAATACATTGCCAAGTCTAACACCATATTCTCCTTTTTTATACATTCCAGGCTCTATAATTCAATTAAAAATCGTATCAAAAACTAAACAAAATTTAGTTAAGTAGTCTTCTAACCATTTGAAAAAAAATATCCCTCCTTAAAGTGAAACTTAGTTTTAGCATCATAGACAATATCAATTGGAGCTAAAATTAATATAATATTTTATAAAACAATATTTTTATTAAAATTGTCATATAAGAATTTTAATTACATTCTTGTACAGCTGAATATGAACCGACCCCATGCCCAGTTGCATGTGGATAATCGTTCATTGAATTCCATACCGGACTGCGGGCCAAAGTATCAATTTCAGATGGTCTTAAATCTGATGGAAACTTTAAATCTGCTATTCTAATAATACCAAGTAGTACACTTGTATAAGTTTTTTTTTGTTCCATTGTTGGATTACCAAAATGGAAAGTTCTTGAAACATCAGTCGTACCTTCTAAATACTGTCCACCAGATTCAATTATTAATAAATTATCACTAGTTACTTCAATGTCTGTAATATTACTTGGAATATAATGTGGTATAGCACCATGTCTGCCATAAGCAACAATCGTTTCTTGTGATAATCCCATTGATGATTTTTGTTGTAAACGGGACTTTTCTATTTCATGTTTTATTTTTAATTCTGTCCATTTTTCTACAGCAAACTAAAAATATAAAGTGGGAATTTTAAATATTGTATTATGTAACTAATAATCTTTAATTAAATTTTATTTCGTTTAATTAAATTACTCGTTCTTCAAGCATGCTCATAGCTTCACACATTGCTGCACCGTCACGAATATGAGCTACTCTCATTTGTTCTCTTTCAATATAATTTTTTTCAGCTTTCATAAAAATGACTGGTGATATTTTTTCTACAACTGAACCTCTTGGTATGGCAGTAAACAATGCCTCCGATGCACCTATAATAAACGAAAGATTATTTAGAAAATTTTTGAATTATGGTTCCCTGTAAAGGCAACCATAAAGCCAAATGAAATAAATAAAGCCAACAAATAAACAAAACAAATAATTAAATAAAGCCAAATAAAGTCAGTTGACTTTATTTCATTGCCATATTTGAAATAAAGCCATAGAGCGAATTTTTAAATTTTGATCTTTTAGAAGAGGGACTTTATAGTTGGTTATAACTTTAAACTTAAAAAAATTAGAATTAAAACTTTACCAAATGTGCAATTGAGGCTTTGTTTGGCTTTATTTCAGGAAATCAAAAATATGAATATATTTTATACCTTTGTCGAAAACACATGGAGCTGGCATCAAAACTTTTCTCCAAACTTGACTGTAAGTTCTTAAATCTCGCCATATTTGATTATAATCTTTAATTTGAACACATTGACTATTATAACAACCATCAGAATCTTTTAAATGTAATGAAATTCCGAGTGGAACTTTAGTACGATCAGTATAAAAGAAAATATCAGATTGAGTTATAATTAAATAAGATTTGACGACTGGTACATATGGTATATCACGCCCACGAATATTTAACATATATGCAATTTCAGTTAATGAGTTCAATACAATCGCATCTACATCTAATTGATGCAATTCTTTACGTAATGTTTCTACTTTATTTATCCATTTTTCACCAGCGTATTGTTTTTCATGTACTTTTATTGTAACATCGACTGGTGGTGGTCGTTTAATTCCCCATATAATATCTATTAAATTATTATTGACTTTAACCAAATTAATGAAAGCATCATTTTCTAATTTTGTTTTCCATTCTACCCATAAGGAATGTGGTACAATATGTGGATCAGCTCCAACTCTTGTATCTGTTGGTAAATTAACCTAATGGTTGTTATGTAATAAATAAATGTTATATTTAAAAAAAAAAAAAAAATTATTACCCTTAACCATTCTACAATCGAAACTGGTCCATTGAGATCAAAAATTTCCCATTCACAAGTTATTTCATCATTCGCTTGATCAAGATACTTAGTTTCGGTCCATAGGGCTGCTTTATGATTTGTAACAGCTGCAACAGCTACATGCCCTGTAAAACCTGTTAAATATTCAATTCTTTTATCTCGTTCTGCAACACGTTCATTCAAATGTTCGTCATATGATGGCAAAATATATCCTAAATTAATAATAATTTTCAAATTTATATGTTGTGTATTAAACGGTATTAATAAATCAAATTTACCATCTATTTCGGGTCCTTCAAGTGACGATCGCAATATCATATGCTCTCTTAGTGCATGAAGTCGGTGTCTATATTCACTGATTGGCTGTAACTATATATGAAAATATTTCTTCTTTAATTGTGTTTTATTTTTTTTTATTTTTAAATCTTACTAACAAGTTGTGCCTTCCTATATGAACATGTTTCTCTATATACACCTTCTAAATTCGCTCTAGTCGTTGCTAATATACTCGTTACTGGAATTTAAAAATAACAATTAATTAAATTGTGACTTTAATGAATAGTTTTAAAATCAGTGTTTCAGTATAGTATGTGCATAAAAGTTTTAATATTATTATACTCTCGACATTAAGCTACACTTTTAGTAAATTTTGAAAAATTTAAAAGGAATCTGCTTTTTATATATTTCTGCCCGTTCATATATAAACACTGTTTGAAGTTTTTTTCATACCAGAAAGAACGATGTTATTGAAATAAGAAATTTTGTGGTACAACATTTTTATGCAGCCCCAGTTTTGTTATGTAACTACAGACCTCTATCATTTGAAATAACCTATATATTTAACAAATGATTACTTATAACTCAATTTCTTTATATCCGATATTTATCCAATCTTAATATGTTAAACACCGAAATTTGCTTAAACTTTATAATTTAGAACAAAAGTAGAATAAAATTTTGCAATTAGCGGGCTTTAAATTAATTGTTTTGTGTTTTTTTTTTTAAATTGTACTTCTAAAATGTTGTGCATTACCCTTTTTAATATGTGGTTATTAAACTCGAGTTTCCTAGGGTTTAATTTTATTTAATTTTTAGCACATTTCCAAAAAAATTTTTGAAAAAATGTGCCTATTAGTTTCACTCTGTCCGTCCGTCTGTTTACAAAACTTCTGCACCGTTAAAGATAGAGAAAAAAAATTTTAACCAAGGGTAGGTCTTAGAAAAAAATTAATGTTGTAGAACAAATTTTTCATATAGCCCTATCCATTATGGAGCTGCAGACCCTCCAACTTTGAAAAGTTATCTTTATTTTTAAATACGTATATCTCATGTTCTACTTAACATTTTTTCAATCTAAAAACGTCATTCGACAGGAAGTTTTTTTATCTTTGTAAATCAATATCAAAATTATACATTTTTTTAAATTTAGTATTTAAATTTACCGTTATGTGAAAACTAAATTTTGTATGATTTTTCTACCTTCATCACTCCGAAATATTTTTAGATAGGGGCTTGAAATTTTGAGGCAAGAAAGAACTTTTATAAGTTTTTAGAAGAATTAGTATAAGTTTTCTCAGAAATTTTTTTTGTACCAGCCCCTGTTTATGACCTATTAGGGCTCAAAAATTGAAAATTTGCTATTTTTAAACACCTGTAACTTAGGCACCTGTAAACATTTTTCTTCGACAAGACAAAAAAATTAAAGCTCTAGTAATATATTTTTTACATCTGTTAATGGTTTTTTTGAATTATATAGGTTTCCAAAGTTGCAGCCCCCCAAAATTGTAAAAAAGCCCTATTTTCAGATGTATATATTTCGGGCTCTGCTTAGTAGTTTTACAATCTAAAAATACTAAAAGACCGGAAATTTCCTTACCTCTATAAAACATAATCAAAATTGTGCAATATTATGTAATTTACTATTTAAATTTACCGTTATGTGAAAACAAAATTTTGCATGATATTTCTTTTTTCATAACTCCGGTAGGCTTTGAGATAGGGACTTGAAATTTTGAGAACAGAAAGAATTTTTAGAATTAGTATAAGTTTCCTTAGAAAATTTTTTTGCGCCACTCCCTGTTTAAGAGTTATTAGGGCTGAAAAATTGAAAATTTGCTATTTTTAGGCACCTGCAACTTTAGCATCTGTACAAATTTTTCTTCGGCAAAACATAAAAATTAAAGCTCAAGTAATATATTTTTACGCGTGTTAATGGCTTTTTTTATTTATGAAGGGTTCCGGACTTCCGGACTTCCGGACTTTGTTATTTTCACATATTTTCTTATTACAAAAAATTTCTTAAATTTTATTTTTTAAATTTTAAAATTTTTGTGCAAGTCACAATTCTAAACAGTTTGTATTGTCTTTTGGAAGTGTGCGGTTTTAAAAATCGTTGGTTTACATTCTACCTTGTTTAATTTATTTGCAACCAACCAACTTTATTAATTTTTTTACTCTCATATTTCAACATGAAAGAATTTTAATTAGCAGGAGCTGTGGTTTCCAAACCGCCGCTAAACTAATTATTGATGTCCTTCCCAAATCTCAATTATCTTTTTTACATGAAAATGTTCTGCAAAAACGCACTGTTGTCATTGGAACTGACCTATACAAAATAATAAGATTTAGCAAGGTTTTTAGGAAAACAAGTTTAAAAAAAAAAATTGATTTTGAAAAACAACGTAAAAAAAAACCAGATTTCGTGCGGCTCCCATTAATCAATCTATTTATATTAATATTATATCTTTAAAAATAAATAAACATCTACTAAAAATCATGCAAACTTGTAAATAAGGTTTCAATATGATTAACTTTGAATAAGCTTTTCTTACTTTTTTTTTATTGTAACAAATTAATATGTACCGCTTTGAGAATTTTTATTTGTCGGTATTATTAACATCTAAAAGAAATATTTAAAATGATTTCAACTTATTTTAAAATGTAGCCTCAGGGTATATATGTTTATAATTAAATTAAACGCTTAAGTTAATTAAAGATTTAATAAAAGATTTGAAATAATTTTATTAAGTAAAAAGTTAAATTGCATTTTTCTTAGTAATTCATTTATTTGGAAGAACGACACATTACAAATAGCGTTTTACAAAGAGTCATTTTATCAAAAACCTTTGGCAAAAAAGTATATTTTAAAAACGGATAAATTTCATTTTGCAAAATGGAGATTTGAATTTTAAAAGATTCATTTAACAAAATGACATATAACAAAAAATTATTTCACAAAAAGTTTTATAATAATTTCTCTTATCTTAAAATTTCGAAGTGAAAAATTTATTTTTACTTTTACTTTACTTTTTAAGTTAGTTAAAGTTGGTTCGAAAATTATTGTTATACCCTTTTTTGAGAATATGTACAAATCCGTATGTAGAGATTCTGAATTATAGAATAGATTTTATATTAGGTTATGAAATCAGGATTTCTCCTTTTTTCACAATATTTATCTATTACTTAGAATTGGATCTCCAAACCATGACTTCTGTTTGTTCCAATTGTTTGTATGTATATAAATTGCCTTTTGCCCAATGTTCTTTTTATTAAACAGCTTTTTGCAAAATATCCAATTTTGTTAAATCCGAACTTTGTAAAGTGACTGATTTGTGAAATAAAAATTTTTGAAGTGAGTTTTTTGTCTAATGTGGAATTAGCGAAGTGACTTTTTTGTAAAACGATAAAATTATCAAGTACTTTTTTTGTAAAATGGTAAGCTTTGTGAAGTGGCTTTTTTTGTTTAACGACTTCTCGTGAAAGCTATTTTTGCAAAATGTCTTTTAATAAAATGCCCCATAACCCATTAATTTAATATGATAAATTGTTGAATATTAGAATTGTATAATTGCGTAAAAATTTCTGTTTCTTTCAAGTTTCTTAAAAATATTTCAAATTCCATTTTTGTTTAGCACTTGAATAATATTATTGAAAAAAAATTAATGAATTATAGTAATTTTACAATATCCGTGTCAACAATATCGTATATATGTATGAAAGTGATTTTTGTATCATTCATGTTGAGTTTATTATACAGTTTATATATACACGCATACAGTCTTATTTCAAAATTTCAATAATAGTATATATAGTACATTTAAGTTTGATATGATGAAAAAATTATTTCAGAAAAGGTCTTGTTCAAAATAGACATTAGCCTTTTTGATTAAAAAACAAGCAAGCTTGAATTGCACAAAACACTTGTAGGAACGAGAAACTATTAAAAATTCGAATTTTAAATTTAAAAACTTAATATTTTTGAATATATGTAAGTATATTTAAAGAATTAAACTTCATATAGATTTTAAGCTCTGAAAGGAATGCTATCAATTAAGCTTTACTATAAAGATTAATATCATGAAAGATTGAAAAAAAAACGTTACCCATAGATAGTCAACATATAAAGAAAATCGAATTATATTGTACAGAATCTAAAGAAACTTCCATTAGAAGATCTTAATAGACCTGGATCAAAAATGAAAATAAATAAACAAGTCTCAGAATTTTGAGAACGTATTCAGATGAAACTTGGTGTATAAATATAAGTATATCACTTTACTATATTTGAATTTGTGATTTATTTTAAACTAGATTCTTATTCTTAAAAGATTTGATTAAAATAAATTGTGATAACAAAATATGAAATGAAAATAATTTCGATCTATATGTACAAATATGTAGAGTAATACTGTATTATGTTTTATATATTTGTATATGTTCTCTAACTTTCTCGTTACCAACGAGTTACCAAATTTTTTTTTAGATCTAGAATTACGATATTCTTTCCGCAAGCCCAGAATTGATTTGTGTACATAAATATTAGGGATTTTCAAGCAAACTAATCTTGCATCGAAGGATCGGAGGATTTCAGGAAATTTTTGATAGAAATTTTTGTTATTTCATGTATAAAAAATATGCACTGAAGGATCGCATATTGCATATTTTTCCTTTACTAAAATATCCTCTATACTATAACCCTATATTGCATAATTTATTTGCTGGAGGGAATTAATTCAAGGAAATTATTTTGAAGTTTATTATTTAATTTGAGATTTCGTTTCTAGAATTTATTTGCAGTTTAGATATAATTTGAAGTTCTGTTTTGGAATTTAAATAAAATAGTTGCTCAAATAAAAATAGCACATTCGACTAAATAATCTATAAAAATGCTTTTAAAACTTTTTTTCGGCATTTTTTTTTTCTATTTAAAAATTATTTATTTTCCAATTTTCCAATCAAACTCAAAACTTATATTTTCTTTTTCAAAATGAAAACTAGATATTTATTCAGATAGGTACCAACTAACATTTTATTTTAAAAATACCATACACAACATTTCTGGAAAGATACCAGTAAACATTTTTCTAATCCAATAAACATTTCTGTCATTTGTAATTTTTATACTCGTACGATAAGTATCGGGTATAATAAAATTACTCCTCCGTTTGTAACACCTCGAAATAAGCGAGCTAGATATACCTTCAAAGGTATAGATCGGATCAGAATCAAATTCTGAGTCGATTATGCTATGTCCGTCCGTCCGTCCGTCTGCACGCTAACTCAAAAACTAAGAAAGCTAGAATCTTGAAATTTACACAAAATATTCTGAGAGCAATTTGTAGGTTCCCTATTTTTTTTGGTTGAGTTCCAACCAAAACTTCGGGTAGCTCCCGAACAACTAACTTTTAGATCTCCACAATGTTTTTGAAATAGAGCCATGCAATTTTAACTGCTGATAGATATCATAAAAATATTAATTTTATGATAATATTTATTTTTCTGTAGCCCACCCGTTAAGGAGCTACAGCCCCCCAAAGTTCGAAAAATCTCTATATTTAAATTGTTATAACACAAGCTCTATAAGGTATATCTTCAATCTTCAATCCAAACGATAGGTGCTATTATGAGCTTTACAAACATGTATATAATAAATATATACTTGTGCTATACGGTGTCTTAATTTACCGTTATGTGAAACTGAATTATTGCAATATCCTTTAACCCTTCTATCTTCTAAACGGTTTAAGTTGGAAACTTGAAATTTTGACAGAAGTTAGATCTTTGAAAATAAGTATGAGTCATTTCATTTTTTTTGTATCACCCCCCGTTTAGCAGCTGTAAGGGGCCAAAAACTGAAAATTTCCTATTTTTAAACACCTGTTAAAATTTTTTTGAAGTAATACATAAAAGTTAAAGCTTTAACATTATACTCTTATTTCTGTTAACAACTTTTTTTAATAATATAGGGTTACTTTATAATCGACGAAAGTGTTACTTGATTTTTTCAAATTTTCTAACAAATTTCTTTAACGAATTTTTTGCATTTTCTTTTACTCGATGATTTGAAATTGTTGAGGATACGCATTATGCGTAGTACATAAAAATGTAAATAAATAAACAACATAACGGTTGTTTGAAGAATTTTTATTTATATAATATTGATATACATACATACTTATATAATATCATGTTTATTTACATATCGTATATGTCACTGATGAATGAATGATAAGAGTATTTACATACATATATGTATAGCGCCGTATTTACATACATTTATGTATTTTATTGTACTTATAAGAAATTATTCTATGAATGGAAATATTTTTAAAGAAATATTGCAATGTATGGCGATATACTTATAACAATATAAATATGCTATGTGCGCATTAATATAATATAATATTTAAAAATATATTTACTATTTTGTACTAAGTAAATTTAATATACATTTACCCCTTAGTATTAAATGGTACTATAGAATATTTGAAAAAGTTTTGTATTGATAATCGTTATGTGGAAGGTTAGAATTTGCTTTTGAAGAATGTATAAACATATAGTTTGAATATATGTACAACCCATAGTTCTAGAAATTATAAAATTCACCCAAATTAATTTAAAATACTAAAATATTAAAAAAATAATATTGTAAGTAGAGTGACAGGCTGTGAACATACTAACGGTTCGTACGGGTATCTAAGAGTTGACAAAGGCAACTGTATTCTTCCTCGTTTATTTTGCAATTTAAATTTTGTATTGGGGTCGTCCACATAAACTAGGATTTTTTCACTTCAACGCACTTTTATGGAAACATCTATTATATATATATATGCACTTATATCATACTTTGAATTTTAATGTTAATATAATTAATATTTCTTAAGAAAATGGTATTTTTTTTTTTTTAAATAAACGCACGTATATTATTTTGTTTTCAACTTCTTTGGTTGCGCTTACATTAAATTACACTTACTACTTCAAAAAAAAAAAAAAAAAATATCTTAACATTTTTATTGATTCAAATAAAAAAAAAATAAGCGAAATTTGTATAATAAATTTAAAATCACTTTAAATTTAAATCTATAATATGTAATATTTTGTATAAAAAAAAAAAAGAAAAAAAAAAAAATACTTACATAAAAATATTGTGAATAATGGTAATTTTTTATTTTTTATAATATTTTTCGATGCACTTAAATTTATTAATAACATTTTTTATATATTATATATATTATATTTATTGTTTTTTTAAATTTAATTTAAAAATTATTACAAAAATATATAAATTAAAATCTTATATATTGCTCATTAAAAATGTTCAACTTTATAAACTGAAAATTTAAAAAATTTAATGTTTATTTCAATCAGTTGAAAATAATTATTTTTTTTTTTGTTTTCTTCATTCAACTGACACCACAAAACAATGATCTTCAAAATTATATTAAAAATAATATTATTTGTCTTTAAGATACAAGAAAAAAAAAAAAAATAAAAACAAAAACAAAAAAAATTAATTTTTAATTTGGAATCTAATTCTAAATTTTGCTAATTCTAAATTGAATTTTATAATTAAATGAATTTTCAAGGGCAATTTATCTTATATAATAAAGATGTACATATATAATGTATATATATATATATTATAATAGATAATAATACATATATAAGTATGTATAAAGCATTGTTGTTGATTTTTAATATTGTCTGATCAAAATCAAACAATAGAACTTTTATATTCTTTTTTTTTTTTTTTTGAATTACGAGTATTTATTGTCGTATTGTAGTTTCCTTTTCCGTTTCATAGAATAATCATTTATATTTTATATAAAATATATAAACAAACTATAGTTAAAAAATTGTTTTTTTTTTTTCTTTTTTTTTCATTATTAATTAGCTGATCTTATTCGTTTTGTTTTCTTAAGTTATTTTTTATTTTTTGTTTTGTTTAAATTAGATAATGAATGTAAAGGTTACGAGATAATTAATGTGAGTAGGCGATTATTTCTACACACCTAATTCTAAACAATTATTTTACTATAAAAAAACATATTTTTCTTTTTTTACCTAAAACGTATAATATTATGTAATATTAAAATTAGAAATGAATGGAAAATAAAAAATTGAATTATAGTTTAAGTACATAGGTATAATAGATTTTAAGAATATTTTTTGTCAAATTTGACTTGAAAATTCTATTAGCTTTTCTTCCATAAATATTTTTTTTTGATAAATACATACATACATATACAATATAAAATGAAAAATTAAAATCTAAGAGATATGTATTTAAAAAAGTATATATTTTACTGCAATACCCTGGGTTATGGCCTAAGTTTAATTTTGGTTTTTTGTTACGATCTAAGGTTAATTGAACGATTTACGAAATATTATTTATTTTTTCTACTATGCTGAATGATGTGTAGAACCAAGAGTAAGACATAAATAGAATTAAAGTTAAATATAGAAGTAAAAGACATAAATAAAATTGCGAAACATTTGGAAAATGTTGTTTAGTTATAAGAATAATAAAAATTCTACACGAAAATCATATTACAAAGGATTAAGTTCTTAGTTCTTATAATTAAATGAATGTTAATAGAGCTTTGAAATACTAAATGTCGAAAAAATATGCAATAAATGGACTACGTTAACACTAGAACTACAATACAATAATTGAAAATTTTAACCAAGTTAATCCAAGTATATTGATGAACTTTAATACAAAAGTGTAACATAGAACATTTGCTCCCAAGAAATTTTTTTATATTTTATTGAATTTTAAACACGAAGTATTTATCGAAATGAATTGAAAGGATAGAAAAAAGTGCAAGAATGGTAAACTTTCTACAAACAAAGTAAGTTAAATATTATTGAACTTAATTTAGAAATACGTATATGCACTATGCAGTAATATATGCTTTTTTACGTACAAAAATCTTTCCAAAAACATAATTTTTCGTGTAGTTGAACTCTAACAACTTCGGATATTAATTAATATCGATCCCGATTTTTCGATTGACTACTTGATAGCTATATTTATGTAAATATAAGAAGAAGCTATATATATAATATAATTTATTTCCGCTATGAAAAAGCAGTATATTGGCAATCAATTTTTCAATAGCTTGACTTGGATCCTATAGATATAACTGTAATTAGATTAGTAAGAGAAGTTATAGTTTTTATGATAAATGAAATTATGCAATTATTTTTAATGGTGGATTTAATTTTTTGTCAAGTAGCACGGAAAACGTCACATTAAAAATTTATATTCGAAAATTATTTTGACAACGGAAGTGACGTATCAAAAATTTCAAAAACACCAAAACTAATAATAAACAAAAAAATAAGTATATAGACTATAGAGGCAAATCAAAATAAATTTTAAAATAGTTCAGGTAAGTTTATTATAAATAAATAATGTTTTTTTTTGAGTCATCAGATGAAAGTTCTTCCGACGATGAAAGAAAAACCCAAAGCAGGATAAATAGAAGAGAATTAAGGGATTCAAATAATATATTTGAACTTCCAAAAAGAGAGTAAAATGTTTAATATTTTGAATACATATAATAATCAAATTTTTTTTAGATTTTTACAAAATTTTCGTGTAAATAAGGAGCAGTTTCAATGATTTTGAAAACTGTTCCTTTTAATAGTTCTTCTACGGCAGGAATTCCACCAATGTTACAAATTTATTGTATGTCGGTACTTAGAGTATTCCACTTGGCTTTTTCCGTTATTGTTAAATAATTGAAATCAAATAGAAAATGTTAAATGTTGGATATTATCTATGTATTAATATTGGACATTATAACAGGAATTAAAGTAAATAAATTTTACTTTTTTAATTTAAAAAGAAAATTTTATTTTTAGAGTTATATTAATATATTAATTAATATATTAATTAATATTTATAATATATAAATATAATATATAAATATATAATATATATTTATATAAATATATATAATATATATAATTATAATAATATAATATTTATTAATATTAATTAATATATTAATATAAAAAACAATTAATATATTGATAAAAAAAAATTAATATATTAATTAATATATTGATATAAAAAAACAATTAAATTTAGCAACTTAACTAAGCAACGATAACAAAACTATAACTTTCAAAAATCAACATCGCATTAAAAAAAACGAACGTCACGTTCCCTGCATGCTATCGAAAAAACGTATCGTTTCCATTTTTGACAGAAAATTAACGTCACGTTACTTGTATGCTATCAAAATGGTTGTTACGTTTTTTTAACGAACGTAACAAAATTTCATGCTGCCACTCCAGGTAAAGTTGTTAAAGAAAGACATCTGATGAATTAATATAATAAGAATTTTTTTATATGTACAATGTACGTATAGATAATATATTGAATGAAAATATGTTTTATTATGTTTAGATATACTAATAATTTATCTTAAAAAAAAAAGAACGCCTACTAATTTCACAGTGTTTATTTTTTTTTAATTGTTTATGTAGATAATTTTACTATTTTTTAAGTGTAGGAATTCAAAAATGGAAATAAACTAATTTTAATTTTTGAATTTGAATTATATACTAATAAAGCAATAATTATGCCTATTAGTAAGTTAATAAAAAAAGTAATTTTGGAAAAAAGACTAGCATATTTTCATTTATTATTTGTTCATGCTGTTTGTTTTTTTTTCTAAAAACAATGTAACATAAAAGCTCAAATTTTTCTTATTATTGTTTTTTTTTACTACCTCGTATATGTTACGTAGTTTATAGTATAAAAGAAAAAATTGTAATAGCTAAAAATTCGACTAATATATATATTGTAATTTTTGAAAAGTTTGGATATTTTGGATCTTAAATTCAAAAATAATCTTATGTTTTTGAAAACATTTTTGCAAACTGTTTATCTGTATATATCTCTACATGTTTTTCTAAAAAAATGATAACTCAAAAAGTCTACAACACCAGACATACTAATATTCGAAATAATATGTATGTATTTTATTTTAAAAATTTAATTTTTTATTAAATTTAAGCGTGGCTGTACTTTCATGAAAAATAAAGATTAGAACTCCGATTTTTCGAAAATGTTAAAAAAATTGGAAAAAACTGTTTTAAAAACTTTATATAATATGGATGTTATAAAGTTTATATAACTTAATTTTTTATACTAATTTAAAGTACAATTTCAAATTGCTTTTTAGCACATTTTATTTGTTTATTAGTTTTACTCTGTCCTTGCGTCTGTTTACAAAACTTTTACACTATTAAAGATAGAATTATACAATTTTAATGATGGGTAGAACTGATTAAAAAAATTTATGTTGTAGAATAACTTTTTTATATAGCCCCCTTCCATCTATAAACTACAGTCCCTCAAATTTTGAAAAAGGCCTATTTTGAAATGTGTATATCTCGGAAACTGCGTAATATTTTTTTAATCTAAAAATGCCAAACGAAAACATTTAAATTTACCGTTATGTGAAAACAAAATTTTTGAAGATCTTACTTCCTTCATATCTCCAAAAAAGTTTTAGTTAAAAGCTTTAAATTTTTAGAGGCAGACGATCCTATAGAATTTCCATAATTCGCCTCTGAAATTTTTTTGTTTTACCAATATTATTATTAGACAGTATTGAAGATATATTAAGGGTGAAAAATTGAAAAGTTGCTTGTTTTAAACACCTGTACCAGATGCCTAAATCCAGATTTTCTTAAAGAAAGACATAAAAATTAAAGATTCGATACTATATTTTTATATGTACTTATATAAAAAAAAGGTGTATGTGTATGTACTACTTTTATTAACCGAAAATGACCATTCCAAATATTTTAGATACTAATAATGTCAATATAGATAATTTTATATATGTATGTGATATTTTAAACATTTCTTATTTCTAAATGTTAACAGATATATGTATAATATGAATGAAATTTCTATAATAATCCCTTGTTTTAAAATATATTTGAGAAAGAAAAGGTAAGAACACTTTCTTTTAAGTTTATTTTACGATGATGATGATATAAGTGATAAAGGAAAGGAAATTGTTGAGGATCTAGAAAATATTTTACTGATATGTATAAAATTATGATATATTTGGAGTCAAATCGTTAGAAATTTAGAGTAGCCAAAGAAAGTTATTGTTCGCAGGTTAAAATGAAAATTTGAAAAGTGTCAGATTTGCACTTAGGACTAGACAGAAGTTTAAAACTTATGAAAACTAAAACATTTAAACTATGAGTTTTCTTTTTTGTGGAGAAAAAGGTACTTTTATAAATAAGATTTCCAACTTGTTTCAACAAGTTACAATTACTATAATAGAAATAGTATATATAATTAATATTTTAGAAATTGTAAAATCTACAAAATTAGAAGTTCTATATTAATATTTTTGTAATAAATAGGTTTTTTTTTTTTTTTTTAAATAAACGAAATCAAAAAAAGTGATCTCAGAAATCATATTAATATTTCAATGTGTAGAATTAAGTTAAAAATTTTTTGCGCTAGATAAATATAAAAAAAATGCTAAAATTTAATGTTAATTTTTCAGTGATAATTGTTTGCAAAATTTAATGGAATAATTGAATTCAGGAAAAATAAAATCAGTGCCACAATATTTTTCATAAATAATAAATATTACTATATTTAGTATTTTTAAAATGACAATAATATTCATTGTTGTTTGTATTTAATATAAGAACATAATGATGAGTATAAATATATACTCATAAATGATGATTTCATAGTTAAGCACACAAATTATTTGAAAATGAATATTATCTTTTTAATTAATTATTTCATATTTCTAATTTATATAAAAAATTTGTTTATAATTCAACAAGATTTCAATCTAACCTATTTAAAAATAATTAATGCATTTAATATTTTTAAATATATACTATTCTTAGACTTTATATTTTTGCCTATAGCTGTATTAGATAGGAATCAAGGAAAAATATTTTTAATAGAAATTATATTTTATAGTTATTATAATATAAAAATAGAATTTAGAAAATATTTCTAGATTTATAAAGTAATAAATATTATTTTAATTTTTAAGTTATTAAAAATAAAATGCATTTTCTTGTCTTTATATAAAATTAAACATCGAGAAAAGTTTTATTTCTTTTCCACTCCTATAAAAAGCGTATAGCATCCACAAAGCCGCTTATTTCATATTTGACTAAACTGCAGTTTCTAGAATCATTAGTTTTACTAAGCCGTTGTAATCTGAAGCTATTATACAAGATTGGGAACAGAAATTTGCTCTTTGTGTGCAATTCATTATCTTATACAACAAATAAACAATAACTGATAATTAAACATTGACAACACAAAATAAATAAAACTTATAACAAAAAGAAATTTGTTAATACAATGCCTATTATATTTTATGTTACAAATTTGTATACTGTGTGTTATTAAGAATATTTATTTTTTATATTGAATAAAAAAAATGCAGTAGCTACATATAACTGCCAAGTAATCAACACCTTAGTAAAAATTAATATTCAAAGGACTGAATCCTTTTTTTTTTTTATTTTTGGTTAAGCTTTTGAATAGTTTTAATTTTTTGAAAATTTGTCTATAAATAACAATACATTTTAATTACTTCATTTTGGTTTATATTTTTTAATCTTTCTAAAATGTGGTCAATTGTTTTTGTAACTGCTCTTAACTGTTCAAGAGATATATTAAACTAATTTGAACTATATATTTTAAATTATTTGGGCACTACCTATTGTAATAAGTAATTACATAGTATATTTTTTAATTTATATATGGAATATCGTTTATATATAGGTATTTTTTTTGTATTTTAAATTATTTATTCGACTACTTATTTATTAAAGTTCGATTATAAAACGAAGTTTTAACTTACTTGATCCAAGTGAACGTAATAAGTAATAGGTTAAAATGTTGTAGAGTTTTTGTAATAACATTTTAATAAATATCCAAAGTATAAAATAACCATATAATATAAAAAAAAACCAATTATATAATATAAAAAAAACTCTATATTATTTTTATTTATCTATTCGAGTAATAAATAACCCAGCAGAGGTTTAAATCTGAGACATTCTGAATGAAAGTTCGATGTGTTTACCACTATAACACATCATTAACTGGGCAATTTGTGTTTTCATTGCTTACAGTAAAATTTGTTTTTTTATACCCGTATGAACAATGTTCAAGGGTATAATAAATTTGCCACTACGTTTGTGATACCTTAAAGGAGTCGAGCTAGATATAGTGTCAAAGGTATGGATCGGCTCAGAATCGAATTCTGAGTCGATTAAGCCATGTACGTCCGTCCGTCAGTCCTCACGATAACTCAAAAAATAAAGGAGCTAGGAGGCTGAAATTTTTTTTACGTCACTTTTGCAAAATTGTTAGTTTTGCTATTTAAATCCAACATTTTCGGTCGGCGGGTTCGAGTAGCTGCCATACAACTTCTATCTTTATATAGAAATAACTCAGTATCTATTCAAGCTAGGTTTCTGAAATTTTTCAAATGATGATCAAGTTTTATGGCAACAACTTTTGCAAAATTTGGTTGTGGTGGTGCGACGGGTTCGGGTAGCTGTCATACAACTTCTCTTTTTAAATGAAAATAACTCAGTGTCCGTCCGCACGATAACTCAAAAAATAAAGGAGCTAGAAGGCTGACATTTTTTTTACGTCACTTTTGCAAAATTGTTAGTTTTGCTACTTAACTCCAGCATTTTCAGCCACCGGATTCGAGTAGCTGCCATACAACTTCTTTCTTTAAATAGAAATTACCCAGTGTCTATTCAATCTAGGTATCTGAAATTTTGGAAATGATGATCCAGTTTTATGGCAACAACTTCTGTAAAATTTGGTTGTGATGATATTACAGATTCGGATAGTTACCATACAACTTCACTTTTTAAATAAAAATAACTCAGTGTCTATTGAAGCTAGCTATCTGAAATTTAGTGAAAAAGTGTCGAGTTGCATGCCAAAAACTTTTGTAAAATTTGATTGGTCTAAAGCAGCCGGTTCAGGCTTCTTGCATTTCTTGGAACTTAATGAAGCTAGGCACAATAGATTCGGGTAGCTGTCATACAACTCCACAATTTACATAAATAAATCTCTGTAGTTCGGTACTAAAACATCTGAATGTTTTTAAAAGATGATCAAGTTTTATAGAAACAGGATATATTACGTTCATACGGGTATCCCAGAGTTGACACAGTCTAATCTACTGCACTCTTCCTCGTTTTTTACTGAATTTAATTTTTTAAATTAAATCACTATCTTTTGAAATCTAATATTATTTATTTTAAATTAATAATAGAATATGTTTGAATATACATATAAATATGTATTGTGTAACGTAATCTAATTTTAAAGCTATAATTTTGATTAATTAACATTTTTGTAAGTAATTAAATTTTTCATTAGATTTTAATTAGGTTAATTATTGAATACATTTTATAAATTTTCTAATTTTCATATCAATTAATTATAAAATTGTCAAAAAAGTAAAGTTATTTTTGTTATTTATTGCATTTATAATTGTATTAAATTAATTATATCAATTTTATAAGTTGATAATTTTATAATGCAATTGGTAAAATTCTTTAGTTAGTAAATTCATATTATATATAGAAAAATATATAAAATTCTTAGGATATAAAAAAATAATGTAAATATTTTAAGTAAATTTATCAAAACTGATTGATTTTAATTCGAATGATTTATTCAAAAATATTCTATTTAGACAACTTTTGAAAATTTTTTTTTAAAATATATGAGAAATGAGAAAAAAAGGTAAACCTTTTGTTCATCTATAATTCAACTAATTTTATTTAAAACGGGTATTAAAATCTTAAAAAAATTACGTGTTATTTCATCACATGACTTTGTGTTCTTCATCATATGACTTGTTTTATTCTTATATGATTTAGTTTTCTTCATCATATGGCTTTGTGTGTATATTATACGATAACATTATTATCTATAGATTAGATTAAATTTAGATTTTTTTAAAGATTTTCTTCATATCTTTACATTACTTTTCTTTATTAAAAATAAGTTTGGTTTATCCATATGTAATTTTATAATTGAGTATAGAATTCACAATTTTAAATGATTAAATCCAATTGTTATAAATGGTAAAAATGTAGTTAATTTTTCGCTTGTTCTCAAAATTGAAAGCTTCTTAAGAAATGCTATTAGAATTGTTATTGTTTTGACTTAATTGTTCGAACAATATTTTTGTACTTTCTGACAATTACTATATAAAGTCTATAGCTACTTTCTTGAAGCTCATTTCAAAAACATTTTTTAAAAAATTTCTTTATTTGGGCCGTGTTTTAATCGAGATCTTTTTACATAGAAAAGTAAAATTTTAAAGTACCAAAGTAATATTTTGACATAAAAGTTTGATGAATATTAGTATAAGTGTTATGAATAATACAGTATATTAGGTAAAATTTTAACATTAAACAGGTAAATAAAATAAAGTATATAGAGAAATGGAAAATACCTTTTATTATTCTCGTTGATTTAAAGCAATTAATCTAAATTTTTGATAAACTTGAATAGTTCTGTCAAATTTGTTTTATTTGGGGCAGTTTATTTTTTATTTTTTCAGCTTTTTTTTTCAGTCAGTAAAAAGTTATCGATTCACACAGGGCCTTTAAAAGTGGGTGTCAATTATGTAGTGAAACGAAAACAACATTATGAAACTACATAACCAAAAATTTAACATTACACATTATTTTTACTTAGTTTTGGATCATTCCAAAATATTTTATGATTTTCTCTTTGATTGAACTCTTTTTTAATTATTGTACTGTCACTAAATAATAAGTTCCATTATATGTGTTTTTGTAAGAAAATTATTTCAAAAAATATATTTTTGAGGCAATTACATAGACGTTTAAAAATTTTCACCATGTATTTTATAGACAAAGTATATAAATTTAATATAAAATTTTTATGAAACATTAACGATAATTATGATACAAGAATTTTAACCTATATAAAAGTCATCAAATTGATAAAATAAATCTTTTTTTTTTTATTAGATATATGATTGAGTAAAACAATTTAGTTTAATGTTTATAAAATATACATACTTACTACATACATATCAATATAAGTATTCATATTTATAATGTGGTCGAATTATATCTGAGATATTTTAATTTGTTTTAAAAAGCACTAAAACATGCATTCATTTTAATTATTATGATTATTACAAAAATGATGAACTAATCAGCATCATTGATAATAATGTTCTTAGTCAGAAGAAAGGGGGTGTCTAAAAATATTATGTGAACCAAGAAAACATGAAACTACATAAAATAGATGCCGGAGAGTAATTTATAAATGTCAAAAAAAAAAAAAAAAAAATAAAAAATCATTTTCTAAATACAATTTATGTTGAAAATGCGAAGGTGTATAAAATGTTTTATTTTGTTTATATTCATATTCACCACTAGATGACGTGATTTGTTAACACTAATGATAAAACAAGAAAAAAAAAAATTAAAATTGAAAATTTTTGTATTTAATTTTAATTTTCGGAAAAAAATTAATATTTCTTTTTTTTGCTTAATAAAAATTTATTACTTTGGATTTTGTTTTGATTTGAAAAAAAAAAAAAAGCAAAAACAAAGAAAAAACTTTTTTTTCAAAATAATTTAATCATTTTTCCAAAAAAAAAGAAAAGATTCGTGAGAATTCATAAGTTATGAATGGAAATTCTATAAATAAAAAAAGAAATATGTAGATCATTGTTATAAGTTTCAAAGTGACAATTTTTTTTTTTTTTTTTGGATTTTTTGTTTTTAAATTCGATTAAAGCATATGTGAAAATCTTTTCAAGAAAATTATCATTTTTGATGGAAAATATAAAAAATTTTCATTAAATGATTCATTGATTTTGAAAGAAATTTTTAATTTCATTTCAAATCTTTTTCGTAAAAAATTACGCTAATAATTTATGGTTTGTTCACCTTAAATTTAATTACGAAATCCTGCTGTTTAAGATTTGTTTAAAAGTATTCTTTTGAATTTAATAATACGTAATTTTCCAATAATTTGTTCTTAAAATATTCATTTATTTCCTATGTAAAAGCAAACTTATAAACAATTTTTAACATGTTGACAGGTTAAGTGCAGTAGATAAATATTATTTGCATTTCTAATTTTCTTTTAAAACTATCAAAAAATAAAGAAAGCGGAATGATGAGGAATTTAAATTTAGTACGAAAAAAACCGTTATATGAATAGTTGAATACAACATTATTAAAAATTAAATTATACTTTATGAAATCATTTTTCTAGGAAAAATATCAAAAATATAAATATTTCTTTTAATAAAAGTTATAGAAAAGTAAGAGCTTTATGATTCGATATTATAAATTTGTTCTTAACTTAATCTTTTCTCATATTACTAAAAATGATTTTCCAATATATTTTGGTATTGTTTACAGTATCACTTTATGAAAGAAATGTAAAACTAAATTATAATTTTTTGAAATTTAAATAGTTATTTTTAAGTTGATAATTTTCTTTTAAAACGTAGGAGATTTAGAGTATATATTTCCGAAAATATCACACAAATACAAGATATTCATTCCTGACATTATGTATATGTTTTCCGAAAATATTTGAATATAAACCCAAATAAGACAGCAAATACGATTCCGTTCAAATACACTAAATAAAATTTTGTAGGGGCCTCGGTGGTCTAGTGGGTAAGAGAGTAAAATTTAAAAAATATGATATACTAAAAACATTTTAGTGAACGAACTTTAGATGGGAAAAAGTCATTTTATCCATCTTGTAAAAACTGTTTTATTTAAATAATTAAATTTGAAATAAATAAGCCAATGTGAGAGTGAATTTAAACTTAAAGAAATTCAAACTAAAAATGTTCTTATTTTGTAATATACAAGTATATGATTTGTTTAATGATGTTCAAAAATAATGGTAGAATCAAAAATATTTTTAAAATGTTAAAAAAGCAGTTAAATTTCTAGACAATGAAAACTACTACAATAAGTTAGTTAAAATTTCAAAGACCGATATGAGTGTGAGTTAAAAATTTTTAATTTTTTTGTGGTTGAGTCTAAATTTTTTAACCGATTAACTTACATTATTGCGGCAGTATAGCTCCTTACCAGCAAACACCACTAATACATATTTTATTATGATTTGTTGACCCATTTTGACACAAGAGTTTGTTAAAAGATTTTAGTTGTTTTTTACTGTCTATCGTTTTCGTTGTTTTGACCCTGACCCTAAAATCATATTGATAATTTTTCGTTTTTTCTATGTACTATGTCAGAGATAATAATTTGTTTAAGATTTGATAACCATCAGTTCCGACACAAAAAAGCATTATGAAAAAATTAAGGTTTTTTCTTATCCACCCTTAATAATTTGATCGAAATTGAGTGCCCATGTTCTTTAACTTAAAAAATATATTATTAATATTTAATTCATAAAGACATTTTTTTTTAAAAATTTTTATTAAACAGCTGATTAACTAAAATACTCATTACAATCTAAGTTTATCTTGTAGTATACTTTATTTAATTTTTATTACGCATTTATTAAAACTTATAAAAATTTTATATTTTAAAAGTTAAAAAAAACCTATTAGTGTTCAGTTTAAAATTGAATTTTGATGATTTTTAGATAAGAAATCATAATGTATCATAATATAGAAATTATAATATAGAATTTTTTAAGATTAACTATTTGGTTTATTTTTATATAATACTTAAGACATTTTTATGAAGTGATTTTATAGCATTTAAATTTGTTTTAAAGAGTAAAAAAATGTCATAAATTGATGGAGTTAAAAATTTAGATGATTTTTATTTTAGAAATTAAATGTTATCGATGTATAACTGTGCCAATTGTAGGATATCCGTACGAATATAAGTATTTCCGGTTCTTTTACACGAAATGAGTAGTTGAGACTTGAGAGTAAGTAGTTGCGGGAGTAGTTAATAAATGGAACAGTAATTTTTTTTTGTTTTACTCCTATCATCTACTCTTTTTCAAAGGTTGGTGTAAAAGGAACGTAAACAGTAATGTTAACGTAATTTACCATAAAATTTAATCATTTATTACAAAATTTCAGATATCTGACTTACATTTATGTATCGAGATATATTCATGTATGTAAATTTTGGAGTTGTATGACAACTACTCGAAACCGTTCTCCGAATCAAATAAATTTCACAGAAGCTATTGCTTCTTGCTATTGATTATGTTTAAGGAAATTTTAGATGCCTAGCTTAAATTAAGTATCAAAATATGACATTTACCTGAACCTATTGTGCTACAGCAACTAAACTTCACAGAAGTTATTGCCATAAGATTTAATCATCTTTTGGAAATTTTCGGATGTTTGCCTTTATTAAGAACTGATTTATGAGGATATAATTTTCGCAGCTACCCGAATTTCCTGCGTTTTTACCCAAATTTAATTAAGAGTGTCCAATTAAACTGCTTGGCAAGAAATTGAACTTCTTGTGACATAATTTTAAATACCCAACTTATATAGACACTGAGTTATTTTCATATAAAAACAATTTGTATGGTAAGTACTCAAACTCGCCGATTGAATTTGCTCAATTTTAATGGTGAAATTAACAATTTTACAAAGATGAGATGGAAAAAATTTCAGAATCACAATTTTATATTCTCTGAAAAGAGTTATCGGATGGACGGAAGTACATTTTTAAATTTCTTGGATGTCACAAAAGTAATGGCAAATTTGTTATACCTTCAGAACTATTTTCGTACGAGTATAAAAATAAAATTTGAAATTTAATAATGTATAATAATGAATATGTGCCTAGCATAGCCAGTAATCAAAATTTCTTTATTTAAATTTATTGCTTATTTTTAATGATGAAAGAAATAAGTTATTAGTTTTCACTTTCGTTTTTTGTACCTTTTTCATTTATTGAAAAATCAAATTATTTAAAGAAACCTTACCAATCTGGCAATAGTAATAATAATAATTGATGTTATAATCATTTTATATGGTTTTTTGAGTTGAATTCTATCGGTTCAGACTAAGATATTTGATACATTTTAGTTTTTTTTTTTGTACTAATTTTTTATATTATGAAAAGATATTTAACCCTAAAATTAAAGTCTGTTTGACAATAATCTTATTGAAAATAAATAAAGTTAAATATAAATTACATAAACCTTTTTGTTTAAATTGAAATACTATATAGTATATAGATATGACTATAAAAGCTTATATGTAATGATGACATAATTTTGTTTTCATTTTTACTAAATAAATAACCACAAAACTTGCAATTTAATAAACAAATTATACACGGTTTTTGACGCTTATAATAATTAATATCAAATTGATTATTATATGATATGACACTTAGATGTTAATTAGATGATTGATATAATATTTATACCAGGTGTATAATAGGGTTAAAAGATTTTTATGATTTTTCTTTTTACAGTCATTCCAACGGTTAAGTTATGTAAAACTATGTCTGTACTAGAAAAATAAAAAACCGCAAACATAATTTTTTTTTTTAAAAGGAATCGATTTCAAGAAATAATTGTACTATATTCGATTTTAATATTTTTGTATTATGTGACTTATAAGTTTAAATTATTTGAATTTTTTTTTAATATTTAATTATTATTTGCTTACCAAGTTGCATAAATTTCTATATCTTATTTTTTACTTTTTTGGCAACTCTAGAAATAATATGTCTACATAATATCTATAATGATTAAATCATGTTGCATTTTATTATCCTTTATTTGTAATCTCGTCTTATCAATATCGTTTTTTAACCCATAAAAAAAATGTATTATAATTTTATAGATTTTTAAATTATTTTTATTTGAAATGAGTTTTTATTTCAATTTGGAGAAATTTTGACAAATCATTTTATAAATTTGTTTTTTTTATGTGGGTTTGTGCTTTTTTAATTTTCTATGATAATTTTGGTATTTTTATGAAACTTAACTTTACAATTGTTATCATTAATTGTAATAATAAGAATCATTAAATGTCTATAAAAAAAAAATAGAAAAAATCAGTAAAAAAAAATGTTTGATTTTGTACAACCCTTCGCGTTACTTTAATTTCATCAAAACTAAAGAGATTTGCTATTTTATTTAATAAAATTAAAATAAAAAGCATTTAAGATTTTGTAATAAGAGGAATCTTTTGGTATTGAATAAAATAAAAATTAACAATTGAAAAGTTAATTAAAAATTTACAAAAATTTAAAAATTAAAATATTTTTTAATTTATATAACGATTTTGAGCGCCCAATATTCTAAAATCAAATATTATCATATTGAACAAAGAAATATCTAGAGTTTATTCTTTACAGTCTAGACAATAACTTATTAAAATTACTATAGATTTCAAATTGGTAGTCCTTGAGTAAAATAATGTCAAACTTTATTCATAAAGAAATGCTAGACTTTCGAAAATGATTTAATAATTGCATAAATATCAAATGGGAAATTTGAAACCAAATAAGTGAAAGTTATATTTAAGATTAAAATGCTGGTAGTTCATTAAAGTTAAATGTGTTAAGGAATCTTAGAATTAAAGAAAAACATTTTAATTTTAAAAAATCAATTCTATATTTTGTTTATAAGATCAAATTTTATTGTACAGTTTTTAGTTTCAGTGCTGCGTAAAGTTTCAAGGAACTCTAATTTGATTACTAATTTTAACTACAAAATTCAAAAGAAAGAGAATTTTTTTTTGCTGGTGCATTCGAAAAATTTATGATTGGTAATTAATAATAAAAAAAAATTGCTTAAATTCAATCTTTAAATATAAATCTTTTATATTATTAGTGGTCCTATTCGAGTAGCTTAACACATGACCCCTTCGGTTAATAGAGGGTTCTAAAAAAATCCTTCACAGGATTCGAGTGTTCTTGCTAAGCTCTCCAACATTTGAAAGTACATTAAGGGTCTAGAGTCTAATGATTACTATTGTATTAGCTCAGCCTTTATTAATAAAATAAAATAAAAAGAAAAAAAAACTCCATACATTTACAATTTTTAATTTTTTTTTATTTTTTTTTAGTGTCTTTCTCTGTCACATAAATGAACAGGAAATAACACAGCCTTTTCAGGCGTGGCTGTGAATGTCGTAAGGGTGAATAAATCTTACGCTATGTGTCGGATTCGAGTCCACACTCCCTCGGTGTTTACAGCGTATTTTATATACTCTTACCCACTAGGCAACCGATGCACCAGGCTTTGAACTTTTCTTTCCAACAAAACTTTACATTTTTCGTATCTTAAATATAACAAATATAACAGTTATGTATATTTATCGTTTTGTTATACGATAAAAAAAGAAGAGTATTAAATTATTTTTCTTAACATTTATATTTATTTATAGAAAATTTAAAAATATTTAAAATTATTATAATGTATTTTAAACTGGAAATTAATTTAATAATTTTTATAATTAAATTAAAAGAATCGTTTAAACTTTTCTTTTTGAAAATTTTTAAATAAAGATAAAACGGATGAAAAATATCTATACATTTTATTTAATTTTTATTTTATAAATAAAATTTTGCATTGGAATTAATGTTTGCATCTATATTTAAATGAAATAAAATTTTATATACGGCATGAAAGATTTAATTTTTCGTTAATGCAGCATATATCTAGAAAATGTCAAGTAAACGTCTACCTAACAATATCCAACAATTAAGATGGAAACAATTTGGAACATATAATAAAGCACTACCTCACGTCATAAAATCATGCGGTAAAATAATTGTAATAAAATTTTCGGGAAATAAAGAAAAATTAATTGAAAGATGATTGTAAGAAATGTCATTGAAAACATTTTAGTTTATTACTATTTGTAATAAATAAAATATTAATTTTAACAACCCTTTCCTTTTATACAGCACTTTTTAGAATTTAAAAATATTTTTAAAACCATTCTATAGAAAAGAAAAAGTTAGAAAACAGATATATTAAACAAAAAAATGTATTATTTATTTATTTTTGTACTTGTACTCCAAATTTTCATATTTTTTCTTATTCACACTTATTTAATTATTTTCTTTAAATATCTTATAGTTATCTACAGCATATTTTTTCTTCACCTTTTTTAAATAAGGTTGAAAAAAAAAAGGAACTTTTTTATAAAAACAAACTTTTTTTGTTTTTATTTCTTGTTTAAAAGTAATTTTTCAAAAGATATGTCGACTCTGATGTATGTAGTGAAAATTTTTTCTTTCAATGAAGTATAAAAAGGCGTTGATAGCAGTGAAATTTTTTTAGTTTTTATGTTTTTTTCTTTTTCTCTTTTTTTTTTATATTTATTTTTCATTTATATTTCACTATACCCATATACAGGTGCATAAAAATTGCATTTTAAATATTGCTTTTAAACTTTAACATAAATAATATGAAAAAAAATTGTTAGGAAAAAAAAAAGTTTCCCTAATTAATTCAAAAAACAAAAAAAAAAAATTGTTTTTGAGTTTAAACAGAACTTGTCGGAAGGACATTTTATTTACTTGTTTTTGAAAAGAAACGGTTAAAAAAGTATTTACTGTTATATATTTTATATAAAAAAAAAAATATTATTTGAATATATATAAACATGATGCTAAATTCTAAAGTGTGAATAACTTTGAACTTATAGATTTCAAGGCAACTTTTACTTTGATAATATGTTGTTTATAATTTTAATTTTGTTTATGAATGTTCGGAACGGAAATTTTTGTTTATATTTCATTAATTTTTATTTTTAATATAAAATGTTCAACTCTTATATTTTTATATTAATTGTATAATTTATCAACTTTTTATTTCAATATAAATAATTAAGTATATTTAAAATATAATTTTCATAAAAATTAAAACAAATCAACATTGAAAAATATTTCATAATTTTTTATAGGTAATTAAAGTTAATTAAACAAAAGATTTCAATTCTGAAAAAAAATATAAAAAAAACTTTTTAGTTTTAGATAATATTATGTATTTTAATTATAAGAGAAAAAAGAAAAGATTTTTAATTTTTTGTATCTATAGGCATAACATTTTGGATTTTAATCAGCCTTTACTTAAAAAATTTTATAAGGGTTCAAAAATTTTATATTTCAATTGAAACAATTAGTTTTTTTTTTTTGCTGGATACAAATCTGCAAAATATTTTAATGCAAGTTTCTGCATTTCTATTGAATTTTTCAATATATTTTTATTTTAATCAGTATATCCATACTTCATTTAGAGGTTTTTTTGAAATAAAATTTGAATTTTCAGATAATTCTTTCAAAACAAAAGAATAAATAAAAATTGGGTTACAGGCTTTCTTTCAGACCATAAAATCATCTTACAAAATTGAACATAAATCGGAAACAAAAAATTTTTTGGAAGCTCGCCGGTCCAAACCGCAATAAGATATAGCTTATAATTTCTTAGCCTCCTGAAAATGTTTCTGTAAAATTTGGTGGCAATCGAATCGGTGGTTTTCACTTTAATCGGAGACAAACAAACAAACATATTTTCTGCTTTATTTATTAAATTATACTAAATTATACTAAAATAAAAATTAATAATTTTTGTTTCATAAAACCAACAAAATACTTCGGATATTCCTGCTAGTATATAATAATATAAAAAATAAGATAAAAATAAAACAATATATTTTTGTATAAGATAATAGATGGCGCACAATTAAAAATATTTGTTTTTCGTAATTAAAAATAGCACACAATTGGTTACAGCCGAATTATCAACCGGTTTAGTGGAACTAATGATCTCACAGCTGAAGCTTAGTCATATATATTAAATGACTTCCACTAAGTCTGACCTATCCTCCCTGTAGAAAGAAAGGAGAAAAAAATTTGTTACATTTTATGTTTAACTGAAACTAATTATCCGTTATATTCCTGCATAAGAACAAAAGTTTACACAATTATAACTCTTTGTGACTGAGGTAAAGAATATTTCATGTTATAGTAAAAGAGAGTTATGTATAGCCTTCTTTAAAAAAAACTTTTTTAGATCAATATAAATGAATAAAAACATTTAAAAATCTTCTATCATTTTTAAATATTACTTTTTATAAAACAAATCATATTATTTTATTATTTTCCTGCAATATTGTGCACTTTTATTTTAGTTCTCATAATAAATTTTTATTTTAATAAATACACCCATACGTCATTTAAAACTTTTAAAATAAAATTAAAATTTTTAGATTTAGAAAATTTAACTTTTTCCAAATATACCCAATTACAATAAAATGTTTTAAGTTTAAAATCATATAAAAATGTGTTAAAAGAAATTCAGAGGCAGTGAAATTGCATTATTTGTTTTAAGAATGTAGTTTTAAGTAAATTTAATTTTTCTTTGAATATATAAAATAATTTATATAAATTTTAATATTTAATTAATTTTTTGAATTTTATTTTTTTTATTCTAATTTTAATTAAAATAAATTTTATTAAAAAAAAAAAAATAAATATAAAAAAATAAAAAGAAAGGAAAAATTTGAAATAAAATTCTTTCTTGAATTAATTTTTTGATGATTTGTTATTAATAAAACAATTAATTATTTTGATTTAAATCACACGGTGCTCAAATTAAAATGTTGTAATATTTATTTATTTTTATATTTTTTTTTTTGTTAGAATTTTATAATATTTTATCTTTTTTTTTTTGTTTTAAATTTTATTTATTATTAAATGATTTTTATTTTAATTTTAAAATCAGAATGAGAATATTTTTTATTTTTATTTGTTTTTTTTTTTTGATTAAATAACCAAAAGAATCATATATTGTATATACAGTATTGTCCAAAATGAATATACGCTTCTATTTAATTGATTTTTCACATTAATTATTCAAATATTTCAACATTATTATTCTTTTAGGTCAAATAATTTGAAAAAAAAAAGTTAAGATTTAGTTCAGGTGTTTTCAATTACGATTTTTCATAATGATAATTAAATGGAAGTTTCGAAGTTTGTAATACGCATTTAAAATATTATGATTGAAAAGTGTATTTTTATAAATCCAACACTGTAAAATTATGTTTGAATATATGAAATATCCAAATATTTGCACTAAAAAAAAATATTAGTGTACGCGTAGTGCATAAATTGAAGGAAATTATTTTAAATACTTAATATAAAATACTAACTATATAGTTAAACAGTTTTAAGTATTTTAAGATGGCTTTAAAATATTTCTTCAAAAATTATTTAAAGAGAAGGTATTCAAGTATAATTTTATAATTAATTTGCTTTTAAATTTTTTTTTTTTAAGTGCATGTTTTTAAATAACTATGATTCTCGATAATTATTTTTTATTTAATGACTATATAGTATATTATTCATAATTTAGCCAATAATGTAGTGGTTAAATAATTAATATTATATTTTAATATATAATAAAATAATAATAAAACATAATTCTTGTATAAAATGGCGTAGAAATAAATAAAAAGTTTCATAGTCTTGTATAATAGCTACAGTCGAGTAATCAACAGCTTAGTTAAATTAATGATGATTCCCGAAATTGAAGCTTACTCAAATATGAATAATAAATCACTTAATGGATGCTTTATGCTCCTTATATTAGTGGAAAGGAAAATAAAAGAAAATAATAGTTTATTATTGGTATTTTATAAAAAAAATAAAGTTATTTATATTGTTTTTAAAATTGCATAATTAATTCAGAAACAATTAGTCAAGATTTAGTATTTATTCCGACAGATAAGTAGTAGATATTTTTTTTTTGCAAATAATCTAAATAATTTCAAAAGAAATTAAATAGGTACTTTAATATTAATAAAAACAAAATCTCAAATAACATTTGGTTTATATCTTAAAATATTGAATAAAAACTATAAAAAAAAAATGTTGTTTTTGTAATATTAAATAAAAGATCAGGACGTGGAAAATTAATAATCTAATATGAAAAGTTCGTTTGACTTTAAACGCTAAATGCCATGCAAGAAATTTTTTTTATAAAATTTATTAGAATTCGGTTAATTTCGAAATTATTCAGATATATTATTTTTATAAATTTAAATTTTTATAAATTTAAGTTTCTATTATAATTTAAAATTTAAATGGATTTAAATTATGTATAATAAAATATTAAAAACGCTTTTAAGCAGTCTTAAACAATATTGTATTATATGTCATCAAAATATATAAATAAATTTTTTTTTTTTTTTTTTTTTAAACACAAAACACTGCTTTATAATCATTTTAATGATTTTCGTATGGACTGGCTTAAAAAATAAATAACGTCAATAATTTTTTGATAACCTTCCAATGTGACATCACACTTTTGTTTTATATTTTTATTTTAACTTTTATTTAAAAGAAAAAAAATTTTTTTTTGTTTATTATTTTTAATATTTTTATTTTGCTTTGTTATTTATTATATCATACAATTTTTAAAATTAAAAAATGCAAAAATTTTCTCAATATACCTATTTTTATAATTTAAATTTCTTTAATACTATTTATTATTTCAATTTGTTTTTTATTTATATTTAATTATATATACATATATTATTATAATTTATTTTTATTATTTTTTAAATTTATTTTAGAATTTTCAAATTATAACGGTAAATGATAATAATTATAATAAAAAACACAAATTCAAAAAAGAAAACTTCGATTAATTTTTTTTATTTATTTTTTTTTTTTATTTTACATAACATTAGAGCAAAACAGTAGAATTTATGTCGCGTCGCGGCTTTCCATATGAAATATCGAATTAGAACTGAAATAATTGCCGGAATAATAAAACAATCTTAAGCAAAATAAAAAAAAAAAAAATTCAGAATAAAATAAAATAAAATAAAAAAGAAAAGAAAAGTAAGAAAAAATTAGAAAGAAAAAAAAATTAATGAGAAGAGAAGAGTTTATATCAGCTGATTGTAGGATAATTTGCTTAGCTTTAAAGTTTTTAATTTTTTTTTTGCTTAGCTCTAATTTCCAAAGTTCTTTATGAACCAACGTTGTGGCAAGGTAAAAATTGTATGAAAAATATCGATATGTAATTAATATGGTTAAGTGATATACAAGAATTCGGATATAAAAAAAAAAATTGCAAATATTGGATATACATTGCATTTAGTAAGTATTTATTTTAAGTATTTAATTTTAACTTAGCTACTAAAGTTTTATACTTGTTCTAAGTTTTAATATTTAAGTTAAATGAAAACCGTTTCAATTTTTAAGAGCATAAATAACATTTGAAAAAGATCTAGTGAAATCTAAGGCATATCAAACAGGCTTCATATTGTACACGAGTTGCAAGAATTTTCAATAGAAAACAAAATGACAAATTTTTATTAAGACTATAAATAGAATTATTATAAATATATAATTTGTAAAATATCTTAAAATTTCGTCCAGTGTTATTTATTACTAAATGTAAAAATTTCTTTTTTATTTTTTTTCCTTGGGTAAGGATGGTGAGAATCATCGAAAGATACTTGTGCACGCAACACAGTTATGTGAGACTTTAACTCACTAAACACACCAGCCCCGTCTTAAATTATTAAAACTTGTCTGAAAGACTAACCATTAATTTTGCATTAACTCTTATAAATGCACTGGAATTGCAGATCTCCGTCAAGGTGTAAAAAAAAATGTAAAAATAAAAAAATAAATAGGTATACAAGAAAAAAATAATCTACTTAAATAGTCAATAGGTGAGGTGTGTCTATTTTAACGTGATGTTAGTGTTCAAAGCGCGAGTTAAAAAACTTGCGAATTAATAATTATAGTTATTCGTCTATTAATATTTTGTTATATTACGATTTTAGGTTTCAAAAAAAGCCTTTGATCTATTTGTTTTAATTGTTTTATAATGTTAAAGATTATACAAAAAATTTCACAGACCATTAAGAATAATTAAGAAGATGTTCAACTTTAAATAGAGCTGTTGAAATGATATAAAAATACATTTTAAGGATATGCATTTTAAGAGCATATTTCTAAAAGAAAATTTATAACATACATAAATTTCAAAGGGACGAATAAAAGAAGATGAAGAGGTATTGTGTTGAAAATAATATTTTAAAAAGAATCGCAAAGAGAACAAAGATAAAAATTAATATATATCAATTTTTATTTCTTATTAATATTTTCTATTTTCTTAATGTTGAATTATAATAAATTTTAATTAAAAAAAAACAAAATTTTATTAGTTTTTTACTGACAGCAACCGCAGACTAACAATAATTTATAAATAAATGATATTAATTCCATTAATAAAATTACAAATTTATAATGACATTATAAACTTATCATCAAACACATTATACTCTTTAAAATTTTCTGTTATTAAAAAAAATTAAAATTAAAATTGTATTTCTCAATATAAATGGTCACATATAATGTTAGTAGTATGTAATTTATAAATATACATACTTACATACATATATATAAATTATAAACATAACAATAATTTTTTTTTAAACATTATTTTTTAAAAAGTTTTTATGATTTGTATATAAAGAAAAACAAAAAAGAAAGAAAAAATAAAAAATAAAGAAAAACAAAATAGTAAGAAAATTTCTTTTGGCTAGTACAACTAAATAGTATTCGTTATAATATATAAAAGATTTAATGAAATAACATTCAAAAACATTATAATCTACAACAAAAAATATATGAAAAAAAAAAAAAAAAATAAAAAACGAGAACGATAAAAAAAAAAAAAAATAGCAAACAACAAATTATTTCAACAAATAATTTATTTGTTTGCGCAATAAAATTAGAGCATATGAAGATGTACGTTTAAAGCTTATAATAAGTGCTTCATTGAACACCTTTCATTTTATTATTATTATTTTTTTTTTTTTTTTTTACAATTTTGTTGTCTTTTATATTCAAAGTGTAAAAATTTCCTCACAGTTAAATCTATGATGGTCTATTAGCTAAAATAATAAAATTGATGTTTTTTCGTGCTTTTTTTTTGATCTTGATTGAAATTACCTCACCTTAACACATACCGTTTGGTATTCAATTTCCTATAGGCGTCGACTTATCAATTAATGAATAATAATTATATTATAGATTTCAAAGGCGGAAATTTAATGTTTATATTTAGTACATTTCTTTTTTTGTTTAGTTTTTTTCTTTTTTTTTTTAAATTTTTGTAGATATTGAAATAAATGTTGTTGTAATAATAAGTGAAATTATTGAAGGGTAATTAAATTTTTTAATGGACTATTTCCATTTAGAATCTGTAAGAAATTAGTTTTTTTTTTTTTCATGGATGCATGAATAATTAAAAATTTAACAGATAACAGATAAATTTATAAAAATTTTTTTTTTTTTTTTTTACATCAGATAATTAAAATGATAGAAAATATTTCATTTATTGTCTGTCCATTTATTAGTGGTAGTTATAAGAATCATCTTGGTTTGGTATTGAAAAGAATAGAAAATAGTTTTGTTATAATAGATAAAGTATGATCAATAATATAAAAATTCTTTAGATATGTTTTATACAAACTAAATAGTATTCAAGTTGTTTATTTTCTTTTTTATATGTTTAGCTTAGAAAATATCTGATCCAAGTAAAATTTGTTTTAAAAAAGATTTTATTATATGCTAAATTTTATTTTTTATGGAAATTCTTACTGTATTATTTTTCTATATTGGACATTATTTTATTTGTGCACTGTGTATTTATTATTGAAAAAATATGTTGATATATTGTAATTTTATATTGAAATAAGTTGTTTTAGTGGAACAGTATGTTTAACCTTTTTTAAAAATCCTGTAGCGCAAAATACCCTTTTTTTCAATTTCAAAAATTTCCTATGACAAAAAACTCCTTATAAAATTCCCTATGGACAAAAGACCCTTTGTTTAAAGACCCATCTAGGTGATTTAAGAAGAAATATTTGTTTGATTTTTACGAGTTTAGAGTTGGATTTCTCCTTTTTGTATGTATATATATGCGATATTCTGAATTTGGAGAAATTTTTAGAAGTTGCATTGAAAATCATGGTGCTAATTTTTTCAAAAATATTTATATGTATATATATGTATATCTTTTGTGAGATTCTATTCTGTTAGAAGGCATTTTGGAGTTGAATCAAAATCACCGTATTCCCTTTTTTTCAGAATATGTGTGCACATAAACATATTATGTATATGAGAGATTCTGAATTAGGAAGAATATTACAGTTTTTTTTTACAAAATAATGGTTCAGTCCTTCAATGAAAAATTTTGTTACACCACTGATATCGATATCAAAACAAAATTGAAGTTCATAAATATATTAAAAATAAAAAAAACAAAGTAAAATCATAATATGTATCTTAATTAAAAATAAAAGAACACATTTTAAATTGAAACAGATTTTCATTAATTGAAATTTAATTTTTTATTCTTAATGCCAAAACTTTTAAAAATGGTTGTCAACTTGCAAGTAGGTTTCGCCGTTGAATCTTTTGCCTTAAGGGATTTTATATATAGGCTTTTGACGTACAGTCTTTTGTTATAGGGAATTTTGTCTTAGGTGCATTTGTAAAAGGTTCTTGTTTTACTAGGTCTTCTGTATCTAACCTTGTTTTACAAATGGTCATCGGAAAAGATAAATTTACATTAGTCATTAAAATAAATTTGTTTGTGAATCGTTATTGCTGCATCTACAGTTCCATTAAATTAATTTGAACGAAACGTGATTAGAAATTATATATTTTTAAAATGAAAAAAATTAATTAATTTTCTTTTAAGGAGGCGCTTAAGCTTTAACCAATAAAATTAATATTTTAATCATAATAATTATAACCTTAACTAATATTTTTTCAATTATTTTAAAATATTTCCTAGTTGACTATTTATATAATGTGGCATTAAAATATTTTCTACTTAAATAGGTTATAACATAGAGTATAAATTTTTTATAGATTTTAGCAAAGTAATTTTTGTAATATTTTTGGCCATATCCAAAAATTTTATAAGATTTTTATAAAGTCACAACTTTACATCAATTGTGAATACTAATTACTAATTATTAACAGTTACAATTAATTTGAATTATAAGTTTTGAATACATAAATTTGTCTTAATTATTAACGATATTCAATTTTAAATCAAATATTATTATTTTTTTTTAAATTTGGTTTGCACGTTATTTCTAATTTACTTTTTATTCAGTATTGAAACTTTGCCCATCAAATTTAGTATTGTCATCATTTTTATTTAACATTGTTTTGAAATTTCTAATACAATATTTACCTGTTGTTTCCGGTTTTTGTCTTTAGATTTCTTCAATCCTAATAATCGTATAATTATTTTGGAATATTGTAATGTAACCGAATATAGCCGTGAAATATAATTATTTTGTTTTGATTTAGAAGGTGTTATTAACAATTACATTATTACGAATTACATGTTGGTAAATGATATCTATTATTTTGCATAACATTTTTATTTCATTATTCGAAAAATAACTTTAAGCTGCATAAAAAATGTTAATAAGGCGATTATTAACTTATATGATTACGAATAATGGTGTGAACTGATTATAAATTTCAAAGCTTTACGTACATATAAAAGTACATATAAGTACATACAAAATCTGCTAAACAAGTATAAGAATTAATATGAGCTGGAACAATTCCAGAACGAAGGTTAACTTTCCAGCAAAGTTAAATAAAATGGGTGAAAAGTTAAATATATATGCTAAATAATCGAAAATTAAAAGTTATAATGGATGGAAAAAAAACATCGATAATACAAAAAGGCACGGTACATTTATTCTTAAACGCTGCATTACCACATTAAAGAAGACGGTCATCTTTATCGTGCTATTTTTTAACAGTTGATGAAGTATAGGTCTTAAATGAACCGTTGTGCTAAAAAATTATTAGACATATTATAATAAATATAAATTACATTCAATATCTAATCCATTATTTCAAGATATGGAAATATTTACTGTATGGAAATATTTAGCAAATTTTGAGTATCCAATAAGTCATTCCATTCATTTATGGATTTCTATGTAATAAATAAATCGTAAATATATACTGAATTTACATATATTTTTGTTTATAAATGCGATAGTAATATAGGTAGTATTATATAGAGACATGCATTTTAAGTATAGATTCTATAATATGTCTAAATGATTAATTCTGTTTTGTTTAACAATTTTATTTTACTAATGTATACTTAAAGATTTTCTTTTAAGTTTTAGTATATAAGATTTTCATATTGTATGTATGTATATACTAAATTATAGATTTAAATTTTAAATTCATTATCACAATAACTATATGTATTTTAACGTTGCCAACGATTGTATTAGAAATTTACAATTATATAAATTATAGAAAGTACAATTACATGAAATCACAAAACTATATAATGTTAATTGCTATTTGACAATGTATTGATTCTCTCAATTATAATCTTATGAAATAATCTGATTAATAATTAATTAATAATAATAGAATTATTTCTTCCCTATTTTTTAAATTTTTTATGGAAATATTTTTTAAATCCAATTTAATTTCCGGTATTTTATTTACTACACTGTACACTTTATAACTCCACCTAATTTTAACAAGTGATAGTTATTTATAGATAGAATCCAATGTACTGCTTCAATTTTAGCCAATAATTTTTTTTTTTATAATATATATCTATCTACTTATATTAATATATAATATCTATTTATTTATATAATTAATAAATTGTATTTTGGGAGTTTAAAATAATGTTGTACAACAATTTTTTTTATGTAGCCTCACCCATTTCATTATTACCGTCCCTTAAACATTGAAAAAGCCTTATTTTCAAATGTGGATATTTTAAATTCTGGTTAATATTTTGTCAATGTATACAAATGCTATGAAAATTATACAACATTTTTAAATTTAGAAGTTAACTTTTAATTTACAGTTAAGTAAAAATAAAATTTTGCAAGATTATGCTTCTTTTATATTTTCGTAACGTTTCTAGATAGAGCCTTGAAAATTTGAAAGAAGAAATATCTTACAGAATTATCATAAGTTGTCTCTAAAACTTTTATGTACCAACCCCTGTTTAAAAGCTCCCCAATAGAGTGTAGTTACTCAAATTTTGGAATTTTTTTAACTTTATAAAACAATGCCAAAAACATATAATTTTTACAAATTTAGTATTTAAATTTACAGATACATTATGTGTAAACAAAATTTTACAAGATTTTTCTTCGCTCATATCTCCGAAACGCTCTTGAAATTTTGAAAGAAGAAACATTTTACAGAATTAGAACACGGTGTCTCGTTTCAAAAATTTTATTTTGTACCAATTTCTGTTTAAGAGTTATTAGTGGTTAAAAAATTGATAATTTACTAGACATCTGTGCAAATTTTGTCAAAGTAAAACATAAATATATTAAAACTAAAATATATTTTTAAATGTCGGTGCAAAATTCTGAAGGGTTTTCGTTAAAACTGAAGAAAATGTCTTTTTAGATAAATGTTTTCATAAATATATATAATTCGAAGAAAATTTAAAAACTTTGGCTCAAGTTATAAAATCTTTTAATTATCTTTTGGAAAATGTGAGCTTTTAAAAACCTTTCGTTTATATTTTGCCTTTTTTAATTTTATGAAACATATATGAAATATCTTTTTGGGTACTTAACACAAATAACGCTATTCGAGAAATCAGAAAAAGAACAAATGAAGTAAAAAGTACGTTCTGTGTTATTATTAAAATTTATTTTCTAATAATTACAACATGGCAATTCTAGTAGTTTTCAAAATATGAACTGTAATTAATTTTGATCTTAAAACTTTTACTTGTCTATATATATGTATATAAATTTTATTTAATTTTTTTTTTTATTTAAATAAAAATAGGACGGAGATTTTGTCGAAATAAATTTTTTTTAGACATAATATTCAAGGACATGAAGTATGTAACATATGGTAAACTTGAACATGCATATTATGTACATATGAATTAAAATAAAATGAAAATAAAATATATTACTTCCTTTTAATTTTTTTTTATTTTTAATTTTCTGAAATATTGATTTATAATTTATTTTTTATTTTTAAAAAAAATAAAAATTTATATTGTTAATTTACATTTATTTCCAAAATATAGAATAGAAATAACCAATTGTAATTGTAAATAATAATTAATATGTATATGTAATTTGTAATAAAATACTAAATTTGCAAAAAATACTACAAAAAAAAAAAAAAATTACTGCATACAGTAAATGTATCTTTTTTTTAATTAACACTATACTATACTTACCTATGCTACATACACTAATTGTATCTTTTTAGCACATTTACAAAAAAATTTTGAAAAAATGTGCCTATTAGTTTCACTCAGTTCGTCCGTCCGTCTGTTCGTCTGTCCCTCTGTTTGCAAAACTTCTACACGGTTAAAGATAGAGAAAAAATTTTTTAACCATGGGTAGGTCTCATAAAAACATTGTTTCTATTTCATGTAGCCCCATGCAGGGAACTACAGCCCCTCAAACTTTAAAAAAGCCCTATTTTTAAACGCGTATATTTCAGGTTCCACTTAACGTTTTTTCAATCTGAAAACGCCATACGACAAGAATTTTTTTTACCTTTACCTAGTATTTAAATTTACCGTTATATGCACGCTTTTAGATAGGACCTTAAAATTTTGAGGCAAGAAAGAACTTTTAGAAATAGTAAAAGTTTGCTCAGAAAATTTTTTTGTACCACCCCCTGTTTATGAGCTATTAGGGCTCAAAAATTGAAAATTTGCTATTTTTAAATACCTGTACCTTAAGGCACCCCTAAAAAGTTTTCTTCGGCAAGACATGAAAATTAAAGGTTCAATAATATATTTTTTCGTATGTTAACGGTTTTTCTTAGTTATATAGGGTTCCAGATTTACAGTGTCTCAAAATTCCAGAAAAGTCCAATTTTCACGTTTTTTCTTATTGCATGAAATTTTCAAATTTTTGTGCAAGTCACAAATTCTAAACAGTTTGTATTATCTTTTGAAAATGTGCGCTTTCAAAAACCGTTGGTTTACATTCTACCTTGTTTTTAATTAAAACTACATATACTCTGTTTTTGTTATTTGAAACGTGGGCTTAAAATAAAACTAATTTTATTGTCTATATAAAATTATATAAAATGTTCTATAAACTTGAACTTGATATATAGTGACTGAATAATTAAGAGGTATTTTGTATTTATTTTGTAAATAAAAATTCCAATGTCAATTAATTAATTTAAAATTCTTAAAAATAATTATCGAAGTAATTATATTATGTAATATAATAATATATATAGTAGGTTATTTTATTGATCTAGAAAGTAAATTTTAAAAAATATTTTAGCATTTAATTATAAAATACTAAAATTAAGAATAAGTTATTTACTTTAATTGGAAATTAAAAAAAAAAAGTATTGTTTTCTGTATATTTGACTTTCTTTCATATGAATGTAAAAGTTTTTAAATGAATTTATATGTAATGAGGCTAAAAAATTTTTTTTAAATATATTTTTCAATGTAAAAATTCTATATAGATTTTTAATTTGTTTTTAGTGTAGGTTTTAAATAATATTTTGTTCTAATACAGAAATTAATATAAAGTTTTTATTTTATAAAATGTAACTGTGGGTTAAATCAAGATCTCTTTTATTTCTTTAATTATTATTTTGATATTGAAAATATATTTTTATACTATGAAATAATTTTAATGATTTATTGAATAAGTTTTTTTTTTTAACTAAATGATTTTATTTATAATTTTTCATAAAATGGCGTACATTATTTTCAAAGCATTACTAGGTAAGTATAATATATGAATATTAAAGAAGGTAGTGTACAAAATTAAAATGCTTTTAATTATGTGGAGTTAAAACTATTTGAAATAGCAGATCTAAAGTTTAAAATGTATTATTCCGTTTAATCTAAAATATTTAATTTTATTTTTTGATTAAAGTTCAGAATGTTTTTTTTTTTTTAGTACATTCCACATGACACATAAATGTGACAACGAAGCCTTTCCTTATTCAGGCGTGGTTGTAAATGTCGTATGGGGGAATTATTCTTACGAAGTGTATGGGATTCGTACCCACACTCCCTCGTTGTTTATAACCTATTTCACACGCTCTTACCCACTTGGCCGCCGAGGCCCGTATTCCGAATTAATCCGGTAACGTTCGATTTTTTTCTAATTTTGCTGGAAAAATACCTTTGTAGATCATGTGATGAAACTCTGTGAAGGAGTTATAGTATCTTAATGTCGATATTGTACTTATGCCGTTGTTAGACTGTAATGTTTTAAGATTTTTACGATAAATAATTTAAGTTTTGGAAAACTTAAATTAATTAATTTCGGAAAACTTAAAATATTTCAGGAAACTTAAAAAAAGTACCTACCTTTTAGAAAGGTTTTCTAGGTGTGTTATTGTATTAATTATACTAAACCGACATCTCTCTTTTAATGAACATAATAAAAAATTCAAATTAAGATTTTAAGAAGGGCCAAGGGGTTTTGAACAAAAATCTTTAGTTTTTTTTTTAGATTTTTATTAAAAACAATTTTATTTTTACTTAAATTTTATGTTGATTAATAAATTAATAAATTTTTTTTAGACTCCTTAACTTTTTTTGTGTTAATTTCATGTTATAATTTTAAAAATTACCAAAGTGAAAGATAAACTCATAATCGGAATTGCTTTTATTTATTATGTTTACATTTAGTAGCATTTTTGAGTTACTACGTCTAGTTTTTTCAAAAGGGATATCATGAGTCGTCCAAACATTTATATATATATATATATAATATTATATATTAAATTTCGCTGAAGAGTATAATAATTAGTCTAAAATTTAAACAAAAAAAAAAAAAATAAAAAAATAAAAGCGGTGACATCAAAAGATTTTTTTCCGAAATTTTTACAATCATAAATTCTAATTATCTTATTTTGAAAACAAAATCTTGTCATAATTTTTTTTTTTACCTAATTCAATCAATTTCAATCGATTTATTTTTGTAATAAAGAGGTGAGTTTTATTTTTTAATTTTTTAAATAATTTTATTATTTTTAAACAAAAAATAAAATTTAAGTTAAATGTTAAATAAAAAAATTAAATTTATATATAAATCTCATATATTTATAGGCATACTTTCAAAAAAATTTGGAAAAATTTATTACTTAGTTTCACTCTGTTCATTTGTCAGTCTGTTTGCAAATGTTTTATAACGTTTGACCAAAAGGAAATTAAATTTTATCTATAGAGGATTCCATTTTAAAATTAATTTTAATTCTAACTGTTATAGGGACTTACAGTTCCTAAGTTATTGGAAAAACCTTAATTCACTTAAGTTTTATAGAATAGTGTTTTAATGTGAAAAAGTTGTATAAGAAAAATCTCAAGCTTTCTTTAATCGAGCCAAAAATAAAATAATTTTTTTTCGAATTCGGTATATTTTTATTACCGTTATGCGAAATCTTGCAATAATCTTCAAATGCCTATCGTCAAATTCTTTTAGAGTGAAGCTTGAAATTGAAATTGGAGAATTAGAAGTTTTTAGTTAAAGTTACCTCAGTAAAAACATTTAAATTTCTACGCGTTTCGAGCTATTAGAAAAAATTTCAAATTTTCCAGTTTTAGGTAGTTAGAACCAAGACAAAATAAGGTAAGATAATCAGGTCTTTTTTTTTTAAAGCTAAGATGAAAGAATTAATGTTTAAAGTTTAGGTACATATTTTGTAAATTGTTAATTTAGTTTTTTTTAAAAAAATATATTAAGAGTTTCTTTAAAATTGAAGAAGAAAGTGTCTTTAATTTTTTGAGCAGTTGTTTTTCGTTTTCTATTCTTTTGAAATTTTCTCCCTTTTAAAAAAAATCTTTATTTTATATATAGCCTTGTTTTTAATTATTTAAGAACTAAAATATGTACTTTGAATTTATTAAAAGACAGTTTTTTATTGTATTATTTTGTATATAGTGAAGTTGTATATAGTTGTATATAGTGAAATAATAATATTTAAAACTGTTATGTTGACATTATATTTATCAAATATCTATCAGGAATTTAGATGAAAAACTTTCAACAATGTTGGAAAACAAAGCACTACAAATAGGAGTGCGTCAAAATTTTTTCTATAAAAGAGTTTTTTTTTGATAAGCAGCCAAAAAACTACAGGTGCCAAGAAATATTTTGTTTTATTTCTAATTAATAATTAATAACAATGTCAGACTTTAATAGAATTGTAGCTAAAACGGAAGGTATTAATTATATTTCAAATGATTGTTTTAGATAGTAAAAGGTGCAAATAAATACCTTTAGGTCTTATACAGAGATGAAAGAATTTGAATGTCTTGGAATTTATTTAAAAAAATGTTTTGTCATTATGTTTGGAAAACTTGTATGTACATATTATTGATAGTATAGACACGATTGTGTAGACAGTGTTTTAGATGGCCGAATTTCAACGGTAGTATAGTAAGAATCTGCTACATTTTTTAAATTTTGGTGTAGTAAATTTGTTACAAAAGGAAAAATAAACATTAAATAAAATAAAATTTAGAATAATTTTTTTATATTAGGGGTGTTCACGTAACAAATTCGTAATGGTATCATGAAATCGTAACTTATTGACAATCATATTGACAAATATAAACAAAAATTACATTTTTAGAAGTTGCTGAATTTTGTTTTTTGCTAACCTCAACCTATTGTAAATTTTCATGACAAAAGTACATATTTTAGTTTTAATTGATTTAGTTTTATTTTATTGAAAAGATGCAACATAATACTACATAATCACATATTTGTCATCTGACATTTTTCACTCTGAAATTCTGCAATTGTAATTGCTGTATTCACGAAAAGGAAAATTTTAACGCTAACGATTCATTGATTTAGAACATTCTGTTAGGCACTTAAACTGTTACGAGTATTCAGGAAATTTAAAGTTTAGGGTTTTCAAATTTTAAGGTCTGTGTTCAAATATCGGGTTTAGAGTGCATTAAAGGATTATTATATGTAGATACTGTTTAGGGCTAATAAATGCTACACTACTGCACATGGTTGATATACAAATTTAATAATAGTGGTGGTTAATAGTGGGTTATTGATAGTGTTATTGATTAATTTAAATTTAGGTTTGTTTCAGTTTTTATCAAATTAAAGACTTTTATTAATTAAATTATTCAAATTATTGAATTTTAATTTTTACTTAATTTAACGTAATTTTCTATCCTATAGATTCATACTTATTTGTATACATATAAGTAAATAAATTATTCAATGTTTACCAAACCAGATTTTTTATGTTTTCTTGCCAATTTCATGTTCATTTTTTCCGGGTCACTAGGATATTAAAAAGAACAAAAAAAAAAAAAAAAATAGAAAAAATTAAAAAACTTTGAGGAAAGGTTAAACCATTTAAAAAAAAAAACGCATTATTAAAAAAAATTAGTGGCATTTTATTTTGTTCTATAAATTAAAAGTAGAAAATATTTAAAAAACAAAAAAAGAAATAATAAGATAAAAATAAAAAGAAGAGTGGGATTTTAAAACAAATGGTACAAAATGATGATTCATTTATTTAGGATTCAAATATTTAAACATTTAAACAGAAAAAAAAAAAAAACAAATTCTATTAAAAGTTAGCAATGCCATTAAATTTGTCACACTTTTCTGTTCTTTTTTTAAGGTGTTTAATATATTTGGTAATTTATTTTTGTTGTTTTTTTGATAGAAAAGTATTATGAAGGACAATAAATCTGTTGGCAAAACGTTTGTAATGATGATTCAACAATTTAACCTTAAAATAATTAACAAGGAAACTAAATTTTGTCTATCATATTAGTTTAAGACCATTAAACTTAATTGCCATTGAAAAACACCACTTAAAAATGTATTTTATAAGATTTATTTAAAAATTTAAATTTGTTATCTTTTTATTTTGTTTTTTTGTTGTAAAAATTGTAAACAATTTATTTGCATTTAAAGTACTTTTTTTTTATGTTATGACTTTAAAATAATGTTTAAAAATCATTTCAGAATTATCACGTGAAAGAATTTTTATAATCGTAAAGATGATTTATTTCTAAGTGTTAAATTTTTTAAATAAACTGTCGTATCTATTAATTTTTTTTAAACGTCTAAATCTAATTGAAATATTTATTCCTAAGAGATTTGTTAATTTACTCGTATAGATCAGATTTTTGCATTAAAATTTAATTTAAATTTCAAACTTCGGTTAGTCCTCGAAGAATTATTTTGTAAAGTATTTGAAATATCTTAATTGCAGTTTATAATTTTTTTTTCTTATCTTGTTAATTTGATGAAAATTCTGGATTGATTAGAAGTAAAAAATGCAAAAAGAAATACACGCTACTCCTACGGTTGGGTTTTAATAAAAAAGGCATTTTCCATTCAAAAATCAAATCATGAATTGAGCTTGGGATGTTTGATACAAATTTATAAGTTACAAGTGCATGGGATTAAAGAGGATAAAATCAAAAATTGAAAAAGAGTTTAGAAGGTTTAAAATGCCAGGAAAAGTTCTTGGAATATTATAACAAGAACAAATATATTTAATATCGCTTCTGATTAAACATCTCAGGCTTTTTAGTATTATCAATTTATCATCATCTTAATCTTTGCAAAATCATGACAGAATCGGATAGAATAAAAAATGTATTTATAAAGTCAATATTATACTGATGTAGGAGGACGATTTGAAGTATGTAAGTGATTAAAAAAGCTTGGTATTGTAAATATGCATAATATGTATTACCCAATTATGATTTTTTTTTTAAATTGTAATTATCTAAACCAATATTAAATAGCAGCTCTTTAATAAAGTTAAAATAGATTCGATAATTTGACATTTGGAATTTTTGTTATATGATGTATGTATTTTTATTTTACCTATAATATGTCTTGTCAAAAAAAATGTTACTGCAAATAGAAAATAAACTTTTTAACTGTTAATTCAGGTTATCATCATCAAAGAATTTTTTAACTGTTTCTAATTATCACTCAAAAAAAACACTGTCTAAAATATCTAAGATTGAATTCTATCTAAAATTTTATAGAAATTTTTTTTAATATGTCAAATTTTTATTGATTTCATTTATTAAAATTTAAATGTTGATCGTTGTTTAATTATTATTTAATAAATTTTATTTTTGATGATTTTCCAACATCAGATAGTATAATTAATGAATATTTACAATTCAGATTTCTTTAATACAAATAATATATCATCGACGTTAAAATTTATTACATTTAAATAACGATGTAATTAAAAGTAAATTTTATTCTTGTTCGAATTTAACTGTCATATAAAAATAATTGACAGTTTACACAAATTTGTCATATAATAATAATGTTATATGCAAATAAATTTGTTTTGTCCTGAACATACTTATGATATATGAAATAAATTAAATGTTGAATTGCAAACAAATAAATTTTAACGTATTGTTTCTATAAATATATTTTAAGATTTAAATATTTTTTTAAAGAATTTATTTTCATGACTTCTATTGAAACAGTTGGTCAGTTAAATTAATTTAATTGAAAATTTTTTTTTGTAAAATATCAGAAAATTTGAAGTGGTCGTAAGTACAGTTATTTAAAAAAGGAGTAATCGAAAAAAGTTCAAATATTTTTTAATTTAAACTCATCCTAAATAATTTACATTCATTATTTATTTTTTTTATTATATTCATACAAAGTTTTTTTTATTTATAATCTTTGAATACATTGTATTTACTGTCATTAACAAGTTAAATAAATTATGTAATTCAACTTATTATTATTATTAACATATGAAAAACCAGGACGGTCAAACATTCAAACACTAGAATATAATTTTGGTAGTGTTTTATCCCTCAACACTGCTGGACTTTTCAGTATTAGGCATGTAATGTTAACTTGCCTAGACAACTTTTAGTTTGATTTTATAAAAATCATCTGTGAAGTATAAATCGAATTGAAAAATTTTCGTAAAAGCGTTAAAATGTAGTGTTAAATATTTGTTTTTTTTTTTGAAAATTTCATTATTAACTATAATTTAAGTTGTTTCAAGGTGCAACCGTTTTCGCTGTAGATATAGTAACTCTCAAAATGACGGTGAAGAGGAAGTGAGATAAAATTCAATTTCGTACCTAGATTCTGTTATTTATTTAGATATATGAAAATAAGAATATTAAATTCTTATTCTTATAGCAATATTCTTTTCGTTAAAAATGTAAGGTGCAAGTTTTCATTATCAAATACTTGAGGACTATATACCAAACATTATATTTCAGGCGGAAAACAAACAAAAAACTGTATGATTTCTAAAGGAATAACAATAAACAAATGACAAAAAATGATAAAAACATTAGATTTTAAAATGCGTTACGTCATACAGCATATCAGCTAAGAATTGAAATAAATATATAGTTGTAGTAAAACTTTTCTTTTAATAGAGATTTTTATTATCCTGTTGAGTACATTTAACCGGTCCAGTTTACTTGGACTTCAAATAGATTAGTTTTCTTATTTGTTTAAGAATTTTTAAATAGTGTTATAATTTTTAACTGAGGAGCTAAAGGAATACACCCATAGTTTTCAGAATAATTCATAATTTCAATTATGAATATTTTTTAGTTTTATTATTATATTTTTGTTAAACATATATTTAATGTTTTTTAAAGTGTTTACTAATAATAAACATCCATTCTATTAATAGTTTTTTTTGGCAAAGATCACAATAAAAAACAAAACGTTTTCTTTAAATTTTTTTTTATTTTTTTTATTTTTTTATTAAACTGCAAAAAAAGAATACATTTAAACTAAACAGATATTATTTATTAATAGTATTAATATAAATTTATCTCACCTGAACCAAAATAAAAACACTTTTTTAATTTATTAAAATATTAAAATAAAAAAGAAAATAACAAAAATAAAAAACACATATTTTTTCGAAGACAGATATCGGCAAAATTAAAAAAAAAAAAGAAAAAAAACTGCAATATTAAATTTAAACCTACGTCATTACGAACAGTTGCTATAATATTTTCTTTTTATTTTGCGATTCGCCAATTTTTCTATCAAAGCGCCAAATACGACATTTTTTTTAATTTTCATGTTGTTTATTGTTTATTACATCGTTCCTATGTGGGTTTAAAACAAAAATTTTGAAGGGCACCTTATGATTCACAATAAAGCACTTTTGTTTACAAAGTATTCAGTTTTGTTTATATGTAGATATTACATTTTCTCAACGCATTTCCTGTAACGCATAAAAAATAAATGTTTTCTAAACAAATTGACTGTCTGTTTGCTTTTTTTGAAGAAATTATTAAATTTTAGGTATAGTTAAAGTGATAGTTTAATTAATAATTTATTTATTTGCTTAACCATATTATAATGGGTAATGCCCTTATATAATTGAGTAGAGTAATTATAAGTTAGATACGTGTGTTGCTAAATCATTCGTCTAAAATTTCCTAAATTACGAAATGTGGTGATTAAAAGCTTCTGCTAGCTCAGTAATTTATGAAAGATAAGCTTAACCAAACCCAAGGTTTTGGGTTCCGTTCCACTCTTCATTATTTACAAACTTCATTAAAAGGAAAAAATGAAAAAAAAAATTAAGTAATCAACTTAATAAGAAATCAACCAAAATATTTTATATGTTCAAAAAGTCCAAACCATTTGGTAAATCTTTTTAGATTCTTTTATTTCACAACGTTTCGTATCGTAACACTTTATCGCTTTATCATATCTCGTAAGTGAATTTTATTTTTAAAAGTTGAAATTGAACTATAGCAATTTGTTTTCATAGAATCTAACAATAAATTAGATAATTGATGAGTTAATCTGCGAAATTTTATATTGAATTTGGATCAAGAACGATGAATGATAAGTGAATAAAATAATACAGTTTATTTTTTGTGATTTCTTGGCAATGACAATAACAGTTTTATTTTTAAGATTTTTTTTGTTTTTTTCATCATTGTTTTTTTTTTTATTAATCTGCAGTGTAGATAAAAAAAATTGCATTCAAACATGTTTGAATAAAATTTATTGGCTCTTGTACTTAAAAGAAAAATATGCAAACGCATATATTCAAAATATAAAATGATGCCATGAATGCTCTTTTTCAGATTTTTTTTTTTTTTGATTATAAAAATAAAAATATTTTGCTATAAAAAAATATTTTTTGGGGCATTTCTAATAGAATCTCATTGCCATTGCCATGTCAGAGGATTGAATTTAGTTTTTTTCTTTTTTTTTTATGATATTTTGAGTTTTTTTTTTAATTTTCGCTAAAAATATCAAATGGATTGAAGTAAATTTTTAAAGGTTATATTACATCAAAGTCATAAATTTTTTGAAATGTTTCATAAAAATTCTAATTCAAAAAACAAAAAAACAACACTAAAACTAAAATTTAATATATGTACTTGGATGGAACTAATTTACAAGGAAATTGAATATTATATATCAAGAATCATATAGAAATTTCAGTTTAATTTTGAAAATATCGTTTTTTTTTTTGTTTAAGATAGTTAACATTAGATAAAACAAGTTGGCTAAGAAATCTCGCTTTTCAAAATCTCGTATCTCAAAAGCTCCCGTTTTAAAACCAAATAATTTTTTTTATTAATTAAAGGTAACCTGAAATGCACTTTTGGTTTTATTTCAATTTTACATTTGCAATACAGTCAAAATCAAGAACTTGTTTTTGGATTTTTTTTTCTTTTAAAAAGGAAATAAAGTCAAAAATATTTTTTAACTGGTAACTGGTATAAAAATTTTACCGAAAATTTTAAATCTAGTTCTCTTTTTTTAACTCTAAAATCCTTCCTAATTATTTATTTTACATAATATATATTACAACAACAAGGCATTTAATATAGCGGAGGTTCCCGCTTTCAAACCCTCGCTAAACAAGATATTAGAAGAGTGATTTTGTAAGCATTCTAAAATTCATCCTATTTATTTTTTTTGCATATATATTTAAACAACATTGCATTTAATATATTAGGAGCTGCCGGCCCTCAAGCGCCAATTGAACAAACTATTAAAAACCTGATTTTGTAACCAACTCTAAAATCTCTCCCATTAATATTTTTATGTACATACATTTCAAACACAAGGTTATTCAATATAACTGTCGCCAAATACCCGCAAAAAAATTATTGGCACCCAGATTTTGTGACCAATTCAAAAAATCTCTCTAATTTTATTTTTTACATACATATTTCATGATTGATTTTGAGAAGTTGATTTTGTAACCAGCTCTAAAATATATTTGAAAAAAAAAAAATTTCGTACTTTTTGTTTTTTCAACATTTTATTTTGAAACTTTTCGGCATTTTTTTATTCTACATTTCTTTTCCAACAAAAATACTGGCTTTTAATAATTTTTATTTTTTTTGCATTTTTACTTTTCCGCAATAGTTTTTTAAAAATTATCACGAAAAGGCAAAATTTTGAGACACAAAATTGTTAAACACGCGATTAAAAAACATTCGATTAAGAAACGCGAGATTTAAAAATGCGAGATTTTGAGACACGATATTTTAATTCGAGTGATTTCTATACGCTACCAGAATACGTTATAACGGATCAATTCTTATAAAATTAAAAATTTTATAAAAAAAAGTATTTTTTAATAAATGAAACCCAATGATTTATATTAAAAGTCAAAATTTTCATTTACTTATCAAAATTTCGAAGATGTTTTCATTTCTCTGTTCACATTATTTAGAAATATTTGAAATCAAAATGATGATAATTTTTATTTTTGGTTAGGTACATTTCGTCTTAACGCTAAATTTTGCATGTAATATATTCAATTGGAAAAAAGTTCAATACTTTAAATTTTTTATGTCATCTTCTCAATAATTTAGGTTTTAGATCAGTTTCAAACTCTTAAACTTTAAGGTTGGATCACTGAGTTATAAAAACTTTTTTTCAATGATATTAACAAAAAATCACTAATGAGTACAAATATATTAAATATATATATATATATATAAATTATATAATCATCAAATATGCTTTTAATTGGCATTAAATATTCTCGAATCCATCTTGGACTTTAGGGTTGCGCTTTGTAATATATGAACTAAAATATTTTTATTCTAAATATTGATTTATTTCAAAATTTTAGGTTTAGAAAATAGAAATTCAGCAGTGATCAAAGATTTAACCGGAAAATATTTTTTTTTTTTAAATCAAGAAAAAAAGATATGTAAACTAATAAGAATCTTTTATTTTGTTACTATTTGGCAATAAAATGAAGGAACAAATGCAAAATATAAATAGTAAAAATAGTAAATTATTTGTAAATAAAATAGTAATTCAAATAAAAAGAAGTAAAGGACACAGTTTTGCATAAATTTGTAAGATTCAAAAAATTAAATATAATAAAAATTAATCGCTAAATTTGAAAATTTAATAATAATCTTAATCTTTATTCGTGCTTATATTTGATTTTGTTAGAAGTTATTGGATATATTTCTATAACTGTAAAATAATCCATAGTTTTTATGTTAAAAATTTTAACAAGTTTATGTAAAAATAAATTTTGAAAAGGTAAAATAAAAATTATAAAATTTGTTATTAAAAGATAAAATAATTTAAACATCGTGGTGAAATAATGTGGTTTATAATCGAATGAACAAATAATATATAATAATTTGAATAATTATTTATGTCAACATAACAATTTGTTGAATTAAACTAAACAAATATTAAGTAGCATTTTGTAAAATTTTATATTCAATACTACAAATAAAACTGTAGGACAATTTAAAAAAAATTTATATAGTAAGTACATAATATTAACTTGAAAATGATAACTTTTTTTTTTATACATATTAAATAATGATCTATGTATATTGATTTAATCTAGATAGAAATAATATATGTTAATAAATAATATCATATCTTTCTTTTATGTGTCAAAATAATTTTTTTCTTTTAAACATTTTTTTTTAAATTTTAACTAAATCTTTAAATTTAGGTTTACGGTTACATTAGACAATGTTGACAGATTCATTTCTGTAATTTTTTTCTCTTCATTTTTTCTTCTCAATTCATTTCTCTAACATATAAAAAATAATAGAACATTTACATACACATAGATATAATATGTAGTATTTGTTAAACGATATATTAATTAAAATTATTGTTGAAAATTAATCGATATACATACATATATGTAAACATCGATCAAACTTTTGTAAATTTATGAAATTAACTGATAATTTTAAATAAGCAATGCCGTTATCATTTAATTAACGTCATCTGTCATATATTATTTTTTTTTTGCTAATGTTATCTTGAGTTTTAATATCAGAATCAATCTTAATAACAAAATTATTTTTAGCATGACCAATTCTAGAGTTATTAAATTTATAAATGAAAATATTGTATAAATGAATTGCCAAAGATTATTATACTTCACTTAAGGATCAGATCAGAATTAACACAATCAGCTGCAGTTAAAGTATATTTTCTATTTATTAATGAAAATGACATAAAAATAATCTTTACATAAAAATATAGTTTAATATAATACTATATTTTAAATTATAAATTAGTAATAATAGTAATAGTCTAATAATAGTTTAAATTATAAATTCTTTTCATATTAAGACTAATTAAATTTATTTAAAGATTAGTCAAATCATCTATAATGTTTGGTTTCATTAAAAAGATTCAGTAAAACAGAAAATATATTTGATGAATTCAAGAGAAAAGAATTGTTGATTTAGTTCAATGGTCCTCGATATAGTTTTGTTAAATTATTGACAACAAAACTTTTTTTAGATATTAGTTTTACACAGCATTTTATTTTATGGATTTTTAAGATAACGGGACCCCTCGTAAGTTTAAATCAATGTATGCCAAAGTTACTTTGTAACGTAATCTTTTCAAAACATATACCATAATCTTCGCATTTCGGGCTTTAAGGACTCATAGGACATTTAAGAACATGCTTTCTCATTTCAGTTTTTTTACATATCTTTTAGTCTATTGAATATAATATATATATTTAATCTTATTTAAGTAGGGTAATGATGTAAAAATTATTTTTCATGTTTGTTTCGTACAGATAGGTGTTGCCGTTGTTGATATATAACAGTTGAAAGTTAAAAGTTTTGACCAAAAAAATGTTGTTTTAAAAATGAGACATTTCAAGATTTTGCTAAAAAAAACTACCAGTAATTGTAGTTTGTAATTTTCATTATAGAGTGGAAAAGGTATGTTTCCACTCTAAAAATCACCCATACACGTACTTGGAATCTATATCTATATCAATTTTAGCATGTATTTCTAGAATAAAATGTTGTTTTTTATTTTTAGCCTTTATTTTATTTTATTTTACAAATGTTTTTTAAAATTTACAAATTATTAATTGCATAATTAGCTATCAAATACACAACAACTTAGACCGATCTGATCCGCCCATAACTTTTGTAAAATGAATGAAATATAAATCATGATCGTGCTCTATTATTTTGTAAAATATTGTATATAAACACATTCATATTTTGATTATGTGTATAATATGTGTATATTATTACACATACACATATCATATATTTTAATTAAAATTATAACCAAATTATGTTTTTTTTAGAGCCATACATATGTACATAGCATCTGATCTGATAAACAGATATATTGTTACAAATGATCTTTCAATTGAATGTTATGTTTATTTGTAGATTAGTAAAAACATATGAAATATGATTTGTATATGATTTTGGTATGAATGTATATAGAAAACATTCCTAATTTGATTCGTTTAAATAAATTAACAAGTTGTTTATTAAGTATTAATGTATTAATTTTTTATATAATTAATTAGTTGAAATTTACTAATTTTTAGCCGAATCATTTAATTTACTTTTGACAGATCATTCAATTCTAAATTTTTTGTTTATCTAATGTTTAGTGAAAACATTTAATATATTAAATGAAATCATCTAATTTATCATCTAATTTTAATTAAATGATTTTTCTAATCGATTTCTTTCTATGTAAAATTTTTTTAATATAAATAATTTTTCGGTCGGTAAAACATCGGTATATCAATATATTTATTTTTCTTCCTTATACTCTACTGGTTATTAATAATTATTTGCCTAGTTTAAGTATACTAATCTATGAATCTCATATATTGTTTTACCAACCATATAGTATTGGAGATGATAGCACTTTCATTAATTTCTATACATATTTAGAGATAACTTTAAAAAAAAATCTACTTTTCTTGCAGTAATAAACATGAAGGCAAAATTCTAACAATATTGATTTTATTATAAAAAGAAAAGTTTAGGTTCTTAAAAAATCAATATTGTGATCTTCCCTTAATATTCAAGGGAAAATTGTAAAGCATACTGATAAACTAAAAATTTTGATTTTAGAAAGAAATCTAAATTTAAGTTGGACCAAAAGAGTATATAAGAGAGAGTATAAAAAATACATTTGAATAGGTGCCTCTAAAACAGACTTCAAAATCGCTCTACAAAATGCATAACAAAATTTTGACAGGTTTGTTTTATAAACGATCACAATGTTATTTTAACGATCCCTTTACTTGCTGTGACTGATTTGTTTGTTGCATTTATTTTTTAATTCGAAAAAATAAAAAGTTACCAGCTTTAATTCAAAACTTTTTAAAGAAGAAATGAAAACGGCTTTAACTGTCCAGCCCTATGTACTTAAAATTTCTAGATGACATAGATAATATATAAGTAGATTATGAACAGTTAATTTCTGATACAAAAATCATGAATGTGCAATTATAATAATTTTTCCATGTCCAAAGAGTGCAATAATGCTAACGATTAGCTTTAGTAGGTTAAAGTCTGTAACTCTCTTAAAAGAATCTATATAATATTATTAAATTACAACTAAATGTTTCAATATTTCTGTTTTAATAATATTTTTCAACAATATTATAAACAAAAACAAGTAATGCCATCTTTAAGAATTTAATTTATTAAAATTTCAAATTGTTAGAAATATAATTTTCTAAATAAAGATCTCATATTTGATCTACAAATAGATATTAACTAGGTCTTCATTTCACTTTTCGTTTGATGTTTTATAATTGTTTGATTTTAAAATTCAAATTGATGATCAATTTTAAAATTTATAAACAGAACAGGACAAAAAAAAAAAAAGATATTTTTTACGAAATTCTTGACTTTTCTAATAGTCTCAAATACAAATATAAACTAATCGTCTTTAATTTGATTTTAAATATTAATATTAGCGATATTTTTAATCTGATACCAAAAAATTTTTCTGAAATTTTAAAATTTCGAAATAAAATGTACTTTTAAAGAGATAATTTTTATGCAATTCTAATTTCTAAAATGTTTTTTTTCTATTATATTTTAATATTTTTTCATAATTATAATTTAATGTAAATAAATGTATTTTTATAACCGATAAATTAATTTAAAATACTACTGTGAAAAATTTATCTGTATATGCCAAAAATTAAAATATTTTAATTAAATTGTTTTTTTGTTTTTTTTTTTTTTCATTCATATGGCATAACATATGTATGATAATTGAATTTGAATTTTTGATGAATATAAATATTTATTTTATTATAAATATTATATTTAATTTTTATTTTTATTTTTTAAAAATTTTAAATAATTTTAATAGACTTTTGAAAAAAAACAAAAAAAAAGAAATTAAAGCCTAAAATAAATTTTTATTGAAAAGTTTCCAATAAGTTTTACTTTTTTCTCATTACTTTAATATAAAAATAATTCAAGGCTATTTATTTGTGTGATCCATAAACTTTAATGTAATGTAAATGTAATTTTTGAAAACACAAAAAATAAAAAAAAAAATTTTATAATTTTCTAATAAACGGAAATTAGGAAAAGTATTATTTACATGAAAAAATATATGTTATTGTTATTTAAGAAATTGTGAAAAATGATCACTTTTTCGAATTGTACAAACTTGTCAAAATCATTTTAGATACGCGAAGTTCTTATTACCTATTGCATTATTACCTATTAAGGTATTTGGGTACATAATACATTTATTATGTCAGCAATTGACATTTCTATTTTTTCATTTATTTGTTTATTGCAAAATGTACAATGTTTCTCTTACTATAACTAATATTTTATTATTTTTACAGAGTTTAAACTAAAGAAAATGTTTTTTTTTTCCTGCCACATAAATGTGGACAGGAAATTACATAGCCTTTGCTGTTCAGGCATGGCTGTACATGTTATAGGAATAACTCTTACGACGTGTGTGGTATTTGAACTCACACTACCTCGGTGTTTACAGCGTATTTTATACCCTTTTACCCACTAGGCTACAGAGGCCCCCGAAAATGTTGTCTTTAAAGGTAAAACATTTACAAATTATGAAATTACTAGATATTTAGAACTACATTATTTACAAGGAAAAAGGTGAAAGGTAAAAACTAGACCTAAAACTATACTAATAACTACTGTGAGTGGTCAATCTAATAAATTTTTGAAGGCAACAATCTTTAAAAAAAATTGTCAAATATTTAAAATCAATCAAAAATCAATCAATCATCAATCTAAATCAAATTTATGGATTCAAATTTGTGCAGAAAGTAAGGCAAATATATGCGGCAAACCTACTATAGCAAACTTTGAAGTGCCGTTATGATGAAGCAAAGTTTACTGTTATTATTCTAATAATTTCAGTGCTTAATACGCAAATTTAGGGTAAGTTTACATGGGATGCATGCATTCGGATGCCAAAATATGATTGGTTGAAAATATATATCGTATTCATAACATGCTTTCCCTTTCGCATATTTTAGATGCAAAATTTTTTGCATCCTCTATAAGAAGTATACAAGATGCAAATTTATTTTAACGTCAAATACAGAAATAAAATCAAACGTCAAAAATTTTAAACGTTAAATATTTTGAAATATTTTGAAAATGGATATAATTTTAATAATTAATTTTATTATAATATTTTATTAATTAATTTTATATGTGTATTAAATAAGTAATATTTATAATATTAATTAAAATTTTTCCTTACATAAAATAATAATTTTCTCTTGTTTAACCATTTTGTATTTTGTAAATAAAAAATGTTTTTATCAAATGTTAAAACAATATACACATACTAGCCTACAAGGTACTTTCAAATAGAACTTTCAAAATAAAAATGTCGCCGTTTTGCAGTTCACGAATGAGCGAGCAATAATGGATGCAAAATATTCGTTAATATTACTGAAGAATACACGAATTGTAACTGAAATAATTTTTGCATCTGTTGAACTTACAATTTTTCACTATGTGGACTTACCCTTAATATAACCTTTTTCATAAAATTTGTGCCAATGTAAACTTGGACACGTCGTAAAATATTTTCAAGTTACATTGATATTTTAAAATTTGAATTGAGAATATTTAATATTAAATTAAAAGCTTAAAATTATGACAACAATTGAATTTAGGAGGCAAATTGAAATTAAAAAATTGAAATTTTTATTATTGTTTTTTAAATACTTATAAATATTAGAAATGAAATTGATTGTTGACGCGACAGAAGTCTCGATGTACTAAATAACTTGAAAGAATGAAGCGTCTTTGTCAATAGTTGAGTTGAAATTTATATTTTTATAAAAAAATTGATGCGTATATTCATAAAGACATATTATTGCTTCTAACCATTTTTAGTATATGTATATGCATATAATATGTTTATAATATGTTATAATATGTATATGTTTTGAAATTCTTGTCTGGTCGCAAAAATTTAATTTATTAAATGTATAGATTTCTGAAAAGATTAGTCAACCGGATAACAAACTTATTAAAATGGAGAAAATCGAACCAAATCAATCTGTAGAATAATAACCTTAATAAAAAAAAAACTACATTTTGAAATTTCGTTAAGAAAATTTTTTTTTTTTAAATTTTCATCAAAAGAATTGAATTTATTTTTTGTATTTTAAAATAAAAATCATTGGTATAAAGAAAAAAAATTTGTTTGCAAATGATAAAATAAATTATCAATGGAAATACCTGTTTGAAATTGATTTATTTATTTTAAATATTTTTTTAATCTTTACCATTTAATTTAATTAAGCGAAAACAAATTCATCTTTTTAATTTTTTTTTTTTTTTTCGTAAAAAAATTTCAAGACACACGTAGGTACTTATGTTTTTTTTTTTTAAGTTTATTATTTTATACTTTAGAATTGTTTGTAAAAAATTTTTAAAAATATTTTAAGAGTAATATTATTATAAGACTTTTTATTGATTTTTAAATTTTTTAAATTCAAATATAATTAAAATTAGAATTCTTAAAGCTGAAATAAATAATTTACCATTTATTGTTTAATAATTTAGGAAGGAAGGTATACGTAGTAATTGTATTATAATATGATGTGGGTAGTGTGATGTACCATATATGTCAGTATGCTGCATGACTATAAACATGACATTTTATATAATGACAGTTAATCAATTACATGATAGTTACATGTTGATATTTAAATTTTTTTACTTATTTATGGTTTTGATCAACCAATTAAATAAATTCTAGATTACATAATATTATAGGCAATTAGTTTTGTAACCCGTCATAAATGACGGAAGTCAAAATAAATCTTATTCCAAATTTATAGAAAAACCTATAGAATGAGAAAAATGATTACAAATAAAGATTTTACAAAATTTTCCATTTTGAAAAAAATTTTTTATAACAATATTTTTTCAATATCGTTTTCATAAATTTAAAAAAATATTAAAATAAAAAAATTTTCATTTCAATTGACTGGGGAATCAAATCTCTGCATTTATATTTTGTTTACGGTTTGAATTGAAATGGTTTGTGTGTATGTTTTTAAAAAGAAAATTCTATGCGGTAGTATTTTTATGCACAAATTTAATTAACATATTAACGATATCGCAGTCTTTTTTAAGAAAATATTAAAATATTTCGACTGCATTCAGCCAGATAAATCATTAAATTTCATCATCAATCAATAAATCATTAAATTTCATTATCATCATCAATCATCAAAAATAATATTTATTTTATAATCATTAAAAAAAATTTATAATTTAAAAAGTGTATAATTTTTCAAAAAGTTTTAAGTTTGAATTGCATCTATTTAGAAATCGAAGTTTTACAGACTACACCAGCTGTAATTAAAAGAGGAATAGCTTAACACTTAAAATTGAATGCATGTTTATTTTATTTCATTATGTATTATGTAATATTAAGAGAATCTATTTTGAAGATGATAGATAATTTATTGTTGTTTAGATGTACATAAATACAAAAACTCGTGCTAAAAAATTTACAAAAAAAAACATCTCAAATTAATTTTTTTAATTTAATGTAAAAAAAAATATATATATAAAAAAAATTGCAGTCATCTTTGAACCTGATACCACAAATTTACCTGTCATTGCCTTACACTTACTACACTATACTCTATTTTTAATTTACGTAGTTGTAGTTGAAAATCAAAAAAAGCTTCTGACAGATATATGACGACCTTTTTATATGTATGTTTATTATAATTGAACGAAGGCGACTTTTTAAACTAAAGAATAACATATAAAATGATAGAATGTATTTTTATGAGGTGATTAAAAATAAATTCAGCTGAAGAGCTACTGATTACTATAACTATATATATAATTTGAAAGTATTCAAGCCCTTAACAAAATGTAAATAAATTTTTTAAAAGACTTTGGTTATAAGCAATTGAAGGCAATCTAAAGAGAAAATAAATACATAATGCATTTATTGTCTTTCCTTATATTGTGCATTCTTCAAATTAGTATTCATTTTAATGTACTGAACTAATTTTAAGACAGATGAAATATAATAGTATGTGTTTCAATTATTTGGGTATGGAAATATACCTATTAATATCTCCACAAAAAGCGAAGCAGTTGTTAGATATGCCGATTGGTAACGTCAAAACTTTTATTTCCTTTAAATTAAAGGGTCTATTATATAATCTTTCTCTTTATATTTATATCAAAACAAACAACAAATTTATTTTTTCCAATGTAATTTTAAAATTTAAGTGTTATTATGTACAACTTTATAGTTTTAATTGCAATTTTTCAAATATTTATGCAAAAATAAATAAAAAGTTACTCAACTAAATTTAATTTTAATTATAATAGGTATATAAAAAAAATAAATATGTATGTAAATTACTGAAAAACAAATAAAATAAAATTCTTCAATTTTTTAACATATTTTAAATTCAATTAGCAATTATTATACTTTAATAATTTACTTCTAATAGTATGATGTAAATAATATATCCATATAAATATTTACCATGTCAATATATTTACTATTTTTTTTTTTGTCTTAATTTTTTCTTTTTATTATTGAAAAATAAAAGTTTATCTTTTAGCTCTTTTATATATTTTATTTAAAGTTTTATATACAGATATTTATAAAACTTTAAGTAAAATAAATATTATATATAAATTATTTATATATTATTATTTTTTTCATAATATATTAAATATATATATATATATGTATAACTATTTTAACTTATAACTATAATAAATATTTCATAAGAAAAACAATATTTTGAAAATTTTCATGATCGTTTCATATATATGAAAATACTGTCACTGAACAAGATAGTATACACCCACCCATACTACTACTTCATTTTTACTTTCATATTTTTTTTGTTTTTCTTTCTTTTGTTTTATTTTGAATTAAATTGAATTTTATGTTAAATTTTTTGTTATATGATTTTGAATTAAATTTAAGTTGAAGGGAAATTACATGATTTCCTTTTCATTTAAGTTTTTTTACGTAATTTTTGGTTATTGTTTGTAATTTTTGTACTAAACAGGTTTATTAATTAATATTAAAAATTAATTTTTATGTAACAATTTTTTTAATAAGATTTATCAAAATTTGTTTGTTGTTGAACATATTGAATTGTTGTGCCATCTATTGAATAAATCATTAACTGACAATCAATCAATTAACAATTAATCATTGATATAGTTTTTATTTATTTTTTTATTATTTTATTTATTTTTTTTATTATTAACGAAATCTGAGATAAAGCGTTAGTAATCACTAGTCTCAAAGAACTTCGTAGTGTACCTTTAAAACGCAGATGAAGTTATTTAACAAGAATTGATGTCAAGTTTCCTTAAATTAGATGATTGACGATTCCCTTAACTAAATGATATCACTGTGATGGAAAATAACTTTTTATTCCTTTAATAAATTAGATATTTATTTTGTGGATTTCGGGGTTTTTTTTTTTTTGGTTTTGTAAAAAAAATTCAAGTACTTACCTTTCATGTTAAGTTACCTGTTAGAAATCAACTTATAATGGTAGATTGACGCAGGATATGTAATTCTATTTTTTATTTCTTTTTTTTTCCGCTGTTTCCGCCCAAATAACTTCAAATTGTTTCTTTTAGGTATTTTTAGCACATTAGCACATTTGTAAGTTTTAGATGTTTTTAGTGAAATGTTTTTTTTTTTTAAAAAAAGAATACGAATAACTTTTCTGATTTACTGCATACAAAAGCATATAATTACTGTAAAGAAAAAAATGTGCATATGCATTTTATACATAATATAAATTATTTTCAAAACAATTATTTTAAATCAATATATTATGATTATATGATATTTTGTACTATATGTATAACATAAAAGTCAAAATAAATAGTGAATTTTTCATAAAAATATTATATATAATAATTACAAATATAATCATCATTATCAAAACGTTGATGATAATGATGATTATATTTGTAATGATAATCACTATAATTTTTTTTTGTCAAGTACGTATTTGAATCTAAATTTTTTCATTGTTCATTTCACTTTACAATTTAATTTCTAAAAGTTTGTATCTAGGTATAAATATAAATATATATAATATAAATATATTATGTAAGTCTATTGGTTAAAATATTATAAATATTGGAATTTATATAATATCTGTATATAATATATAAACATTCTTCAAAAACTTTTTTTTTCCCATTAAATCTGCATAAATTTATCATCTGCATACTAATATTCTCAAATAAAAGAACACATACTTTCTTTATTGCATACTTACATAATATATACATACAAATTTGTATAAATATGGAACTGTATAAATATATAGACAATTAAAATATACGTATATATAATAAATGCATTATATACATAATACATTATTAACTTGTCTATGTTTACAATTTGAACTTAACTTCTACCAATTTACCAATTAAAGTAAATAGAAAAAGAAAAAGAAGAAAATTTACATAAATTGCAGGAAAAAAGTATTTTTTTTTCTAAGTAAGTATCTAAGAAAAACAACAAATAAAAAGGAAATATTTTAACAGGAGTAAAAATTTTTACAATTGCATAAAATGTGAATACATAAGACAAAGTTATAGTAAGAACATTTTAATTTTTATTTTTTTGGTTTAAAAAAAAAAAAAAAACATTTTTTTTTTCTTAATTCATTAAAAGTAGTAAATGTAAGAAAAAAAATAAAAAATCTGAACAAGTACCGTAATAACTTAGGTTTTCTTTTGTCTTAAGCTGAACGAAATAAAAACAAAAATTACAAAAAAAATCTAAGAAAACTTCAAGTTTTCCAAATAAAAATTCTGCAATAAGGGACAAAATTAAAACATTATTTTCATTAGTTAGGGTAATAATTATACGAAAAAATAATAACGCCTGTTGCTTTATAAGTATACAAAACAGTTCTTACAATTTGTAAAAAGGAGGTTAGTAAAGCTTAAAGAACGTATAGATACCTTTCTAAAAGAATAGATGTGACAGTAAACTATAGGTTGACTTACACATGTCACTTTAATAGTGTTACATTAAATTCAAACTTACAAAGTTACATTAAATTAAAATAACAGGCTTGAAGGATAATAATGACAAAAAGAAGAAATTAATATATAAGTGAAAATTCCTTTAAGGTAACGTAAGGATCGTAAAAGCTATTTTGAAAAATAATTTCAAATAATAATCAGGGCCGGTCTAGATACACTATATTATACGAACAAAATATTTGATACATAACATATAATTAGTTATATAAAACATAACATAGTTATATCTCAGTTTAAATTTTTATTTTATATATGAGTCCTTACTACAAGTTGTCAAACTGTTATAATTCTAGGATAAAAATTTAAACATTTTTTAGTTAAAAATATATACTCGTACATTATTTTATAGATTGGAAAATCTACATATATATTTTTTTTTTGTTTCAAACTTTTAACCTACATTGTGTTTATTTTTATATAAATATAACAATGATTATAGCATAGAAATAACAGTTATAATCAAAAAAAACAAAAAAAAAAAGAAGAAAAAATTAATATATAAAAATGCAGAATAAAACCAAAGAACAAGAGACAATCTGTTTGTTTTCTTTTTCTTTATTTCCTATTTCCTTTCTGTTTTTATTATTTCTTAATTTGACTACCTTTTTTTTTGTCTTATTCCTTATTGCTTTCCTTACTACTACTTTTTGTTTTATTTTTATATTTTTTTTTTATGTTTTTTGTTCTTTTCTTTTGTTTTTTTTTTTTTTGTTCTTGTTATTAATAATGAAACCCTTCCTTTTAATTTAAAATCGATTCCTTGTTATCTAAATTAGTTTTCTGTCTAATGCATTTTTTTTATGTTTTTTTTTTCTTTCCGTCTTATGAAAATTTGCATAATATATAAAGTAATATATATGTAAATTTATACATATTCTTGTGTACCTATACTTATACATATATATATGCATACATTTAATAAATATGTATAGAATAAGTTAAAAAAAAAAATAAGAACAGTTTACAAGATCACAGTTTTTAAAGAAAAACTGTAACTAAAGAACTTAAGTTTAAATATTGTTTTTAGTTTTGAAAAAAAACATTTTAATGAACAAGATGGTGGATGTTGGAAAAAGTGGTAGTAAAATCTTTATTAAAATAGATATAATGACACATGCTCAAGTAATGAAATCTCGTATAATAGAACTAAAAAATTTTAAAAAGGTATTCGATTGGTAATACATTTATTTTTAATTTGCCGTACACGAAAATCAAGTATAAGTAAATTCTTTTTCTTAACAGTAATTAAACCAGCTTTTAATTGATAATTGAAAGACAATTGAATTAAATTGAATTGAATTGAAAAAAAAAAAATTTTAAATTTGAATTGAAAAAAAAAAATAGAAAAAAAAATTATTTTGTTAACAATAAAATTAAAACCATGTGGATGGGGTAAAAAAATATTTAAATATAATTTTATTTATTATTTTGTTCTTAAAATTTAAAATATCTTAAAGAACCGATTCCATATTTCATCTTATCGATTTAAATATTATTTACACTTTAAAGCATATATCATTAGCATCTTAGATAAAAGTATAAAATAAAATTACAAAACTTTTAACGTTTATGCTAAATATTTTTGAAATATAAAATAATAATGTTTGTAGTTTATTAGTAAAATTTTTTTAATAGCAATTATAGGGTAATTATGGTAGTGGTTGAGTTTAATATAAACATTATTGAATTTACTTTGGCTTGTCAATTGAATATTTTTTATTTTTAAAAATATTATCGAAAGGAAAATTTTGTCCAAAATCTTCGCACATTAATAAAATTGTTTAAAATTTATTATGTTATATTGATAGACAATTTAAACATAGTCAGTTTTAGGTTTGCATACACTGTATAAGTATCGATTGGAAAACTATTCATAGATTCATGAAAACTTGTGGACTATAATCAAAATATATGCAATCCAATAATAAGAAATAAATATTAAAATTAATATCTGTCTATTGTTACTTTTTGAAATTATCGTATCACAACCTTAATTATATTTTAATTTGAATAAAATTCATATATTAATGAAATATAATATAATCCTATTATTTATAGAATAGAAACTTTCGAATTTGAAAACACATTTAGCATATTTCTGCTTTTAAGGTATTCTTTCATTTCGTACCGAAGTAATAGAAACACTTTCACTATTAGCCCATTTATCTGTTAATTATCTTAATTTATTTGATCTTAAAAAAAAAAAAAACTTTATAAATCAATTTAAAACTCTTGTTAATATTACTGGAAATAATTTTACTGTACTTTATACTTTTGTTCGTAGACATTTTCATATTTACTTTATATTTTATATTACACTTTAACCAAACTTACACTGTATTATATTATCTGGAATTCAAACTATCATATATAATTGGTTTTTAATAATGTTTAAAGTTTGTATTAGATTTACAATATTCTTTTGTAATATCGTTAAGTAATATTTTGCCATATCATAAATAATAGATTCTTTTCATCAGTATTATAAACTTAATATTAAATTTTTATACTATATGACTGTTTTATTTAAGAAACTATGCATAAACACGTTAACTTTTTACAAACAGTTAAAAAAAGGAAAAAAATTAAAAATTAAACAAAACTAACAGAAAAGAAAAATATATAAAAGAGTACGAACACCGTTCAACAGATTAACAGTTAAAAAAAGGAGCATCAATGTTTTTCATTTTTATTTTTATTTTTCTTCACATTTGACCCGATATACGAAATTCAGAGCACAACAAATAACAAAAGAAACAACTAACAAATAAAAAAAAAAAAAACAAAACAAAAAACAAAGCAAACAACGGTAAATATCTAAATATTCATCAAAGAAATAACGGCACCAGGAAAAGAAAAAACTTCTACAAAAAAAAAACCATAAAACAAAAAGTGGAAAATAGAATAAATTATCAAGTTTTCCAATATACTCTTAAATTTGGTATATCTTTTTGATTCTCGCAATACTCGTTCAGTTTTCAGAGTAGTTTTGTTTTTTTTTTAAAGAGAGAAAAGAATAAATACATAATTAGGAAATAAATTTTTCGAGACTTGAAAATATAATTTATGTTTTTTTTTATTTGTTTCTATATTATGAAATAACTATATAATTTTATATATTTGAATGTGTGTATCAATGTATATACATACATATATATAACCGGTATAATTGAATTTTCTTATGTTTAATAACTTATATATTTATATTTGTATCTAAGTAAGGATATAAAGTATGTAATGAATTTTCTTTGCAAGTTCTTTAAAGTACATGTGAAAAAGGTACCAATTGGTGTAATTATATGTGTTAGAATGAGATAAAAAAAAAAACAAATAAATAAAATCAAGAAAATTCTTAGCATGAGCATCTATATACAAACATATTATTTAATATAGATTTTTGAAAATTTACAGATAAGATACATTATTTGTATATAAAATGTGGGTTAAAAATTTTTAAAGCTGCTCTATAAAATGTACTAGAGCATAATGTGAACTATATAAATATTGAGTAGTAACATTTTTTATATATTTTTTTTTTTTAATAATTTTTATATTAAATTTTTATGAATGAAAAATAATTTAAGTGATGAATATCTTTTAAAGACTATACTTGAAAATAAAAATATAAACTTAGACAGAATTAAAAAAAGAATTCAATCTGAAGAATTTAATCTGATATTTTCTGTCTAGATTTTTATTTTAAAGTGCTCTTATTGTTTTTTTATTTGGAATCTGAAGTTTGTGTGGAAGTGTGAATGTAACAATTAAGATGGTAACTTTAATTGAAAGAACTTTATTTTTAAATAGACATAGAAATAGAAAGAAAAACAAGGAATTGGGTAATAGAAGAAGAAAATGCCTAAGAAAAAATAAAGAGAATAAGACATGACCTTAAAAATAACCAATTTATTTTTGATGTATCTTTTCTCACTACAACAATATTGAGTTAATGTTCAATCAATAATACAAGGCCACGATTTTGATTTAGAGTGTATTGGTTATTCATAAAGAATTTTTAAAGAAAGTTTGTTTATTTTTTTTTTTCTAAAGATGGTATTTTTATATGATGGAAATTGATATTAATACTATGGAAAATATAAACGGTACTTTTATATAATTTTTTCTTTATAATAGGTATGAGTACAGTACGAAGTCCATGATTTATCTCACTTCTAATAAAATTCTAATTCTAGAAAACTGTATTTTTAGTAAACTCTATTTGTTTATAAATTGTCAAGTTGAAGGACCATTTAGAACTGTAGGAAGATAATTTACACAGAAGAAAATAAATTTATTTTAAAATATTGTAATTTATTTAACTACAACAACTGTACTAGGTTTAATATCTCAGAAAATGTAAAAGATCTATAAAGGTATATGAACGAAAGATAGATTCTTACTATTCTATAAAATAAAATCATTTTATGACCAAGTCTAAGATAAACAAAAAAATGTTTATAGAAAGATATAAAAAGAAAGGAATTCAAATTTTTTAAAATATTTAATAAAAAATTCTAAATAGAGAGATTTAAGATCACCTTTTGCAATTAAAATAGAATAGGCTGAAAATAAGTCTGTTAGATTGTAAAAAAAATCGTTGACTAGATAAAAATGATAAAAATTAAAGTTCTAATTAGTTATAAGTAGTAATTAAAAGTTAAGCTGAATTAAAAATGAATGGTAATTTTTTAAATGTTAGTTTATATATTAACTTTTCCAAATTTCATTATGATATCGCATCAAAAATTGAAAAACTTGATGTTTGGAATAACACTAACAATTTTAATACTAATCCTATCCTATAATACATATCCTTTTGTTAAAAAATATTAATATATCTTTAATTTATTTTGGTAAAATATTAAAAGAAATGTTATATTACTTTTTGTTTGCAAATTTGATATTTTCCTATAAGTATGCAATTTTAGCATATTATCAATATTCAAGTTTTTCATTTTCATTATTCAGAAGCCTTGGTGACCTTAGCCATTGGTGAACATCTCTTATTAACCGAAGGACTTGCAGGAAAAGTTTTTTTCTTAACAAAGCGTTATTATTATCTATAACAACATTAGTAGCCGTTGTTTCAGGATTGTATTGTATATCCTATATGATTTATAATATTAGTATTCATTAGTGTCTATTATATTACAGCCTGGGCAACATTAATAATGGAGATAACTTAAAATATTTTATAAGTATAAAGATACACTAATTAGGAAAAGATATTGGTGGTTAAATACATCATCACATATTAATGCAAATAGAACGATTGAGCTTACTAACCCCAGCTATATTGCATCTAGTTAGGCTAAGTTAAGTTAGATATTTTATTGAAAAAAAAAAATAAATTGCATTGGTTTTTTGCTTTTGAAAATCACAAAAACTGGATTAAGCTTTTAAAAATAATTTTAGTTATTTGAAAAAATGTTATGAAATGTTTTTGAATGTTAAATTAAATAACATGATACAAAGTTTGTATTTTTAATTATTTCTCTGGCTTAAGTTAAAATAAAATATTATTGAACATAATAACGTTAAATCAAAAAAATATAGAAACTAAAGCATTCGCTTTCAATATTTTTTTTTATATTTTATGAATATATTTTTAATTCTTCAATATAATAAACTTGTAATTACTTTTGCGACACCTTATTTAGAGAATTATATATATTCTTCCTCAGTGGTTTCAGGGGTTCAAATGAACCACTATGGGAATCAATGGTTTAGCGCATTCGAATCGAAATTCCAAATTAATCATTGATTGGTTGACCGTCGGTTTGACAGCATCGTTTAAGAAAATATTATTTACTTATTGCTAATTAAAAATTTACACAAATATATCTCAATAGTTCTTTAAGTTCGATATCTTAAATTTTCTTAAAAGATGATTAAATTTTATATAAATAGCATATATATTATATTTGTTTGGGTATCCTAGTGTTGATACAGTCTACTTACTTTACATTCTTCCTTATTTTTTCATAACTTTACTCTATATCCTTAAATTCAAATTAAAATTGTTTTCTTAAAATCTTGATTTTATATATTGAAATGATTTCAAAAATTAAAAAAAATTATTTTTACCTATACTTTAAAAATTTCAAAAATTGGTAATTTAAAATTTTAATCTTTCATTGGCTTCCTTCCTTGTTTCTCATTTGCTCAGCTGTCCAAAATATATAAATTTTTATTAATTTCCTTAATGTGCAAATATATACATATTATTAGGTACATATTATAATATACATGTATGTATGTATGAAAGTGTATTTATGTTTATTGTGTAAATCTACTTTAAAACGTATGATAAAAAGCTCGGTTTCATTGTTATTTTTCTTTTTCTTTTGTGATAAGAAAAAGCTTTCCTTTTAAATAAAATAAACAATTTAATTATACGCTCAGTTGATGGAAAACGCATGTCCTGGAATGAGAGCAATTCATGACTTTTTTATTTTATTATTCTCTTAAAATCTTAACCTAGGCATTTTGTAACAAATATCCAGTTTTTTGTTTTTTTTTTTTTGTTTTCCAGAAATAATAACAATTATAATAATAACCTATTTTAAGTTAGGTTAGGATTACAAATATCTATATAGAAACATATATGTATATATTTAAATAATATTGCATATTGTTAGGGTTTTTAATTTTTGGTTTTAATCTTTGAAATTTATGAACCATTTTTTTTTTGTTCTCATATTTTTTTGAACCTAAAGAAAAATACAACTGTTTAACAAAATGGGAAATTTAATAACCGCCGTGCTTAGTTTATTTATTTATTTTTTTTTCTACTTTTTAAATTTTTAAAGAATAGAACACAACTGTGACTTTCTGGATTTTTATTTCCATTTCTGTTTTTTATTCTTCATTTTTTTTTTATACGTATGTGTGTATCTTTATATATGTTTGTTTGTATGTAAATTATTTATGTAGATATATGTATGTAAAGTAGAATTTTATGTTAAGGAAAGAAAAAAAAAACTTTTAAGTTAAGTAAAAGAAGAAAAATTTATTTTATTTTTATTTTATTTTTATTTTGTTGTTGTTGTGCGCCTTTTTTTTCGGAGTTCCAATATTTTGTGTTGTTTGTTCGTTATTCGGATAGTATTCTCTGGACCATCGTATGGTTCAAACGTGTTTCGGTGATGGTTTACGGTAATTTTTTTTATCGTATTTAAACGTATCGTATATTTTTGTGTGTTTGTCACGTAAAAAATATTTATATAAAAAAAAAAAAATTAAATAAAAAATTTGAATTGAATTGAATTGAACGAAAAAAAAAAATATTTATTGTATATTTAAAATAAAAAATTAAGAAAGTTATTTCTGAATTATTTTGCACAGTACTAAATTAAAAAAAAAAACAAAATAAAATATAATTTAAAAAAAATTGAAAAAAGGAGAAACAAATTAATATTATCTATATTTAATTTTTTCTTCTTAATTATATATATATACATATATATATATATTACATATTTATAAATATTTTCAAATCGTGTTTAAATAGTTTTTTTGCCATTAGAAAAATAAAAAAAGTAAAAATATAAAATATTTAATTTTTTATATCTGTATTTGTGTATTATAAAAAAGGAGTATTAACCTAGTGTTCGCAAAAACTAAATTAAATAAAAGAAAAAAAAAAACAAAAAAAAAATTAAGAATAAAAATATTAAAGTTAAAATTGTGTATTTTCGTATTTATTGTCACATTTTTTTTCTTTCATTGTCGTCGTTGTTTTTTTGTGTGTTGTTGTGTTATTCACACCATTGATCAAAAACAAAAAAAAAAAAAACAAAAACAAAACTTCTTTTGTAGAACCTATCATGTATTGTCGTCAAAGATAAGGTGTCTTCTATTAAAATGGAATGGGGTAGAATAAAAAAAAAACACTAACAATAATAAAAATAAAACAAAAACCAAAAAAAAAAAAAAAAAATGGAAAATGAAAAAAAATGTATAAAAATGAATTCATATTGCGTGATTTTTATTTTTATGTTTGTGAATTAATATGATTATGTGCGAGTTTTTGCCGCCCTCTTCACACCTTGTAAGTCAAACAAAAAAACAAAAACTTAAAATAGAATTATCCTTTTTTTATAAAAAAAAAAAAAAATAAAAATATTTATATTGGTAGTGTGTACAGAATATACAGTTTTCCAAAAAAAAAAAAATCAGTGTTTTTTTCTTTTTTTTTTATTGAAATATTTGTTATGGTTATTGAGGTATTCTTAGGGGGTGTTGGGTGACCTAAAAGTTGAAGAGAATTTGAAAAGGAAATAAAACGCATTATGGGTTCATCTTTTTACCTTGAATCTTCTTCTGTTTTTTTTTGTTTCTTATTCATAAAACAAATAAACTAACATTCAATGTCTTATAATATAGAATTTAACTGTAAAATATTGAAAGAAAATAACCAAAAAAAAAAATCAAACAAAAAAAAAAAAATAAAATAAAAAAAAGGGATATATGATTTTTATACTAGTAATATAAAGAAAATTATATTTTTTATTAAAAATATTAGAATTTCGTGTTAATCGTAAATATCAATATGTGTTATATTAACGTATACATATATATATATATATTGTCATATGTTTGTGCATACTTATTTATTTATTTATACATATATATATATGTATATATAATATAAAATCCATTATATATATAATAAAAAAATTGTAATAATAAAAATGGAACAGAAATGATATTAAATTAAAATATACATATATATATATATATATATATCTATGCATATACATTAAATGTAATAGGAAAATATTCCTTATTTCCATGAATTTATATTTTTGGTTTAATGGCAGTTCAGTTCAGTTCAGTTATATTTCTTTAGTATTATTGCTATTTTTCTTTGTAATTTTGATTTTTTTTTTCTTCTTATACGTTTCCATTCTGTTTATTTTTTTTTTTTTTCAAATAGTGTCTTTTTTTTTTTTCATTTCATGATTTGGTTGGGCTTTTGTCGTCTTTAATTCGGATATGTATTTTCCGTGCAAATCATTGTGTTTTTTTTTTCTGCAAGACTTTTCTATTTTTTTAAATATTATTTTATAAAAAATATTTTTTATTTAAGAGAATTTATTTTTAGTTTTTGCTTTTTTTTTTGCTTTTCACCTACTTTTTTTGCGGTTAAAAACCTAAATTTCATTTTATAAGATAATATGGTTACAATATAAATAATAATAAAAATGACAAAAAAATTGGGAATTATTCTATTTTTTTTTTTTTTTGCGAAAATCGAAAAAAAACAATTTTCTAAGAAAAAATTTGATTTATATTATTATTAAAATATAAATAAAAGATGATTTAGGATTAATTGGATTAATTGTGTTAATCCAATTTCCAAGGAAAAAAAAAAAAAATATTAAAAAATTAATAAAAATCAGGGGGAAAAAATAAAAAGAGAAGAAAAAAAAATTAAATAAAAAGAAAATTTGTATTCAATTAATTATAATTTTTTATATACTTTTTAAATTTAAATTATTGCAGTATTTGACTGTGATATTTCATTTTTTATGCTAACATTGAGACAAATTTACTAAAAACGGATTATATTTTAATATATACGAGTACAACGTTTGAAATCAATAATTAATTACTGTATCATTTTTCATATTCGTAATATAATATAATATATTTATATATATTTATATAATATAATAAATTCATAAGATTTATTTATTTATTTTTTTATGATTAAAAAATGCCTAAAGAGATTTCTTCCATATTTTAAAAATGTACATTAAAAACCTAATTCATAACATTTATAAGTTTTTCAGCAAAAAAAAAAATTTTAAATTATATTTAAACAATGAATATTTTTGTTATTTCTTTCGTAAGTTTAATTTAAAATTATTTTGTAGATCGTTATATAGTTGAAAGGACATCAATGCATCGTGGTAGATACATTGTCCATTATTTTGTTCTTTTTCGGTTAAAATAAATTAAAATTTGACTTCTAAAATAATTGATGTCCGTTTCGATTATATTGAATGGGTGCACTTTTTGATGGCTCATATCGTGAATATGGAAAAATAATTGCGTTAAATATATCTGTTATTAAAACAAATATATTCAATTTTAAAATTTTTAATCGTTAAGTTTTAAGTACTCCGAAAAATAAATACAATAAATAAAATTACAAGATTCTGTAGTATGAATTGAGAAAAAAAAAATGTATGTATTATTTTGCAAGATATGGAAGTTGTTCTTTTGTTATCAGGAATTTAAAAACCAAATTTTTTAATACTCGATATTAAAATGCTGTAATTTAAAATTAAATTTCAACAAAAAAATTTTAAATGTTGTTAAGTGGTTTTTTTTTGGTTTTTCCATATTCCATAAAAATGATATCTTTAGGGCCTCGGTGGCCTAGTGGGTAAGAGCATATAAAATACACTGTAAACACCGAGGAAATGTGGGCTCATATCCCACACACGCCGTAAGAGTTATTTCCCCTTACGAACAGGAACACGCCTGAACAGGAAAGGCTGTGTACTTTATTGTCCACATTTATGTGACAGAGAAATGCATTGAAAAAAAAGTGATATCTTTTGAGAACGATTAATTATTGATCATAATCAAATTGTTAAAGTAAAACTGTGGAACATTTCATTAATCTCAAAATAAAATTTTATATCTTGAAATTAAACTAGGATAAAAATAATGTAAAAATTAAGTTTTAACCATAAAAAAGTGCCGATTCTTAGTCCAAAATGTAACATCCCATAATCTGAATAAAACATTCATCAATTTAAGGCAGTAAAGTATTCAAATAATAGAATAATTGAATTATACATAAATAGTCACCATTACTTCTAATTAAGTTTTTCAAATGAAAATATGAGTTTTGATTTTTTGTTTTAATTTAATTGTTGAGAGATTTTGATTATTGATTCATTACAAAATTATATTGATTAAGGTTAAATCAACAGTTTAATTGCTTTTTGTTTTTTTTTTTGGGACAACAGAAATTAGTTTTTTTTTTGTAATTTGTTAAATTTTTTTCTAGAAAATTGGCCAATTTTTTTTAATTTAAAAATAGAAATGGTCAATATTGTATATTTAAACTTTTGCTGTGTTATTTAAAACAAAAAAAAAAAAAAACCGGATGTGACTTTGTTTTACAAAATAATAACACATTATACTTTTTTTTTAAATTTGTAATTGGCATCTAAATGTGGCATAGGGCATATTATTTTAGTCGGCACATTTATTTTAGGTTACTAATTCCATTTAGTTTCGATTGTTCCACAATAACACCACCCCTTGTTTAGAATACCATATATGATACAATATTTATTTTTAATTTTTACCTTTTATAATAAATATTCATTATTTTTAACTTCATTTATTTTTTTTTGTTTTATTTTTTTTCTGTCGAAATTATAGGCTTAGCAGAAAAAAAAATGTATTAAAAAAAAACAAAAAAAAAAATAAACCATATAAAAAAGGATAACAAAATACCAAAAACATAAAAAAAAAAAACAAAAATTTCAAAGAATAAATAATTACAAGTTACAAAATAAAAATTAGAAATAACTAAAAATTTCCTCAATCTCAAAAAACAAGGCATAAAATTAAAGTGAAAAAAAAAAAAATAAAAACAAAAAAATACAAATACAATTTCAAAATACTTGTATTAAAAATTATTAAAAGTTTTGTTTATTTATTTTCTTTTTTTTCATCTTTTTTTATTCTGTTTTCTCCGTTTCTGTTTTTCATTAATTTATTTTCGGTATTTTTTCGGTTCCTTAATTCATTTTTAATAAAATAAAAAAATAAAAATAAACATAATAACCACAAAAAAAAAAAAAAAAAAAAACAATAAATAAAATAAAGAAAAAAATTAAAAGAAAAACAAGAGTAATTTTTCCACCTTTTATTGTGTACATTTTGATTTTACATTACATATAACAGCATAACAATTATTTTGTCATTACATTTTTGATATTTTTTTTTGTATCGTTATTTTGTGCCAGTTCCAGCCAGTGCAAAATATTTCTTTCTCTTCCTAATGTAATTTAAAAATTATAAAACAGATTTTTGCCAAAGGTCCTTGATATAAGCGTATAATTATTGTAATTAAAATCAAAAAAAAAAAAAAAACGTCAAGTAAAACAAAACATAAAATAACCAAAAAAAAAAAAAAAAGGATCTGAAAAAAGTATCATATGACATAGAAAAAAGCACATGTGTTAAATGTACAAAAAATAAAAAAAAAAAAAACAGAATAAAACAAAAAAATAAAATTATTGCCAATAAAAAAGAAAAAAAAAAAAAAAATTAGAAATAGAAATAAAAAAAACAAAAAATAATAATAGTGATAATTTTAATGAAAAAATGTAAAGATTACACAGTTGAAAATCTATAATTATATTTTTCTCCTATAATAAATATAATTTTAATTTTTTCTATATAAATTGTTAGTATGTATACATACCTATGTGTTTTATAATATATGATAGTAAATGTTGTTTTTTTTTTCTGTTTTTTTTTTTTTTTTTATTAAATTAATATTTTATTATTAATTTTCTTGTAATAGAAACTTAAATCAATTTATGCTAAAATAAAATAATAAATAATAAAATTAATAAAAATAATAAATGAAAAAAAAGGTGAATTTAAAAAAAAAGTAAAAAACAAAAATATATTTAATTTCTGTTCTTTATAAACGATTATAATAATAATAAGAAAAAGGTAAGCAATATTCAATTTTAATTTTTCTTTTTATTTTTTAGGTTAACGATAATTGGGTAGAATTGGTTTGGATTATGTAGAGTTGATTATTATTGGTAAATGATTATAGTGACGAGAGTGTAGTTGAGGTTTAAGAGGTTTTTTTTTTTATTTAATTTTAATGTAAATTGTATAGGTAAATATTGAAAAAAAATATTGTTTTGTACATATACTATATACAAAACATATATTATATGTTTATAACTATTTACTTCATTCGGTTCTTTTACCCAAACTGAATTTAAGTGCTAACATTTTGATAATATGTTCTACTTCTTTTTGATAATAATTTAGTGTTTTAGTTTAAGCAACTAATATTTTTTTTAATTGCTTATTGTTTTTCAGATTATCAACATATATTTTTAATTCTTAATTTTGAAATTAAGTGTAGTTAGTTGAAATTAACATTTGTGATACATTCAATTAAAATTATTGAAATTTAGCACATATTGGGATGATTTTGTTTTTTATTGAAAAACGAAAATTATAAATTTGAATTGCATTTTTCTTGCTTTTAATTACTCACATAATTTATTTATTTATTTATATTAATATTATAAACCACATAGGATATTTACACACATAATACCAGAACTCATAGTTTAATTTGATTTTAATTAGCTTTGCATATTTTTAGGCAAAGCTATAGCATTACATTTGTTACTATTGTCAATCTTTTTTAAGCTAAGATTTTTTTTAGTTATATCTGTGTTCATTGTTTTTTGTTAGAAAATGGTTCTTATCAATTGAATATTATATTTAACTCTCTTTAGTCTTTTTACTGTATTTGAATTTATGCTTTATATTTTCATTCATGTCCAAGTACTTAAACACTAGTTTCCAATTAAAGGTTGAATAATATAGAAAATAAAAAACTGATTGATATTAAAAAAAAAAAGGAAAAAAAGAACTGTAGTAGAATTTGTTCTTAAATGGATATTTAAGGAATTTCAGAATTTTAATTTAATCCTGAATTTTTCCTAAAATGGTTATATTTTTATCTGAATGAAGGCTCGTATAAAGTCACATTTAAAAATGCTATTTCGGAACCCTTCAATGCCAATTCCGCGGTTCCACAAAGTAGTCACCTGGTCCTTTACTTTCTATTTTATCTGTAAATGATGTTACTTCAGCCATTTTAAATTGTAAGCTACAAATTTACGCTGATGATAGGAAAATCCTTAAAAAGATTACTTCTAATGCTAGTCTTGTACAAAATGACTTTCAAAATTTTAACATCTTGTGTGTTATAACAATAAGCTTTTACTTAATATAAATAAATGAGCACTTATTTGTTTCAACTATATATTAGATTGTATTAGTTTACCTAATGTTGCCTCAATAAATGATTTAGGAGTATATTTTGATTCTCATCTTAACTTTAAAACTCATTATAATAATATTGTAAATAAAGTTAATTTATTATGTATTGGGTTTTATCGTTGGTCGAAGGATTCCTATGTTTACTGTGTTAAGATCTATTTCAGATTTATATGTTCTTAAATCGTTGTACACTTGTCTTGTCTAACCGAACCTTAAATATACAAGTCAAGTTTGGTCACTATTTTATATGGTACACATTGATAGTATCAAGGCATTACAGAAATACTTTCTTAGATTCATTTTACGTACACTCGACATGTTTTTACAATTTCAGTACAGAGACTGTTAAATGCAATGTAATCATTTCTAGTAAAATTATTATTAGAAATTTTTAACGTTTTCACTTTTTTAATTTGTTTATTTATTTGTTAGAAAGTTTAGAAATAAAATTAACAAAAATACTAATATTAGTATAATATATTTTATACGCTCTTATCCACTAGGCCACCGAGGCCCCTATGATAAAATATTCATGATAATTTAATTTTGAAATTAAAATTTTGAATTTTAAATTTAGACAAAAATTTAAAATTTAGGGTCTAAAATGAGCAGTCAATTATTAAACATAAATAAAATAAAGGGATTTTTTAAAAAACAAAAATAAAAACCAAATTAAAATTGCAAAGTTTCTCAAGGTTTTTTAAATGGTTAGTTTAATATTAGGTTTTATATTATAAAATATATGTTGTTGTGGGTAACCATTTTCTTCTATTTAAAGTTATTTTTCTACTTCCGTGTTTGTGGTTAAAAATTTGCATGTTTTAAATTCAAAAGAAAAAAAACAAATATCTTTTCCTTATTGTAAAGTGTTTTATTTAATTTAATTAAAATTTGCTTTAGTTTAGTTTATTAAAAGTTGAATATTTTAAATAATTTTCTAAAAATCTAATTAATAGTTTTGAATTTCAACTATATGTTGGTAATATAGAGAATATTTAATCAAAAAGTTAATTAATGGTAATTTAGACATTATAAGTGATAATAACATAATATTTTGCCTATGAGTTAGTAATTTATAATATAATAAAATTTAATTTCTATTGTTGCAATAGTTTCCATCAAAATAATTCATATAAAATTCTCTTAATATGAAATTAACTTTCAATAATTGATATCTTTTAAATTATAGATTTAAATAATCGCCCTGTAGATTATTAGACATTAATGTATCCATATTGTTGTTTTACTTATGATTGTAAAATAGTAAAGAATTTTAATAATTAATTTCAATATCTTTAATAAGTGTAAACTGTTACTTACTTCAAATAAATCCATATGCAATTTTTAACCCTTTTGTATTTTATTTATTGCAATGCATTTATGAAAATATCATATAAATAGAAAGTAATTTAAATAAAAATCCCATATTTACTCAAAAAAAAAAACAAAAAATTAAACATATTCATAATCTAGAAATAAAATAAAAATAAAATTGGATCCCTTTCTTTTTATTTTTTGGCAATAGATCCAAAATAATTTAAAAAAAAAAATAGAAATTTGCTTTTAAAGTGTTAACAAGGGGAGAATTTTTTCTTTCCTTATTTTCTTTTCAGTTCTTTTGATGTTGAAAAAATTATTTTTCTTATTCTTTGATTATAAAATAAAATGGTCAAAAGAACACGATTTACATAAATTAATTCTACTTAAATAAATAATTAATCTCATTATCCTTCACCAGGATAACAGTAGATATAGTTTAATATTGGCTATATATTTAGAATATAATATTAGAATATAATCCTTATATATATACATGTATATATATATATATATATATATAATTCTTTTTTTCGTTACTTCAGAAATTGGATTCTTGGATTCTATTTTCGATCTTTTAGAGGATAAAATGATGACTTTAAGATAACCTTTTATTAAATATAATTTTATTAAATCTACGTAATTTAAGGCAAAATATCCTTGAAAAATATTTAATTTGCTTCCTTAAATATGATTAAAGTTTTGAAATGAAAAATATGCATAATAAGATAAATAATTTGAGTAGGTTGTAAAATTTTGTAAAATCTTAAGTAGGTATAAGAAAAAAAAAAAAAAAGACGAAATTTAATGATGACAACTTAATAAGATTTTAATGTTTTATGAAAATACTGAAGTTAAATCGTTTTAAATATAAAATGTATTAGGGGATATTAGACTTTTAATAATTTTCTTTGAAAAATTAAATATTTTTTTTTTTTTTTTTTAATTATCTATATTATTATTATTATTATAGGTTATATAGTTTTAATATTAAATATATAATATGTATAATTGTTGTAAATGTATTTTGAATTTTCTTAAATTTACCAAAGTTTGTATTTAAATTAAAAAAATAAAAAAACCAAAATGAATCCTTATTTAGGGTTTATTTATCAAATAAGTGGTAATGAAATTAGAATTAAATTTCTTTTAAAGCCTATTTGGATGTTTAAAATCAAAATTTATTAATGGTATTTGGATTTTTAAAACTATAATACTTATATGATTTTAGAAATATTTAAGTGTTTTAAAACTTTAAAATATTTTATTTGACTTTGGATTTACAGAAAAAATGTTTATTTTGGGATTTAATCAATATAACATTAAAATAAATTCTTATTAACATTTATATTTATAGAAGAAATTCAATTACTTGATTTTATATTAATTATTGTCTTAAAAAGTCATCAGAATATATGGTTTATAATTTTCTTATAAATTTTGACTAATGTGAAAGCAGAAAAGTTGTGAAATTCAATAAAAAAAACTATTGTTCAAGGGTTTTTTTATATTTAACCTCTTTCGAGGATACTAAAAATTTAGTTTGATTTAATTAACGGTATAGGTCAGACAAAAAGTGTGTTTTAAAGAAAACTATGTATGTATCTACATTTATATGTTATATTTTAAAATTAAGGATTAACAATTTATTTAATTTATTAGTTATTCGATGAAAAATATTCTCCGGATTAAAAAGAGCTTTATAATATTCTCCGGGCTTTTGTTTTTTTGTTAAAAGCCTTTAATTTTGCTGAAATTTTTATTCTATTGTACTTAATATTTTATTTATTGCACTTTTAGCGATATAAATAAGCTCACACTTTGTAAAGTCAAATGTTGAGCGATCTCATATATTAGGCTAACTCAAATGTTGAGTCGATTGTTAAAATCGATTTTAGAAATAAATTTTCATTAAAGATCCTGCAAAAAAAAAATGGGGTAATTATTTATTATATTTATATAATAACAAAATATGTATCTAGAAAACCTTATGATTTTTCATTAAAATGTATAATAAAAAATTTTTTACGAAATTTTCATCTTTTAGTTGAGATCTACTCGGCGTCAAAACTATTCTACCAACTGAATAATCTCCCAACAGACGTGCTGTTTGCTAAAGCCGTGTTGTTTGCTATAAAAAAACTCACATTGTTATTTTTAAAACATTAAACCTTTTATTTGTGGATTAAAATAATTAAATAAACTCGAAGCGCACTCAACTCAACCCCAACTTGAAATTTGCGTTAGCTCATAGAAGTTAAGTTAACTTTTAGGACTAGCTCAACATTTGAGTTAGTTAACGGATCAATTCACATGAATTGCTCAAAGTATAAGATAATTTAAGTTGAGCGTTAAGTTGAGCGAAGAGTTTAGTCTAAATTTGAGCTGTTTACAATCTTGAAAATTCCTCTTTTTCTTAAAATTTAAAGTTCAAATAATACTTAGTTCAATCTTTATATATAACTGCGAGTTTTAATATTCCACATTTTATAAAAAAATAAAAAAATTTTAGCGATTTTTTAAAGAAATTGAAGTCGCCATAATAAAGCAAAAAAAAAAGAAAAATAAAAAATATTAAATATGTGTTACTGTGTTTCTGAACTAGTATTTAAGTCAAAGTAGTTATTATTCAAATACAATCTGGTGCCAAATTATGTATATATGCATAGATAGATAGATATGATTGATATTGTACTGAAGATAATGAAATAAAAAAAAAAAAGAAAATGGTTTTTATTTTAAAGTTGAAAAAAAAGTGAAAAAAAAACCTTAAAGAAATTGAAAACGTGTATTTTTGATTGTTAAAGAGAGAAAAAGAGAAGAATGAAAGGAAAAGTTAAAATAATAATTTCTTCAAGGAAAATAAAGTATAAGAGATAATATGAAAATATCAAAAAACAAAAAAAAAATGAGACAAAAATATTGATACTATCAAAATCTAACAAAAATAAAAAAAAAAAAAAATAAAGGAAAAAAAAAAATCCAAAAATAAATAAGAAATTATCGATTTTTGTGCCAAAATGTTGAAAAAATTATTTTTGTTTATGCTTTCAATTCCTTCAATAACGACCAAGACCAGATTTTGTATGCAAATGCGGTACATTTTTTTATTTAAGTTGTTTTTCTTTTTGTTATTCTTTTATCATTCATTTAAGCGCTATAATAAGGAATGAACCTTGGCTTCCCCAAAAAAATATATCTGCATATATTTCGATGTTTAGTATATTGTTTATTCAATAATGCATTGAAATATCATTTGATATCATCTTTGCTTTGCTATTTTTTTGGTTATAACTGGTTTTCAAATATACCTTTGGTATTTACGTTTGATATTTTATATACTTTTATTTTATTGTTTGTACAAACCAAAACCCTTCAATAGTTCAATCTTAATGAATTTCACATTCAAAAATTAAGTTAACTATATTGTGATGCCCATTGTAGCGTATATTCTAACTAGACTTTAATAACAAGTATATTTAATTTATCACAAACCGAAATAAAGATCCGGATTATATCAATTAAGTGTTACGAAGACTTTATGCCAAATGTTCACTCAATATTTATATTTTATCATTTTTTTTAATTGTTTTTTTTTTGTTTTTTGTTTTAAATTTCAATTTAGGACATACTATCCCTCTATTTTCTATAAATATTATAATAAATTTCTATTGAATGAATGAAAGTGTGTACTCATAAGTATACGTGTATAAAATATAAAAAAAAAAAAAAACACAAAAAAAAGAAAATGACAAAAAAATATAAAGAATCTTATGCATGTGACATTTTATCCATCTGGTACAAAAAATGTTTTTATCTTTTTTAAAGATTTATTAAAAGAATTCAACAATTTTTAAAGATTTTTTCTTTCTTGTACAAATATAAAATTGTAGATTTTTCTATTAAAAAAAACTTAACCAAAAAAAAAAAAAAAAAGAACCAGATTTCCTGTTTTATTTTTTATTTTCTTTTCTTTTCATTAGAAAAGTAAAGAAAAAGGATAATGGAAATGATAATAAATAGTTTTTTTTTTTTGTCTTTAATTTCTCTTCACGCTCTCTAATTTTGAATCTTTTTTTTTTTTTTTTTTTGTGTTGCTCAGATTTTCTTTTGTTTTTCTCCATTAAATCTGAAATACGACGACCCAATTTTACTGTTACCTATTTAGTATTTTCGTTAAGTCATAGTACGATTTTAATACTTTAAACATAAAATCCAACTGTTGATTCTATAATTATGAAATCCTTTAATTTTTTATTAATTTTTTTTTTGTTTTTTTTTATATTAGTATAGTTAGTTTTAAGTTAGGATACAGTTAGGATACTAATCCTATTAAATGTTAGTATAGTCTTTTACTATTTATGCACAAAATTCTATCTATTCTTTTTAAATTTAATCCAGTATAAAGTAATTTTTGTGTTTAACACTAAGATTTTTATTTTTACTAATAAGGTAATGATGATAAGTTTAGAATTAGTTTTTTCATTGAGTTATCAATACACATATAGATTGTTGATTATATGATTGAATTTTCTATTTAATTTGGTAAACGATTTTGTTCTGTTATAAATAAATTGTTAAAGTTTTCCTTTAGTTTTTGTTTTAAAAATTCTGTTCTTTCAACAGTAGCGTTTTTTCAGCAGTAAATTCGTTTGTGTGTTTACAACTTGGATAAATTTATTAAATTCCGTTTTTTTTTTTGTTTATTTGAATAGTGATATTTTAAAAAAAAAGGACTAATAAAAATTATTGTTTAATTAACGTCTAAGCGCATTTAAATGTCCGATATTTTAGTGAATTTCAATTTTTTGGATCTTCCCTTTTAAAGAGAAGAAAAACTTATTACTCAAAAATTTTAACTTAGTTCTTTAAAATCCAGAATACAAGTTTAAGGCCGATGATATTAAATTAAAGTTCATAAATTCGGAAACAAAAAGCTATTCTTTTTTCAATCAAATGATTTGAATGAAAATAACTGTATCACGTGTGTTCAAATAACTGTGTTACTACTGTGTATGTAAATAACTGTGTTCTTATTTTTGGTAATTGGAAATTTTTATTTCTAATAATGGGGAGTTAAGGGGAGAACACTCCTTGTTTATTTTTGTACTATATGGTAGGAATATAAAAAAGAATCCGTTTTTCTAGGATAAAGGTTTGTTAAAATTGATTAAAATAATAGTGGTGAATATTATTATTTTTTTTTTCTGATTTAATTAATATTTTTATGGGGAAGGGTCTTTAAAGTTTTATTTTTCTGTTGTTTTTATTATCCTGAATTTAACATAAAAAAAAATGTTTTTTATTTTGCCTTAAATAAAAGATGTGTGATAAATACATGAATACCTTTAAACTTTAAATTGAAGGAAGAAAGTAAAAAGAAAAATTAAATAAAAAATATTATAAAAATTATTCAAATTTATTCGTGAATGAAATTTTTCATATACATTTTTTATTTTGTTTGATTTTGTCGGTGAAATGAATCCCTGATGAGAATACCATACTCATATTAATGTACATAGCTTAGTTATATATCAGTCTATTTACATGTATTATTTAAATTTAACCAAAATAGGGTTGCCAGAAGAACGAATAAAATTGATATTTGATTAAATAAAAGAAATTTTCTTCTTTTCTTTTGATCATGTCCTTTTACAGACTTTTCTTTGCTTTAAATATCTATTAATACAATTTGTTTTTTGAAAATTATTGTCAGATAGTTTATATTAGGATTTGCAAAATATGAGAGTCAGAAATTATAAAAATGTTACGAATGACAATCATATCTAGGGAGGTGTTGTAAAGGAAGCCAAAATTCATATATTGCTGTAACGCGATGATGATGCTGATGATTAATAGTATTTAGCAGTACCAGAAAAAAAAACTTGAATGTCTATATTAATTTAATTAATTTGAGCAAAAACAAGTCTTTGCATTTTTTAAATATTTTAATATGAGTTTAAACAAATCTATGCAAATAAGATGGTATTATATATTTTCGAAAGACCTTTAAAAATTTTTTTAACTGGGTATCCTTGAAACATTTAATACTGTGTGTACTGGTGTGTATTAAATTATTTTGTTCCATTCTTGTTTTTTATTATGTTTTTATTCAGGATAATAAATATAATTTCAAATTCCAAGGTCATATAGGCAAAATAAAATAAAAGTAAAGGTAAGGATTATTTTAATATGTATTTCATAGCATTTTCAAAAAAAAAAAAAAAATAATAATAATGTATAAAAGCGAAGGAAATGATGGTTTTCAATGAATCGAGTATATATGTTTGGGTATACATATGTATTTTTAAACAAGTCAATATGAAGTAGTTTCTGTAAGACAAAATAATTTTTACTTTACATCCCATCTTCTTATTTTATCTCTTCCAACCGTTAAATTCACTATATACAGTAAATAAAAGAATAAAAAAGAAAACAAAAAAAAAAAAAAGAAAAACTGAAATTGAGTTGAAAATGTACATAGTACGTAAGTACGTGTTTTGAGGGATTATTTGGCCATTTTCTTCTTGAATAATTTAATTTGATTTAGGTTTTAGGGATTTTGAGAGTTACACACATATGTGTATGTATTTTTATATTCATATATCTATATAATATATACTTATATATATATATATATATTTATAATTATATATTTTTTGGTTTGTTTTGTTTTCATTCATTTTAGTGAGTTTAGTTGAGAACTTAAGTGCTTTTTTTCGATGGTTTGTAAGTACAAAAGAAAATATTTAGACTTTTGATGATGATTAAAGATATGTATGTGAAATTTTTTCTTTAATTTTCTTAGAAATATATTTTACTATTTAATAATTTTATTATTATTGTACAATTATATTTTAAGTCATAAAAAGGGGCCTCGGTGGCCTTGTGGGTAAGAGCTTCTAAAAATAAACTGTAAACACCGAGGAAGTGTGGGTTCAAATCCCACACACGTCGTAAAAGTTATTCCCCCTTACGACATTTACAGCCACGTCTGAACAGGAAAGGCTGTGTAATTTCCTGTGCACATTTATGTGGCAGAGAAGTGCATTAAAAAAAAAAAAATCATAAAAGTAATGTTCTACTATTTTGAGTAAAATGTATTGTTGTCCAGTGGAAATTTTTGTTTAGGTGTAGGTGTACTAGGAATTGTTAAGTAATTATTAAGTTGGAAAATGTTTCAAATCGCTTCCTTAAATAGGCAGTGATTTTTTGAGTACTTTAATTGTTCAAAAGCGCACATTTCCTAAAGACAATACAAACTGTTTAGAATTGTGACTTGCACAAAAATTTTAAAATTTCCTGTAATAAAAAAAAATGTGAAAATAGGACTTTTCTGGAATTTTGAGGGGCTGTAAGTCCGGAACCCTATATAACTGAGGAAAACCGTTAACACAAATAAAATCATATTACTGGAGCTTTAATTTTTATGTCTTGCGAAGCAAAATTTGTACAGGTGCCTAAAAATAGTAAATTTTAAATTTTTGAGCCCTAATAACTCTTAAAGAGGGGGTGGTACAAGAAAAAAAATTCTAAGGAAACTTATAACAATTCTAAAATTTATTTTTGCCTCAAAATTTTAAGTTCCTATCTAAAGACGTGCCGAAGTTATGAAAAAAGAAATTTCATGTAAAATGTGGTGTCCACATAACGGTAATTGTATTCTAAAAAGGTTGAAAATAAATAATTAAATTTTCGAATTATCATAATATGAAAGGATTTGTTAATTTATTAATTTATATTGGGGCATAGGAGTTGAGAAGTTTATAAAGATTTGATGGGAAAAATGGTTTGATGTTTTCTGTAAACATTTTAGAGAGTTTTCTAATTTCGAATTTAATAAAAAAATGTTTCCCATTAGTACAAAAATTACAGACTGATTAAAGGATTTGTGTAATATAAACAACACTTCTATTCTATTGTCTTTAAGTAATATAAAAATTATTTTAATATGCTGGTTTAACATATGATAAAACAACTTTGGAATGACTAATTATATCAATAGTACCAAATTTAATATTTATAGGAAAGAATATACGAGTATATTAACCAAATTTAGTTTCGTTTTTTTCTTAATTAAACCCGATTAGTCAAAATCAACTAGATATTCTGTCCAAAAAGAAAATCTTAATTTATTATGAACCGCTTTTTTGTTTCATTTTTTCGCCCCCCAATTTCATTTCATTGTTTTAATAATTTTTGTAATTTTCTTTTACTTCTTAATGCAAGGATGTTAAAAATTCATCTTATAATATAATTTTCTTAAGGATGATTAATTTAAAAAAAAAAATATAAAAAAAAATTATATTATATTATGACTAAAAGAAATGCTTTTGGAAACTAAAAAACTGAAGTATTTCAGTAAAGAGAGAATAACTGCAGTAGAGACAATTTAAATGCATAATTTTTTCTTTGTTTCGTATTTTTTATTTGTAGAGCACTTAAGATAAAAAAAAATACTTAGATTTGTATTCGTTTTAGCAGGATTAAAGGGGGTAATTAAATATGCTTAATAAGAATTCTTTATTCTGACAAAATTCTTAAAAGAAATTAATTCTTTATTTCTGACATAGTTAAATAAGGGACAATTTATAATTCAAAGAACAAATTTGAATAACAAAAAAAATTAATTTAATAAAAAAATTTTTTTAGTTAACATTTTAGATTTATAGTGATTACAAAAAAGATTTAGAATCAGTCATGGATTCAAAAAAGTTTAAATTGGAGAATGATTGATTGTTAATGACTAATTGAGAAAATTAAATGAGTGCTTATCATACTTCAGATATGTTACAGATCAAATAAACCATTGTTACAGATAACCATGTTACAGATAATTTTTAAAATTTAAAAGTTAAATACGAAAATTTGATGCACAAATGAAAACAGTCCTTCTTTTTTCCATTAAAATATTATCCATTTATTTTTTTTTTAATTCTCTCTTTTGTGAAAAATTTTAAGAAACTAAAAAATTAGAATAAAGGTTAATTAAAGACAAAGAAAAATTGAAAAATGAAATAAAAAATATATTAGACGTCTGTTATTACATTTTTATTATTTATTATCTTCAGATTGTTTTTCATTCATTCAGATATAAGGTTACTAGAATGATTGAAGTTTCCACACTATTTCAAAGTCAAAAGAAAATATTATGTGCAATGAGTATAAACTAGGTTAATTAATAAGTACTAAATTAAAACCAGAAAACAAAAAAAAAAAAACAAAATAAATATATTAAAAAGTTCTGAATTTAAAAAGGATCATTTTTAAAGGATACTTTTTTTTTTTTATAAATGGTTATTATTAATTACAAAAAAAAAAACAAAAATGTCTGCTGCAATAAAAAGTTGTTATTTTTATTTAAGTTTTAGGTCATAATTTTTTGCATATTTTGGTATAGAAATTTATTAATTGAAAGACGATTACTTTTGAATTGTTTTTTTCTTTTTACGAATAGACAAAAAAAAAAGAACAGGAATATCAATTGTTTTCATAAGGGTTTAATCAACTTTTTTTTTTATTGAAATCCTTAATTAAAATTTAATTTTTAAATTAAAAGAAATTATTTTGAATAAAAGTTACATTAATATGAAAATAAAATAAATAAAATGTTTATAGTCATCCTCTAATGAGTTTTACAGTCCAAAAACAATATACGAAATTTTGTAATCGTTAAATCTGATGGATGATGATTAAAATGGTATAAACATTTTTTTTTTAACTGGTAAATACTTTTTAGACTATTAACTTTTATTTTATTTAGAAAAGAAAAGAAATTTAAAATGTCTGACATCTTAGAAAAGAAGTCAAAAAAACTAGCTGCATTTTGTTTTGATGTTTTGTCTTCAGATTTGAATTGAGGAAAATTAACCTTGTTTAGATAATTAATTGTATTATTTATACCATATCATTGTTAGATTTATGTTTTTTTTTGTTATATTTTACTGTATTTTTAAGAAAATGTAAAAAAAAAAACATAATTTAGAAAAATGTATAAAGAAAAATATTTGAGGTAAAAACAAAATAAAATTTTCACCTCGAAACGTTTAAGAGCTGACCATTTTATTTAATATAATATAGTACTTAATTACATACATTATCCTAGAGGTAGGATTATTTTCTACCTATGTAACTTTACAAGTTCAATTAAAATTGTAGATATATAGTTGAGTATTATTTAGTAGTATGTTTAAAAATTTAGAAATTAATTAGGTATTAAAATTATTTTATAAGTATAGTCCTTTTTTTAAGTGTGTTATTTTATGTTAACGTATGTATATTATTGTATGATGCTATTAAATTCAAGGATTAAACTTAACTGCATTTATATCGGTAGTTATTAATTATTAACGATATTATCATATTAATAAAATTACGTGATTTAAGGATTATAAAGTAATACACATATATTAAATTCACTGGATTCTTAAGTGTTATGAATAATATGTTTAAGTTAATTTGAACGAGTAATAGGTTCACTTATATACATATTTAGGTTATTAATAATTCTATCCAGATGAGGTCATGTACAAATGAAGAAAACTTTGAAGAAAATTAGAACGGAATAACGTTGGATTTTAATTAAATGCAATTGACAATTTAAATCATTTAAAATAAATTAAAAATTGTAGAAGGAAATAAAATTTTATAATAACCAGCAAATTTTAATTTATAATTATAACTTACACAATAAAATTAAAATAAAACATTTATATTATAGAATTTTTTTAATTTATAAAGAAACTAAAAATGTTTAACCATTCTACATTTACAGCTAGTTTTATCTAGTAATTAGGTAGTTAGGTAGAAAAAGGCTTTATATGCACACTTAGGCCAGTTTAGACTCGTTGGTATAGATTGAATCAGTTAATAAAGAATTAGGAGCTTATTATAAAGCGAAGTAAAACGATTAAATATACATCCGACAGATCAAAAAGGTCATTTAAAAAAAATTTCCACAGAAAATTTCTGCTTTTTAGAGCAAGAGTTAATTAATAAGACAATTCTTAAGATAAATTATTTGTATGCGGTATTTGTATTAATTTTTGAACATAATTTTGAATAGAAAAAGATGTGTTCTTTTAAAAATTAAATTGATATTTTATATTTTTCTTAGATTTTTTATAGTTAAAATATCAGCTATTTTAGTTATTTTTTAAAATTAAAAAATAAAAACTTCTTGGATGTTCATATCAATAAAAATTTCAGAATTTATAATTGAAATTTTCGAATTATATTTGATGAAATTGTAAAAAAATATTTTAATTGTCACTTAATTTTAAACTTGTATCTTCTAAAGGTGGTGACACAATGCTTGTTTTTTTGATATTCTAATTAAATATTATTTTGACATTTAAGTAGAATAAATTATGTGTTTAAATTGCATCTGAAAGAAAAGGAGCAACACTAGAGTTGATTTATTTTCTTCTTTTGCTCGCATTGACAGTATTTTATTTTTTATCTCTTCTACTTTTTTTTTAGTCCATTTTTCTACCACATGAATGTGAACAGGAAATTACATAGCCTTTCCTTTTCAGGCGTGGCTGTAAATGTCGTAAGGGGGAATAACACTGGTCCCTTTTTATCTCTAAACTATGCATTTTTTATCTTTATACTATGAATTATAAGATTATTAGCAGTTTAAGGTAAAATTTAAAAGATATTTGTTATTTTAAAACATTTTTTCTAAAATAGAAAAAATGCGACCCTGCCAATTCGTCGTCAGAGAAATTTCGAATGCGCTGCTGAAAACAAATCATGAAGCGACGTTTACTAATGAAAATTGAGAGCAACCTTTAAAGTATAAGTTAATTTTAGCGTTTTTAAGGTATTGGTTCAAAATTTTTAAGTATTTTTGGGTTGAAATATAGCCTAAAAGTTATTTGAATTAATTTATGAGTATTAGTTATAAAATTTTTAGAAAAAGTGAAAAAGTTGGATAAAATTTAATTAACCACATGCACATCTGGCCGTCAAATAACTCTTTTAATAATTTAATGAATTTTAAACAATTAAACATTGATAAAATTAAAACATAATTCATTAAAAAGTTATTTTTTTCTTTTGGAGTTTTTCATTTGTAAAGTTTATAATGGTTATAAAATAAAACAAAATTTATAATCTCTAAAAGTTCAATTGTAAGATTCACTTTATTTATTGTTTATAAGTGAAATTTATTTTCATACTTACGAATTGTGCTGCAAACGTAAAAGTACGATTGTTATATTTCTGATGCCGTAACAATTAATGACTTTCTGCCATACTAATCTTGAAATGGATGTTGCTAGGCATTATCTAGCAACATTAAAATATTTTTTAAAGCATTTGTTGTTTTATCTTCTACTACCTCCTGGTGCTATTTTTTTTCACGATACGACAATTTGTTAATTTTTTCAATAATTGATAGTAAATTTTGATGAAAGGTCATTTCAATATCATGATAAATTTAAATTCAAATTCATTTTAGATACTATAAATTACAATGCTTGATTTAGATAAAAAAAAATTGCAAAATTATTTAAATACAAGTTATTCGAATTTTTAGAATTTTTAATAATAATATTTAAAATAAATTAAATTTTTATTTCCGAATTATTTCCACTATAATGTTTTATGTAAAGTTAGTCGAATTACCTATATATTATGCAAAACCCCATTTTACCTATAACATTTTTTGAGAAAAGACATTTTCCAACAGTTCATTTGGCATAATGAGACTTTTCGCAAATATTATGTATATATGTATTGTGGAAAAAGCGTATTACCCTGACTGTATAAGTATTTTTGTGAAGTGACATTTTGCTAGAAGTCTTCCTTGTCAAATAGAATTATAGGCCAAATGTCTTCTTCAGAATTGGATTTAGGCAAACTGACATGCTCCCCTTGCATAAAATAATTGTGTTGTGATTTATTATATTTTATAACCATATTAAAAAAATATTATTCTTTTTAATTATCATTAAAAATATAATCAACTTTCATTATTTTATTTTTGTATAGAATTATGTATTTTATAATAAGTAGATATATACATAATGTAAGTAGGTAATATATTTTCAATATAATTTATTAATTGTATTAATGCTTTAGAGAATTTTAATTTATAATTTAAAAGTTATATATTATGACTATATAGTTATACTAATACTATTGAGTACAAATATTGGTGGAGTATCATAAAGCCATAAGTCATAAAGTCATATTTCATGAATTTGACTTTATGACTCATTTGAATGGGTCATAAAGCCACATTTTTATAAAAAATTTTGTGTCATAACGCCATAATTAAATTATTCTCTGATTCAAATATAATTTTTTTTGTAGAATTGTTGTTTGATTTAGGTTGAAAAATGTTTACAAAAGCTTAGGTGGTGAAATATGTATGAAAGAAAAAACTTAGGAAAGATTTTAGAGTTTGTTACAAAATCAGGATATCCGTTTTTTCTAGAATATATATATGTAAATATTCTGGAAAAAGGGACAACCCTGATTTCGTAACCGGCTATAAAATTCCTTCAAAGGGCGTCGGTGGCTTAGTGGGTAAGAGCGTATATAATAAGTTGTAAACACCGAGGGAGTGTTGGTTCGAATCACACACACGTCGTAAGAGTTATTTCTCCTTACGATATTTACAGCCACGCCTGAACAGGAAAAGCTGTGTTATTTCCTGTCCACATTTATGTGGCAGAGAAATGCAATAAAAAAATTCATTCAAATAGATATATATATAGGCAAATCTCGGAAAAGGGCAACCTTTATTTCCTAATAATTTTTGTATCTCATTTTAAAGAACAAAGAATTTGAAATCATTGGGGTAAAAAAAAAGGTTTAAAATTTTCATTTGAAATATATTAAATTCTGACTGTGATGACTGCTGCCTCCGCGCCACCTACGCACGCGCGACCGCATTCAGAGGCAGCAGGTCCCAATCCTTCAAAAGAAACGCGATGGGAGTTGTGAAGGACTGAGGGAGGGGTGAAGAGTGGCTCGGAGAAAGAGCCGCGAAGGCCGCCATAAGGCTGATAGAAAATTTGAAGCTGTTTGAAACCTTTTAAAAATATTGAATAATTTATGTGATATTGAGGAGGATTTTTCTAGTTGGTTACAAAATCATATATGTATAAGATCATATATGTAATCACAATTCTTACATATATGTATATGGAAGATTCTGAATTAGGAGGGATTTTAGAGTTGGATTCTAGAGTTTAATAGTTTTTCTTTTAAAGTATTTTTAATCGAATGAAACATAACACCATATATGAGACATAACACCAACACTAATTTGAATGGGTCATAAAGCCATATTTTTAAAATATGGCTTTATGATACCACATCACAATTGTTATTGAATGATATAATCAATATTATATTGTAATTAAATATACTATCAAAAATTATGATAGTAATTTATAAAAATGGTGGGAGATAATTAGAAAATTGTGTTACACAATACGAATGAAAAATATAAATTAATTAATTTTAGATTTGACAAATAAAATTATATTTTTCAATGTAAGGTTTGCCAAATAAAAAATATATACTTACATCATTATAAATTAATATATGTTAATATTTTTAAAATAGAATGCATTTGTAATTCTTCAATATCTAGTGATATCAATGGCAGAATTTATTTATAGGTTATATTGTTAGTATAAGTATTTATTTGATTTTTTTTTTGAAATTCTATGATATTGAAATAATTTGATTATATTGTTAAAAGTGTATCTTAAAATCATCAGAAATATTCTTTTGTTGGATCGTTGATTTTGATCAAAGTAATAAATGAAAATGTTTTTTTTTCTTTGGTATAGTGACTTTTTTTCTAGTGAATAATATTCTTTGTGAGTGTATAAATTACAACTTATTCTAATTATGGCAATTTTTATATTGATTCCGATTTGTTCAATGTATTCTAAATTGATTTTTTTTGCATTAGTGTGCAAGCCTCCTAATATTTCATAGTATGGGGCCTCGGTGGCCTACTGAGTAAAAGTGTATAAAATACTTCGTAAACACCGAGGGCATGTAAAACCGAATCCCACATACATGGTAAGAATAATTATCCCTTACGACATTTACAATCACACCTAAAACGGAAAGGCTTTAATTTCCTTGTCACATTTATGTGGCAGGGGAATAAACTGAAAAAAAAAATTTTTTTACAGTTTTTGGTTTTAAATATTTACGAGTCTGATTAAATATTTTTTTGTTTAATTTTTCTTTGGAGTCGAATCTATATGTAATTTCTGATTTGATCAGGGTTATTTTGTTATTTTTCACCCATATTAATTTGGTTTTTGTTTCAAAGAGGATAGTGAGAATTATTAAAAGACACTACACGTAATACAGTTATGTGAAACTTTAACTGACTAAAAATACTAGCTTCGTCTTAAAAGATTAAAACTATTCTTTTAAAAGAAAACCATTCATGCTTCGCTAACTCTCACAGAGCTAATGGAACAGAAGATTGCCGTGAAGATGATCTGCATTTATCGCTAAATCTTATGATCTTGTTCTTTCCTGTTCTATTTGCACATTCGAAATGTAGAAATTTTGATAATTCTACATTTATGTATCCTTTTAAACGCGTTTTATGTTTTAGTTCATGTTTTTCTTATTCCTTCGTTCACACTAGGAATTTCTACATTCCTAAATCGTGCAATTTCGTACGTATCAAAGAGCTGTTACTATGTTGTGTAAAATTTTATTTTGAAATATTTGGATGCTCTGAATATGTATTTTTTTTTGCACAACTCCACTGCTGTATGCTGTATAAAATTATATATTCTATTTGGAATATAGGATTTCGAGCATTTTACCTTGTTTTATTGAGAATTATTTATTCCCCTTAATATTTACGGCTGGACATTTTTATATAAAAGTCAAATTAATATAAATTTAACTTTTAAACAACTCATTTAAACAACTAAAAAACTATTAACCTTTTATGTTTTAAAAGTTAATTACTAATCTTTTATTTAATAAATTAAAAATAAAAAAACTTCCTTTAAAACATTTTTATTCTATCACAAAAGTTTAGTAAAAATCAAGAGAAAAATTTTGAAAAATTTATAAAAGAAAAAACAGAGTTGGCGAATCTCTTTAAAGAAATTAAACGTAATCCTAAAATCAAATTTAAAATTAAATAATGTAGAAAAATATCCATTGACAAAAAAAAAAAAAAATAGTCTCTTTTTAAATGAAAACCTTTCTTTTTTTTTACCTAATTTTAAAAAGGATCAGGAATAAATGTTTTTGTTTTGTATTGTCATGACAAGACCAGATGTCAAAGGATTATTCTTCAAATTTTTTTTATGTTTTTTTTTTTTGATAAAGTTTCCATGTCACGTTTATTTTTTAGTAATTTTATTTCTATAAACTTCATTAATGATAACTTAAAACGTTTGAGTGTACTTTAGTTATTTATGAATTATAAGAAAAGTATTGTAATTGTGTAAAAATATTTAATTTAAAAAGTTGCCAGCAAGACAATGAGGCTCCATAACTATGTAAGTAAGCGTTTCAAGTTTCTTTTTTGTATAAGTAGAATAAAAGAGTTAATACCATGTTCAAACTTAAAAGGTTTGTGTTTTTTTTTTAATGAATTTCTCTGCCACATAAATGTGGACAGGAAATTACACAGCCTTTCCTGTTCAGCCGTGGCTGTAAGTGTCGTAAGGGGGAATAACACTTACGACGTGTGTGGGATTTGAACGCACACTCCCTCGGTGTTTACAGCGTATTTTATACGCTTTTACCCACTAGGCCACCGAGGCCCGAAAAAAGTTTTTAATTGCTTATTATATCAGTCTCTCAATGAAGCAATTTTTTAGTCAGCGACACATAGGACTTTTTCAGTCAATGTTTTATTAGTCAATTTCTGAATTCATTACTATTAAGTGACATATTTTTATGAATATATTTATACTTTCGATATTACATTTAGAAAATTGAAACTACATATATTTAAAAATTCGTGTCGTTCGTATGTTATATTCTTGTTTTTCTTATAACTATTTTAAAACTTTGTTTTTGTTTTTTTATTTTATTTTATTTTTTTTGTAAAAATTTTAAATTTTTCTGTTGAATCATTTCAAAGAAAAAAAAAAGGGTTCAAAATATAGAAAGTCATTCAACTTTAAAAATAAAAAAATAAATTTCTTGGCAAAATTTAAGGAATACATTTTATTTTTTGTTCTTTCATTGATTAAGTACAAAAAATTTAGAATGAATTAGGAGACGAATAGAGGACACGTAAGAAAATAACAGACAAATAAAAAATTATTAAATATTAATTTTAAATAAAAAAAAAAATTTAATAAGAAAATCAATAAAAAATATGAAAAAACACAGTAGTGTATATAAAACTAAAGATTTTTAAAGGTGTTCATTTTCAAAAAGATAATGGAAAGCATTTTAAAATTGTGACTTTTTGGTATAATGATAATAATGGTATAAAGATTTTTTTTTTTGGATTTTTTATGTGAAAATTTAAAAGACATTTTCTTTAACTTTAAGGAAAACTTATATACCTAATAAAGAAAAGTCGTTAACAGTTGATGTAAAAATATAACGTTGAATCTTTAATTTTTGTGTCTTATTTTAAATGAGTTTTAATCTATATATGTATTTAAAAATAGCAAAATTTCAAATTTTGAATTCTAATTTACGCTTTTAAACGGGGAGAGTACAAAATTTTTCCTCAGATAATTTATGCCTATTAAAGATTCACAAAATTTCAAAGAAGAATATTTCAAAATATTGCAAAACTTAAAAGAAAAATTGTTCTGTTTCTTATGAGATTTATTCTTGGTTAAGATTGGACAAAGGACAGAGTGAAACTAATAAGCACTTATTTTTAAAAATAATACTGTTAAAATAATTTTATTTAAAAAGAAATTTTTTATTATGTTAAGTTGCGGTATATTAAAAAGGAAATGAAAATATTCAAATCTCAAATGATTGTGTCCACAAACAAAGGATTGTGGACAAAAAAAAAAAAATGAGAACAACAATTTAAGAAATTTTTTATGTTAATATCTATAAACACTCAAGATTTATATTTTCTTTTAATAGTTGTTATCAAAAAAGAGAATATTTACTCCAGTACAGTTTTTATCGAAATATCATTTTGTCTTTCCATTGTTATGATTTTTCTTTATTTATTCTCTGAGGTCAGTTGTATGGTTTGCAGATCTGTGATATTTGGCTTAAAGTTTTTTAATACAGTGCTTTTTACAGAGTATTACCAAACGATAAACAGTTCTATAATGAATGAATATTAAAAAAAAAACAAATTTTTTATCTTTAACCCAGGGTTCAGCATTTAAGCTATTATAAGGTTGGCTTTTTATCTGTAGTAGTGCTATGCAAATATTCGGATTTTTCTTGCGGTTATCTTAAGATCTTAAGCTCTTTAGAACTTTGTTTTTCTAATTAGAATTGTATGTTTCATGCACTTGTTAAATTATTTTGTCTCTGGTTTCGTATTTTTTTTAAAGCTTATCTTGAAACATTGTTTAAATACTGCATTGTGTTTCTTGTTTTAAATGTTTACTTGTACTTTCCTTTAATTTATTTAGGAAGTAGAATGTATTATGCATATTATGTTGAATATAAATGTATGATTAATTGATTTAGGAAGTAGAATATAAAAAGACAAATTTATTTAAGTATCAACGGAAACTAAATTTATAATAATTTTTAAATTAGATTGACACATTAGGGAGAAAGAAAAGGAAATTCATTAATTCAGACAAAATGCGTACATTAATGTTTTCCTTCTATTGAATTTTATTTTCTCAAATTTTAACGTTAAAATATTAGAGTGAGTATGATGAGTAGAAAATTATTAATTAAATTTCAATCAGTGCAGAGATCTTAATCTTAGCTTCTTAGCTTCTAGGATCAAATTTCAGATTTTTTTTGAGGTTGTCGATGGGGACTTCGATATATTTGGAATTATTGAATATTGTTATTTTGATTTTTAGGATTTCAGACATTTCAGACAGATTAATAATTATATTTGTACATTCCAATATACCCCAATGATTAAAACATAAAAAATACATTAACTAAGGATTTAAGCTTAAGCTTCCCGCTGAAGCTTCATGTTTCTTGATAAAAATAAAGTACAAATATTCTATAATTTTAATGAATATTGTTCAATTAAATTTCAGCGATTTAGTGTTTTGTATGAATATACTCGTATAAGACAAAGAACAAAAAAAAAAATTAGTTAATAAATATCATTATTAGTGGTTTGTTCGAATTGACATAAAAATAGGAATATAATTTATACTTTCTGATATTTTTGTTTTAAATTCCTTCGCTTTCCTTATACTTCCAACCCTAAATTAAAAATGTTTAAATTTGTCTAATTTTTATTTAATTTAAAGAAAAATAAAAACTTCTGCTTAACGCTGATTAAATTAACTTACCTATACTTTCAAAATTCTATAATAAAATCATATTTAAAGGACTTGATAATATCACTGTTGATATGAGCTACTGTTCAAGTTTTATAAGCATATATCAGTGGCCATCGTGTATAGAATTTGAATATTCGGCATTGATACAATTTTAACTAAAAGAGAAAGTCAAGTAAAAATATACCAAGATTATGTTTCTATGTGTTTCAGTAAAAAAAAATTCTTTGATTACTATTTAAATAGAACAATGGTTGTTAGTACATAATACTTTAGTAAGTCGAATATATTTCATATGTATACTTTAAATAAAATCTTCTTATTTTAAAATTTTTTAAGCACATGTATATATTTTAAATTTTATATTTATGTTTTCCTTTTTAGTGTTTCTCAAACGTATTTAAAAAGAATTTATTCATCAAAGACGGAAGTAAAGGGATTTTCTTTTATTTAAATAATAAAAAAAAAAATAGGTTTTTTTTGTAGTGCTGGAGGTTATGTACATAATACATATACGTAATATGACTGCACAGAAAATGAAAGGAAGGATTTTGAATAAAAGAAAAATGAACCTTAAAAATGCAAAAAAAAACAAAAAAATAAATAAATAATAGTAAAAAATAATAAAATAACATAAAATAAAAATAGTAAAATATTTTTTTTTTTTTAAATAGATTGATTTGAAAAAACAAACTTGAATTTTATATTCCTTTTCTTTTCTACTTTGGAGGTTTTTTTCTATTTTCCTTTAAACTATTTTTCTTGTGTTTATTTGTTTTTTTTTTTTGTGTATTTTTCTTTCTTTATGTAAATGTACTTATATATATATATATTCATATATATTTCATATATATAAATATATAACTATGTGTAATAAATATAATATTATGTATAAGTTTTCCTTTTGGGCAGAGAAAGTAAAATTTAAAAATGAATGAATAAATTTTATTTCGCTACTACAGGTTACATTTTTTTTTGAAGAAATTTATTTATTTTTTTAAAGTTTTATAAATTGTTTCTTATTTATATCCATATTGAAATTAAGGAAAAGGAAAATACTATATAACTGTGGATAAATTACTAGATTCACCAATTTTAAATGTTTACTTCAGTTTTTAGGTAATTAAAAGTTTAATTTTTAATGCAATCAATTTGTTTATGGAGAGGGCATAGAGAGAAAATGCATTTGCAAATGATGTATTCGATTCTATTATTCACTATTCGAAAGAATGATTCTTGAAGGAATTCGAAGAAAAAAGAACAAGTATTATTTGTTTTAAATCCGAGCCTAAGTTATTAGTCTTATTTGTTATTTCTCGATTAAAAATTTGAGCTAAATGTTAGATTGATTTAAAACTTCATAGACACCTTATTCCTTGCTAAAAGAGTTCAATGTAACTGTTATACCGTTTCAACCAGTTAAATTTATCTAAAAAAAGGTCTACGAAATTGATTTTTTCTATATTCTATATATTTTCTATATATAATTTAAGTTTATCTATTTCTGTCACATTATTTCACGTTTCCATGACGTTCTATTTTCGTTTTTAGGTTTCTGATCAGTAAAGTAAGTTTGTCGGTTGTTTTTTTTTTCACAAACTTGATTAATTTTATTCAATTTTTCTGGCTCACTTTTAAATTAACTTTAAAATATTGAAACTTTAAACAATAATATATTATGTTGTACAAAAAAAAAAAAAACATTTTTATTATGTTGAATTTATTATTGTATGTATTTTAAATTTACATACATAAATAAAACAAAAAACAAAACATAGCATAAATAGAAGAAACAAAGCACACACAAAACAAAGAATTTTTCATAAATTTTCATATAAATGTACAATTGTGTACCAGTGGCGCAACGACATTTTACTACTAGGGAAACTGGAAGTTTATAAAAAATTTTTATCCACAATGGTCAGTTCTGGAACCCATTCGATATAATATATTTACTCATGGCCGACATACATACCTAGGCCGACAAATGTGCAGTTATCTATTTTCGTCAATGATACAGCTTTATTTACTGCGGGAATTTTCAGTACTGATATTATTAATAATTTACAAAATGTTTTGAACGTGGTTTCTCAATATTTTAAAAAATGGAAAATTGCAATTAATACTGAAAAAACTAGTGCAACATTTTTCACATATAAAAGAAAACCTTTTCTTATTCCCTCGTCTAATTTACTGCTGAGAAATATTTCTGTATCTTGGACAAATACTGTAAAATATTTGAGCGTCCACTTTGATAAAAGATTGATTTTCAGTGAACACGTTAGCCAAGTAATCAACAAATTGAATAAAACAACTCGTATACTGTACAGAAATTCCGAACCATCAAGAGAAAACAACCTTCTAATTATGAAAATGGTTTTTCAACCGATTATCTTGTACGGATGTCCTGCTTTTCACAATATAGCAGCTACTCACATAAAAAAAATACAAATTGCTCAAAACAAAATATTGAAGTTAATGCTCAATTTATCTTTTAATTAGTCAATAAGTTTACTTCATCAAAAAACAAATATCGGCTTAGTGTCAGAGAAAATAATTCAAACATATGTCAAATTCATCAATAAATGTATATTTTCTGAAAATCAGTTAATAAGAAATTTAAACTCTGTTTAAAATTAATAATGTAAGCCCCTGCTTAATGAAAATTAGACTATAACATAGGCTAGATTAAGTTACATTTAAGTTTTAATTAAACTAAAATTATTAGTAAGGTTTTTTTTCTAATTTTCCTTTAACTATTAAAATTCAAACCAAAATAATATTTCTTCTCATTTGTACATTTATTTTTTATTCTCAGCTGTAAATATTATAATAATAAATCTAATCTCTGTAAAAAACTTGTACTATATAATACAATATTGTAAAAAAGTAATATTTGTATTAAATAAATAAAAAAAAAAAAAAGTTTTACAACATGGTCATTATAATATGTTAAATTAGCTCATATAAGAATATTATGAATTTTGATTTTAATATATTATAAAAAGCAAGGTAGCAAGGGAAATTTTGTTAGGAAAAATTATATTTTCAGTAATTTTACTTTAAACTGAAAATAGTTTGCCATCTGTTGTACATGTACACGTACACCTTCAATTATTAAGCTAAATCACTTGACTATTTAGGTCCCCATTTTTTATTTATTTATATTAATATTACATACATAAATGTAATACAATATTATTGAACCATCGGCTACCAAGGCCATTATAGGTTTTTATACTATTATTAAATTATATACTAATATTATTTATTTTGTTTATATTATATACTATATATTTACATTATATTTGGTCGTAAGGGGGGTATGTAAAGAAAAAAACACTTACGACCTGTGCAGGGATCCAACCCACACTCCTTCGATAATACACCACACGCCTACCCACTAGGCTATCGAAGCTCTAACCCATTTTTTATCAATTTATATAGTTGATGAAAAAAATTGCATAACTTTAGGCAAATATTGTGTATAGAGTATAACCCAATTCATTTGAAGTAAATATAGACTGTAATCATTGACAGAAAATTAAAATTTCCTTATAATTCGCCCTTACGACATTTACAGCCACGCCTGAAAAGGAAATGCTGTGTAATTCTCTTGTCACATTTATGTAGCAGGAAAATACACTACAAAAAAAATTTCTTGAGCAAGAAAGGCCTTAAAAATTTTATCTGAAAAGAATAACCAGAATAATATTCATTCAAAGGGGTATTATAATAGGGGGTATTAATATTATAAATAATTGTATAACTACGAAAGTGGGACAGCTTTCAACTAATTTTAAGGGTCACAACATTCCTGATTTTTGATCTAACCTGATCAAATCCTGATCTAACCATGATCCTGATTTTCTATCTAACTGTAAAAAATACATTTTATTATGAAAGAAATTTGTAATCGAATGAAGTTAGTCGCAGTTATTTCTAAAAGGAGAATCTCTAATTTAATTTGAATTTCATATTCAAGTGGGAAGCATTGATTCCTGTTTTCCTGTTTTAGAAAAATTTATATACATATATACGTGTATATTTATAATAAATAAGTCATGAATGAACATACGTATAATATTATTATATTTATATCAATGTGTATTTTTAGGCTTAGAAAATTTGTATAATAGAAATTGAATGTAATATTTCAATTTTTAGTATAGGTTTAACTTAAAGTTTCTTAATTTTGCTTTTTTTTTACTTTTTATTATGTGGGATTTTTGAATAATTTTAAGATTTTAATCAAATTTTTCACTTTATTATTATTATTGTATTTTTTTTTTTTTAATTATGATTTCGTACAATTGGAAAATATTTTAAACAGAGATTGTAATAGATTATAAATGTACGTATATACATTTTGACAGATTTATTTACTATACCCAAAGTATTTACTTTAAAAAAAAAAAAAAAATAAATAAAAAAACATTGAAACTTATGTACTATAATATATTCCATTGCCTAAAATAATAGTGATTTTGAAAATTTTCATGATTATAAAATAAAAATATGTTTTAAATAAATCCAATTTTAAATCTGTCCTAATAATATTATAGAATAAATAAAAAACTTTTGTTTACATGTGCTTTCATTAAGTTTATTCAAAATTTTATTTAAACACGAATAACAGGGAACAAATATTTATTTAAAATATTTGTACATTATTGTATATTTTTATGATATTTAAATTTTATATACAAAATATCATGGATTCGTTTTATTATAGTTTCAATTTAAAATTTGTAGATATGTTAGATATGAAGCTGTGAGATACAGAAAATATAGTCTGTATAGTTAATGCCATGGAAAAATCATGTCATATAAAGTTTTAAGCGTCAATTTTGGAATTTTTCGATTCTCATTTTACTGATTGTTTAAAATTTTTTTTTAAGTTTTATAAATTAATACAAATTACAATTTTAGTAGAGCGGATCTTAAAAAGAAACGGCCTTAAAAGATTTTATTCATAAACTTTTATAGATATTTAGTATTGACACAGATACTCAAATTCTTAAATATCAGTTATTTAAAATTCTTTTTTTTTTTTTATTTTTTAAATTAAAGTATAAATGTTATAAAATATTCATAGTTTTTTTTTAAATAGTCATAAAAAAAAATATAAATCGATAATGTCATAAATAATAAGGAAAAAACTGGAGAGTAATATGAAATAATAAACGAAATTCTTTGAAAGTCATATAAAAATAATTGATTTTATTTCTAAATACATATATATATATATATATATATATATGTATATTATAACAATTAATAGTGCTTTTAATAACGGTTTAATTAAAAAAAAAACCCTTTTATACAGGTAATTATTTCTTATTAAAAAGTCATTTGCAATTTAAATTGCATTTAATTGGTAGTATAAATTAAAAAAAAAAATTTTAATTTAATATAAAAAAAATGTTTTTTTTTGTATTAAAATATTAATTAAAAATTATAATTAAAATATAGATAATATTAAAATTAATAAATTTTTATGATTAAATTTTAAAAAATATAAGTTGGTTTTTAAGTTTTAGAGTTAAATTTTAATGGTAAATATTGAGGGTATACTTTACTGTATAGGTACATTGTCTGATTTTTTTTTAAAGTTTACTGAGAGATACCTTGGATCAGATGATGAAACGTTATATGGCCAAACTAAGCGATGATATGAAGGGTTTCAAAAAGTGGCCAACTTTATGGGGGAAATTTACTTGAAGAGACGTAGCACCTACAGTTCTTTAACAATGAAATTAAAACAAAAAAAAAAGAATATCAATACTACATCTAGAAAAGCTATTTTAAACTGTAAGTACAATTTTAAAAGATTATTTACTGATTATGTATAAGTATGTATTCAGTCAACGAATATGCACTAGCTAAATTCAAATATTATAATTCAATAAAAAATAAGGTTATATATATATATAATTAAATAACAAATAAGTATATGTATATATACGACTCCTTAAATAAGCTACTACAGCTCTTTAAACAAGTTGGCCCCATAAAGTTGAAGCTTTTAATGTCTTCAAAAAGGAGTCATATATATATATATTATATATATAATTAATGTTTTATTGGAATATTTAATAAAATAAAAATAAAATAATTCTTGTATTAGATAATAGATGGTGCACCAATAAAAAAATATTTATTTGAGTTTTTTTGTATAATAACTAGAGTCGAGTAATCAACAGTTTAATAAAACTAAAGCTTGGTTAAATATGAATAATAAATGATGCGTTATGATGCTCTATGGTGATGGATGGAAAAAAATGTACATTTATGTGCTATTAAACATAAATTATTCATAACCGATTATATATACTGTATTTTGAAATGATAAAGTTAATTTATTTGATTTCTAACATTCTTCGTATTAATTTTAAAATTCAAAAAATAAAACGCACTAAATAAAAATAAAAATTGTTTTACTTGAATTTTTTGATTTTTCAAGTTTTTATATATACGGGTTCAGGTCAGGATGTCGACTGATGAAATGTTGTCTAAGAAAAATGTTGTCTGAACTTTGTCGATTTCAACAACAAGATATTTATTCTCATGTTAAATAAACCCCCGCTAAACAAGTTTTTGAAACCCTGATTTTGTAACCAGCTCTAAAATCCATCTTAATTATTTATTTTGTATATTATATATTTCAAGAAGAAAATATTTAAAATAATTAGTATTTTATAGTTCGGTAAAAAATCAGGGTTTCCATAATTTCTTTAGTGGGGGTTTGAGAAATTATGGTAAATTATCAGTTGATTTTTGCTGTTGTCGGTTGAAATTATCATTTTTAACTTTGACATTTAAAACTTTATCATGTTTTTAGAACAAATCTATTAGTTTGGAAATTAAAATTGATTATTTGATCTGATTTACATTTAATTGGTATAATAAAACCAATTAATAATAAACCAATGATAATTTTCATTATAATGAATGTATTCTTAATGTATATTTAAAAAAAATAATGTAAAATCATAACTTCACTTCACACTAATTATAGTTTTATTAATGAATAATCCTTAGACTGTTATTTTATTTTTTTTTATATTTTAGTATTCACAATCAATATCATTAACTATTTTATATTAAATATTGAAAGTTAAATTTTATAAAATCAGTCAATTAAAAATAAATAAAAGGTCTTCTTATATTTGTTATTTCTAATTCATCACAAATCATTTATAAAATGTGAATCTTGCTGTAATTCTATTAAATTCTATTCATTCATTTTGACTGTATAAAGTTAAAGTACCTTCCATTCAATTAAATTTCATTTAATGTTTTATACTCTTTTTCATTTTAAAAAGGAATAGCAATCTTTCAAAATGTTTTCTTTCTCATTCTTTCCTAATGAAATCACATTTCATTACAAACAACAAAAAAATAAAATCAATTTTGATGAAATGAATTATTTTTCAATCACCTTTTTTTTTTTCGATTTTACAAACATTTTGCTTTTCAAGATAAAATGAGAACATTTTCTGACAACACATAAAAAAGGAAGAAGAAAACAAAAAAAAAAAAAAAATACGGTAAAGGAGTGAAAATTTAAAAGAAAAAAGAATGTATTGTACAGTGCGGTGGCAATGGTATGATATTAAAGCTTAGCGAAAAATTTGTTTTATTTTTTTATTTTCCTCAAGTATTTATTTACAAGTGTGGAAATTTTCAAAACGACAGTAATTGACTTAAAAAAAAAAACAACACAGAATTGAAAGGATCTTGTTGTTGTTATTATTGTTGAGACCTTATTTTATTTTTTCCTTCCTGTTTTTTAAATTTTTTTTTTTTTGCCTTTTATAGCACTTTAGGGATAATTTTTACATAAACCATTATTTATTGAAAGAAAATTTATTCAATTTCCCACCAATTATATATTTTTTTATGACACATTTTGAATTTTTTGTTATTTTTTTTTTGATAAAATTAAATTATATAAATTTTGTTGTAAAAAAAAAAAAAAGTAAAGTCCTTTGTTGTTTTGATAAAGTAATAAATTATCAAATATGTTGAGATATTGCCTGCAGTATAATTTTTCACCATATATAGATAATAACAATAAAAAAAAAACACTGAGATTATATGTGTATAAATATTATATTTTTTAAGACTTATTTTTTAAGTCAAACTGGTCGTTCTCTGATACTTTGTGTTACATTTTTTTTTTTGTTATTGTTTTGTTTTAAAATAATATTTTTTATATCAAATTTCGATTAGACTTTTGTAAATTGTCTTTTAGGAACATTTTGTAGTCGCTCGAAAATCATAATAACTCATATAACTATTGTCAGGGAATGGATTTTTTATTCAATAATTCTAGACATTAAAAATTAATAAAAATACTGAGAGTAAATCTTAAAAGTAAAAAAAACTGAATTGTTCGAAAGATAACTTTGAATTGAAAAATTGAGTAAAAAAAAGTTTACTGAGTTAAATTAAAATTAGATTAAATTAGGAGATTTACAATAGAATTCAAATCGCTAAAGAAGACTTAAATGTGTTAAAAAAATTTTTGAAAGATGTTATCTAAAATAATCTAAATATATTGGATTGATTAATTAGAACTTTTAAATAAATTTAACTCGAAAAAGTCCTAAACTTCTTTAATTTTTCGGATGGTAGTACAATGTTGAGTTTGTGTTACAAATTCACTATATGATATTTGAAGAAAATAAGATGCAATAAAATATGTAATAAATCTTAAATATTAAAACTTACTAAATATATTTTATTACATCTAAATAATAACAGAAAATTATTAAATTTTCATTGGCTTAAAGTTTTTTAAAAATCTTTAAACAAAAACAAAAATTAGCCCTCTAAAACGATGGTAAAGTTAAATTATTTACTTCTTTAACTTAATATTAGAATAATGCAATATTATTAAGATCATCGGCTACTAAACTCACTATAGGTTGGATTTCTATTAGTTGGACTATATTAATTTCTACAGTAATATTATTTATTTTGTTATTATTGTATATATTTACAGTTTACACTATAAAGATTATTAAGGATTTGTTAAGAAAAACTACTTTTCCAGTAATTTTCCTTTCAATTAAAAGAATTTGCTACCTGTTTAAAATTTTAACGTGTACTTCACCCTTTTGACTAATACATCATGTGCTTAACCGGTCCACAAGTAGTTCCCTATTATGTATTATATTATTTAACTAAAATTTGTTGGCAACGGGGATTCGCTACTTTACTTTTCCAGTAATTTTTCTTCTTATTAAAAAAAAAACTTGCTATTTGTTAAGAGTTTTGGCTCGCATCTTCGGTTAATAAGCCATGTGCGTCCTTAGCCAACCTAAGTAGCTGACCTAAGTCCTTAAATTTTATTTTATTTATATCTATTCTCAAAGTTTATAAATTTTTTATAATAATTGTGTTTTGGAAAATTTGTATTAATTCTTTTCAATTTTTATTTTATTTAAAAGTTATACTACCTAAACTAAACTAAATCTACACCTAACTAATTTTATATGAACATAATCCTACCTCAGTTCCTCATTTATTTATTTATATTAATATTACATACATAAATGTAATGCAATATTATTGAACCATCGGCTAAGGTCATTATAGGTTTTTATACTATTATTAAATTATATACTAATATTATTTATTTTGTTTATATTATATACTATATATGTATTTACATTATATTTGGTGGTAAGGGAGTATGGAAAGAAAAAACACTTACGACCTATGCAGAGATCGAACCCGCACTCCTTCGGTTAATACGTCACACGCCTACCCACTAGGCTACCGAAGTCCCTTCCTCATTTACAATATAAAAATTTGGTACAAATTGTCAAAAAATATATTGCATACTTTACGGCAAATGTCACTTAAATAAAATTATTTCATTGAAAACACTCAAATACTTTTATTTTAGTAGTTTTCTGTTTATAAAAAATCAAAATTAACATATTATATGCACATATGGTTAACCTATAAATTAACGATTAATAACGGAAATTTTATAAATTAAATAACCAGAAATATACATACAACATTTTCATGTGTGATAAGAAATATTTAATTTAGACACTTCTATACTTACTAAACAGTCAATCACTCTTTATATTGTTAGACCTGAAAAATGTATGGGCAAATATTTAAGAATAACTATTATGTACATACATGAATAAAAAAAGCATCATTAGCAAAAAGAAATAACATTAACGTGAAAATCGAAAAAAAAAAAAAACATATATGAATATGAATATATACGAGTATAACACCGAAAGCAACGATATATAAACAATATCAGGATATTCAATAAATGTTATTTGATGATAATCTAAGCATTTTACTTAAACAAACAAGTTAATCAATCATTAAAAATGGTATCTAGGAGTATGTATATAAACATATATATATATATATATATATATATGTGTATATAAAAAAAATAATACGTGTTTCTAATGATAAATAATAATAATACAATTAGTGGGAAAGAGACAGAGTATTGAGTAATAGTTTAGAAAGAAGAAAGGGTCTATTTTGTTTTATAATTCAATTTATAACTTAAAAGCTCTATTTTTGATTGAAGATTGAAAGACTGACAACTTACATTATCACATTCAAAATTTGTTTATAAAATCCAACATAAACTAGAAACGGGCTTCATTGTACTTTACTGTTATTTTAATTAAGTGCGAAACAGAAAGTGTAGGGAAGAATAATATTAGAAAAGAATTGGTTAGAAGATTTTGAATTTATATAAAGAGATTTTTCTAATTATTAGAAATCATATTTAATGAAGGAAGTTGAAAACTGAAGCGAAGACTTTGGTTCGAATCGAATGCAAACTCAAATCGAACTCAAATCTCACTTTTCAAACAAAAACTATGCTTGAACTCGTAATTTTTTATCTATTATGAGTAAGTTCTTGTTTTAATTTGATAATATGTCTATGTGACAATATTATATTAATTGATCGGAGTTAAATTTAGATGTTAGTTCGAAATAAACAATGCTTACCGAAAATCTAACTTGTGATTTTTTGAGGTTTTTTTTAAACATTTTTACAATTTTTATATTTTACAATATTCATATTTTTATTTTACATACGTAAAATATGTAATTTTTTATTTTGTGAAAATCTCCGAAAAACTGTTTTCATGATTCGCCGAATCTCTGAAAAACTGATTTAATGATTTATTCGTGACCAATGGTTTATTTTCCTAAGCGAGCTGCAAATCTGTAAAAGACGCCAATAATTTCTCCTTGGTAGTATCAGATTCTTACTGACTAAACCTATCTTTCCCTTTAGCCAATATAATGGGATCAAATCCCTACCTGTTAACGCAGTATATTGGCTAGGGAGTAGGGATGAATCCGCATATTATTATTACTACTTTGCTAACTATAGTGACTATAGCCATCAACAGTTGCAACATGCAGTAGTATATAACACTTTGCTGCATGAAGTAACAACCCCACTGTAACTGTACAATTATTATTGGTATGGTTATTTTGAATTTATTTTATTTTTAACATATTTCGAAATAGAAAAATTAAACGTTTTCAATATTTCATCAGTCTTTAAAATTTACCAATCCCTGACTACATACGTATATATTATATGTATACATAATATATCTTAAATATTTTCTAACTATTCTCAATAATAGTCTAATGTTAATTATATTTACATTAATATGTTGGTTATGTTTATTTAGTGTAAAAATATTATGTTAACAGATTAATAACTAAAAAACAAAAAAAAACAAAAGAGCAAAAACAACAACAATGGCGAAAAAAAGTCGTTATTATAAAAGTTTTATTGATGTTAACACAAAATTGTGGTTTATTATTTTTAAGGTTATGTTCTGTTTTTGTTAATACACTTTATACACAATAATTAATAAAATTACTGCAATTATAAATAAAAAATTTGAAATTAAATTTATTTTGTTATTAATCTTAGATATTTCTAGATTCTCATGTTAAATCTAAAGGAACAAAATGGCGGTTTTTACCATATACGATAGGTTTTGTAAAAGACTTTGATTTGAACTAAATTTTGAAAGCATCGAGTGTAATTTAAAAATTACCAATAAAACATTTTGGGTTTAGAGTTAATTTTTATTATTTATATTGTAAATGTAAAATAATTTAGCATTAAAAATTAAAGATTTATATTCTATATCAAATAAATTTTATTAAGTAGATCTAGAAAATACTAAAATAATATTGATGATTAAGAAACTATTGGCATTATGCCATTGACATATTAAATGTTTTTAGCACATTTTTTTTAGCACAAAAAAATTTGAATTTGAAAAATTTGCTTATTAGTTTAAATCGGTCTGCGACAGACAGTTTGTTCGTAAACCTGTTTGTCTGTTTATAAAACTTTTACGTCTTGTAAAATAAAACAATGATATTTTTACTATGGGTAGCTGTCTAAAATAAAAAATAATGTTTGAGAACAACATTTTTGTACCTGAACACTTGTAACTTGGACACCTGCGCAATAAAATTTATAAAATATAAAAATTAAAACTTCAATAGTATATTTTTACGCGAGGTAACGGCTTTTCTTTGTTATATTATATTACGGAGCTAGAGCCTCTCAATTTTTAAATATTTGTATCTTAAGATCGGCTTAATATTGTTTTAGTTAAAAACGTCAAAAAACAAAACAATTTTTAACTTTACAAATCAAAATTTTACAAGATTTTGATTACTTCATAGCGCGGGAACACTTTTAGTTACAACTTTGAAATTTTTATAGAAGAAAATCTATCTAAATTAGCATAAGTTACATCAGAACAGTTTTTTTTTGTACATCGTCCTATTTAAGAGCTATTATAGGGGTCAACAATTCTCTTACATTTAAAATTCTAAGAAAAATTATATATTGATAGCCTCTTGAAACATGTATGCCTTTATAAATCTTGATTTTACAATTTGTCTTGTTAAATAGGTTGTTATTTTCCTTATGACTTTTTTTGTTTTCCTTTTTGCTTTTTAAGACTTAAATATATTAAAAAGGATTTAGAAATTGTGAAGTTGGGAATTTTTTTTTTAACTCATTAAAGTTGTATTCAAGGATCTATTTACGTATAGTCTACGTTTTGATTCTTTAAATTTTAATAATAATCTGATTATAATTAACAAATCTCTTTGTGTTACTAGTAAATTTTAAAAAGAAAATTTTTTTTTTATTCATTTTAATGTAACTTTTGTTTTTCTTTTTAAAGTACATATTATATTTTATCGAAATTAATTTACTCAAAATTAGTGTATTATATTTAGCTGAAAATGTTATGTTTAATACTGAAAGAAATTGTTTTTTTTTGAGAAAGTATAGGAAACAACTTTGAAATCATTGTGTGCCCTTAAAAAAATTTTTGTTATTTGGTGGACTGTGCTAGAGATACAGGCGCATCGAGTTATTTTTCCTTGTTCTTAATCATTTTTTTTCAATATAGTTTTTGCTCTTTAAAGGAAACCAATTTTTTCTACCTATTTTTCTTAAAAACATCATTTTATTTATATTTTCTGTTTATTATGGTTTCTGTTTAACTGCTTTTTATTTTATAAATACTTAAAGAAAAACTAACTTCTTTTTATAATTTTGTCAGCTGATTTATATCGTTAAAAAGGAAAAAACATGAAAGGGGGAAAGGAATTTTATTTAATAAAGCCTTTATTAATCAGAGGAGCAATGAAAAGACAATAAAACAGACATTGTTTTTTTTTTTATTTTAATTGAAAACTTTATAGTATAAGATTTTATATTAAATCTCGCTTGTAAGGTAAAGTGTCAGAACTTTGGATGATATCAAATTTGTATTTAAATTTGTAAAGATATAGAAGGCTTTATTTTTACTTTACACCCTTTGTCATCAGTTTAAAAGAATGAACCAAAAAGGAAATACAAACAAAGTTTAAAAGGAAATACAAACAAAAACCTAGACCATTTGGTTAAAATCTTCAACAGATTATGAGTTGATATCTCGAAGACAATTTGATATGAACCTTTTCTAAATGTAAAATTTTTGTAAAGGTTTGCATGGTATCGCATGTATCTACCTCATAATTCTTTAACCAAAAATTTAATTTAATTTAATGTTTTCTTCAATTTTTTAAATTCATAATGACAAAAATACTAAAGCATAATTAGTATTGATTAGCATAATTTATAAGTTTATTGAATGGATTTAAAGTTTTGAATGGATGGCATTATTTTAATAACGGCACTCTTTCGTTAACGTTATTTTCTTCACTCACAAATAAAACTCCAAAGATGAATAAATTTCTTAAAAATAAATTAACGACATTACGATATACAAGTCATATTTTTTTTATAGACAATACACGTTAATACCATAGGGTAAGAAGCTAAAGGATACACTTTTTTTTCTTACCTTAAGTTTTCTTTATGAGGATCATAGGACTTATTATTTGATTAAACTTTCGTTTCTTTTTTGGCCCAAATTCTTAAAGCTAAAAAAACATTGAAGCAAAAAAGTCTAAAATTCAGCGCAATAAAACTTTTCAACTCGCTACCAGTAGAGATTAAAAATAGTCAAAATTTAACCATATTTAAAAGTAAACTTAAAAATTTGTAAAAAATCTTAAAAATTAGAAAAATTGTAAAAAGTCTTAGAAATTAGAGAAATTATTATTTAAATATTAGTTATAAGCTGTAGTTTTAAAATTACTTAATTTCTTATATATAATTTTATATATTATTGTAAAATTATCTGGAATTAAATAAAATTAAAAAAAAAAAAAAATTTCAATCATTATTTTCACTAGACCGTTGATTACATCGATAGTTGCTATTATGAGGTAATATATTTCTGCGCAATCTATTATCTTATTAAAGAATTATTTATTTGCTATTACGATTTTAATGATATTATAATATAAACTCTTACGATATGGATTGCTAATAATGTATATCATCTGGGCCCAATTGCACCAACCACTTATCACTAATCGTATAATCAAATAATTATTGTTTTGTTTTTGATAAATAAGTGTTTTATACTAATCAAAACTTTATTGAATTTATTACCAAATATAATTTTGATGCAACAAAAACTTATCAAAAAAATGATTATTTGATTAGTCATAAGTGGTTGTTGCAATAGGGCCTTGATTGAGATTTGAGCCGAATATCTTTCGGTTAGAAGGCAGATGCCTTAACCACTATTAGCCAGGTAAAACTAACTTAAAATCAAAATAAAGATCTTTTCAATTTTAAAATTCTCGATGCCTTAATTTTAGAGTTCTAAATCTTAGGATTTCTAGGTATTCAAATATCTAATTATCGAGTATTCACTTTATGTTTTCAAATCACAAATCTTTGAATAAATTACATGATTAATAATTTAATTATATTTGAAGGAAGATTGCTTAAAAAAAAAAATTAATTATAAAGTATGTTTATAAACTACAACATTTAGACCATATAAGTATTTTTTTATTTACTTTTATTGCCCATAAAACATAAAAAGACCAGTCCTATTACTAAATTTCTTCCAAATGAATACACTTTCAATTACCCATCAATTAAAATTAAGTTAAATATCATACATTTCATTTTTCTTGACATAATTCTCGGAAATAAAAAGAGCTAACAAAACTTTAACTATTATAATTGGCAATGATGGTTGATTTAGTCAATAAAATAATGGTTAGATAAGTAGCAAAAACATCAAACTTTTGTTTGTTAGTTTTGTACCATAGATTCTTATTTTAATTTTTATATATTTTATTATTTTTATTTTGATTTTTTGTTTGTTTGTTATTGTGTTTTATTTTTTTCGTTTTTTTTTTTTATTTGAATTTTCTTTTGTTTTCTTTTCCTTTTTTTTTTTGTTTCCTTTTATTATGTGTAATGAACTTTACCTCCTTGAAACAAGTTTTGTTAATGGCTTTTTAACTAACGTCTTGAAAATTTTCGAGTTCAGTAAATTTACTAAAGTTAGAAAACTTTCATTTTTTTTTTCTTTCCTTTTTCATTTTGTTAAAATATAGAGCAATGAATGGGTATGTTTATATATATATATATATGTATTTATTTATGTACGGATGTGTTTATTTTATTCACTTTTTTAATATAATAAAGATCTACTGTTCATTTTTTAGTTGAGTAATTATTTTTGTTAAAGTTGATCTTCTGACATTAATGATTGAGAATGTCATTTGAGATTTTGTCTGTTTGTCATTCAATAATAATTCTTTCAAAAAAAAAAAATGGAAAATTTCTTATATGAATGTTATCATAAGGAAATCATTCCTATATTATGTTATCAAAAGGAAATCAAAAGGAAATCAAAGGAAAAGGAAAGGAATCAAAGGAAAAATCTAATTAGTCAAAACAGAGTAGTTAGTTGCAATGGAAGTATAAGAAATTTGTAAATTGTTATTTTTTTTAATTAAAAAAGTTTGATACCTGTGTAGAATTTGAATTTCTACTCCTTCGATTAATAAGCCACTTGCTTAACCACTAGACGACTGAGGTCCCTCATTACCGACTTTTTTTTCTTTTTTGTTTTTTTTAACTTTTATTTGCAATTTAAAAATTCTTACATTTTTTATCCTAAAAAGTTTACAAAATAGATGTTTTTTTCTTTTTTATTAACATAAAGATTAACATGTAAAATAAAGTATTTTGTTTGTTAAATTTCATCAATATTTAAATTTTTTTTATAATATTTTTATTTTTATGATGACATATTAAGCATATATATTTCTAAGTTTTAATTATTGGTGAAAAGTTTGAAAAAAAAAAAAACCATTATTACATCTTAGTTTTTACTTGAACTTAAAACTTATTTTAATTAACCTTAACAAAATTCTAACCTAATTCCTAAAACTAATTTGTATATTGTTAATGTAACATATTATGTTCTATCTAACCACCAAATATTCATTTTATCTATAGTATCCTTGTAGGGGATATGCATGTTAAATTTCAGGTCTTGAAGATTAATATTACTAGGATTAAATTCAATTTTTTTGTATGTAGCCCGTCTATTATAATGAAATAATAGGAGGACATGGTTGTGATTTTGCAAATACCCTTCTTTATCCAAATATATAAAATGTTCGGGTACAATGTTCGGGTGCAAACCCGATATTAATGTTTTCTTTATGTACTCCTCGTTATGACAATATATGTGAAATATTAAACTATTCTCAGGAGTTTTTAATGCTCTGTTAAAATGATTTCTGATCAATTTTATAATAAAATTGTCAATTCGTGTCATGTTTGACTCCTTGTATATGTATTTATTTGAATAAAAATGTTTATAATTAGCCTCGAGTTTACGGTATTTATAAATGAATGTTCTTATGCACTTTCTTTCGAATTTGCAAAGTTTTTCCATTGACCTGGCACTAATATTATACCAGATTGGAGATGCATAGGTGATAATTGGTCTTATGAGTGTTTTATAATATATGATCTCGACTTTATGAGTTATCGTTTGATTATAAAATAAGTTTTTGCAGGTCATGAATGTTTTGCTTGCTTTATCTAATGCATTGTTTATGTGTTCGGTATAATTTAGATTAACGGACTCATTACGGACTTTATTTATTTATTAATATTAATATTACATACATAAATGTAATGCACTATTATTGAACCATCGGCTACTAAGGCCATTATAGGTTTTTATAATATTATTAAATTATATACTAATATTATTTATTTTGTTTATGTTATATACTATATATTTACATTATATTTGGCCGTAACGGGGGTATGTAAAGAAAAACACTTACGACCTGTGCAGGGATCGAACCTACACTCCTTCGGTTAATACGCCACACGCCTACCCATTAGGCTACCGAAGTCCCCCTCATTACGGACTATTTTTTTTTTATTTATTTATATTAATATTACATACATAAATGTAATGCAATATTATTGAACCATCGGCTACTAAAGGCCATTATAGGTTTTTATACTATTATTAAATTATATACTAATATTATGTATTTTGTTTATATTATATACTATATATTTACATTATATTTGGTCGTAAGGGGGGTATTAAAGAAAAAAACACTTACGACCTGTGCAGGGATCGAACCCACACTTCTTCGGTTAATATGCCACACGTCTACCCACTAGGCTACCGAAGCCCCCATTACGGACTATTGAAGTTTTAATTTGTAATAATAAATTTGATTGCATATTTTTAGGATTTCGCTTTATTTTTCTTATTCTAAGTTTTTTGAAAATATAATTTTCGTATTAAAATTAGGGTTTTATAATGCGAATATTATGTATATGCAAGGTTGAATGGATGAAATATTTAATTGTTAATTTAACAGAATATGAATTTAAATTAATATTATATAGTTTTTATATTTTCAGTCATTTTTGATCAATTTTTGAAAAGATACTTGTAGGTAATAGGTAACTATTGTGTATTTATTTATAATTTTCATTGTAATGAAAGAAATTATAAAAAAAAAATATAAAAATAATAATAATTTTTAATAAAATATAAAATAATAATTTTTTTAGTTAAAATACCTTGCTACTGAATTTAATATTTTTAAGAAGCCTTTTTAATTTTTAAACAAGAAAATTTACCTGCTATTTTAATAACGGTTAAAAAAAATCATCTTATTAATATTTTAATAAGTTAAGGGTAATATGTTATGTAGTTATATGTTGTTTAGTATTTTGTAATGCTATTAAAATTTGATATAGTCATATACATATCTACATATCTACATAATATGTATTTATAAGTATTTTATTTTACTTACATAGTATTAGGTATATAATTTCATTGTATAATATTTGATGAATTTTTTAACTGAAGTGGGATCACAACCATATGCTTCAAAAAAAGTTTTTTTTTATTTTTTATTATAATTATTTTTTTTTTTTTTTAGTAGTGTTTACTTCAGTAGGTTATTCTTTAAGGAAAATATTTATTTCATCATCAAAATTTGAATTTATATATTCTTGTTTTTCCTGTTGTTTTTAGTCGTTGTTGTTGTTTGTTATTATTTTGTTACTTTGTTTGTTGCTTGCAGCTTTTATTTTTGTTTATAACATTTTGATGTTACTTTTAAGTTCTTTTAACCAAGGTTCTATTTAGGTATGTATTTAACCTAAAGGCTTACATAAAAAAGAAAAAATGAACAATTGTTAAAAGAAAATTTGAATTAGAAATATACAATAATATATATTTTTAATTTTTTGATATTCTTTTTATTATTTTTTAACCTACATATTAAATGTGTTACTTTTTAATAGTGATCAAGTTGTTAATTTATTATATGCAGGACTTTATTACTTGTATACACTTAATGAGTGTCTTGTTTAATAATGAAGATAAAAAGAAGAGACTTTGGACTAAAGAAATTGAACTTCGGAAATGAAGTAGTTTAAATGCTGATTCAGAAATGAAGTTTGAGTAAAAAACGAATGTTGCAGTCCTTGCTGAAACTTGTATATGGATTTAAATAAATTGAAGGAATAATTTGTTTAGAAAATAAAATAATGTGAAAAAAATGAAGGACGTTTTGATTAACATTCTTCAATTTAAAGTATTCTCATTCTTGTTATGTAAAAGCAGAAATTATATGCAAAATCTTTTACTTTTTTCATTCTAAAAAGACATTTTTTTCAAAAATGGTTTTAGTTTGCTATGGAGCAGTTTTTATTAGAAGGAAAAAAAATATTTGTCACCTTTTATTAATACAATTAATTATTCAAAATGGTTATTATTGTTTTCAATTTTAAATTCAACTGTTAAGTTTTAGAAACTTTTTTACATTCTGTAAGCGGAGTCAGAATTGAACTTTTTTAAACAAAATTGTTTAAAGTGGAATTAAATGATAATAAAAATTTATCAAAAGCTTTGCTTTAAATTAAAGGGTTTATTTTTATTCAAAAGCAACTTTTACTTCCTAGATGTTGGAAATTGCCAGCTTTAAGTATATGAAGATTTTGTTATTGATATTACTATTGATATTACTAACATGCTTAATAGAAGTAAGGATAGATTAACACATCTAGACAAAAGAAATAGTTGAGTGGAAAGTGACTATAACAATTCTAAGCTTGTTTTTCAAAAAATCGAAAGACCGGCATTAAATAGAACTATTGGAAATAAACGAAATGATTTGATAAAGATGAAATATTTTTTATTTAAAGATTTTACTAAATAATTTAAAACATTATTTAGCCTGTTTCTTAACAGTTTTTCTTATTTGTTTTTTTTTAATTACCTATTGTTAAAGTTTGTCCTATTTTATTCAATAATTAATCAATCTTAAGATTTATTGATGTAAAAATTTTCTGCGCCTAAAAATATGTTTAAAATTCGATTCTAATGAAAATTATATTGAAAGGGATGAAAAGAAAACTATATTCATGAGGAAAATTGAAAAGAATTTTAAATGTTATTTATAATTAGAGCATAAAAGTAATGTTACTTATGAAATATTTATATAAAAAGAATAGAAAGTTAAAATAAATATAAGAGGGTTCTTAAATAAGAAAAGAACTTATTAAATTATTAAGAGGGAGAAATTTTAATAAATATAATTATTTGTCTTGAACAAGAAGTTAATAACATGAATTTTAGTAAATTATGATTTCATATAGCACTTGAAATTTTAAAGAGCTATTTAGAAGTAGTAAAATAATAATAACTAGTGCCAGTGCTCGAAATTCGAGCAAATGTCATCAAGCAGTCGACATTTCAACGGATTGAGTTTTCTTTTCCACGGAAGGTGGAATCATCAACAGACACAAAGAAAATCTAACAAATTCAATATGAATCGCTGTAAAAAAAATGATCCTAAAAAGTAATTCAAAACGCATACATAATTAAAATTTACCACACATACTCATATAAATAATAATTTGTTTTTGAAAAACAATTAAACATATTTTTTCATTTATTAAAAATATTAAAATGTTTATATTAAGTTTTTAAAAATACTTTATGATATCAATAATATAAATGTAATGTTTTTTCGGGTTTCTTATTATACATACCTCTCGGTCTCGCTTAGTCGCTTCAATTTAAAAATGTTGTAACCAAAATAACTTATGTCTTATGTCATACATATGTCTACCTACCTAATTTATGATAGGTATGCTGGGAAAGGGATATGTTAGTAAAGTTGGAGTTATTCCATATAATTGGAATCTAAAACTTTTCACTAAATTACTACATGAGAGAGTGTTGAAATGTATGTATATGTAACTTATAAATAAAAATTTGATATAAATATTAATTTTATTTTTATTAATATTATAAGTATTTGACTAATGGTGTAGTGGTAAAGCTGCCGATCTTTCAATCGAAAATCCTTGGATTCTACCCTTCTTTGAAAATGCTTCCGGTTAAGATTTTCCAACGCAAGTTAATTATTTTATTTTAATATGCTAATATAGAATGAAAAAAAAAGCTAATTCATATATAAGGTAACAAATAATGTATGAATATAATGTTTGTGTTTCATAATCTTATGCAATAGATACAGCAGAACAAAAAACGGCTTAAGGCATATAATGATTCACAAAACTAAAGCGTAATAAGTAATAAGAGCAATAAAGAACTTAGTAGATGTCCTATGTTCGTTAAAAAAGTGAACAGGAAAACAAAAAAAAAAAAAAAACAATTTACTACTACAAGTTTGAACCCAAAAAAGAATAAAAAAATCTTTATATTTACTGATAATTGAATCTAAACGCTTTAAAACCAATATATTGAACTGCTAACCAATGTGCAATCCTTAATGTTAATAAATACTTGTTTATTACTAATAAAACTTTTTAAAAATTTTAAATATCGAATAATTTCGAATTTTAATTTATTTATTGATTGATATCGTTTAAAAAGTTACAACTGTTGACCTTTCAAATATGTAGTAAATAAATAATTAAATTCCATATAAAATATTATTTTAATAATTATGTATGTCTTATACTTAATTTAATTTTTCGATTTTATAAATTTAAATAAACTTTTATACATTATTATGAAATTACAGTTCAATTAAATTGTAAAATTTGAATTTCCTATTAAATATTAATTTAATTTGTAAATATTTTCTGAAATTAATATTCTTTTATATAATCTTAAAATATTTAATAATGAATAATTTAATGAATCATTAAAAATTACCTTCTCTACACATATATGTATGTAGTATTTTATATATCTTATAGATATGAATGAATTTAGGAATACATAGTAGAAAAAAAAATTTTTCATTTGTTACCATTGTTAAAGAATCAAAATGTTTGTTATCAGATTTTGTTGTAAAATTTAGGAAATTAAATTTTTATTTCTATATAATAATTTAAAAATTAAATTTAATAGTTCAAATGAATAGTCAAGTTGATTGAAATGTTGATTGAATGATTGTATAATTAAATTTTAGTAAAACTTAGGCATTAATTTGTAAACTTGGGTATGAAAAATCATGTTCATTTTATACCATTTACAATGATTTTCAAAAATCTGATTCGAAAATATTTTGGAATTTCATAAATTATAAACGTAAATGTGATAATTATCCATTATTAATGCATTTTATTAACCTTTCAAGTTATTTTGCAACGATCCTGAAGTTATTTCGCAATATTTTGCAATTAAATAAATGTAGTGAAAATACCTTTCTAATCGCCTGACCGCATACCGAAATTAATTCAAAAAGAATTATTTTCCAATATTCTCACTACACCTTTAACATTACTCTTTAAAATTTCATTAAGTACCGAGATTTTTCTTGCCATTTCGAAAATTTCGTATATTAGACCAAATGATAAAAAAAGATCAAAAATGGTATTACTAATTACAGACTCATTGCCATGTTATCTCTCATTCCGAAATTATTTCACTTAATTATAACTGATTCTATTTTGAATCACTGTTGGAACATGTGTTTTTCCAGAATTTTCTCTTAAGTAGATCTAATTTATTCTTGTCTGAATGAACGCTGATATAGTGTTAAAAATTCAATTTTAGGACTTTTCGAGAATAATTTTTGTATTTCACAAGGCCTTCAATAAGTATAAATATGTATAAATTATGTTATATCAGCTATTTTTAATTGTAAGCTAAAAATTTACGCTGATGATACGAATATCTTTAAAAATATTTAGTTGTTGGTCAATGGAAATTTTTAGACCTTATGTACTTAAATTATTGTATATATTAAATCTTGTAAGATCAACCTCGGAATATGCAAATCAAGTTTAGTTACCGATATGATTGAGGCAGTACAGAAAAACCTTCTTAGATTTGTCATGAATACTATCTTACCACCATAAGCACAAATACTACAGTTAATTGGTTTGTGTACATTAAATTTCAGATGAGACTTTTTGAAGTGATTTTTATTACAACTATTGTCAAGGGTCAAAAGATCCAAACCTATTTTAATTTATAGTAATTTATTAGAAATAGAATTAATAGAAGAACATTAGAAATATTAATTCCAATAACAAGTTTTAATTTATAATTCTTTTATTTTACTGTATTTTCTTTCGCATTTTTTTTCTGCTAAGCAGTATAATAAATAAATAAAATATTGAAAATATTAAATTGCAATTGCAAATGATTTTCATTTGGTTTCACGTTTTGTTTTCCTTTTTTTTTTTTTGGGTATTAATAGAATTTCTGGATTAATAGTTTTTTCAAAACTTACATTTTGGTCAATTTAAAATTTACCTATATATCATGTTCGACTTGTGATACGTATCATCAAAATTTGTCACGAAATTAAAAACTCAAACTACAGAACTTTTAAATTTATTTTGGGCACATTAAGTAATTTAACATATAGTTCTTTAGTTTTTTGTATCCAAATAAAATTGAAAGCTCCGTGATTCGAACTTCTAATCAATGACAAATTTTGGTGACAAGTATTAGAAGTCTAACATGCTATGGGTAGAGATTGCAAGTAAAATGTAAATTTGAGACGGTTGATACCTCATTAAAAATAAATCTTTTAAATTCTTACAAAAAGTCGAATTTTGAAAAGAGAGTATAGGTAAGAGTAGTCGTCTTAATAGGATTTATAAATAATATAAAGCCTAATTTTAACTGTTATTCTAGTAAAATATATAACTTACTATTTCATTATTGGTTATTTTTAAGGTAATAGAAGGATAATGCCAATAAAATTAATTAGAAAATTAAAAAAATACGTAATTTGAATCAGTTCTGTAACTTTTATAAATCGATTTTACGGATGCATCAGAAAGTTACGAAGGCGTGGCGTAGCTATAGTCTTAGTAGACAACGACAAGCTAATTACAAAAAAATATCTTCGATCAGAAACAGTCATGTACTATATATAGAGAGTTAGTTGTCTTATATGAAGCTGTTAAGATAACTTGATATAATTATCATTAGACTATTTTAATATGTTCAGATAGTTTAAGTGCTCTTAATGCTATTAAAAATACCTAGGACAAGTAAACCCTATACAGAACAATCAGAAATATACTGTTTAATACAAATAAAGAAATTAAACTAGTATGAGTTCTAGGTCACTGTGGTGTTAGTGGTAATGAAATGGCGGGTTCGGGGCCAAACTTGTCATAAAAATTCCAACAATTACTTTTGCACCTACGTCATACTTTTGCTCCTACCTTCAAGAAAGTTTTAAACAAAATAGTAGACAAACAATTTGGAACTCTAATAATTTTTTAAATGTTAATTGGTTGCATTTTCTAGTAAACAGAAGCTTCAATAGGTACATAGCTAGATTAATATTATAGTACATTATAACTCCCAAAAAGAATTTCTTTGAGAAAACTGGCATAACATCCTGCTCCTATATATATTTTTAGAATGTCAAACAACTAGAAGACTGCTTGCCAACATTCTCGACTACTATCTAAAAGCAATAATCTACCAATAATAGAAGAAGTTCTTAAATTGTTCCAAATATAGGAAATCGTTTATATATTAAAATAAAAGTTATTAAAAGTACACAAAATAAGACAAATTAGTAACAATATAAAAAGTAATAAAAAAAAAAACTTTTGTAGCCAGGCGCAAAATTGTCTCTGCAGCCAAGGACATTACTGATATAACTAAAATTTATTTTATAATATTAAATTAAATAAATAAATAACTTTTATAAGCTTTAGAAATTCTGGAATTCGGGAAGGACTTTTTTAAACACTTTGTTATCTTTTTTATGGTAGCGTGCCTCTTCTATTTGTTGACTCTGATTTAAAATGTATTTCATATTATTAAATTATTGAAAATTTATCCCTGAAAATTAAAGAAAAACAATTTTTTATTATCTTTTCAAAAAATGAAAAAAGAAAATAAGTAAATAAATGGATTATGAAGTGTTAAAATTTATATTTATATAAAAAAAATAAAATTGAAAATATGAATTTATATACTTGTATAAAATATAGCCATGTAAATACATATATATGTATATGTAAATTGATTCTTTTTTATTTAAATAATGCAAATTAAAATAAATATTTTATTATGCTTTTATACAATTTCCTACAATTTAAAAAGTTGTTTACAATTGCATATAATAAAACTTTATTTTTTTTTTGCTTTCAAGCGAAATAAATTTTTTTTTGTTTTGTTTTTCACTTAAATTATCAAAACTTGATTTTCACGTAACTATAAAAAACTGTGTGCAAAAAAAAAAAAAAAGACATGGAAAATGGAAAAAGTATGAAGGACATTTATTCATATTTATATAATTCATATAGGAAATTTAATTAATTTACAAGTGTAATTATACAAATATTTACATTCAATTATAACATACATATTGTAATTACACACATTTATATATATACATATAATATATATGTATGATGTATGTATTCTTGAATAAAACAGTTGAAATATACATTCATGGCAATTTAAGTCAAAAACAATATATTAAAGCACTTTTATCCTTTTGCCTTCCTATCTGTAATTAGTACTCTGGCCAGTACAAATATAATAATGTATTAATGTACATATTAAAAAGAGTTGTTTATTTTTATATCTTTATTCGAACATAGCTCTAATAATAACTGCTAAAGTGACAGAGTGATTATATACTAAGTTGTTATATATTACTGCATGTTGTAAATGTTGATGGCTATAATCACTGTTTGTAAAATAATAATAATAATAGGCGGATTCATTGTTCCTTTACAGTCCTAGTCCGAATTAATTGTTTCCGCATCCTTTTCTCATCCTCTCCTACTCCTTCTCCTTAGCCAATATTCTACATTAGCAGTTAGAGGTGTCATCCCATTATATTGTGGGAGGGGGAGAGAGCGGGTTTAGTAAGTAAGAATCTGATATTACAAATGGGGAATTCTTGATGTCTTTGGAAGATTCCTACCTGCCTAAGGAAAAACTGCATCTAATATATTTGTTATTAGGTTTATGACTTTGTAGAAAAGATGAGGTAGATATGAAAAAGTAAATATTTATATTTTTGTTCAGAATTGAATTCTAAATCAGTTTAGCTATGTCCATCTCTTCTATATTCTGTAATTTTTCCAATCTTATTTTTATATAAATACCATCGTTGCTATTGTCCTATAAATGCCACCTTTTTTATTGAAACGTTGTTGAAATGGAATAAGCTCGATCGGAAAATTCGAGCACCTGTTATACAACTTCTTTTTTTATATTAAAATAACTCAGTGCCTATTTAAGCTATATGTATCTGAAATTTTGTAAAAGATAATTCAGTTTTATGGTAACAACATTGAGATTTGGTTGATCTAAGACTTGGTTAGTATAATTTAATTATCATACAATTTTATAATATATCTTAAGATACTTAATTAATTCAAATATCTGAAATTTTGTAAAAGCTGATTTTATGGTTAAATCCTACACTTTTTCTTGTTTTATTCTAGATCTGTAATTGTCCTTATTATGCGTTCTCCTTCTTCAATTCAAATCTTTTATTTAATAGGATAAATCTCTTCCACAGAAAAATAAAATACAAAAATTTCTATAATATGTGTCCTTAACTGTATATAGATAGCTACATAATAAATACTTTATTAAATAATTTTCATTTAAAATTATAGTGACGATAATAATAATATTTCCATAAAAGTCATAAAAGTAAGGTTATATAGAAATAACAAAAACAGATCAGAATATTATGTAAAATAAACCCCACACAATTCAATATAAAAATAAACATATAATATTTATATAGAAATATATTAGAAAAGTAAATACATTGTTATACTCGTATAATAGAACAAATAAACCAATTTTAATTGTTATGTACATTTAAAAATTTTAATTATGTCTTCTCTGGTAATCCTTTAAATTGCATAAAGATTAATGATAGTGATTGTTAAACAAAAGAAGAACAAAAAATCTAAAAGTTAGAAAAGGACAAACAATTTTGTTAAAATTTAGATTTCTTGGTTTGTGAATAAACAATTGGTTGTATAATTTAAAGTTATTTGTATTTATATAAAATTGAAGGTTGGATTTTTTTTTTTTTTTGATTTTCATTGTATTATTTACTATTAAATAATATATTAAATTTTTTTTAAGTAAAACTAAAATAAAACGAGGAAGAATACAGTTGACTTTGTCAACTCTTAGATACCCGTACGAACCGTTAGTATGTTCACAGCCTGTCACTCTACTTACAATATTATTTTTTTAATATTTTAGTATTTTAAAATAATTTGGGTGAATTTTATAATTTCTAGAACTATGGGTTGTACATATATTCAAACTATATGTTTATATGTACATTCTTCAAAAGCAGATTCTAACCTTCCACATAACGATTATCAATCCAAAACTTTTTCAAATATTCTATAGTACCATTTAATACTGAGCGGTAAATGTATATTAAATTTACTAAGTACAAAACAGTAAATATAATTTTAAATATTATATTATATTATATTTAAATATTCCATTGACAGAATAATTTCTTATAAGTACAATAAAATACATATGTGTATGTAAATACGGCGCTATATAATATACATCTATACTCTTATCATTCATTCACTAGTGACATATACGATATGTAAATAAACATGATATTATATAAGTATGTATATATATCAATATCATATAAATAAAAATTCTTCAAGCAACCGTTATGTTGTTTATTTAATTACATTTTTTTGTACTACGCATTATATCCTCAACAATTTCAAATTATCGAGTAAAACAAAATGGAAAAAATTCGTTAATGAAATTTGTTAGAAAATTTGAAAAAATCAAGTAACACTTTCGTCAATTATAAAGTAACCCTATATTATTAAAAAAAGTTGTTAACAGAAATAAAATATAATGTTGGAGCTTTAATTTTTGTGTATTAATTCAAAAAAATTTTAACAGGTGTTCAAGTTACAGGTGTTTAAAAATTGGAAATTTTCAGTTTTTGACCCCTTGCAGCTCCTAAACGGGGGGTGATACAAAAAAAATTTCTGAAATGACTCATACTAATTTTCAAAGATCTAACTTCTGTCAAAATTTCAAGTTTCCAACTTTAACCGTTTAGAAGATGGAAGGGTTAAAGAATTTTGCAAAATTTGAGTTTCGCATAACGGTAAATTAAGACACCGTATGCCAAAACCATATATTTATTGTATATATACTTTTAAAGATAATGAAAGTAGTAATCGTTTGGCGTTTTCAAAATGAAGATATACCTTATACAACTTGTGCTATAACAATTTAAATATAGAGCTTTTTTGAACCTTTGGGGAGCTGTAGCTCCGTAATGGGTGGGGCTACAAAAAAAAGTTATTAAAAATAAAATTAATATTTTTGTAAGGTCTATCAGTAGTTGAAATTTCATAGCTCTATTGCAAAAAAAATGTGGAGATCTAAAAGTTAGGTGTTCGAGAGCTACCCTAAGGCTTGGTCCAAACTCAACCAAAAAAAATAGGGAACCTACAAATTACTCCGAAAATATTTTGTGTAAATTTCAAGATTCTAGCTTTCTTAGTTTTTGAGTTAGCGTGCTGACGGACGGACGGACGGACGGACATGGCTCAAAAGTCTTAGAATTTTTTTCTGATCCGATCCATACCTTTGAAGGTATATCTAGCTCGCTTATTTCGAGGTGTTACAAACGGAGGAGTAATTTTATTATAACCGATCCTATCGTACGGGTATAATAAGGCAAGGTAAAATATAATGTTTTTTAAATTTTTCGAAAAAATATCTAATCGCTTAAAAAGTAGAAAATAAAATTGGTGTTAGATCTTGAACAGCATATAATTTGAGGTTATGGTTTCATTAAAATAACTTCACATGCTTTTGGATATTTAGTATATTTAAGTTATAAATATATACACATATGTCAGATCTAATATATTTAAGTTGTACGGTAAAGATGTTATGTTTTAATTTCTTTTAAAATGATAAGTTATTGGAATCATTATTTTGTTAAATTTATTTATATTTATCTAAAAGCACAAATTGTGTAGATGAACTAATCCCGTAGAACAACTTAAGTTTTCCAAACACTTTATTAGCTTTTTTGTAGGTTTTGTAGGTGTTCACTTTTAAATACAAATTCTTTTTTAAAAAAAAAAAGGTAATTGAAGTGAACTCGAGGATATTCGGCCATCATCTACGCTTTACTAATTTTTTTTTTTTTTTTTATTTAAATTTTTATTTTTACCCATTGTACAATCTTAAACTACTTAACCTAAAAAAAAATTTTCAAAAACGGTTTTAACTTATGAATATAATTAACATATTACAATTTTAATTTTTATATGCTAATTTTATGCTATATGATATAAAACTTAAAGCTAAAAAAGTGAGTGTTTAAAACTATACTAAAGTTACTATTGGAAAAACCGGGGCAAACAAAAAGCCGATATTATTTCAAATAATATTCATAAAATAAAACTTAACCTACCTAATCTACTTAACCTAGTTTAAATAATCAGTATTATTAATACTCTAAACTAATTCATAACCATTCTCCAACCACCAAAATTTTCTATTAATTATATTATATTATTAATTATATATCGGGTTATATTCAATAGCTTTACATGTGGCCCGTCTATTATAGTGATATAATAGTGGGACATGATTTTGGTTTTGGATATAACGATTTTCATCTAAAAAGATGAAATGCTCAGGGGCTATGAAACCCATGAGCAAGGTCTTTTCAATGTACTCCTCATTGTGGTAGAATATATATGCGATATTAAACCATTCTATAGAGTGTTTTGTGCTCTATCTGATTTCTGATTAATTTTATTATAAAATTATCGATACGTATGATATGTGCTTCCTTATACAAATATTTATTTGAATAATAATATTTGTAGTTGGATTCAGACTTACGATTTATGTTGGTTTAAGCACTTTCTTTCGAATTTACGTAATGTTTCCATTAAGCTTGCACTAATGTTGTACCATTATTGGTGCACCATATACAATGGTCAATAAAATGGTCAATAAAAATATTGCATATCTTTAGGCTGCGACGTATTTTTTAAACCACTTTAAATTTAATAATCAAAATAACTGAGCTTATTAACTGAGATAATGAGGATTCAAATCCTGTACTGATAGCAATTTTTTTTAATTAAAAACAAAACCTCCTTGCTACCAAATACATAACACATAATAAAATTTATTACTATACAAATTAATAATTCTAATAGTACTCAAACTATAAGGGCTTTGTAGTTGATGGTTTAGTCATATTGATCGTATGTGATTTGTAATACTAATATAAATAAATAAATAAATAAAAAATATCAATAATATAAAAATGTGCAATTAACGAAAAAAAATTTTTATTTAATTTTCATATACAAAAAAGAAATGTAATTTATCGATAAAATATCAATGGAAATTAAATATTTTATTGTTTTGGCCTTTCATTTCTTTTTTCATAATTATAATTAAAAATAAAAGAATAAAAATCAGATAATATGAACTTAAAATTTGCAAACATTTGATATTGTTATAAACAAACTAATATTTTAATGCATCTTTTTTTTACAAAAAAATAAATAAATTTAATTAAAATATTGCTATGGTATTTATTAATTTTAAAAAGGACTGAGACTTTATAAAAAAAAAAATTTATATTTTATATGACAGATCATTCAACTATAAAAAAAAAAATTATAAAAATGCTGATTGTTCCAATCATTATTGTCTATTCTTTAATTCGACAGGTTCCGGTTTGGTTTTCATCATTATTGAATAAACTTTATTTATTTTGAAATTTAAATTTTGTATATTGAATTTTGTTGATTATCTTATAAGATTAACACCAAGTGTTATTATTTCATTCCTATAGAACAATATTAAAAAGTATTTAAAAGCCCTTTATTTGAAACTATGGATCTTTTTATCTCATGATAGGTTTCTTCATGTGATTTACTTTTTAAAATGCCTTTTTTTTGATAATTTATTACTATTATTGTTTTTTTGAAGTTCCGTCACAATAAAAACATTCTTAAATCATTTATTTATAATTAAAGTCTCAAGTTTTAAAAGGACATAAAACAACTAAATGTTTAAACTGTGCTGAGTTTTTAAAAAAGGAAAAGGTATATAAAATTTTTAGTAAAGGAAAAAGTTTGAGTTATGACTTCAATATCCGATATTTTACAAATATGCCTGTTGAGCCGATATCTGAAGTTTAAAAGTTAATTTATATTGTACGTCATTTATATAAAATAATATTTTTAACCATACTTTCGGAAATGAGTCATAGGATATCAATTGATTATAAATTAATGAAAATCCTTAATATTTTACATTTTTATAAATAATATTTACATGAATACATTAAAGTTTACACGGAAAAACCTAATTTTGTAAAATATAATAATGATTATAATATAAGTAATTAAAGTCCTTATACACAATATAAAAATATTTACTTTTTAGTAATCTATGATTAAGCTACAATAATATATGAAGGTGAAATACTTTTTATATTTTTTTAGCTTAAATTTTTAGCATTCCATTTAGATTAATTGGATTTTCTTTGTTATATTAAATTTTTTAGGGGGCCTCGGTGGCCTAGTGGGTAAGAGCGTATAAAATACGCTGTAAACACCGAGAGAGTGTGGGTTCGAATCCCACACACGTCGTAAGAGTTATTCCCCCTTACGACACTTGCAGCCACGCCTGTACAGGAAAGGCTGTGCAATTTCCTGTCCACATTTATGTGGCAAAAAAATGCATTTAAAAAAAAAAAAAAAAATTTTTATATCAGATTACCAAAAAATTTTAGAAAAGCTGAAAACTTAAATTTAAAACACACTAATAATTAGATTTAACAAAGTTTCAGAATTGTTTTCTAAATTTTTTCAAATTTTTTTTCTAATTATTGATGTATGTATAAGTCATTTAAAAGAAATGGTAATGAAGGAAGAAATAGGTATGAAAAATGCATAATTATTTCTATATATAAGCGCTATATGCATAATTATGTCTATCTATATTATATACTGTCTATGGCTTTCTAAATATGTCGACTAACTAACTTTTTTTTTTTTTAAATTGGACTTAAATTACTTTTAAAATTAAAAATTAAAATAAATATTAAAAAAAAAACTTAATTTTGTTTAACTTTTATACGCATTTTTGATATAGGCGAAGGTGGATTTAAGGATATATGAATATTGCTCCTCCTTTTGTAGCACATAAAACTAAGTTCAATAGATATATAGACTGAAGTGTTTGGATTGAATCAGAATAAAAAAATTGAATCGATTTAGTCATGGTCAATTCATCTATCTGTTCATCTATCTGGTGAATGAAATGAAAAATTTGTAGGTTTTCTATTGTTCAAATGTAGACCATATCTAAACAATACCCTCACAATACTTCCGAATGTAGACCATATCTAAAATTTACTATAGATTGGGTTTTATAAAAATATTTGAATTCTGTTTACATATTTTTGACTTCTTATAATAAGGAGGCTCGAAATTAAAATGGGAAAGCTATGTAATAGAGTAAGTCATTTTGCAAAGTTTCAAATGATTGAAACCACATTTTCGGTACAAGTCCGATACAAGTTTTCTACGCGTTTTATATATTTTAAGATCTAATGATAGGTTATGAATTTGAAATTGAGTATAAACAAGTAAGAGATCATAGTTTGAAATAATTCATACCAAGTTTTGGTCCTAATAAATAGTTGCCCTTAATAGCAGTTGCTATATAAATTGGCAGCATACAATAGAAAGTAGAGTAAAAGTAGATATTACTTCAAACATGATAATAGTTTCGAATACGGGTATTTTAGAGTTGACAAGAAATTGATTGTGTTCTTCCTAAAAAACTGTTTGAAAAAAAAAGTTTTAGTTTGAGAATAAGATATTTTAGTTTAGGTTCCCTGTCGTTTCAGTTGATACCATAAGGGTTAAATAAAATAAATTAAAAAAAAAAAAAACAAAAAAAACAGAATTAACAAATAAATAAAATAAAGATATATTGAAACATATTTGTCGACAAAATACTTACAACAAATTTTTAAATTAGTTTTTTTTCTTTGTTTTTAAATTGAAAGGGGATCAGATTAACATCATTGTCACTTTTCAAAAATTGCTTTTTTGTTTAACGAAATTATTGTTTTTCTTTTGTTTTTCATCATTTTTTTTTTTTGAATTTTCATTACTTTATACAACCACATAATATTGAACATAACAATTTTATATTTATTATTTTTTTTATCATTTATTTACATTGTAAGCGATTCGTTTATTTTTTTTTTCGTTATTGTTTCTTTGTGTTATTTTTGTTTTTTCAATGTTTTAAGGATTTTCTTGTCTCTTTAATTTTTTATTTCATGTTTTTTTCTTTTTGTTAAAGTAAGCATCATGTTTTTTTTTAATTTTACTTAATTTTTTAAGGAAAATTTTCTTTAGTTTTTTTTTCTTTTTAGTTTTTTGTTTGATTTAATACAATGTTAAACAAATTGTTTGAAATTTCGTAGGGGATTTTGAATCAGGAACTTTTCGTTCTTCCTGTTGATAAATGTCGACATTTTCATTTCAGATTTAAAAGAAAAGTTTTTGGTTTTTTTTTTTTTTTTCTTTCCTTAAGGTACAATTTCATGTATGATATAATATTCTGTAATGCAGATATTAGAGTTACCATATCTATATCAACTGTAATAATTTTAATTCAATATAGCTTTAATATATTGATATTAGATGAGATTTGTATGATTTTTTCATTCTTTTTTATAGTTTTTTGTTGTTTGAAGTTTTCTAAGTTCGTAGTGCATCTTAAAATGTAGGGAATGTTTAGTTTTTTTAGGATTTATGCCACGGTGATACTCCATCGACGGAAAAAGATTTGAAAATTATTGAAAACTTCTTAAGTTTATGTCTCTGTAGACCTAAATTTTGAAAAGAAAACCATTTTTTTTAGTTTAATTTAGATTACAGAAATGTTATATCTTATATTGGTTATATGTGTGATGATACTTGGTATTTAATATTTTAGCTTGATTTTTGAAGCTGACAACTCAGTTTTACTCAATCTATTATCAGGGAGAGTGTCTTATGCCTGTATTTTATTTGTCCGTAGTATTATTTGCCTGCATTTCTAGAAATTTGCCTGTAGTGTCGTTTGCTTGTATTTTACTTGCCAGTATTTCATTTGCCTGCATTTCATTTTAAATTAGGAGAGATTTTAGAGTTACATTCAAAAGCAGGGCTATACGATTTTTTCAGATTATTTATAAATATGCATATGTAAGAATCTGATTTAGGAGGGACTTTAGTGAATTCACAATTAAAGTTATACGCCTTTTTCAGAATATTTATATAATATACATTTGTAATATTAAATACGGACAAATGAAATACAGGCTTGCGATAGCAACTCCTATTACTAGTTTCTCTCATTCAGTATATTATAACTAAAGGTCATGTAATCTATTAATTGTTCATAAAAAACTAAGCAGCAGATTCAAACACTTATTTATGATTTATGCTCGTTCCACTAATTTATAGCGTTCATCGATGATTGTAAAAAGAAATAAATGATTTTCTAATCATTCTGCCTTAAAAAAGCTGAAATAACAAATTTTTCACAGCAACTTCAGTGTCATAATTACAGAATATAAACGGATTAGATTTTTATTGTCAACTATTACACAATATTTTATTAACCTTTACAATAAGCTAAAAAAGTATGGAAAAAAAATACAAGTAACAAAAATTTACAAAATAGAAGATTGGCAACTCTAATAAATTGATAAAGGTATGTATGTTATTTTTAATAGAAATTGAAAAAAAAAAAAAAGAATTTTTGTATATTCAATTGAACTTTAAAATATGTATGTGTGTATTAAAGAAATTTGTTTGTTAAGTAGTAAGTCTGGTTATAAGGGGTGGAAGAAGTCGGCGGATGTAAAAAGTTTTTCAATTTTGTATATAGAAAAGAACATTTTTTTTTTACGTCCATTACCTTCGATTTTGTTTTGAGTTTATTGGTTTTTCTTTTCATTCTTATATGAAAAATGAAAAGTGAAATACCTATACTAAATTTGTTTTTTTTATGCTTTTATTTTTTATTTTTGTTTCATGGGAAATGTCATTAAACTCAAAAGTCATTTTGTCAACTTTTGTTACTTGTATTTTTTTCAATATTTATTTTTTCAATTTTGATGTAGATTTTTTTTTTTTTTAATTTTTTTTTGTGGCATTACCGTTTAGAAAGAGAAAGAGAGAATTACTTTAGAAATCAAAAAAGAAAAAAAAAAAACAAGAAGAAAAAAAAGAAAGTATGTAGTAAGAAAGTTGTTGAAATGAATTTTATGGTTTTTAATAAATCAAAACAACAACAACAGTTATTTTCTAATGCAGTAAAATAAAAAAATTAATAAGAGTGTTGCCAATTTACTTGTATGATTTGACAAAAAAAAAAAAAAAATTAAAAAAAAAAACATGTCAAATGAAATGGTCTGGACATTTAACATTTTGTTATTTTTTTATTATTTACATTTTTTTTGTCATATTTTTTAATTAAAAAAACTTTTAAATGAAAAATTCCATATGGAATATTTTATTCAATGTGTTGTTATTATTTAGTTTTTTTCTATGGTGTAAAAATAAAAATGTGGTTTACCAAATTTCTACTGGTATCAGTTTTATTTATTTTGTTTTTAGGTCATATTGAATTGTTGTGAGTATAAAGGATTGTATAGTGAATTCTGCAGGCAGATCATTGCATAATAATATTATTAGAATATAATATGTTTATTTCTTGAGTTAAGAATAAGATTGCACTCATCAAAACTTTTATTTAAAATTGTATACATTCTTTGAAAATGGGATATTCTAAGTAATATTATATTTAATTCTGTTAAATTTGAATTAGCTATAAAATTTCAAAATTTAACTTTTTTTATGGTTTACTAATTTAAAAATTTTAAAGTGAAAATAAATTACCCATTAGACTATATCAATTTATTTATTTATAATGGTAACACCAGTTTTTTTTAAAAGTTTGAATTAAATGCTAATAATTTATCTTGACTTTTGGATTTTATTTTATAAAACTTTATTTTTTCCAAGAATATTTAAGTTAAAAAAAAAATGAAATTATAATGCAAATATAAAAAAAAAATTCGAGTATACGTTTGAGTTAAATTAAAAATGACAGCATAATTTGAATGCAAATTTCTTTAAAAAAAAAAACAGAAAATAGCAATAATTTTTTATTTGATTTTAGCTCTTCCCGTTATAAATATAAATTTTTTCAATCTTAAAAATTATAAATTAAAGAAATTATGAACGTTATTATGACAATCGTCATTATAGAAATGACAAAAGATATTTTGCGAGCACAGCTATTGTCAATACGCGATATTTTATTTTATTGTTTCTATAGTGTAAATAGTAAATTTTCAAAGAGCGAAATTGAATTTTTAAATAAAATTTTACTAAATAATATATTTTGTGAAATATTATGAAAATTATTTTTTAAAAACTTAATTTGACTCTTTGAAAATTTGACAAATAAAATATTATTTTATAATAAAATATTATTATAATTTACAAAATATTGTTAAGATATCTTTAATAATATTGTGAAGTAAAGTTGTCTATTAACCCATGTAAACGTAGTTTTGGAAAAGTAGCTTTTTAAAATACATCAATAATAAAACTAAAAACCTGTAGAAACGTTTGACTGATAAATTAAAATAAAAAACAGTAGAAAATTTAGATTGAAAACTATAATACGCTTAATTAAATTAAAGCAATTGGAGGAAAGTGACTTTATTAGGGTGGCCTCAACAATGCTCTATACTTTCAAATGGCGTAGTACCGCATTTACCGTTGAATATAAGTTTTTGGAAGAGTTTTCCAACCTAAAAAGTAAAAAAAAAATTATAATAAAAACAAATATGAAGAAACGAAAGATACAATAAAACTGATACACTTGTGGCCTCAAGTGTAGAAAAGAAGAAAAAAAAATCAATTAACGAGGAACTGTTTTACTTGTCAATAAAGTAATAAACCAGCATGAACCATCCATAGTGTTTAAAATATAATATATTATCACTCTGGTAATTTAGGCATACTTCTCAGCTTAAACATAACCATAAGCATTGGTTTTTTAAACTTATTTTATATATTAAATATATAATTAAAATAAAAACTAAGATTCAAAACTATCACCTAACGATTTCCACGGTTTTAATTTTAATTATATATTTTTGTTACAATTGATAACAAAAAGCAAACGGAATTGCGCTAATTTAGACAATTCTGTATTTTAAATATATGTATTATGTATATATATACCTATATATATTTACATTTCTTTGAGGATGCTACTTTGCGTTTAAAAGTTCATTCCATTCCAAGCCCAGTTCATAAAAATCCATTTCTAAAAACAATATTTTCAGACTTACGCAGGTCTAAAATTTTTCTACTCCAAAAGCTTATTTTATCGTGATTTCAATACTTACTCTATACAAGGCAGCAAAAATGAGTTAAACGTAAAACATAGCATAAATAATTAGTTGTTATAATAAATTTGAAATTTAAACTTTAATATTTATGAATGTCATTAATTTGTATACTAAAATTCATTTAAATTATTTTACAAATTTTTAACTATTATCAAAAAATTCAGATAATTTATAAAAAAGCTTATATTTCTAATATTACATTCTGAATAAACCGCTAATTAATTTTTTTTTTAATTTCACTTAAAGAGTATTATGTATTTATGTACCTATGTGTTTATGTATTCTAACATTTATATGCATACAACAAATACTAAGATTCATTACTAATCAAAATAATAATAAGTTACAAAAAGGACGTTAACTACACAAAATTTATGCCAAATAACATAAAAATTAACAAAAAAAAAAAAAAAAGAAAAAATAAACGACAACTGGTAAATTATTTTATTTTTCCTTTCTTTCTTCCTTTTTTTGTTTTTTCTTTCACTTTCTCTCTTTTTTGTCTAAATTGAAAAACAAAACTTAGTTAATGAAGACTACTTAATTACTTAAATTTTTGCAATGAGTAATGAGCAAGGAAAGGCAATTAAAACAAACTGCAAGAAAGAGATAGAAAATGAATGAGTGAATTGATGTAACATGAGTAAGTAAAATAAAAAAAAAAAAAAAAAAACCAAAATAAAATTATATAATTTTTTTTTTATAAGTATTTTGAAAATTAGGTAGTGGGAGTGGTACTCGGAAATTTTTTGTTACTTATCTCTTCAATTTTAGTCTCATTTCATTTTTACTCTTCACGGCTGTTACATGTAGGAAGAAAATTAAAAGTAACAAAAGAAACTAAAAATAAAAAACAAAAAACAAAATAAAAAAAAAAACTTTTCGATTTGATTACAGAACAAAACAAGAATTATTTTTCTCAAAGTAAAAGACAAAATAGACATTTTTGGTAGAGATTCAAACAATTACAGGCTTAGTGATATTCAAGATTTTAGAATCGAAGGAAAGTTTCATTTAAAATTTGAACTAAAGGTATTTAGAACCAATCAAATTTTGAATTTAAATATTTGGAGCACCACATCGATCAAAATTGGTTGATCATTATTTCCTTTAGTCGTAAAATTTTTATTTAATGAAACTAAATAAGACATTGCCTGTCTACCTATTCGTACTTGAACAGTATTTTTATACATAATAATATTATTTTAAAAATTGAAAGAAAAGTTAAATTGAATCATGGTAAGTATTAGTTAGATATTTTCGAAAACATCATAATTCGTTTAATAGATTGTTAAACCAGAGAAAAGTTTCAGCTCAATAATAAAATAAAACATACATACGAGTATTCTGAAAACTCAGATATCATAAAGAAAATAATATTGCAAAATATAAAAATGTGTCATCATATAGTTGAAATATTTCCTTAAAATCAGACAGTTTATAGTTTTAGTTGAATCAACAATTTGCCGCAATTCTATTCAGCATTCTACAATATTGTATCACGTAACTCTCAGAAATCATAGTAATAATATAATAAGTGAAGGTGATTCAATTACCGTTCAAGGTGATTTTATACCATTAAAAAAAATTTAGATTAAGTTGAAAGATTATTTAGAACATTTTCTTATTGTTATCCATAAAGAAAAATTTCTTGACAAAATTAACTGATCCGTTAAAAATTTTTAAATATTTAATTTTTTATCATTCTAAATTTTAATTTTTTTATTAAAGAAAAATTCAGTTCTGGTTAAACTATCTGTTCATTTTATTTTTCTTTCTTTCATAAAATAGTTTTGTTGTTTTTCTTTCCCTTCTCTGCATTTGAAAATAAACCCATAGGGAAACACGACTAACACGAATACCTCAAAGGAAGAAAACCAACACAAAGAAACACTATTAACAAAAAAAAAAGACTTTTTTCTAATTTAATTTTTTTTCTTAAATGATATTCTCTTTGGCAAAAAATTTTTTAAATAAGATAAAAAATCTATAGGGGTCAGTGAGGGGTGGCTGAAGCAGTGAGAGTACTTATAGATAAAAATATAAAATTATGTGTTAAAGAAAATTAAATAAAAATAAATGAAAAATTAATTAGTAAATCGTCAGGATACGATTTTGAAATTTAGATTCTTTTGATAATTTTTTGCTAGAATAATTTTTAACATTCTTAATTAAACCAACAATACTAAAAATTTTAATATTTGAACTTCATTTAAAACATTTTCTTTCGATGGGTGTTAGATTTAAAATGATGATATATTAGTTTCGGTTTTAAAACATTGATTTTGAAAGAAATAATAATAAAAAAGGTAAATCTTTGTATCATTTGTCAGACGTCATATTTGACTGTCATATAAGGAGTCGTATTTTTCGTCATTGGACTCGGCCTAAAATTTGACAGAAATCTAAACTTTTAACGTAAATAAAGTAAACTAAATTTAATTTTAAATTTAAATAAAATAAATTTGATAAAATCCATACTAGCTCTACAGCTTATGATTAAATCTATGTTAAATTTAGATATTATAGAGACATAAAATACAAATTTAGGGGAAGTTATTCAATAGAGGAAGTTTTTCTTTCTCATCATCGATATGGTTCACGAGCAGAAACGTGTAAAGTTATCATATTATATTTAGGATTCATATTAGGAAGTAATCGAGTTTTTAGAAAATTACATTAACAGTTTTCATGTTTATTTTGAGCTGACCGAGCTCATTTGAGCTAATGCAATGTTTTCTTAAAAAAATCATTCATATTCATTGCTCACCTTTCAATTTTTGAGGGTGGTTGCGTTGCGAATATTAAATTATAATTATATTATTTATTTTATATAATATTTTGAGCTGACCGGGTTTTGAATTCGAAACTTTTTGCCTGAAAAATTGCTAACTTACGCACTACGGCGTTGGTGAAATAAAGAATTTTATTAAAGTATAACTGTTAGGTCCAAAGGAAAATCAATTTCCATATAAATGTCTGAAATTATCATTTTGAAAAAGTTTGTTTTGACTATTTAACAGTTGATTATTTCTTAAAATTATTTAATGGTTTTGCATTCATTATAAGGTTTATAATACAAATTCTTCAAGTGTTCCAGCAAACTTTCTTTATATTTTGGATACGGTGACGGCGTACGCTTATTTTGGTTTATACGTACAAACTTTTTCTCCAAAATTCACTAAATTTCTTGTATTTGATAGAATTGAAAATTTTTTTATATTTAGCAGACAAGACATTTGTTGCTTGATTGTTTGGATAATTTGATATTTAAATAATTTGATTTCACGTCATAAATAGCGAGCCAAATATTTACATCTGTTGCAAGGTTTTGTATGAATTTTATTTTATTTCTTTTAAAAGTTTTCTTTGTTTTGTTCGCCACATCTCTCAATTGGTTTTTGTTATCTGTTTTTTACCACTTTGTTGTGAGACAATGTCAAGTTTCACTCTAAAGAACTTAAAGAGGGTTCTAGTTACTTGATTTTACTTATGTTTCCCATTGTTTATTTGAAACTATGATGAAGATTTTATTCGTGATATCTGCTTGTAGTAGGTTTCGAAGATGTTGTAGTAGTGTTCTATATTATGTCTGGCATTTGTACATTTCAATTTTATGGTTAAATAGTTTGTCACAACAAATTCTAAAAATTTTCATAGATTAAATAGAAATCTTCCATGTTATGTCTGGGATTTGTAGATTCCAATTTCATTGTTATATTGTTTGTGACAAAAAAAAAAGTGATCAATATCTATGTCTGCTCCTGGTTTACTTCAAACATGCTAAAGAACTTGCACATCTTTTACTTATCCATACATAATTGTGCCTTTATAATGGTTTTAATTTGTATCTATTTGATTGTGTTTTTGCTTTTATTGACCTTCATTATGTATTTGTTTCTGTTGGAAGATGGTTAATATTTGACAGAGCTCAATTAGTTTTTCTCCGTTTTTCTCCTTACTCGATAACTAAGGTTTCTGATTGAATTTTATAAGCTACTGTTGTCAATGCTCACTTTCGCTTTGCTGTCGCCTATAAGAAGTACAATATCAGAGTAGTGGTAAGCTATTTAATAGAAATATTTTTTTATTATCTCTTCAATATCTTAAACGGTAGAGATTTTTCTAACCGCGCAGGAGTCTAACATTAAATATCGCCTTTCAATTGTGCATCGATTTACATATTATAACTTACGGGGTTTTTGATTCTGCATTTACCTATAATATATTTTGCTTCTTTAAATTTAAAAAATATATCATAACTAATCAGCTTACTTATAATATTGACTTGCATTGTTGTTATCCTCTTTAGGCGAATAAGCCTGTTGTTTTAATTCTCTTTATTAAAATGTTTGAATGTTTTTTAATTTTTAATCTAAAAAAACTTTGTACAAAATTCTTTAGTTAAATAAGTGCATTATTAAATTTTATTGCATTAACCTAAATCTATTTAAGCTAATATAGAGTCAATAATCTATAATATCAAACTTAATAGTGGAAATTATTAATTCGTAAAAAAAATTATCCTGATATTCAGAAAAATTATACAAATTCTATAGATTTAATTGGAAATCCAATTTTCTTTTTTTTTTGAATTGGCAACTATATGTTATGTATTTACTTTAACTACTTCTAATTACAATGAGTTGCTTTTAATGTGCAGCAATTTCCGAAAGTATGATTGAGTTTTTTCTGATATTTAATAATAGAAATTGTGAGTATTGTAGTATTATTTTTGGAACAGAATATTCATATTTGGTGGTCTCTTATGGGGGAGTTGATTTTCAAAAGCAAAAACACCAGTTTAGTTAACACTTAGGATCCCCATAAGCAGCAATAAAATTTCCAATTTGTAAAATATGTATTTGTTTTTTTTTTTTTTAAGTTGATATTATTTGAACAAAAAGTCAAGGTTGGTTTAGACAAAATGCATTTAAGTATTTTGATTGTCCATTAGTCAAAATGCACTTTCAAAATGATAGCATTTAAATTGATATAATTTTCCAAAATTACAGTGGATGTTTTTTGGAGGGACGAATAACTTTCTACTTCGTATTCAGATAACCTTTTTAAGACATGACTGAATCATTTTTTTCTTTTTATTATAATATAGTGTAATATTAAAGCTACAGTTTTTTGTGCATAAAAACAACTTTCGTTCTCAAACTTAGAAGACATATTTTTAAAATGATATATTTGTTGATTTTGGTTAAAAAAAATATCGTTTTTTATGTCAAACATTTCAATTTCCTTTCTTTTGTGTCTCAAAAAAAACGTGCGAAAATGCTTATTCTACACTTTTACATATTCCTGTAAAACTTAAAAATATTTACAATACAATTAATAATAGCTGCTACAATGGCTACCTTTAACAATTATCTCATGCGGGAAGATGTAATGTATTGACTGCTGCATGTTGTAATTGTTGATGACTTTGTTACTGATAACAAAGTAGTAATAATAATAGACGGATTCATAGTTTCCTTACAGTCCCACTCATTAATTCAAGATTTCGTACATACCTCTATCCTTTACTATGTTCTATCATTGAAATCCTATGCTTTCTTATCTCTACTAGCCTAAGCCTATAATCTAGCCAATAAACTACATTGTTAGTTAAGGGTTTAATTCCATAAAAGAAGAGGGCTAAAGAGGTGGGTAGGTTTCGTCCGTATGAATTTTACACTATCAAAATAGCGAAAAAAAAAATAAGTGAAGCGAATGTATTCCTTGAAAAAATTCATTCACTATTGTATATATTGTTATTTTGCATCAGATGATTGTTTTTTGTCAATTCTATGAACAAACAAGAGAATTTTATTAAACGTATACCATTTTGTTAGTTATTGTTATTTAAGCAACGACAAAAATTAATTTTTTTTTTTTTTATATTTTTTGGTAAAGCTCTGGAAAAAATATTTCTAAAAATTTTATCAATTAGAATATACATCAACTATTGTTGTTATTGTATTATAATAGAATCACATGTAATAGAACGTTTTCTGTTTTTATTAAGTTAATTAAAATACCAACAATATGTCAAAGGATTAATTTAAATTATCGCATAAAATCGATACAAAAAATAGCAAAAAAACATTAACAATAATTGCTTCTATTTTATCCTGTTAAAAGATTTGTTGTTGTGTTTTTCTTTTTTTTTATTATTGTCCTTTAGTACCAACACCATCTAATAACTGATACTGTTGTATTGACCGTGTACCAAAAAACTTTTTTTTGCAAAAACATTATTTGATTAAAACGAGTGATCTCATATCGTTACATATATGAAAAACAAAAAAAAAAAAATGGTAATTTTCTAACATTGCAACTATCATGAGTATCTTTTATTATCATTTTTTTGTTTGACTGTATTTTTAATGTCACTACAAATAAAATGAAAGTTATAAACAAAAAACAAAAAAATAACAATAGAACATTTTTTTGTTCTTGATACGTGATTCGTATCTCCTAGATTAAATGGAGAATATATATGTATATATTCTTCATTTAAGGTATGTATATATATAAGAAAAAGTGAAACTAAATTTTTTTTTTATGTATTTTATTTGTTTAAAATATGCATTTTATTTTCAGAAAAATTGTATATTATTAAACATGAGAAACAGGGATAACATAAATCTATAAATATTTTTGTTTTTATTTTGTTTTGTACTTTTTTGTTTCGAATATAAACAAAAGAAAAATTTTAATTTGTATATGATGTTATTTATAATTTGATCCTTAGGAATGGGATTATATTTTCTAATATAATCCCATATATACTTTATAATATACTTAACAAGGACTACGATCAAAATATATATAGGTATATATTTGTATATATTTGTATTAAATACACAAATTTAGTTTCGAATCAAATTTAGAGTTTCAATTATTTCAGTATATTTTAAATTTTTGGCTTGTCTGGCCAAATCGGACATAAGTTTTTCATTATAGCAATTATAGCAAAGTTTCAAATAATTTTTGTAATTTTTATAATTAGTAAATTTATTTAAATTTAAATTGCATAAATCCGATAAATATTTTTGGTATTTTTCATACATTCGTACACAATTGAAGTACATATTTGGTCGCAGAAAAATAAAGAAATTTAAATAAAAAATTTAAAAAATAAAATAAAGAAATTTTAAAGAATGATAGTAGAAAATATAATGATTGTGTTATCGAGATAAAAACTTAACCTAACTTAAACTGTATTAATGTATTTAAATTAATTAAAGATAATGTGTATATTATAATATTTAGAATTATTCGTATAAGAATTTTCTAACCACCATATTAATAAGATGACTCTAAACATTTTTAATTATATTGCATACTTTACGGTTGAATAAATATTTAATGAAATTAGATAGTATAAAATGCAACAAACATCTTTGTACCACAACTATGGTACAAATACAGTCAATATATTATCTCTACACTGAAACCCAGTTTTATTCCTCTTGAACAATTCGTACTCTTAGATAGAAAATAATTACATAGAAAATTCTGAATATATTTTCTGCCATTTACCATTTTAAACGAAAAAGTTATGTTAAAAAAATTAAGTTAAGTTTAAATTTAAGCAATTTAAATAACACGAAGATATTTAACTTGGTAAAATATATGTTCCTAGTGTAATTAAACCAGTAATATTTAAAATGGGTAGTCTAAATGACTTGAAACCCTGCGCATATTACAATTTGTTGGATTGCATTTTTTTTTATACTTTATTTTATTTTATTATGCCATATGGTGTCTTAGAATTTCTTATAACTATAAATATTTTGTATTAGATAATAATTAAATTCAACGTTGGTATAAGAAAGTGAAAATTTAAACCTTTTTGATTTAATTTCAAGGAATGTTTACAAAACCAAAACTATAATATTTAAAATGCCAAAATAAAACAGATTGTATATCCAATATAAAGAAAATGTTAAATTAAGTAAAAGAACCAAATATCAGCCATATGAGTACTTGTATTTATAGTACCTATTACAGATCTAATAATAAGCATGTATGAAATCAATTTTTATGTTAAAAGATTTGAAATAAATAAAATTTATTTTGAGTTTATTTTTTTCTGAAAACATATAAAATTGACAAATGCCAACGTCTTATTACAGAAGAGGTCAGTGTATCGATATATGGCGTTTTACGCTATTATACACTACATTCTAATTTAGATGAGGCAGTTAGAATCAAAATAAAGGTTATACTAAAATACTGAAAAAAAAACTAAATTATGTCAATCTTAAATCTGTGTTTTTAGCACATTTACAAAAAAATTAAAAAAAAAATTTGTCTATTAGTTTCACTCTGTTCGTCCGTCTGTCCATCTGTTTACAAAACTTCTACACTGTTAAAGATAGAGGAAAAAAATGTTAACTATAGGTAGTTCTCATAAAAAAATTAATGTTGGAGAACAACTTTATCATTTAGCTCCATCCATTACGGAGCTGCAGCACTTCTAACTTTGAAAAAGCCCTATTTTTAAATGCGTATATCTCATGTTTTATACCGTCTTGTGAAACCGAAATTTTGCATGATTTTTCCACCTTCATAACTCCGTCACGCTTTTAGATAGGGATTTAAAATTTTTAGATTAACATTTTTAGAATTGGTATAAGTTTTCTCTGAAATTTTTTTAGTACCATTTCCTGTTTAAAAACGATTAGCGCTCGAAAGTTTAAAATTTGCTTTCCTTAGACACCTATAATTTAGGCACCTGTAAAATTTTTTCTTCGAAATACAAATTAAAGCTTCAGTAATATATGTTTACGTGTGTCAACGGGTTTTCTTAATTATGTAGGGTTCCGGACTTACAGCCCCTCAAAATTGCAAAAAAATCATATTTTGACATTTTTTTTGTATATGAAATTTTCAAATTTTGGTGTAATTCACAATTCTAAAGATTTTGTATTAACTTTTTGGAAATGTGCGCTATTAAAATCGTTGGTTTACATTCTGTCTTGTTTTTTTATTTAATTAGTTTGTGTTAATTTATCGATTTTATATAATATATTGTGGTATAAAGATCTCAAATCAAAGTCAACAAAAGAATGTTTTTCTCTTGTATTTCTATAAAATTTTTGATTTTTAGAGATTTTTATTAAATTTCATTGGCAATTGTATAAACAATATAAATAATAACATATATATTAATTCATTGCTCGATTTGTTTATATTCGAACAAAATATTGTTGGTAAATAAACGATATTGAAAGATGTTTAGTCAAAAATGTTATTATTGTTTTTTTTTTTTTTTTTTTATTTTAAAATTCCTGTACAAAATGCTTTTGTACAGAATGTACAAAAAAGATTTTTCAATATAAATATCCTTGTTAATATTTTCGGTTATTGCTGCGTTTGTGTATTAATTTTGAATGACACAATATGACACAATAAAGCTTACAGGTTTTTTTAACACAAAAAAAAAAAACAAACAAAAAATTAATTCAATAATTTTTTAGTTGTATGTTTTTAAGATGCATTTTTAGTATACAATGTACAATGTGCTGAAGCATACCGCGTTATACAAAAAAATTTTTTAATTAATTTACGGTTTTTATTCAATTGAAGATTTTGTCAGTAATAACAAAATAATTCTAGTTTCTATTAAAATTCCACATTTACTAATTTATTTTTTATGAGATTTTTTAAGAGTTGTATTTTAGTGTAAAGAAAGTCAACAAAATAGATCATGCACGTACTTAGATTATAAATTAAAATTGTTTTAAAATTTAAAATAACTTTTAATATGATTATAGTAGTAGTAGTAGTAGTAGTAGTAGTAGTAGTAGTAGTAGTTTTTGTATATATATGACGTAAAAGATATTTGATTTAATTGATATATTAATTAATAACAAACGATCATATGTACATACATACATACATATTAAGATTTTCTATGTAAATTATATTCAAGTATTTATTGTCTTATCATCAGAAATATAATTAAAATTTTAAAGATTGTGCAATTTAATAACTTTTACTTTATTTTTTTCTACTATAGATTTATCAATGGTTTAAAAATCGGTGGAAAAATATAGAAAATAATTAAAATCAATAAGGAAAAATAAAATGAAAAATTTTTTTAAGAAATTTTATAAATCGTATTTATACTTGGATATGTAATTTTTTAAATTAAAAAAAATAAGTTTGGTAAAATTTAGTTAAATAATTGCACCACTTTATTTTGATATAAACAATAAATTATTTAAATTCCAACTATTCAGTTACCATATAGTTTTAATTTATTTTCGTGATTGGTGAGGATTATTGAATTTTTTTATTTTGATCCTGAATTTTTTTTATTTTTTTTTTATTTATTGAAATCTTTCTCAGAGGTAAACTAAACTTTACCTATACAACTTCTAAATAATTTCACAAAATTTCTCATATTTCTTCAATAAACGGAACAAGGACGAAACAATTTCTTTTTCAATTTTATAAATAAAAAAATAAATCTTCAAGAGAAAAGTTAAGAAATTTTAATTTTTTGCTTTTAACATTTTTGAAAAATTGAATTGAATTTTTTTTTTAAAAAAAAATATTAAATTTTATTAAATTCAATATTCAGTGGCTTCTTTTAGTTGAATGAAGGCAATAATGAATTGTAGCGCTTAAAAAATTGTCGTTGTAAAAATTTTATCGAATGTTTTGCAGCAAATTTGAAATTTTAATAAATTTTATAAAACCAAAAAAAAATAAATAAAGAAATAAATGTCAAATAAATTTGTCGCTATTCGATTAAGTATAGTTTTTATTTTTTCTGCAAAATTTGTGATACGATTTATTTAAGTGCTTAAAAAAAAAGAAACGGTTTACGCTGAGCGCTTTAAAAAAGAAATTAACGAATTTATTAAATTAAGCCCTAAAATAAACTTAAAGCGTTTTACTCAACTGAACGCACTCAATTTTTGATTTATTGAAAAGTTTGTTTTTGAGATTAACCTCTTGTATCTTAAATTCTCTGTTTTTTTTTTACGTTTTTTATGACTTATTCTGCCAGACCATTTTATTAATTTTTAATACAAATGATTTTGAGTTTTGAGAAATAATTAAGAAGTTGTCAAAATAAAGTTCAGTTTATATGTACTGAGAAGTCCAATATACAGAACCAGACTAAAATAAATTCTATTTCAATTTCTTTATCATAGTGGTACCACTGTAGTGTACGTAAACCAATAAAAAACAAGGATTACTTTTTAAATATAAATTATAAAACTGGAAATGAGTTTAAAAGAATGTTCCTACTAGAAAGTTTCTTTTTACTACTAATTTCTTAAAACAGTTTCAGTGTTTATGAATGATTTAAAATTGTATTTTAAGATTAAGTTAATAGTTTTAATGTCACGAAACTTTATTTTAAGTTTTTACGGCTTAGATTTAAATAAATGAATATCATGATCAAATTAATTATGGGTATATGATCATATCTAATTGATTATGTATGAAAAAAATTCATTTATGTTCATTTGTAGTTATCACGTATTTTTTTTTAAAATTAAGTATATATTCAGATTATTAAGAAAATTTTCATTCAATTTTCTACACGATTTCTTAAAAGATTTCTAATACTAAAACATTTTAATATTTTTGGAGAGAAAAAAAAGTTTTTTTTTTATTTTTTTATTTAACAATAAAAATTTTTTTGTAATATTTTAAAATTTCATCGAACGAATTCTGAATTTTTAAATAGAAATTCAAAAAATTTTATGAGTGATACAATAAAAAAGTTTTCATTTCTTTAAGAACCACGATTTATATAATATAAAACAAAAAAAAAAAATTTAAAACAACTTTGAAATTAACTTTAACAATAACCTGAGTTGAATCGTAAAGGATATTTTATGCATATAGATGGATAGATTTAATCCCAAATCTAAGTTCTTTGAAAACTATGATAATAAAAGAAAAAAAAAAAAATTTATAGGTGAAAGGAAAACTATAATTTTCTAACAATCATTAAATATTCATAGTAGTATAAAAATAGTTTTATCTTATCTTCTTTTCTTTTATCTTAAGATAAAACTATTTTTATATCGAATCTATTTTATACGATTTTTTATTTCAACTAAAAGTAAAGTTTTTTTTTTTTTTTGCTTTTTTTATTTTTTTTATTTTTAAAAGTTAATTAAAGTTAATTTGAAGTTTAAAAAAAAAACAAAAAAAAAATTAAGAGGAGAAATGCTTTGATTATATTTTTAAAATTTATTATATTTCACATTCTTTTTATGATGATATGCTAAAGAAGGGATAGTTAAGTTTATAATTTATGATTGGTGTTTTAATTATCGTTAAATAAATAAAGTATAAGATATATTTAGTACCAATATGCATATTTATGTAATCCAAATGTTTTTATGTCTTAATATGTTAGAAAATTTTCTTAGTTAGCAGTGTTATTTATTCTTTACGAATTCTTATTTGATTTAGTATGTTTTGACGGTTAATTTTAAAGTTTATCCCTGTTTTATTGTTTAGCAGATTATTATTATCTATGCTAAAATATCCGTAAACATTTTCGTTACTTTCATGTGTTTTATTTTTAAGAATTTTCTTTCACTTCCATTTGAATCTGATTTACTTATATAATAAATATTAAGATAAATTGAATATGGGATAAGAAGTAGCTAAAATATTTGTTTTATTGATTAAAATTGATTTTAAAATTTAATATTTGTTGTATAGTAATAAAAAACATATTTATAAATAGTTTTTTTTTTTGATAATAATCGAATTTTGAATGATTATGGAAAGATAGTTTGAAAAGAATCTAAACTTTTAATTCTATATCAAAAGAATTCTTTAAACATTTTTTTTTTATATTCTTTTTAGTATTTACCTTGAGGACAACGGTAAGATTATTAGAATATTTTATTTTTTGCGATGTAAGAAACACTGCGGATCTTTGATGTTGATTTATTGTTAATATTATGGTAATATTTATGGTAATATTATTACGTATATTGCCTCCATTTGTATCTTTGTCAGCCCTATTTTCTTTAAGAAACTTAAGGTCTATAGAACGTTTATAGTTGGCAGTTGATTTTCGATAAAGCAGTATTCACGCACCTACATATTTTGTTCAGAGTAAATAAATCTCCACAGTTTTTGACTATCTGTTCTGAAAATTCCTCTTTCTTTTTTTCATTCTTTATTTCAAGTTTCGTTATCAACTCTTTTAACCAGTTCTCGTCAGACATTAATTTCTTCAAATTTTTTTAAAAGGTTTAAATTCTTACAAAAATTTAACTTTCTTTAAATATTTTATTAATACCACGTAAATTTCGTGTAAGATTAGTGCTCCAAAATAAGGCTAACCTTTACTTTTAAGATATATTTTAATTAAACTTTGATAGGAGGTGATTTTAGTGTTTGTATATTTTCCTTAAGGTTTTTAAGAAACCAAATTGTCTGATACAGAAATAGAATCTTCTTTTTTAGTACATAATTTCCAAATCTTAGATTATATTATATTTAAATTTAAGAAAGTTTATATATAAAAGAAGTTTAAGTATAACTTGAAAAATGATTTCTAAGAAAAAAATTATTAAATAATTAGACACTTGTCAAAAAACTGCAATACAAAAAATGAAAACTTATCAATGTTTTATCTAGACACTTTCTATTGTAAGTAAAAACATTTGAAAGATTTTTTAAAATTTGTTTTTTTGTTGAAAAAATTATTTCTAACGAAAACTTTATTAAATAATTTATTCCATTAAATTAAGTATCATTTAAATATTAATTAAATGTTATCTTTTACTTTTTACACAAATATAATATAGAATAATATGAATTTTATCCGTTTTTTACCGTATTGTTTCTGATATTTATGATTATGTTTTAATGATAATCAAAAACAGGTCATTTCTCTTATCATTATAAAACAAGAACAGAAAAAGGCTGATAATGGAAAATTTTTCCTTTTCAAAAACAACATTTCAAATTATCCTTTTTCAAAAATTATTATAAAAAAAAAAAAATATATTTAAACGTTTAAGAACTCTCATCATTTTTTCACCATCTGTTGTTGGAAAAAAAAACAAAAAAAAATAAAACACCTAAAATTATGCAAAAATTTATAAAGCTTAAATCAAAAAAAAAAAAGTATAGGTTCTAATTACATAAATATTATGTACCTTACCTTACGTATATTATATCTTTTGTACATTTGTTAATTTGTGTCTTTTTGTACTAAAAGTTTTTTTTATTTCTTTTTTAACAAAGTAATGAATTATAAAAAGAGCAACACAATCTTTTAACCAACAAAAAAAAAAATAAAAAATATGGAAAAATAATTTTAATATTGTGTGTGTACACGTGTATGAACATGGTAATGAATCATATTCAAGAAGTAAATATAGCATACATATTATTTAAAAATATAAATATACATACAGGAATTTTGTTACTTGTACCACCAAAGGGACTGATTTACTCTATTAATTTGTTGTTCTAATACTCCTACATATTTAATGTAAGTTTTTGTTGTTATATTTTGTATCGTAATGAAATTAGAAGGGGTTTGTTATGGTGCTAATAGCGAATGAACATAAAATGAAATGTTATAAAACTTCTATAAACTTTTGAAATGATTAATTCACTGTAATAAATCAATATGTATTAGGTTTGAAAGTAGATTCCGGAATGTTTTCTTTCTTTTTTCGTGATATTGTTAATGTTGTTTTTTTTTTTTTTTATTGAAGAATTTAGTTACGCCGATTCGTCCATTCTGACAAAAAAAAAAGGAAAAAAAAAACAATTTTTTTTTACAAGAAAAAGAACAGCAGCAAAAAAGTTTATAACAAAGAATTTTTTTTTTCTCATGATATTAACCAATATATGTACATAATATGATATGACGTATGATATTTAGTATGTACACAATATGTGCCTTTCTTTTTTTTTTTTGTATGTGTATGTGATTTCAATTTCTTGTTGCTAATTTTCATTTTGTTGAGATTTTTTTGTTTTTGTTTTGTAATGGTTTTGATTTGCCACAATATTTATTTTTTTGATATATGTACATGTATATATTATATAATATTTATGTATACGTGAATGTGAGTTAATGTTACAAAAAAGTAAAAGGAAAAAAAAGCAGTAAAAAAAAAGGAGTGATATATTGTTGTTTTGTGTATTATTATTCCCTCTAGAAGTGAAATAAAACGTGTATTTTGAAAAAAAAAAAAAAAGCTGGGAAAAAAAATAAACGGAATTGTTTGTTATCCTAATATTAGTAAAAAAAAGTATTTTTTTTTTTTTCTAGGATGACAATGAAATTTTTGTAATAAATATGAAAATTTATGTACATACTTATGTTATATAATATGTATATATGTTACACTTGCGTTCAAAATAATGTAGTAGAGTTAGAGTATAATGTAGTTTAGTATTTGGTTTTTTTTTTTTGTCAAGTTATCTTCTAATCTTAACTTTTATTTTTGTCATCAATAATCTCAATTAATCATAGATGATTTTGGTTGAATTTCACTTTCATTTTATAATAATATAATAGATTTGGGGCAGTGAATTTGACATTTCTAATAAGATACATGTCAATTTACATTTAAGTCTAAAAAGTTTTAGTAGATTTACTTATATTTTGGAAAATATTAAAAAATGAAATTTAAGCAAATGTTAAATATTATAAAAAATAAAAGATTTTGGCCACGCAACATCCACCAAAACGGAACTCATATAAACGAGTTATCATTTTAAGAAGAGTGACAATATAAAAAGTGGAAAAACATCTTATCAGCGGATTAGTTCAATTATGGGTCAAATAATTATTCTAGCTATGGTTAAAATTTTCCATCTTATAATCTTTGTTTTATAAGACAAAAGTGAAAATCAACCTTTCGAGCTGATTAATTGCAATTATAGATGACAAAAAAAAAAAAACATGATTTGCTGAATATTTCTTAACTCCTTTAAATTCGATGGCAGAGTTTAGTTTCGACAATTTATATTATATTATATAACAAATGGACAAACATGCTTACAAATTTCACGAAATCAAATACAATAAAATGATGTAATAAAATTATAAAGCATAATTTATTAAATTTATTAGCGCAAAAGAATTTATGTATAGTAGACTTGTAGTTCGAAGTTTAAGTGTATCTTTATATGACATATTATAAAATATTTGAAGTTGTTGGAAATAAGTACTTAAATTTTAAAACAAAGAACAAAAAATTCGAATTCCTTTTCTTAGTGTGTGATTTTCACTCGCTAAACCCATCTCTCCACATAGTCAGAATAGTGAAATAATTATCCTAACTGCTTAAAGTAGGCAATATATAGCTGGAGAATAAGGAAGAAACGAGTAAGTAAGGGTAATAAATGGCAAGGCAGAAATTTGGTTTTTAAAAAGTTGGGGAATTAAAAGAGAAGGAGTTAACTTCTTTCGTTAATTTTTTTAAGTGATAAAATTGTTATGTTCCACTGTTTGGAGGTGCATGTATTACGAAAAAATTCCTATATTTGTCCCAAAGTTATTTTGCGAATAGGCTTTACTGCATATAAATGGGAGTATTACGTATATAATACTGAACAAATATTAAAAAGGAAACGTTGGATTTTTGACAAAGTTGTTATTATTATTTTGAACACAAGTGTTTGTGTTATCGTTGATTTTTTGTAATAATATATATATTATTTATATTCATATTTGATTGTTAATCAAATGTACGTTTACAACGTTAAAACATGCTTCTAAAATTCAATATATATATGTAGATATATATATTAGTGATATTATAAACACTTATATAATATATTTATGGATTAATGTATGTTTATAAACCATATAAGTGGATAATATAATAGTTATCATATAAACGTCCTATGAAGGATTTTAAATGGAAGGACAAGACATTTTATTTTTACAGTATATAAATGGTATTTTTTGATGAAAGAATTTTTTTTCTTGTTTCTTGTAAACGATTTATGTAGGTACAATATTCTTTGGTCTATTTTAATAAGAGTTTATTTTATAAGAACATTTAATTTATTTGTTATTTTTTTAGATTTTTTTTTTTTGTCCTACAAAAATGGAACTGTATTAAAAAAATTAAGATATATTGACATTAAGAGTTAGTTAAAGAACTTCAATTTTATATAGAAGAGGGTTAGAAATATTATCTATTTATACATAATATAATTTAATTATGCTGAATTAAATATTTATTTAGTAATGTTTAGTAAAACGGTTATGCTATTAGTAGTTTATTTTATTTATCTTTTCCTAAGGGAGGTGGGAATCTTCCAAAGACACCAAGAATTTCCCCCTTGATAGTGTCAGATTCTTACTGACTAACCCCATCTTATTTATTAACATTATTATTATTATTATTTTTATTAATTGTATATTTAAAAATTTTACAACTATTTTTTTTTTAGCACTTAGCTGTCCGGGCTATCGGCTATTATTAACATTATATATTTGATCATAAAGTAGATTTGTTAAGAAAAATATAACAATTAAGGGGCTTCGGTAGCCTAGTGGGTAGGCGTGTGGCGTATTAACCGAAGGAGTGTGGGTTCGATCCCTGCACAGGTCGTAAGTTTTTTTCTTTACATACCCCCCTTACGACCTAATATAATGTAAATATATAGTATATAATATAAGCAAAATAAATAATATTAGTTTATAATTTAATAATAGTATAAAAACCTATAATGGCTTTAGTTGCCGATGGTTCAATAATATTGCACTACATTAATGTATGTAATATTTTGCTGAAATTTTTTTTACGGCACTTTTGCTAAATTGTTAGTTTTGCTATTTAAATCCAACATTTTCGGTCGGCGGGTTCGAGTAGCTGCCATACAACTTCTATCTTTATATTGAAATAATTCAGTATCTATTCAAGCTAGGTTTCTGAAATTTTGCAAATGATGATCAAGTTTTATGACAACAACTTCTGTAAAATTTGGTTGTGGTGGTGCGGCGGGTTCGGGTAGCTGCCATACAACTTCTCCGTTTAAATGAGAATAACTCAGTGTCTATTGAAGCTAGCAACCTGATATTTAGTAACAAGGTGTCGAGTTAGAGGCCAACAACTTTTGTAAAATTTGGTTGGTCTAGAGCAGCCGGTTCAGGCTTCTTGCACCTCTTCGAAGTTAATAAAGCTAGGCGTCTGAAATCTTGCAAATGATGATCAAATTTTATGGCAACCACTTTTGCAAAATTTGGTTGTGGTAGTGCGACGGGTTCGGGTAGCTGCCATACAACTTCTCCGTTTAAATGAGAATAACTCAGTGTCTATTGAAGCTAGGAACCTGAAATTTGGTAAAGAGGTGTCGAGTTATAGCCCAACAACTTTTGTAAAATTTGGTTGGTCTAGAGCAGTCGGTTCAGGCTTCTTGCACCTCTTGGAACTTAATGAAGCTAGGCGCAATAGATTCAGGTAGCTGTCATACAACTCCACAATTTACATAAATATATCTCTGTAGTTCGGTACTAAAACATCTGAATGTTTTTAAAAGATGATCAAGTTTTATAGAAATAGGATATATTACGTTCATACGGGTATCCCAGAGTTGACACAGTCTACTCTACTGCACTCTTCCTCGTTTTTTTTTAAATTGAAAAGGAAATTGAAATGATTTTTGACGGTAAATATCGTAAATAGACTTTTAAAATAGACTATCGTAAAAATGATATTTTGAAAAAAAGAAAAACGATATTTTGCAACACAAGGATATTATTTTTATAATTTTTCAATTGTAATTCAACATTTGTTTTATTGTTGCTTAAAAGTATTGTTTTCTTAAAGAAAAATTTTTGTATAGAAAAATAAGAACGAATGCATTCAGAATATAAACAAATGCAAAGTTAGAAAATGATGCAAAAAAATAAATAGAAAAAGAAAAATATTAAAAAAAAAAAAAATTTTGTTTTTGATTATCAAGTTTTGATTTTAAATTTAAAACAAGATTTTTTTTGGTAAAAAGTTGTTTGGTAATCTAAATTTAGTTTAAAAAAAAACTTTGACTAGAATTTTAAAATTGCTGAACCCGTGAGAGAGTAATTTTTTATTAGAATATGTTTGTTTTAAATAATTTTATATTTTTATAGTGGATTTCCATTCTACACTATTCACACAATTCATTATTATTATTATATATAGGATTATATAGGAGTATATAAAGCATCGCTATTTTTACATGATACTAAATTTAATTTTATTCAATTAATCATTTCGCTAATTAGCCGGTAATTATTAGGTTGAAATTATAGGCCATTATCAAAAATAAATAATTTTAATTTATTTGGACGTCATTTATTTTCTGTTACAATATTTTTTTTCCATTTATTTTGTTTAATTTGTATTATATCGCGCCAAATTGGTAACCCATCTAATTGACAGAGTTAAATAGATTGTAGTTTTTGGTTTCTTTCATTGGACATTTTATATGAGGCGTCGGCGGTTACCCACATGATTTATTGACTGAAGAAGTTAAAATATTTTCCACAGATAGTAAAGTTTTTTAATTGAAAGGAAAATTACACAAAAGTTAATACAAATATCGCTTGTTATAAAATATTCGAATTGTTTCGGATAAGACTGCAAACATTTTGGAAACTGATTCCTGAAGCTAAAGTTAGAAAAAATCACATCGTATGGGAGGGAAGGTACCTATATTCTAGATGATTTTCAAGATATTGGAACTTTTATGGTTTTTTGTTTTACATTATTAATTGCATAACTTTTGACTCAAATGCTTTACAGAAACAGATCATCTGAGTTACAGCGAGTATCTGAAGTTGTACTAATTGTTTTTAGCACATTTCCAAAATTTTTTTGAAAAAATATGCTTATTAGTTTCACTCTGTCCGTTCGTCTATCTGTCCGTCTGTTTACAAAACTTCTACACCGTTAAAGATAGAGAAAAACAATTTTAACCATGGATAGGTCTCATAAAAAAATTAATTTTGTGCAACAACTTTTTCATGTAGCCCCATTCATTACGGAGCTACAGCCCCTTAAACTTTGAAAAAGCCATATTTTTAAATGCGTATATCTCATGTTCTGCTTAACATTTTTTCAATCTGGACACGTCATTCGACAGGTATTTTTTTACCTTTGTATTTGTATTATTTAAATTTACCGTTATGTCGAAACCACATTTTGCATGAAATTTCTTTTTTCATAACACCGGCATGCCTTTAGATAGGAATCTGAAATTTTTGAGACAAAAAAGAACTTTTAGAATTAGTATAAGTTTTCTTAGAATATTTTTTTGTACCTCTCCGTCTTTATGATCTATTAAGGCTCAAAAATTGAAAATTTGCTCTTTTTAGGCACTTGTAACTTAAGCACCTGTACAAATTTATCTTCGGCAAAACATAAAAATTAAAGCTCCAGTAATGTGTTTTCACGAGTGTTAACGGTTTTTTTTGTTGTATAGGGTTCCGGACTTACAGCCCCTCAAAATTCCAGAAAAATCCTATTTTCACATTTTTTCTTATTTATTTGAAATTTTAAAATTTTTGTGCAAGTCACAATTCTAAACAGTTTGTATTGTCTTTTGGAAATGTGCGCTTTTAAAAACCGTTGGTTTACATTCTACCTTGTTTAATTCATTTTTTATCGGATATTTTTTAATTCAATTTATGACAAATCTTTAAATTGATTTGCTGATTTTTGTTATTTTTATTTAGAAATTGATTACCTAAATTGATTTTAGTTACGTGACGTAATAAATAACAGTTATAGTTATTTTATTTAATGATTAAATGAAATTAAATTTTGACGTAATTTCATATTGGATGGAGAAAATTTATTTCAAAGAAGCGGAAAATTATGCTTTGTATAGGAAAGTTATATCAACTTTATAAGCTGCACGAGAGGTTGTTAAGAAAATCCCCGATTTTATCCATTAAATTGTTTCGGCACTTCAATGAATTAAATTTTTTTTGTAAGCTTTTAAAAGGCTTGTCCCAAATTTTGGTTAAATTCCGTTTATCAATGCTTGCACGTTGGTCTATTAGATATATGTATTTTCTTTTGCTATATGCTCTTTGTCATTTTATGTATTAATTTTCTAACTTTTCATTGATCTTCAAAAATAAAAGGAAATTGCACCAATTTTTCAAAAGGCAGAGTTCAAGTCTGCAAGTTAGTAGAATTTTTTATTTTGCTAGTTGCCTGCATTATCATTTGACTGTATATATAGGAGAAATTTTAGAGTTGGTTAGAAATGAAATCCAAGCAGATGAAATACAGTCAAGTGGATACAGTTTGTGATAATGACCCAAAAAAAAAAAAAAACATTTATTTTAAATGAAAAAACTTTTTGTTTTACATTTAATATTTTATGGATCTTCTAATTTGTCATATATTATATTATATCTTATATTATATATATTATATATCCCCGTATATTATATTATATACACTAATATTTTTTATATTAGATTTTTTTTTATCTATTAAATATATTATACAATCTCTAGCATATTTGTAATTAACAGATACTCAAAAATATTCAATCTAATAAGAATTTTTGTTATTCCTCATAAAATATATTTATATACTTCCATTAAGGTAAATTTTATGGTATTTATTCGCCCCTTTTTCTAATATCATTATTAAAAGTTTCAGTAAATTTAAGTAAACTTTAACAAAAATCTAAGATTTTATCATATAAAAATATATTCTTTACGATCAAAGGAGAAAAAAACTTCAAAATCCTTATAATGTTATTTATTTAATTTAATCAGTTGATTATATTAAAAGTTTCCCGTCGTCATTGGCTCGTCCCATACAAAAAAAAAAAATCTAAGGGTTTTAAACCTGTAATATTACTGGGAAAGGTACTTTTTATCCATTTCACATAGCAATAGTAATGATAAAAAGAAAAAGAAAATCTTTTATGTTTTTTTTCCTAAATTATTTTAATGCATGACCTTTAGTTAAACAATTGTACAAATGTAATCAATACAGCTCCTTGTGTTGCTTCAAAAAAAGTAAAAAAAAAAAAAAATTAAAAAAAATTCAGTAACAGCAATTTTCATCTTATTATTTCATTCCATTAAGCCTTCAATATCTTCAAATTAATTCTCCAGACTAATATCCGGCCCTCCTTTAAATAATAAATTTTTTAGATTTAGGTTTTTATGGTTCCTCAATTTGGTTGTTTGACTGTTATATTATACTGTTGTTGTTGATTTTATATTTTTTGTTGTTGGTCACAATTATGACTTAAAGAGAACAGAATTGTATTTTTTGTTTTAGTTTTTTTTTTTCTACTTTCAACCTAATTAGGATAAAAATATCAAAATAGTTAATCCTTGATTCATGACAGTAAAATTATCCTTTCTTTGATTAAAAAATTGTTTTGTTTCTGTTTTGTTTGTTTTATATTAAAACAACAAAAATTACCAGCAGTATCAGTTACCAGCCAGCAATTGGAGCTGATGAAGAAATAAGAAAAATATTGTGGAGGGATAATTTTTTATTTTTTTTTTTGAATCTTTAAGATGAAAAAATTTTGACATTAACTAACTAACAGAATGCAAAAAAAAAAAAATATTAAGCATTAAAGTAATTGTTTATTCCTCACCATTATAGGAATAAACATTGGAGAACTTAATTTAAAATTTAAATAAACGAACAATCAATGCTACACAAGTATTTTACGTTGTATAACCTACAAGTTAAATTAAGCGTGCAGATTACGTACAAGGACGGTGCTGGTCTTTATTAAATAGTGGAATAAACAGAAGATGGAATAAAATGAATAAAAAGAAGACGTAATATTTAATTAATATTAGTATATAAACTTAATATGTATCATTAGCCTATTTTTGTAGACTTCAAATTAGGCTCTTGATGTCATACGAAAATTATTTATGTCATATACCGGTTTAGGATAGAATTTCGAATTTTTTAAGATAAATATTCAGAGAAGTAAATTGAAAATATTTATTTTTTAAAATCGTTTAAAGAGAAAATATATTGGTTGTATAAGAATAAATGATTCTCAGTTTAAATATTTCAAAGAAAAAAGGTTTAAAATGGATAAATAAATATAGGAAAATAGGCGATATTATTCATTTTTATTTTCCTATATTTATCTACCCATTCTAAACCATTTTCAAGATTTCAAGATCCATGATCAAGCTTTTATTTGAAAAACTATTATAATATTCAGCTTAAGTTCTTACCTGTAGTTCTTCGATCAATCTTTGAGTAACTAGGTCTCATCTCAGATATATTTAATAAAATTTTAGCTTCAGTTTTATTCTTATTTTTATGTACAACATAATATATTTTGTATTTTAAGGATATTTTAATTATATTTTTAAAGATATTAGTCACTGATAGGAATCCAACTCTTTATATTATAGATAATTTTGATAACGCATCAGTTACCATCCAAAATTTATAACTATAAAACGATTACATGCATGTATACAAAATTTTAATTTTTATTAAGTCATTATGTGTAATTAATTATCTAATCATTTTTATTTTCTTGTTAAAGGTAAGAGTCAACACTACGCTATATTTTATTACTTATAATATAAGTGAGGGAAAACAAGGTAAATTCAATAATCGAAATGAAAGGAAAATAAAAGAAAGCAGAGTTATGGAGGTAAAAATATTATATCCGGAATATATTTCAGTTGATCTAAATATCCCAGGATGAGTTTAATGAAATGAAATAATATTATTTATTAAATAGACTACTTTTTACTAAAGATTTTTTTTTTTTAGTAATTTTGATCTCCCTTGCTATGTTTCACATTATTTCTCGTTGCACTCGCTGTTGATTCAGTACTCGTTTGCACTCGTTGTTGATTCAGTGCAAGACTTCATTAGGACAAAGAGCATTAGGAATAGAATTTTTAAGTATCTTGTATTATAAAACATTCATAATTCTATTTTTATTTAAAAAAAAAAAACACATCTAAACGTTTCTTAAAATCTTGTATACATTTTTATAATAATTTTTTCTAGAAATAAAGTTATAAAACTTTACCACAAAAAAAAAAAAAAAGGATCATATTACAAAACTTAAGGTTAAAAAGAGTTAATGGTCATAGTTAAGTTGACTGTGTTGGCATTTTGAATTAATTTTGATAGAGATGAGCAAATAAAAAAAAATATGGGTATGTTGTATAATAATTGGATGTCATATTTTATTTTATTTACTTGACTTACAAGAAAACTTTTTGAACATTTATACAAACATATGATAGTTTGTTTATTTGTAATATACATATCTACATAATATACATACATATATAAGAATATTAATGTTTTATATATACAGAAAATGAATAGCAATTAATTTTTTTATTCATTTCATAGTAACATATGACTTCTGTGAAAACTCAATATCTTACTTTGTTTTCTGTCATTGCTGTGATATACTTCCGAAAATGTTTTTCGTTTAATTGTTCCCAATCATATATTTCGGAGCTTTTCTACTTTTTATTTACCTTAAGAGCACAAATATAAAGTTTTCTTAAATATTGGATTTGTTTGGTTTGCGTTAGTTGTGGTGTGACCAATCCAATCCTGAAATTAACTCTTTTCAACTAATTAAACTACAATATTTTGGTTAATTGGTACGATTATTTAGCTTTTGGCGATTATTGTAGCTATAAAGACCTTAATCTTACCAAAATTTCCCATTTTTTCTTTAATCCATAGGGATACATTTTATTTTGTTTTGTAATTTCTATATAATATAGAATACATGACTTGTACGAATCGGATTTATATAAATATGGTTAACTGTTTTTCGAAGTCATTCGAAATAATTCGCTTCAATATTTTTTCAAGAATTAAAATCAGACAGAACCAAAATAAACGAAACGAAACGAGATGCTAAAGTTCGTCAGTATGTAAACGTATTTAAATTTGAATGAACTACGATAGACGCTTGTTTTATTGTTCTTTATTTTTTTAAACTTTAATCTACACTTGACCTTTAAAAGTTGTAAATGTATTAAATTTTTAAATTTTTTAAAATTATTAAACAAACCCATTTTTATACCCGTACGATAGGATCGGGTATAATAAAATTACTCCTCCGTTTGTAACACCTCGAAATAAGCGAGCTAGATATACCTTCAAAGGTATGGATCGGATCAGAAAAAAATTCTAAGACTTTTGAGCCATGTCCGTCCGTCCGTCCGTCAGCACGGTAACTCAAAAACTAAGAAAGCTAGAATCTTGAAATTTACACAAAATATTTTGGGAGTAATTTGTAGGTTCCCTATTTTTTTTGGTTGAGTTTGGACCAAGCCTTAGCGTAGCTCTCGAAAACCTAACTTTTAGATCCCCACATTTTTTTTGCAATAGAGCTATGAAATTTTAACTACTGATAGATCTCACAAAAATATTAATTTTATTTTTAATAACTTTTTTTTGTAGCCCCACCCGTTACGGAGCTACAGCTCCCCAAAGGTTCAAAAAAGCTCTATATTTAAATTGTTATAGCACAAGTTGTATAAGGTATATCTTCATTTTGAAAACGCCAAATGATTACTACTTTCATTAGCTTTAAAAGTATATATACAATAAATATATAATTTTGGCATACGGTGTCTTAATTTACCGTTATGCGAAACTTAAATTTTGCAAAATTCTTTAACCCTTCCATCTTCTAAACGGTTAAAGTTGGAAACTTGAAATTTTGACAGAAGTTAGATCTTTGAAAATTAGTATGAGTCATTTCAGAAATTTTTTTTGTATCACCCCCGGTTTAGGAGCTGTAAGCGGTCAAAAACTGAAAATTTCCTATTTGAAACACCTGTAACTTGAACACCTGTTAAAATTTTTTTGAAGTAATACACAAAAATTAAAGCTCCAACATTATACTTTTATTTCTGTTAACAACTTTTTTTAATAATATAAGGTTACTTTATAATTGAGGAAAGTGTTACTTGATTTTTTCAAATTTTCTAACAAATTTCTTTAACGAATTTTTTCCATTTTGTTTTACTCGATAATTTGAAATTGTTGAGGATATAATGCGTAGTACAAAAAAATGTAATTAAATAAACAACATAACGGTTGCTTGAAGAATTTTTATTTATATGATATTGATATATATACATACTTATATAATATCATGTTTATTTACATATCGTATATGTCACTAGTGAATGAATGATAAGAGTATAGATGTATATTATATAGCGCCGTATTTACATACATATATGTATTTTATTGTACTTATAAGAAATTATTCTGTCAATGGAATATTTAAATATAATATAATATAATATTTAAAATTATATTTACTGTTTTGTACTTAGTAAATTTAATATACATTTACCGCTTAGTATTAAATGGTACTATAGAATATTTGAAAAAGTTTTGGATTGATAATCGTTATGTGGAAGGTTAGAATCTGCTTTTGAAAAATGTACATATAAACATATAGTTTGAATATATGTACAACCCATAGTTCTAGAAATTATAAAATTCACCCAAATTATTTTATATTAAAAAAATAATATTGTAAGCAGAGTGACAGGCTGTGAACATACTAACGGTTCGTACGGGTATCTAAGAGTTGACAAAGTCAACTGTATTCTTCCTCGTTTTTATTTCAAAATGTTCAAAAAATTATAAATAGTTTTTATATTTTGTATTTTTAAACAATTGACAGAAAATTTCTACGTTTGTTTAAGTTTATATGGAAAAATTGTCACTTTTACGTAACGTTAACTTCCGTTCGTTAAATAGTAATCGTTTCGTTTCGTTTATTTTGATTACTTAAGAGAGTGACCGTTGTGAAATTTTATTATTTTATGCTTTGCATTAATTAGTGTTTATCTTAAACACGCCATTTATTCATTTCATTTTTCATAATAAAATAAATTAATTTGGATATGTTTTATTATATTCATAGTAATCAATATTTCTTTTTCTTAGCAAACAAAAAAGCATTTACTGAAAGGATTTATTAATGTAAATTATCTTGTCTTTCATAATTATTTTTTTGTTTTATTTATTTAATATTAGATATTTAGTGTTTTTTTTGTATTAACCTTAAATTAAAACTTCACATTCATAATATATAATTAACAAGAAAGAAAAATGTTTTGACACTAGCTATTCCCCTTATTAATATTTTAAATTCGAAATATCACACTTATTATTCACAAAACACTTAATTAATATTAAATTATCATGTCAGAAAAGAATTTGAGAAAATTATTGAAATAAATAATAATTGTTTTTTAAATATTTAAGTATAAAATCAATTTATAATTTTATTTAAAATATAAACCTCAAGTGAGTTATATCAAAATTATTTTGATTTATTCATTTTATGGTCAATTTTCAATTACCTACTTAATAGTTTTCAGTTTTTGACACAACATTCTTCAAAACTTAGAATTAATAAAATAAAGAACTTATGTATATAGAAAAGTAATATCAATGATAATTACGGGTATATTTGAAGAAGTTCAATGGGTGCATTTTAAAACATGGGTTTTCTTTTATTGCGATAACACATGGTCCAATAAACATTGAGAAAAAAACTTTGCCATATATTAAGGACAAGCACAATCAAAATAAGTATACTTATGTATTAAGGGCAAAAATAATTTAAAATCTAAACTTTTTAACAATTTATGTCAATACACGTCTTGATAATTTGGACGTTTTCTTTAATATATTAAAAAAAATTTTTTTTTTTTTATTAGTTTCACTCTCTCCGTCCGTCTGTCTGACTGTTTACAAAACTTGAACACCGTTAAAGATAGAACAATGATAGATGTCATTAAAAAATTAATGATTAACTTTTTCTTGAAGTCCTATACATTACGGAGCTGCAGCCGCTCAACTTTAACATTTTTGTAACACCTTTTTGTTTAAGACTTATTGCTGGTTAAAAATTAGAATTTGTTATTTTTAGACACGTGAATAAATTAAAAAAATAATATAACGGAAAAATTAAAACTTGAACATTATAATTTTAAATGTGTTAATGATTTTCTTAAATATATAGGGTTTTTTTTAAGTTAAAGAAATTGTCTCTTTATTTAGTCTAAGAAAAATTATAAATTTTCGTACAAGTCACTTTATTTAAAACTGTTTTTATTGCTTTTGGAAAATGCGCATGTCTCGTTAAATTCCGTCTCAGATAAAAGGGCACAAATTCTTTGGAATCAAATTTTTTTGATTGGGTTTTAAATGATTTGTTTAGTAAATTTTTTTGTATAATTAAAATATTAACAATATTATTATGTCATAAATATGTGAAATTATTTTTACAACTTGGTATAATTTACAAGTTTTACGAAGAAACAAATCATTCTATAACAAAGCAGGGTAGTAAAAGGTCAAAACAATTAAATAAAACATTCTAAAACTATTTTTGCAATCAAAATTTATATATATTTTTTTTTTTTGGAAATTTCTTTAAAAAATTTAATTTTAGGGTTCATTTAATGATAGATACATCGGTTCTTCAACGGTTAGGTAAAATCATGCATTAAATCTTGCATTGAACAAAATTTAATACGACATAAATAATACAATTTTATTGTAATTTTATTTTAACAAAAATATTTATTCCTTCATTGCTTAACTTTTCAATGAAAAGGTTCTAAAAATTTCTTATTTACTATAACCATTATTTACCCATCGAACTTTGTAAACTGTTTTAGAGCTATTAACAGAAAAGATATTATGATTAAAAATCTTCATAACAGAAGAGCAATACAGCAGGTGGTTGAACATTCAAACCATTCAATCGCGATCAATATTGTTTCAAGTGTTGATAATGGCAAATATACAATACAATGGTTTTTCAACAATCGCTTAATTAATTATTAAGTAATTCAACCGTTTTATCGTGTAAAAAACGCTTCAGAGAATTTTGTTTTAAGTTAATAATTGATTCAGAATAATTAGTTTTCTGTTTATAAATTTTATATTATTATAATGAATCAAATAAAAGTATTGTAAGTTCTAATAACTAAACTGTGATTTGTTTTGGGTTTTGAAGGTTTTACTCCAAAAAATTTATTCCTTTGTCAACTTTTAAGATATTCTAATAAAAAAGTGCAACATTATTCTTTCATAATCCTTATAAAACAAATAATTTATTTATTCCTTTCCATAAATGTAAGGAGTTATTAAGAGTTAAACAGTAAAGGATTAAACAAAAAAAATATTAATAATTATGCAGATAATAAATTACCTGTCAACCATTTTCCCACAAAAACAAACTACAAAACAAATAAAATCATAAAGTTACCTATACCTTAGCTTAAATTCGAAAAATCTTTAAGTTTCCCCTTAAATTCAATTTATGTAAACCGTTTTATCACTATAGCAAAAAAAAAACAAGTAAAAATAACAGTAAGTCGATGCAACCGACTTATTTATACCCTACACCTAAAAAATTCAAATTAAATTAAAAATCCATAAGTTATTTTAGTTAGGTATTTAATACAAGCTAAAAAAAATAAATGCTATTACAACCTTTGTACAAAATTTCAGGTTTCTATCTTTATTAAATTCGAAAATATGATTGTTAGGTCTTGGGAAGTGTGTGAAGGCACGCGGACCACCACCCCAATTCATCTCAAATTTTAGAGACATCAACAGGGTAGAACATTCTTATATCAAATTTCAAGTTTATATATTTATTAATTTCGAAGATATGCTTGTTTGGTCTTAGGAGTTGTGTGGCAGATACCCGAACAACCATTCTAATTCATCTTAAATTTTGGACAAATCAGGGATTCAGGAAACAGCACCCTTGTACTAAATTTGAAGTTTCTGTTTTTATTAATTTCGAAGATATGCTTGTTCGGTTTTGGGAATTGTATGGGAGGTACCCGAACGACCACTCCAATTCATCTCAAATTTTAGGCAAATCAGGGATTTAGGAAACAGTACCCTCGTATCAAATTTGAAGTTCCTATCTTTATTAATTTCGAAGATATGCATATTCGGTTTTGGGAGTTGTATGGGAGGTACCCGAACTGCTCCTCCAATTCATCTCAAATTTTAGACAAATTAGGGATTCAGGAAACAACACCCTAGTACCAAATTTGAAGTTTCTGTCTTTATTAATTTCGAAGATATGCTTGTTCGGTTTTGGGAGTTGTATGGGAGGTATCCGAACGACCACTCCAATTCATCTCAAATTTTAGGCAAATCAGGGATTTAGGAAACAGCACCCTCGTATCAAATTTGAAGTTCCTATCTTTATTAATTTCGAAGATATGCATGTTCGGTTTTGGGACTTGTATGGGAGGTACCCGAACAACTACTCCAATTCATCTCAAATTTTGGCGATATCAGCGATTCAGAAAAACACACCGTCGTACAAAATTTTAAGTTTCTATCTTTATTAATTTCGAAAATATGCGTATTAGGCTTTGGGAGTTGTATGAGAGGTACTCGAACGCATGGTCCGATTTCGTCCATTTACAATCCCCGCCTTACCTTAGTCATTGTTAACCTACAGTATAAATTTCATCAAGATAGTATCATTATTTTTTGAGTTATCGTGCGTACGGACGGACAGACATCGCTAAATCGACTCAGGCGGTGATCCTGATTCAGAATATATATACATGTCTATACCTAACTCGCTTCCTTTTGTTGGTTACAAACACCATACCAAAGTTAATATACCCTATACTTAATGTGTAGGGTATAAAAAACAATTAAAATTTAAAACATTAATTATTACTTTTAATACGAAAAGAATATTTACAATGGAGTCGTCATCATCATCGTCATTTCTTCTAGATTGATTTTTATTAATAATTATTAGTTGACAAAAACAATTTAAATAAGTTGTCAAAAAACAAAACAAGAATATCTTCTCCTATAATTACCTATTAATATTAAAATATTTGCTTGAATCTTGAATAAAGCAATTAGAAAAGTATTAGTTTAGTTTAAATTTACCTATAGTCACTAACTAACATTTAAATTTGTTGCATAAAAAAAAAAAAAAAAACATGAATTTCGAATCAAATATTGCAAATCAATTTATGAAAGTAATTTTAAAACTTTCTGGTATTCATTATTTTTCAAATGATAATGTAATTTCGAAGACTTTTCGTAAAAGCATCATTTATAATTTATTGCCAACTATATTTTTTTTATTATTTCCGATATTATTAATAACATGTCTTATTATCGGTTTATTTCATCAAGATAATATGGAAGATTTCTTTTTAATTTTGTCATATGCACCGGCACTTATAACAATTCTTTTAAAAATTTGTGTAATGATAAAATTTGAAAATTATATAAAAGAAATCAATAGATTTCGTTATATTATAACAAATCTTTTAAATGATACAAAGAGTAAACTTTATTATGAAAAAGTTACAATAAGAACATCGAATATTGCTTTTAAAATAATGATAATAACATTAAGTATAACATGGCTAACAAAAGAAATAAGTCATTATTTATTAACAATTAATGAAAATCAATTATATATTCCAACATGGTATCCATTTGAATGGACATCAGATTCTTGGCGTTTAAAATTAATAAATATTTTTTTAAGAATTGGAATGTTAAATTTTTGTTCAATGTATATTGGTTTAAATTTATTTTGTACGAATTGTCTTTGTTTTGTTAGAGATAGTATTTATATATTATCAAAAAAGATTAAATATTTAGGGGGTGATAATAAGAATGAATTGATTTTTAAAGAAATAATTCTTAACGATAACACAATGAATGATAATTATTCAAAATTAATTTATTATATTGAGTGTCATCAAATTATTAAAAGGTAAATATGAGAATTATAATATTATGTCTGTTGTTAAATTTTGTATTTAAAATTATTAGAAAATAAAGCAATAAGGGGGTCTCGGTGGCCTAATGGTCAAGCACGTGGTTTATTAACTGAGGGAGTGCGGGTTCAAATCCTGCACAGGTAACAAGTTTTATTAATTGAAAACAAATCCCCCTTGCTACCAAATATAGCCTAAATATAAAATATATAATATAAACAAAATAAATAATATTAGTGTATAATTTAATAATAGTATTTGGCCTATAATGCCCTTTAGTAGCCGATGGTTTTGTAATATTGCAATATCCTATGTGGTTTGTAATATTAATATAAATATAAAAAAATATATAAATTAATAAGATTCAGTTTAAAGGAAAATAAAATTTAATTCTTAGTTTCTATGTGAACGTATTGGTTTTTTGTAGAAAATAGATGGTTATTCTTTTAGAAGAAATTAGAACAACCAAAACTGAACCGAGATGATTCTTTTCTTCCTCTTCATGATAATTTCTCTTATTTGTGGTCGGTCCTGCTTAATATAAAGCGGCAAGAACATCTATCTTAGGTTGCAGTAGCAACAGTCAAATCTGATTTTTTTTATTACTTTATTGACGATTCTAAGCCATGTTGCTGATGGTCTCTCAGATCTACTCCTATGTTTTGGAATGTTCAAGACTTTTTGAATACCATATTTTTTGTATTTTCGTATGACGTGACCGGACCATATTAGAAGTTTGTCTGTTAAATTTTCTTTGAAATCGAAAATTTTAAAGGTTCTTCTGAGGTGCTTTATTCAGTTTTATGGTACTTTGGACTTCATTGGTCTTATGGTACTTACGGTACTTGGTTTCGTACTTTATTCAGTTTTATGGTTCCTTTGGACTACCAAACTGGGATGTGATGTATTTAATAATAAATTAGAGTTTCTGCTAATGTAAGAGAATTATGATATTAATATTATTTCTAGAAAATAGTACTTCAACCACTTGCATACCTAATAGTTACTTCAACCCCTTGCAGAACAAACATTTTTTTGAATTTTGGTTACCTATATAAAATTTGTATGCGTATTATTGCAGTATTATTAATAATACTATTTGTATTATTGAGAAAAAAGTAATAATAGATACGTAATAACAGTAGAGGTAAAAGCTTGCTGTTAACAATATGAAGAATGAAGAAGAATGAAGAAGAATGAAAAAATATCACATGTTAATAATATATTTTGCAGAATATAAAATTTCTTTTGAATAGGGGCCTACTGTAAAAATCGAGGGAGTGTGGATTCGAATCACACACACGTCGTAAGATATTAATTCCCCCTTACGACATTTACAGCCACGCTTAAAAAGGAAAGGCTGTGTAATTTTCTGTACACATTTATGTGGCAGAGAAATCCACTAAAAAAAAAATATGCAATTTTTTAACATAGCGATATCTCATTTAATCATAATAAAGCGGAAAATAACTATTTTACTGTGATGGTCGTAACATTTTAACTTTTTAGCTAAGATTTTATCAGTAATAAGATCCCAAACGATCTTATATCATATAAGCTTATGTTCATATAAGACTTTTCGGAAATCTATAAATATTTTTTATTGAAAATTGTCTTACCTTTATATTTAATTTCTTTTGTTTTACATTGCTTAAATAATAAATATAAAAATTTGTTTAAATTTTCTTTTCTTTTATTTTATTTTTTTTTATTTGAACAGAATGAGTGAAAATGTTAATAAAATTATTGGAGTTCATATGATTTTAAATTATGGTTATTCAGTATTTGTAATGTCATTGATGGTATTTATAATTTTTGTTGGTGAACATAACATTCTTTTATTTTTATTTTTGGGTTCAATTTTAAGTTTAGTATTTTGTGAGAATTTTATTATATCATATTTTTCGAATCAATTGGAAACAGAGAGTGGTAAAATAACTCAAAGAATATTTTGTAGTAATTGGATATACCAGAATAAAAAATATCGTAAAACGATTTTAATGTTTATGCAATATACAGGGGATTCAATCAAAATTATAGCTGGTTGGATACCAGTTAATTTGGAAACATTCTTACAGGTACATTCATTGATTTTTTTTTTTTTTTCAAATTAAAATTTATTAATTTTCTTTTTAGTCAGTGAATTTTGCATACTCATCATTTTTACTACTAAAACATTTTGATGATAAAAATTAAAAACTATACCAAATTTTTAATTAAAAATCTAAAATATGTGTTAATTTATTAATAATTGTATAAGATACATTAAAATATGTATGTTTATTTATTTGTAATTTAAAAATATATGCACGCTTAATATTAATCAGTTTGTTTTAGTTTGTTTTAAATATTTAAAATGTGTTTTCGTTGATGGCTACGATACGATTATTATTTTGTACGTTTTCTATCTTTTATTACTGATTCAATTATTTTCATTTGTTTAAAATAAAAAATGTTACATCCATAATAAAAAATAATTAGTAAATTAAAATTCAAAAAATACTTTTCTTAATAAGTAGAAAAAATACTTTTCTTAATTGATTTTCTGAGCCATTTGTCAGCAAAACAAGCCATGTTTTTTAGGCATATAGACTAAATTAAATTTTCCCAAAAAATATCTGTTTAAAAACTGAAAATAAAAGTAAATACTTATAAATTTTATGAGTTAAATTATTAGTTGATATTTAATAACTTAAGTTTTTCAAGGATTTGAAATAGTCATTAAGTGAAAAAAAATAATATTATATCACCGAAAATATTATGTACTAGGTACATAACTTAATTTCTGAATAATTTTAATGAATATTGAATCGTGTTAAGATGATGGTCTAATGTTTACTTTGCATCCTTTACTTTCTCATAAAACTTTGACAGCTAAAATGAATTACATTATTTCGTATGATATTTGATCAACTGTACAAAGTATTCAAAGTAACCGAACGAAACAAAGTAACAATTTGTCAAATTTTTATTTTGTTGTTTTCTTTTGAATACTTTAACAGTTTCATATTTGAATATTTTAACAATTTGACGTATTTATGGCAATTTAACATAACATATGAGAAATTTCAAATCAACTTTTTGTTTGATTTACTTTGATTACTTTGATTACTTTACTTGTATTGAATGCTTTTCAACGAAAACAAACAATGAAAACGTTAACGAGATAAAGGAAATAAATTACGTGTTGGGCCATCACCTTTATTCATTAAAATATTGAGGATTCTGAAGGAAGTGTTGTACCCGCGTAGAACCAAATGACTATATCCCAAATATAGTTGGTATTATGTCAGCTTTCATAAAGTATATTTCGTTAATAGCGCATATTATCCTTTAAGGATGAATAGGACTTTTAAAAGTATCCTTGTTCTTTTGGTCTTTTGTAAATAAACCGTTATATCTGGTAATCTGTTAGGTATATATATATTTAATTTTGCTTTTAATTAAGGTAACGGTCTTAAGAATATTTTAACATTTATATGATGACCATAAGTGTTGCCGTTTTGAAGATATTGTAGTTTAAAGTTGAAAATTAAAAAAAAAAAAATATTTTTAACATCTTTCTTTAATAGTCAAATATTTCAAAATTTAGCCAAGAAACCCTGTAAATATTTTTACATTGTTGAACTATATTTGGGATATAGTATAGATAAACCAACTATATTTGAGATATAGTCATTTGGTCCTACGCGGATAAAACACTTTCTTTAGAAGAGCCAAAATATTCATCAAAACGTACATCACCTTTCTTTTTTGAATAATTCGACAATATGCGATTCTAATAAAACTAATTCCTTTCTAATTTCATTTTTTATAAAGATCACTAAAATGTTTGATCATAAATTTTTTTTTTTTTTTACTATAAATGTCGAAAAAGGTTCTGACATTTATATTCACGTCACGTCTAAATTATTTAAAAATAGACATAAATAAGAAACTTTACCACAAAATAAAGCGATTATAAGGTTAAGAAGGGTTTAACCATTATTTGTTAAAGGACTGCTTACAGAGATGAACAAATAAATTGTTTTTTATTTTTTTATTTTACTTTTTAGATAGGAAAGGTGTGTTTAATAATTAATGTTATTTCTAAGTTTACTTGTGTGGACTTTCATGATTATTTAAAAAATTACATAAACATATTTTACATAAAGAATTTTATTTATATAATTTATAAACCATGTGTATCACATATACATAGGTATAATGATATATGATATGTCTGGATATAGTTACAAATAATAAATGAGTGTCAATTCATTTTACATTTTTTTTTTTTGATCAAAAAGTGAATAGCAATTGAATTGCATAAATTAAAAAAAAAATTAATACTAGAATATTGTTATAAAGTAGAAAATAGGGTTTGGTTGATTTTTATAAAATATTGTACCGGTTTTTTTAATTATGTAATATTTATAATCTAAAACTTGGAGGTTACTTACCTGCAATAATTTTTTTTTTTTGTGTTTTATTGTGGTTGTTTTGATGATAAATTACACTTTTTTTTTTATAAATAATATCTTATATATCATTAATAATTATATAAAAATGTTCTTTTTTTAAACGTCAAAGTCATTGTGATTAATAATTTATATACCTATGTGTTTTTATATAATATTATTAACTTTATCTTACGTTATCAATGGCGTATTGCGCTCATAATTTAAGGATAACAGTGCTGTTAAGTTTTAACATTTTTCCTTTTATATTTGAAGATTTTAATTAATTTGTGCAAACCATAATTCAGAACTTAACAAATTCAAAAAAAACAAGGTAGAATGTAAACCAACGGTTTTTAAAAGCGCACATTTCCAAACTCAATACAAATTGTTTAGAATTTTGACTTGCACAAAAATTTGAAAATTTCATGTAATACGATAAAACGCGAAAATAGGACATTTGTGAAATTTTGAGGGACCGTAAGTCCGGAATCCTATATAACTAAAAAAAGCCATTAACATGCGTAAAAATATATTATTGAACCTTTAATTTTCATGCCTCGCCGAAGAAAAATTTTTACAGGTGCCTAAGTTACAGGTGTCTAAAAATAGCAAATTTTTAATTTTTGAGGCGTAATAACTCTTAAAGAGGGGGTGCTACCAAAAAATGTTCTGAGGAAACTTATACTAATTCTAAAAGTTCTTTCTTGTCTTAAAATTTCAGGTTTCTATCTAAAGGCGTGCCGGAGTTATGAAAAAAGAAATTTCATGCAAAATATGGTTTTCACATAACGGTAAATTTAAATAGTAAATTACAAAATATTGCATAGTTTTGATATTGTTTTATATAGATAATAAAACTTTCGATCTTCTGGCGGTTTTAGATTGCAAAACTATTACACAGGGCCTGAGATATATACATCTGAAAATGGGACTTTTTCGCAATTTTGAAGAGTTGCAACTTTGGAACCCTTTACAACTAAAACACACCTTTAACACACATTAAAAAATATTACTGTAGCTTTAAATTTTATATCTTGCAGAAGTAAAATGTGTACAGGTGCCTAAGTTACAGGTGTTTAAAAATAGCAAACCTTCATATCTCATAAACAGTGGGTGGTCCAAAAAAATGTTCTGAGCAAACTTATACTAATTCTAAAAGTTCTTTCTTGCCTCAAAATTTCAAGCCTCTATCTAAAAGCGTGCCGGAGTTATGAAAGTAGAAAAATCATGCAAAATTTGGTTTTCACATAACGGTAAAATTAAATACTAAATTTAAAAAAATTGTATAATTTTGATATTAATTTACAAAGATAAAAGAAATACCTGTCGAATGACGTTTTCAGATTGAAAAAATCTTAAGCAGAACATAAGATATATGAATTGAAAAATAGGCCTTTTTCAAAGTTTGAGGGGGTGTAGATCCGTAACGGACAGACGGACGGACAGAGTGAAACTAATAAGCACATTTTTTCAAATTTTTTTTGGAAATGTGCTAAAAATTGTATGTTTTGATTATAGAATAAAAATTTAAATTGTTGGATCTGTTAGTTGGATAACAAAAGATGAAACCTTTTTAGATAAATAAATGAAAAATAATTTAGAAATTTTAATATTTAAAAAAAAAAAATGATAAATATCTAATAATCTCATATATTTTCTGTTTACTTTATTTAAAATTATTAAATGATTCGAAAAGACTAGTATAGCTAGGTTTAGATAAATATTCATTACAGAAATAATTTAACAAATTATTCTAAAATAAATAATAATTTTTAATATTATCGCCATCTATTGATAAATATTTTTACTATTTTCTATATATAATGAACTGCATTAACTGCTTTCAGAAATAAAACAGAAAAAATTTCTTTAATTATTTCTTGACCATTCCATGACCATTAAAGGAATTTTAAATTATTTCTGAATTTCTTTGCATTTGTCTTATTCTTTACTAATTATTTTTCGTTGAAATCCTAATTATCGTTTAGGTATTTAAATGTTAACAATCTATAATTATAATTTAGTAGTTTTCAGCCATACACTACGTATTATGAAATTCCGCTAAGTTTTGAATATAAGTACATATTTGGAGACGATTATTCTATTACAAAATCTACATTAACCATAATATAGTAACATACATATGTACATATGTTTAAAATCATGATTTTTTTTGTTTTCTTTTGGAATCAAGAAATTTTCTATCCCATATGAATTTTTTGTAATTTAGATATGACCGTAAAAAATAATTACACACCAAGTACGGGGCCCCTAGTAGTATTTAAATATCGAATATTTTTTTCCCAATTTAATATTGACCATCAGTTCCAATTTTGGTTCAGTTCTTATTAAATCCTTATGAGCTTCTTAGCTCTGTTAATATATTTTAATAAAAATTTCTTTTGATATCTCTCTCATATAATTTTCAGATATAATTTCGTTTTTTTTTTTTTTTTTTTGAAGAAAACATTAATATAATTTTGGTATAATTAATGAATTGGAACAAACTAATTTTTCTCTCAAATGTCAAATTTTTAAAATACATAAGAAATTTATGAAGTTTCCTATGTGCTTTTCAATAACATTTGCCAATTGAGATATAAAAAATCAAATAATCAAAATATTCATATAACAAAACATGTATAGAAAAGATGAAAAATGGTGAAAAAGATGAAAAACTATTGGTATAAAAACTTGTACCTGTGGGGAAAAAATACTCGTGACACCACTGATATAATGATTTTATAACATTAAAAAGTTATGAATTATTTTATTCATCATGCTCTAATTGCTGTTTTTAATCATTAAAAGAAATAATTTATAAAAATAAAAAACAAATATAATTTAATTTTATATTACATACACATTATATTTTTCCATCTTTTTTTTTTTATTTTGTAACTGTTTTTTTTTATTTGTTTAATGTTTTTATTATTATTAGAAGCAAAGCATTTATAAAGAAAAGAGAGCGGAAATGAAAATGAAATAGTGATACAAAAAGTAAATTGATATTAAGAAATGTGCTTGATGTTTTTGTATGTGTGTATTAGTTTCTGTTTTTTGAGTAAAAAGAGTTTTAAATAAAACAAAACTAAAAAAAAAAAAAAAAATCCAAAAACATTTAATGTCACATCAAGATTATTTAAAAAATAAAAATAAAAGAAAAACAAATAAATATATGGGCAATCCTGTGTTTTAATAAAATAACTAAGAGTTAAAATTTAATTTTTGAAATTACTTTATTGAGTACTTTTTTTTAGACGTTAACTGTAAAATATTTATCTAAAAGATGAAGAAAAAGTTGGAGTAATCAAAAAATTTCATAAAAGCTTTTCTGTGATTCTTCTTTATTCCGAAAATGCTAAAAATTGTGGTGGCGCGTCGTAAGGGGAAATTATTTTAACGACGTGTGTGGGATACGGATAAATTATTATTAAGGATCTTCCAATTGTGATACAAGTACATAATTACAATAAAAAGTTTTAATAAAACAATCAAATCTTAGATTTAAAAATTAATTTAATTTTAATATGAGTTGTAAATATTAATTAATATATATTGATAGATTAATTTTGAATATTTTAAACATTAGGTTGAGGTTAAACTAAAAATGTTCATTATCTTATCGATTTCTTTAAATATAATTTTTTATGATGATTGTACTAAAAATGAATATAAAAATTTGTTTGCATGATTTTTCTATAAAAAATAATAAAAAAATGTAATATTTTTTTTAGTAAAAAGTAAACTCACAAATGGTGATATCCATATAATATACTGTATGAACAGTGAGATAAATTGTATTTTATTTTGTTTGTTATTTTTGATTTTTTTTTACAAATTTAAAAAAGTTATAGTAAATTAAATTATCCTTTATACATAAAAAAAAAAAAAACGTTTTTTTCTTCTAGTGTAATGTTAAAAGTATTCATCTATTGCATATGATTGCATTTGATGTTTATTTATTTTTTTATAATGTACCATTACTTATTATAAAAATATACAGAGTGCCTGACAGGAAATTGTTAAATATAAATTAAATGTAATTTAAAAAAAATTAAGTGTTTTTTCATTAGATATTTCGTTGATTTTAAAATAATTGCATTTAAATCTGCTAAAGGATGTTGTTATTTAAAAGTTTAACATTAAACATTAAATCTGCTAAAGGATGTTGTTATGAAAAAAATTAAACTTTAAATATTAAACTTTTACTAGAAAATCCCTTGTGCAATTGCACAATTTCTATAGATTCAAAAACATTTACGTTATCATACTGACTCCCTTACTACTTGTATTAAGGGAGAGATTATTATATGTATTTTTTTAGCTTAGGTTTATTAAGTACCTAACTAAAATAACTTATGGTTTTTTAATTTAATTTGAATTTTTTAGGTGTAGGGTAAAAATAAGCTTTTTAATTTAATAAATTATACAAAATTATGAATCTATTGTGAGAGAAGGCTTCTAAAATGATATTTTCTATGTTATTTTTTCTTTTTTTTTTAAGAAAAATATCCATTTCTATAATATTTAGTAAGTTTCTGATTTCTGTTATGAAATATAATTAGCTAAGTCTGCCGAATTTTATATTAATAAAAAAATTCGAATATTTTATGTTATATCAAAAATGCAGCTTAAAAAATCAACATTCCAACCTAAATAAACAAAACTACTTTAAAGTCTGCTGCGAAGCTTTTACCAGCTTTTATAATAGTGAAAACAAAATCAAGAATAATATCGACCTATTATTTGTTTCTTATAAATATAAGGCTTACTATAAACTTAGCTCTTTTCACTTTCAAGTTTTTTAATTTTATTAAGAGTATTTTTATTTTTTTCAAAACAAAGAGTCATTTGAAAACTGCCAATAGGAAATTAATAATTTATTTTTAATTTACCGCTGCGACCAGTTCATAATGGATGTGGCAGTCAAATTTAAAATTTGTTGTTGAAAGTACTTTTTAAAAAGTAAAAGTTTGTGTCTCTGATAAGACTTTTAGTCGAAGATTTGTGTCTCTGATAATAAAATTTTAAAAATTATGAATCTTTTGTGAGAGAAGGTTTCTAAAATGATATTTTCTATAATACTTCTAGTGGAAATTTGGTATCTGGTAATAATATTTACTAAATTTATTTATATTTTTAATTAACGGTTTGTGTCTCTTGATAATACTTTGAGTCAAAGATTTGTGTCTCTGCTAATAAAATTTTAAATTATTAAATAAATATACAGAAATATCATCATTGCCAGTTTAGTTTACATTCAGTGTGAGTGTTTTATTATAGATATAAAATATATATTTTTACATGTTGGCAGGGTCTCGCCAACATCTTGTGTATTATATTATAGATAATAGATAAGGCCATCTAGAAATAAAAATTTTTGACTTTTATTACGTATCAAAATAATATTTTTAAACTATAATAGTCATTTATATAGAAATAGTACTTAAATATATACTCATATTCTTAATTTGCAACTGTAATGTATTATATAATTTTTAAATAGTCCCGGACATATTTTTATATAATAACTATTACTGTTTACTGTATGTACAAAATGATAAAATAAAATAAAGTCAGTTTTATGTAAGTCTTCAAATAGAACAGATGTGTTTTTTTTAACCACATTTAAAAAAAATTTCCTACACAGCTATTCTTAAATACCTATAGTTGAAATAGCACAGAACAACTCAGGCTGATTAATGTATACCGACTAATAAGTTTATGAAACTTAATAGTATTTTTAAAAATTTCTAATAATGATAAAAGAAACTGTTAAGAATATGTGAATATTTCTCTTCTGTTATCTTTTGTACTATCCAGTATCGAACACTTATAACTAAGGCATCCTGTATATAAGATTTATTTATAAATATTTTTGCCCTACTCTATTTTATCCATATCCTTTCCAAATTTATATCCATATTCATATTGTAGTTTTGTTCTATGCATTAATTCAGTACAAAAACAGAAAGGAATCGGAAATTTTTTCTTATTTTTGAAAGGCAGAAGACTGAGAATGGATAAAAATTAAAAAAAATATAAAACAAAAATAAGAAAATATACTTTTCAAATTTTATTATAAATTATAAAGAGTAAATAGATTTTTTTCATATTTTATATCCATTACGGAAAAAAATTTTTTTTTTTTTATTACATATTTACATTTTTATTTTCGAAATTTTTTTTTTATTATTTCAATAAAACTGAAATTTCCAAGGATTTTTTAATTAAAGTCAAAAAGTCTTTCCTATTCTTAAACTTAAAGAAGGCAAGTTTTTTTCATTAGATTCAAATTTAGCTTTCAGCTTGGTTTTAAATATTGTAAAATCCGTTTTTTTCTTGGGTCGAAAAGTTTTTCAAAATTGTTAAAGTTAATGTAAAAGATTTTATTAAAAAAAATTGACTCCATTTAAAAATTTGACTTGAAAAAGGGCAAAAGTGAAAAAAGTCAAACTAATTTTTTCCCTAGTTCCCTAGATATGACTAATCTTATTATTAACTTTAAAGTTACAATTGATCTTAATACATTTTTTCTCTTTATTACTAGTTTTATTAGTTAAAGTATGTTATTATTACTTTTGAAATTATATCATTTTACATTTTATTTCATTTTATTAATTTTATCAATTTTACGAATATCGGGACAAACAATCCAGACTTATTATAATGGGTGCGAATTAAGAAGGAGTTAAAGTTTTAGAATAGAAAAGTATTTCAATTTAATTTATAATAGTGATAAACTAAGTGATACATTTTGTAATATAATATGTATTTACATACATTCATTCAGTTTGACTAGGAAAATTGACATATACGCAAATTAATTTTATTTTTTGACAGTGTGTTTTGACATTTGTCAACAAAAACAAAAAGGAAATAAAAGCAACTTTATTTTTGTTTTTAATAAAAATAATTTTAAAATGTATATTTTTTAAGAGCTTAGTTATTTGCTTCTTCGGTCATAATTTATTAATTTTTTTAAAAACTAAACAAGTAATGGGAAAAGGGTTTTCAAAAAAGCACTTTTCCAAAATTAAAAAATATTCCATAATAAGCTTAGAGTAAAGAGTAGATAAATTGAAAAATAAATTTAAAATAATACGTAATTTTTAATTTACGTATTTTATTAATACAAATTATGAATAATAATGAAAACATAAAAAACAAGAAAAAATTGAGAAAATCAAATCACGTTTTCGTTAATTATAAAGTAACCCTATATTATTAAGAAACATTATTAACACAAACCATATAATGTTGGAGCTTTAATTTTTAAATATTATTTCAAAAAAAAATTTGGATAGGTGTCCAAGTTGCAGGTGTTTCAAAATAGAGAATTTTCAGTTTTTGACCCCTTATAGTCCTTAAACGGGTGGCGACACAAAAATATTCCCTGAAATGACTTATTTTCTGACATACTTATTTCCAAAGATCTAACTTCTCTCAAAATTTCAAGCTTCTAAGTTAAACCGTTTGAAAGATAGAAGAAGAATATATAATATATATTTATAAAGTTTGTAAAACCAACTATCGTTTGGCATTTCCAGATTGGATCTATCAGGGAGAAGTTTTGCAGCATTCAACGGATTTAAACATGCTGGCATTGGGTTAAACCAGAAATTGACTTGGTCAAATCACATTTTTAATATAGCTAAGGATGCAGCTAAATGTTTGGGTTTTTGTATCGCTGCAAAACTTTCTTTTCCGCATCTGATCTTCGCAATATCTATAAAACGTACATTAGGCCGAAAATGGAGTATAATCCACACATTTGTGCTGCGGGCCCTCAAACAGCGCTGGGTTATTTAGGTAATTACAACAACCAAACTGTACATTTGGTTTCCATCCTAAAGTTTGGTTTTAAAAGGGAGGTGGTTTTGGTTGGTTAAAGTCCAACACTACCCTGAGGAAGCACGTGCAGTTGCTCTTGGTGACTTTCAAGTTTTCCACCAACCCTCGAAAAAAAAAAAAAAATATATATTATATATTTTATAACAATTTAAAAATAGGACTTTTTCGAACTTTGTAGGGCTGCAGCTCAGTAATGGTTGGAGCTACAGAAAAAAATTTGTTTTTGGCGATGCCTATAGGTAGTTAAAATTTCACAGCTTTATTTCAAACGGAGTAGAAGTTTTAAAGAAATTTTTTTAAAAATGTGCTAAAAACAATATGATCTAGCCAATGGTGTAGTTGTTAAGACGCCGGCCTTTCATACGAAAGGCCTCGGGTTCAAACTCCGGCTGCGTCATATAGATTAATAAAATAATATAGATTTTTCTTAATATAATATAATTAAATTAAAAAATAAGTATATATGTCTTATAAAAATTATAAATAATATCATATAATTAATTCATATCATGAAATATAATTTTTGTGTAAGATAATAGATGGCGTAGAACTAAAAAAAGAAAAAAAGGCTAGTCTTCTACAATAGCTACAGCCGAGTAATCAATGGCTTAGTGAAATAATGTTCCAGAAACTGAAGCTTAGTCAAATATGAATAATAAATTACTTAGTGGATGCCCTATGCTTCTTATAAGGAGTAAGAAAAAAAAAAAAATATATCAGAGTTTTAAAATTTTTTTTATTGTACATTTAAAATAAAAAAATTTACAAATTTTGTTTAGGGTTATTGACTGTGAAATATCATTTTCAAACTTTTCAAGGGGAAACCTTTTAAAAGGGAATTTATAAATTTCCAAAAATCTGTATAGAGATCGTAATTACAACCTGTAAGATTTGTACGAAAACTTATCCTGTAGATTTATATATTTTATACTAGATGAATTCAAATTTTAATTTTTAACGTACTCCAATTTTTGAAAAGATTGGAAATTTATTCTTGTATGTACATTTTTCGTTAGTAAATGTTGTTTTTGTTATTTGTTTTTCTTTGTTACTGGAGAAAATTGTCTTTGGATCCATTTGTTAATAATGCAACAGACTTTTTGTTTTCTTAAAAAGATTTGAGCAAAAAAAAAAAAAATGTTTTATTTGTTAAAAAAAAAAAAAAATATATATATATATGTTTAAAATATTAATGTGATGCCTTCATCCTCCACTTTAATATGCATTTTCATTATATTATAATTGTAACAAATTGTTTTAGCGTAGGAGTTCGTAAGATGCTGAGTAAAAATAAAACTTATTTCGTTTTTTAAAAATCTTCAGGCGTTTTTTTCTTATCTTGGAATTCATATTGTACACAATAATGATTGTTGTATGTATATGTACACCGATTTTTAAGATTTGCTGATTTAAGATACTTAAGATAAAAATAAATTTTTTTTTTTTTAAATTTTTAAAGATTTATTGAATTTTTTTTTTAGAAAATAAAGTACTTTTGGATTTATGTTTTGGATAGTATCGCATAAGTAAAGCATTTTAAATTGTTTTATTCAATCCTCTTTGCTAAATATTTTTTTTTTTGGAATTTAAAGATAAAAAAAAATAAATTATGCAATTTTTAATGGAATTATTAATTTTTTTTTTATATTTAAATCCATGCTTCAATAAAAAAAAAAAAAAGTTTTGAATTTGATTTGGCTTTTAAAGAAGATTAATTTGTAACTGAAGACACCAGTAAAATATATTTTTGACTTTTTACAAAAAATCGCCTTACTTTTATTTAATCATTTTATTAATTTTTTTTTTGAAAATGTTGGAACTGAACGATTTTAATAACAACGGCTCCTAATGTATGTTAACAATTTCTTAGGTAAGAAAAGTTCAATTAAAAAATTCAAATATTTCAACTTTATTAGAATTTCTTTTACTTAAAAGTTCTAGAAAAGAAGGAAAAGGGATAAAAATTGTGAAAATTAAGAGATACCTGCTTTAATTTTAAGAAATCCCTATATATAAATAAGAAAAACTGTTAACATGTAAAAGTATGTAAAAATATAATGTTTAAATTTTAATTTTAGCGTTTTATTTTCAAAAAGTTTGTTCGGGTGTTTAAGTTAAAACACATTTTCAATTTTTAACTCCTAATATCTATTAAACAGAGAGGGTGAGGGACAACATAATTTTCTGAGATAACGTTGGCTAATTCTGAAAGTTCTTTCTTGTACTTCTCTTAAAATATCAGCTTCTAACTAAAAGTGTTCAGCAGTTATGAAGGAAGGAAATGTTTGCAGAAGTTTAATTTTGAATTTTGATATTGATTTATAAAGATCAGAATGTTGTGCAGTTTGGTATTGTAGATTGATAAAATAATAAGTATAATTTGAAATATACATATATGAAAATAGGGCTTTATCCAACTTTAAAGCCTATAATATGTGGAGCTTCATAAAAAAGGTGTTCTACGACATTAATTTTTTTAAGAAATTTAACCATTGCTAAAATGTCTGTCATTCTTTACATAGTAGATGGGTGCAGAAGTTTTGTAAACAGATGAACAAACGAACCGATGAACAAATAAACAGACAAATGGGCAGAGTGAAACTAATATGAAAATTTTTAAAACGTTTTTGATGTAATGCAGTAAAAATTATCATCTGTGACACTATTTTATTAGAGTTTCATTTTAAAATTATTTTAAATAACAGAGTATAAAAAATCAAGGGTATTCCCAATAACAGAATATAACAGATTCCAGTAAAAAATAAATAATTATATTTTTTGCATTATATAAACATTTAAAATATCTGTAAAGATTTGACATCCAGCTGTGTAAAAGTGAAAAAATAACAGAAATTTGTATTGAGATAACCTTGTTATTTGTTCATTTAATGATGAAATTCTTAACTTTATCTAATGGTTTGATAATGAGATAAATCTTACTACATACCTATAATATATTCTAAAATCCTATTTTCAACATATTTTAAAAATTTAAATTAAAAAAATATTCATTAGAATTTAAGTTTTTTTTATCTTTTTTAAGTATCGCAGATCAACCGATTTTAAATGTAATGATCAGATTCGTCTCTTAAATCATATTAATTTTCTTTTTGATGATTCAAAACTCTTCAACTACATCAAATTGAATCAAACTCTTTTAGAAGATTCTTTAATTTTTCATTGAATTTTTATTGTTTTATTAGTAAATTAACTCTTAAGTAGGTTTTCTTTAAATTTTTTCTTCATATTTTTGAAAATTTTATGGAAAAAGTTTCATACTAATAAGAGGATACTCTATTTTTACACTCTCATATTTCTCTCATTTAAATGGAGAAAAAAGTCAAATTTTAAGCTAAAATTTTGATACAACAAAAATTTTCTACCTTACTTCTCTCAACCAGAATTTTATTTTAAGCATCTAGACACAAAATTAAAATTACATTGATACTGTCCAAAATTCAGTATTCTGAATATCAAATCAGAAAAAACGATTATTTAAATATTCATGCTGATTAAAGAATAAGCTAAAAATTCTAATTTGAATTAAACAATTAAAAAAAAAAAAAAAATGAAATTTCTTTTATGCTGAATAAACTGCTCCGTTCCAATTTCTACAAGTTTCATAAAATTATTCCGAATTTTTTTTTATTTTACTATCCAGAATAAAATATGGAAAATAGTTCAAAAAAAAAAAATTGATTTTTTTTTTTTTTTTTTGTCATTTTTAAACTTATCATATGCATATGCATTTTTATGCAAGCGAATTTTAAAGAGTAGATATATTGTGTTGCCAAATCCTTTCGCTATGTAAATTAAAAAGGACATAAAAAAATTGATAAAAAAAAATTACAAATAATAATCTAGTTTGCAGATTTTCTATGTTTTTTTTTTCGCCTTCTAGTGGATTAGAGAATGTTATAACTTAATTTATGACTGACTTTATAAACTAGAACGATGTTAAAAAAATTTTTTTTTTCTCAATTTGTGTTTCTGCTGTTTTAGTTTTTATAGTTTTTAAAGCAGAGGGGGAAAATATAATTTTTGAAGTTGATTGTCTATTCAACAGTCATTCTCAAACATAAAAACGATTATAGATAATTTAATCTATGATGTTAATTTACAATTTCATCTTGAAATTAAAATTAAAATATTATAAGGGTTACAAAGATAAAGTAATCAAAGATTACTTAAAAATACTTTTTGAAAAGTGTTTAAGTTTAAAATTTTTATTGGAATAAACTCTGACAATGGATAATTAAGTAAGCACTTGGAAAAGTTATAATAAGTTTTGACTTGAATGAATGAATAAGTTTTGACTTCAAGAATATTCAATGCCTCTTTTCGATAAAATTAACTACATACATGTTTCGTTAGAAGGAAAGGTCTTATATACAATTTTTATCCACTAAACGTATTTCAATTCTATCCAATATAAATGAATGAACATCTCATCATCTACTTACAGAGAATATATCTTCAATCTATATGCCTACAAAACAATGAAGACTTTCAAGAAAATCAATGTAACTGATGATAATTTTACTAAATTTCTTTAATTTAAAAAAGACGATGTTTTGGTTGAAATTTCAATCATATATTTTTATAATTATTTAAAATAAAATTACAGTGTATGTAGAGATATTATTTGTGTGTACAAAGTGTATGTTATCTGTATGTGATGCCAGGACAGTAATAGATGTTTACGCATATCTAAAACTTTTCAAATCGAAAATATTAAATGGATAAAGTAAAATTCTGATGTATGAAATATTCCGGGGAGGCTGATTGTAACATATGGGTCAGAAGTTTGAACGTTAACTAGTGCTAAGAACAACAATTGTTAAGAATAATTTCCGATGCTAAAGAAAATGTTCATGATACCTATATAATAAAATCTAATGCAGAACTAATGACACTAATCAACAATGAAGTTGTATACTAAAATTTATAAAAAGCCAAAAATTAAATGGATGGATCATAATATTCTAATACCTAGGTGTATCGGTGTATCGGTGTTAAAATCGGTGTTAAATACCTAGGTGTATCGGGCGGAATAATATAAGTCTACATCATAAAAGCAGATGGTTAGATAACATAGAAAATGATTAATGAACTGCAGTATTTGTTCGGAACTGGTGAACAAGGTTGGCGGAATGTTGTAATGGAGGTTAAAACTCACCTTGGATTATAGTACCAAAAAGTGAGGATGATGATGTTATTTGTATGTGATAATCAATAGAATGTAATTATATGGTAGTATGGAATGTAGTTATAATGTAAAATATATGGTAGTAGAATGATAACGTCTGAGAGTCAAAGATTAGTAACGTTCAGAATTGTTATTAAAAAATATATGTTAAATTTTTTAAAAATAAAACCTAAAAATTAAAGTTATTGAACATATATTTGTTCATATTTGAACATATATTAATTTAAATACTCCTTACATAAATTCGAAATTCTCAAAAAAAGAAATGAAAGAAAAAAAAAAAAATCTTGGAAAACATAAATCGAAAATATCCAGAATAATGGAATTTAATGATTTTCACTGTGTATGAAAGTTTGTCACTACATTATAAGCTGTAAAATCATATAAATTATATTTTTCTTGTGAAATTTAGTTTTGATATTTTATAGGTTTTAAGAAATTGAAAATATAGTTTAACAGAATTCGTTTAGTAACCATATGAATTATAATCATTAAGCCATAACAACTTTTATATATAAATATTTAGACTCTAAGTGGTCTGACCCAACTTAGGGTTTTTCATTTCACTTTTTTTCCAAAATTTATGACATTTTTAGAACTGAAAGTAATGGAAAACTAAAGTAAATTAGTTTTAATGTGAGCAAAAAATGCAAAAAAACCAAAGCAAAAAATAATTTCCTAATTTAAATCATATTCGTATTTAAATATTCAATTTAGGGATTGCTCTTTTTACGAATTTATATTTTTAAATTTTAACATTTACTTGTCTTACGTCATTATTTGTCCTTTTTTTTTGTTTTTTTGAGGTCATTTCTAAACAAATTTTAATCCTGAATTTCAATGAAAAACTGTTATTTTGAACTCTTTTATTTTAGTTGTTTCCTGTTTTTTTTTTTCATTTTGACATTTTAAGGGAGACGATAACCACATATTCAGCATCCTATTATGCAATTCATGTTTATCTTTATTTGTTTCTGGTAACAAGTTAGTGCATTGATGCCGCTTTTTTTGTTAAGTTTTTTATACATATACAAATATATATATATATATTTATGTATATGTGCATATATGTAATATATATATGCATATTGTTGATGAAAAATTATTGTTGAGCATTGTTTTATTTTTTAGTGTTTAACAGGGCGTTGAAACTTTAATTTTATTTTTTGATTTTTCAGAAATCTTTTTTTTAGAAAGAGTTACAGTAAATCGATTGAAAATAATACAAATTAGAAAAATATTATTTTACTACTAACTTTTTACTACTTAACGCTGTAAAATTAAAATTTGTTATATTGGAAATTGAAAGTATTGATTGGAAGGTATAGATTGAAAAATATGGCATAATTAATATACAAGCTAATATAATCGGGCCAAATTTTAAAGATACTTATAGATCAAAAATATGTTGTAGTGTCTTATGAAAATATATTTGTCATCAAAAGATTTTAACATTATTATGACATAAATTTTTTAGGTTCAGCATAATATTTAATTAATAAAGTGGGATCGATACCTTTATCAATGTGCACTTTCTCTATCTGGGCACAACCTAATTTTTTTACCAAACAATAGATTAGAGGACCTTTAGTACTATTACACTGTTTAGGCAAGAGAAGATAAGATGTTTTGTAGAAATGAGATGTTTAAGAAAAATCATACAAGTGGAATGTTTTAAAGAAATGAAAGTGATATTACATAATGTGACAAAAATTCAATTTTCACTTTAAAATATTGAATTTATCATTTTCATCCGTACATCTATTACAGATTGTTTTGTCTTGTTGTTCTAATATTTTTTTTTTTTAACACAAAAAACATTATTTAGAACAATTCATTTTCAAAATAGGATTTCTCTTTCATGAACTAAAATTCACATACTGATAAAATATGTCAAACCAGTACACCGCTTCACAAAAAAGAAATAAAATAGCTATTGATGATATTGTCATCATTAAAATAAATTATTTGATCACAAAAAAAAAAAAAAAAAAAATAATAAAATAGCTACATATGTATGTACATATATAAAAAGTTAATTACACTTTCTAGTTACAATTAAACCGTATATCGTGTATGCGTCAATAATTTTCCAATATTTGACGGTAATGTGACAATAAAGATTGTTTTTAAAATACAGGATGTTTTTTAATATTTTTTTTTTTTGTATCCCATAACATTTTTATACAAGAAAAAAATAATGGATACAACAATTTTTTCCGTAATTGTTTTTTCAAGCGGTGTTGGATTGAATGAGATTTAAGTAAAAGTTTTTTTGTAGGTTATTATTTTGCTTAAATTTATAGACAATTATTACTAAAAAATAATACTAAGTTCAGAAAAATTCGTCATCTTAAATTACTGAATGGTTTGGAGATTTGATTATTGTCTGATGTTTTGTGCACTATATGAACCTAAAATCTGCGAACCACAAAATCTACTGACTGACCTAGGCTAATCTAACTCTTATAAAATAAAAATACGTCTGGTCTTTATTTAGTCGTTGTTGCTCTATAAGTTTAACTGTCAAATACTAATAATATGATAAATTCACTTAGGGTTTATACTTTGCGCTCATATTTCAATACGGACAATTACAAGTAACATTTTATAAATCGAATTCGCGTTACGAGCATAAATGTAAAATATCTGAAGATTTGTTTTTGAGTTTAACTAAGCTGTTACTAGCATATTGCGATAATTAAAGTATGATTAAATTTTTGTTTTGGACCCAACACCGTGATTGCGTGAAGAAAATGAATTTAAATTAGGAGAAAATCAAATTGGGAGTATTCAAAATAATAAAAACTAAGAAATTTCTGTTTATTATCTTTTCATTTTAATCAATTTACTGCATTATTTTTTGTATTATGCAAATGATAACGGAATCGAATCGAATCGAAAGTTTTGCATTCCTTATTGTATATAAATAATTCCACCACAATTTAAATATAAAACATCCTATCTATAATTAAATTATAAAATAAAATATAAATATTGGTAATTTAAAATATGTATATGCATGTTTATGTGTGTTTTTGTCCATTAAATAGTATATGCATGGTCATTTACTGTATATGCATATTTATTGTTTTGACATTTTGATTTTAGTGACAATGTTCAATTGTCCGTACAAAGTATTCATTTCTGATTTATAATATGATATAATATACATATTTACGTTTTATAGGTATTTTAATAATATGTTCATGTATGAGTGTAATTTATGTTTGAAAATCATGAAATTATTTATATAAATTTGTATGTATTTTTATATTATTCAATATTTAAGGTTATTTTATAATAAATTAAAGGGGTAACAAAAAATAAATCGAATCAATTTTTTATTGATAATATCGAAATATTTTAATAATTTTTGAAATTAAAATTTTATTTTTATAGTTAAATAGTTTACAAAATGTAAATTAAAGAAATAAAATTGATACCTACGGAAAAAGAAAATCTGAAAATTGATTTTTGTGTGTTTTTTAAATAAAATAAATTCGTTTCTAGTATTGTTGAATTTTGATTGTTTTAAGTTTAAAGAGTAGATAATAGAGTTTTTAATATTAAATTTTAATTTTGAAACATATCTATTAGAAAAGTTTTTATTTTTAATTTTGTTTATGATGAATTTTAAGATTAAGGTCGTTTTCGAACGTATCGTACTGATACTTGACACTTGCACTTTGCACTTGCATTTTCCGAAAATATTTGCTTTTCACACTATATTTCGTAATTTAGTATTTTTTGGGCTTAAAGTTTATGACAGTTAATAAATTTTTAGGAGTAGAATCAGATTGCTATAAAAAAAATGATCAGGTCAAAAAATTTTTTACAATGTACAGAAAATCAGTATTATATTGAAAATAAAGAAAACTATCAAATCGGTTAAAAAGCGGAAATCATTTTTTTAATTATTAAATGGATATAATTTTTATACATAAATATTTACATGTAATCCCAACTATTTTATTCAATCTTTACAAAATTGTCAAATTTTTGTTAATTTAATCTGTTAGTTTTGTATTTTTTTATTTTAATCTTTTTCTTTGCAGTCGGCACTTGAACAAAGTTTAATTGATGCTCACCCTTTGAGAAAATAATTTAAATGATAGCATTAAAGGAACACAGCTCTTCGAATTTACACCAGAATGAAGTATCGGCAGATGCATAAAGAGCATACTTAAAAAATTTAATTTAATTTTTTATTTAAAGTTTTATTTCGAAAAAAATAATCTTTTGATTTTCATACCTTTTTCATAGTATTTACGGAAATTTTTGCCCTAGAAATGTTTGGAAATTGGGAATAGAAATGTGTATGCAACGCCGGAGCTTTTAAAACGAAATTTGACAACAAATGTATAAAACCATCTACAGTCGCGTCTAAAAATAATGAAACTATAAAAAAGAATGAAGAGAGGCATCGTTGTAAGATTTGAAGAATCAATGTAAATGTAATATTGTAATTAAGAATAAATTATTTAAAAAAACTTCATTTAAAAATTTATCTTACCCATTAGTTTTTTTTAATTTTTTTTTGCATAAAATAATTATAATTCAACTTTTTTAAATTATTTTGGATACATATATGGTCATTAAACTTTAAATACAACAATGTTTATTGTTTTGTTTTTTTCTTATACATAACAGTATCAATAAAATTTTCTTTTTCACCATTTCAAAATTGAAAAAGATACATATTTTTTTAATATTTTTTAAACTTTTTGTGTTGAATTCATTCGAACGTATTAATTTATTCAGAGTAAAAAAGCCGTAATCATATAAAAATAAAAAGTAAAGACAAAATTTACATGATCTTTGACAAAAAAAAAAATGTTATATAGTATATCAACATAAAAATTTTAAATAAAACATTATGTTTACTTTATTACTTTGTTGTGTGTAAAAGCATGCCATTAGACAACCTAATTTTTTTTGTTGTTTTCTGATAAATACAATAATTATATGAAAAATTACTAAAATTATTGAAAAGTATAATTTAAAAATTAATTTGTCTGTCTAGCATATAAAAATTATATAAAATGCGCCTGATGTTATGCAATTATAACGAAACCGTAATAACATAATATTTGGCTAAAATAATATGAATAAATGTAATTAAACCTAATAAAAATATATAATTAACTTATTTTTAGGGTCTATTATAAGGGTAAAAATGCTTGTATTTTTATAGACTTATGATTTGAATATTAATTTTTTGTATCCTTTTTTTTATATTATGAATCAAACAAAAGAAAGCATTTTTTTTTATGTGGTCATTCGCGGTGTCATCTGTTATTTTTTTCGAACTCGTAAATTGAGTTTCGTTGTATATATTCTTATTTTTTTTTTTCTTTTTTATTTTTGGGTCTTTTATGATAATTTATTATATGAAATGGGCAAATTTATTTAATGTTATACAGTACTTTTTTTAATAAAAAAAAAAAAAAAAACAACACAAAAATACGAGAAGTAAAAATATATTAAACAAAAAGGAAAAAATTATATATCATTTTAATTAAGTTAAACAATTTTAATAAAAACAATTTTTCCTGCTTCCAATTTCTTAATACAAAAGCAAAAAAAAAAAATATTTAATAAAAATAAAAAAAACAAGGTAGAATGTAAACCAACGGTTTTTAAAAGCGCACATTTCCAAAACTCAATACAAACTGTTCAGAAGTGTGACTTACACAAAAATTTGAAAATGTAAGAAATAAAATTTAAGAAATTTTTTGTAATAAGAAAAAATGTGAAAATAGGACATTTTTGAAATTTTGAGAGGCTATAAGTTCGGAATCCTATATAACTAAGAAAACCCGTTAACATACGTAAAAATATATTATTAAACCTTTAATTTTCATGTCTTGCCGAAGAAAAATTTGTACAGGTGCCTAAGTTACAGGTGTCTAAAAATAGCAAATTTTCAATTTTTGAGGCATAATAACTCTTAAAGAGGGAGTGTTACCAAAAAATTTTCTGAGGAAACTTATACTAATTCTAAAAGTTCTTTCTTGTCTCAAAATTTCAGATTACTATCCAAAGGGGTGCCGGAGTTATGAAAAAAGAAATTTCATGCAAAATGTGGTTTTCACATAACGGTAAATTTAAATAGTAAATTACAAAATATTACATAATTTTGATATTGTTTTATATAGATAATAAAATTTTCGATCTTCTGGCGGTTTTAGATTGCAAAATTATTACGCAGAGCCCGAGATATATACATCTGAAAATGGGACTTTTTCGCAATTTTGAAGAGCTGCAACTTTGAAACCCTTTACAATTAAAATAAACCTTTAACACACGTAAAAATATATTATTGTAGCTTTAATTTTTATGTCTTGCAGAAGTAAAATGTGTACAGGTTCCTAAGTTACAGGTGTTTAAAAATAGCAAATTTTCAATTTTTAAGCCCTAATAGCTCATAAACAGGGGGTGGTCCGAAAAAATTTTCTGAGCAAACTTATACTAATTCTAAAAGTTCTTTCTTGCCTCAAAATTTCAAGCTTCTATCTAGAAGCGTGCCGGAGTTATGAAAGTAGAAAAATCATGCAAAATTTGGTTTTCACATAACGGTAAATTTAAATACTAAATTTAAAAAAATTGTATAATTTTGATATTAATTTACAAAGATAAAAGAAATACCTGTCGAATGACGTTTTCAGATTGAAAAAATCTTAAGCAGAACATAAGATATATGCATTTAAAAATAGGGCTTTTTCAAAGTTTGAGGAGCTGTAGCTCGGTAATGGGGGAGGGCTACATGAAAAAGTTGTTCCACAAAATTATTTTTTTTATGACTACCTATGGTTAAAATTTTTTTTCTCTATCTTTAACGGTGTAGAAGTTTTGTAAACAGACGGACAGACGGACGGACGGATGGACGGACAGAGTGAAACTAATAAGCACATTTTTTCAAAATTTTTTTGGAAATGTGCTAAAAATGTACAATTTTATAAAGAAATACCATTATGTACATGCATAATTAATGAACTACCAAAAAGTGTGCAGTTCCGGTTGTACATTTACAAGGAGCTTTTCATAATGGTCGAAGGATAATCATATTATTTTCTGTCTGTTATTTTTTTAATTTCAAAAAATGAAAATAATATTTGCAAAAGATATAAAGTATATTATAAAATATTATATGTATTAATTGCATACATTTTTAAAGTTTTTTTTTATATAATTATGTTGATATTTTTTTTTTTTTATTATGTAAATATAGAAAATTGTATAAAATTAAAATGTTTAACTTTTATTTTTAAATAAATCTTTAATTTTTATTTTTAAATTTTTAATAAAAATATCATTTTTGATATATTATTTGTAGGCATATGATATGTATTTTTAAAAGGTATATTATATATCGATTAAACGTAGTACCTAATTAAATTTTTAAATATTTTTTTTTTAATTAAGGCATATGTTAAAGGTTGTGGTCGAATCCTGTAGATTTACTTTCAAACGAACTAATTGAAATCTAGACGAATAGTTGGTGATGTATTGTTTATTATGCTCTAAAAATAGAAATTAATAATTGCATAAAAGGAATTCAGAATTGAAATGTAGTTATTTTTTTTGGCACCGATAAAATTATACCTAATCAAGTATTAGGTAATCAAGTTAATCTTCTTTTTATTCATAAAACTCTTTTATTTATAAAAACATAATTTTCGTCAAATAAAGACCAGTTAAAAACTTTATTTTTTTAATTGTCTAAATTTATTTAATTACTAGTTTCGTAACATTTTCTAAATGAGAAAAAGTGAAACAAACCTTAGTTCTACGACAAGTTTTTTAATTTAACTTAAATGAATATCAAAATTATACAATTCTTTTTGCAAATGAGTATTTAAATTCTTCACCGAAATTTTAGAAGAGTTTGTTTCCTCCAAAACTGCTGCACGGTTTTAGTTAAAATTTTGGAATTGTTTTATGTCTTCCGTTGTTTAAGATCTATTAGGAGTAAAAAAAAACTTAAAATTTGCCATTTTTAGACAACTGTAACTTAACCATCTCTAAAATTTTTATTAAAATATTATATTTTACGTCATATATTTCGACAGGGGCAGGGGCATTATTATTAATTATTATAAATTTTTATTGAATTAATGTTTACGTTTTTTTTAAATTCCTTGTTCCTAAGAAAAAAATTTCAATGAAAAATTGTAAATTTAATTGTTGTACATTGAAATTGTGAAATTAGTGAACTTACCTCTGCTAAAATTACCATTTAATTCCATTCCTATGTTAACTTCAAAATGATTACTCATTATTTTCTTTTCTTTCCCCCTCCTATTTCTTAGCCTTTATATTATTATACATTTAGAGTGATTATCGTATTATACTGGCTATAGCTGGAGATGGTTTTTGTGGGTTAAAATTTTCCACTACAAAGACATTTTTAGCCACTGTCTTTGGAAAATTTTGACCTTCCCCAGAAAAACGAAAATGATTTAATTAAATAAGTAATAAATTAACATGTATTCAAATAGTCCTATTTTGGGCTAACAAAAATTCCCTTTAATTTTTTTTCATCAATTTTTTAAAATAAATGTTAAGGATGATTTTCATTAATGAATTTTTAAATTATTTTACTGCGCTGCGAATTCTAATTAATAAAAAATCAATTTCTATGTGAACAGATTCAATAGGAAAAGGACTCTGAATTTGATTGTATCTTTAATCTTTATAAGATGCAGTCAAGTAATATAAAAAAAAAATAAACTATTGTAAATTTATGAACAGAACCATTTATAGGCTAGAAACATAATTAATGCATTATTGTTAATAAGAATGCATTTTTTAATTCAAGAATATTAAAAAAAAAATTGGAAAGGAAAGTATTGATATATGTGGTAGATATAAAATATATTTTAACATTTCTAAAATGATTTCTAAATAAATTTTAGCAAATTTTAAGAAAAAATTATAAAAAAATATTGAAAGCATATAAGGAAGCATGGAAGACATAATTATTATGTGAATTTTGAAAATTTTGTTAAAATAAATGGACATTTCGTATGATTGTTATGATATTAAATTTTTTTTATCATTATGTTACCCTTAAATTTAATAATAGGGTACCTAATTTATAATTATGAACATTTTCTCATTCATAATTAGTTAATTTGTAATGAAAAAAACATTATGTAAATATATACTTATCAGTGGTGTGCAGTGAAAGAAAACATCATACTATTATTATTAGATGATATCAGATGGATATAGCTAAGTTCCATAATATAGATTGTTCCATAATATAAATTATTGTTTCATATATTGCTCCATATAAGTTGTAAACAAAATATTTTAAATGTTTCCAATAAAAATTAATTTTGTTTTTGTCATTTAAAATGGTAAAACTTTTGGGGATACACTTGAACATTATTGATAAAAAGAATTTAAAAAGTTTCAAGGAATTCAAAAAAAGTTTTTATTTCACGCAATCCATAGATATTATAAAATTTATTTATTTTAGGGAACATTTTAGGTTTTAAAATAAAATCTTTCGCATATCCATTATGAGAGTGTGAAATAAATTTTAACAGATTGTATTACGCTTTTAAGGAATTTGGAATTTGGTCAACGATTTAAGTAATCTGTCGTTTACTTTCTAAAATAATTTTTTTTTTACACGCTAGCCGAACTCCAGGGGGAATTTCTTCGTACAGTTTTGGTGTAGGTTTGATTAAATCGGATATATAATTGGGGAGGAAAATAGGATAACAAAAGGGAATTGAATGGTAAATTGGAAACGAACGTAAAACGGTTCTTTTTGAATAGTTGCAAATTGAAGACATTAGATGAAAGTATGTTAGATGAAAGCACATTCTAGTAGTTCTCACAACAAATGCGTTCCTATAACAAGTATTAAACCAGCTAGGGATTTTTATTGTGTAGAAATTAGCACTTCCAATATATTTTAAGTTACGTTGGAATTGTTTGAAAGAATTAGGCATTATTGATTTTAATTCCTAAATATCGTTTCCTACAAGATATCTATAAAAATTTATCAAAGTTCTTTAGAAAGAGGCAATTGCTTTCGAATAAATGTTTTTATTTCATTTATTACAAGAATATATTTTAAATTATACAATATAAGATATTTTTCAATTTTACCAATGTGGCTTAAAGCCTTTGGAACTTTTAATAATTAAATAATAAATTTTTATAGAATTTTATACAAAATAGTTTATTTGATAGGGATACTATGCTTCCTTAACTTCTCATAATGGTGCTCTTCTGATATTTATATATAATATAAAATGGTTTGTATAAAAGTTTTTAAGATATAAAATTTGTGTTTGTAAAATTTCTTATTTTTAAACATAAATGAAAGTAATTAACACTATATAACTTTATTATATTCTGTTAAATTGTTTTTAATAATCTATTTGTATACATACATATATATATATATCTATTTTTGTTTGTCTGTTTGTATATAGGTATAAAAAAAAACGTAATAATCTAAACAAATATAAAATACTAGACCTTTTATAGTATACAATTTTTAAATAGACCTAGTATACTATGGAATTTTTGGCACAGAAGAAAAAAAACAAAACAAAAATTCTTTTAAAATCGATTTTTATTTTTTAAAGATGAAATTTTAGGTACACTTTCTTTAAAGTACTTAAAATTCTTAATGGTTTTACAGTGTATATTCATATACTTATATGTGTATTGTATGTATATATATATATATATCAAATTTATAAATATATATATATTAAGCAATAAAATGCTGCCAACACAATTTCTTTTGTACTATGGTAACCAATGAAAAATTAAAAGAATTTTTGGCATTTTGACACATTTTCTTGGGGCGCTACATAACTTAACGGGATATTTAAAACATATATACATAATAATTTTATTATTTTTCCTTTTAAACTTTTTTGGAATTAGCTGAAATAAAGCTGTGATAAAAAGAAAAAAAAAAAATAAAATGAAAACCAAAAGGAAAAAAAAAATTGGTTAAAATATTCGCGATAATTTTTTCATTGCATATATATAGGCAAAATATTGAACGAATATGTTTATGTATGTTTGTGTGTATATAGGGAAGTTATAGGAAAGTTATAAATTTTACTTATTTCGTTTCTTATAATTTTATACAGAATGTTAATTTGAGTGCCAAAATTAAATTAATGAGGGTATGTATATACATATATAAATATTTCTACCTATGTATGTATTATTATTATATTAATATTTAGATATGTATTATATATACTCCTATATTCTTCATTTCTCATTTCTCTTTTCTTTTTTCAATTTTTTAATGGTCCTGTTCGGTTTTAAAATAATTAAGAAAAGATTTTTGTAATTTATTAAACTTAATATAGTTAAGAATTTTTAAGAATTTTTGAGAAAATAAAGAGAAAGATTTATTATTTATTTTATATTAAGATTATTTAAATGTTATCCAAAACTTTTGAAAGTATTTGAAATATTTAAGTGTTAAATCATTTTAAATTTGACACTAATATTAAAGCAGATGAAATTTATATATATTTGAAATTTCAAACAAAAAAAGAAATTTTTTAATTTTCTTTTTTTTTAAATTTTTATAATAAACTTATCCATCTGTAGTTGAAGTATTTTATATTGTTCTATTTTTTCATGTAAGAGATTTATTTAAGTTATAAATTAACGTTAAATTTTTGAGTGCTTTTAAAACTAGTTTAACTATTATCAAAGATTCTTTTATTTAAAAAGATTTGCAATTCTAATTCTTAGAATTAGTGTATAAAAATAGACGAATAAAAATTTGTAGTAACAAGTTTAGAAAGATTTACTCCTAAAATTTGTAATTTTTCTTAGAATGTTTTTATTATGTAAGAAAAATTGTGAAACATCAATAAACATTTTCTGCAATTTGCAGGAAAAATTATTTACGCATGTAAAAATATAATAGAAAACATTTAATTTTTGCGTATTAATTTAGAAAATGTGGACTGATAACCAAGTTACAGGCGTCAGAAAGTTTTGAAGTTTTTACGGCGCTTAATATTTAAAGGGGTAATACACAAAAAAAAGATAACTTATGGTAATTTTGAAAGATCATTTTTATCCCAAAATTTCAAGATTCTAACTAAAACCGTGTTGGAATTATGAAGTAATTGGGTGTTTTTAGATTAAAATAATCACGGCCAAGATATACATAGTTAATAATAGGGCTCTTTCACACTTTCAGAGATTGTAGCTCGTAATGGGTGGAGTTTTATAAAAAAAAATTGTACTTACTATGCATAACATCAATTTATTTAAGAGATTTATTCATGGTTAAAGTTTCACTATTCTATCTGAAACGGTAAATAGTGTAGAAGTTGGAACGTATGGACGAACAGATTGAAACTATGTATGTAATAAGCAAATTTTTAAAATTTTTTTTGATTTACCAAAATTTCATCTACATTCAAAAAATTTTATTTTACATTTATAAAATAGAAAATTTATTTATGTAAAATTTCAAATTTAATTTCAAATATTGTAAATTTTCATGGTTTCTCTTTAAAGTTTATTATAAATTTTAAAGTATTTCGTCTGAAAATTTTTTTCTATAATTAAACATTTGTTACATATGACTTTTTATTATGGCTTCTAACAGAAAATTTTCGGACAGGATCAGGTTACAGTTCATCTATTATAACACTTTTGAAATTTTAAAAATAACTCAAATCAATTTTAAATTAACCAAAACAATTCATAATAATTTACAAGAAAAAAAAATTTTTTATTGAAAATTTAAAACAATAATTTTTCTGGAAATCTTTTACTTCAATTTTAAAGAAAAATTTGTAAATTGTATACGATTATATAAATATGGATTTATGGAAAAGGTTTTTCTTTTTCTGTATAAAATTACAGACGAAAAATAATTTGTCAATTATTTTCTTTTTTATTTATTTTTTTTTTTGTGTATGAAAGACATTTTTTTCAATTGATTTTTTTTCTCTGTTATAAAAAAATTCCGATGTATATTCAAAAATTTCTGATTTAAATGCAATAAAAACTCTTGGAAAATTGATGGCTTCAAATTAAATTTTGAAGTCTATTTAATAATAATTTATTAAAGAAAAAACTAAAATCTGTATTGATAGAAAAATTATTTAAGAAATTGCATAATTGTTAAAAACTGTCCAGTAGAAAACGATGAATGTGACAATTTAATTGTGTAGTCTGATATGTTATATGCTATGAATTGTAGTAATCATAAATGATTTTTAACATTAAATTTTTTTTGTGATCTTAGAGTATTTAAAGTTTGGAAAAAAATAGAAACTTGGGTTGTGGTACAGTACTTTTTAACACAAATTTTTATTTATTTATTTATATTAATATTACATACATAAATGTAATACAATATTATTGAACCATCGGCTACTAAGGCCATTATAGGTTTTTTTATACTATTATTAAATTATATACTAATATTATTTATTTTGTTTATATTATATACTATATATTTACATTATATTTGGTCGTAAAGGGGGTATGTAAAGAAAAAACACTTACGATCTGTGCAGAGGTTGAACCCACACTCCTTTGATTAATACGCCACACGCCTACCCACTAGACTACCGAAGCCCCCACGAATTTTTGAAATAGGTTATTAAAAAAAAAAGAATAAAAATAATTTCTGCATATTTACAGGCGATTTCAGAAATGTTTTAGCCGAGGTGTTTAAAATTAGTAAACATGCATAAAATTTTTAGATTGAATTAGTTTTTTAATCCAGGTTTTCTTAGGGTTTAAAAACAAAATTTCAAAATTTGTTTTATTTATGGTTAATTAATTTTCATGGATGCTTATAAAGACCCATTTTTAATGATCGCGACTGTATTTTTAAAATTTATGAGAACACGAGAATTTTAATAAAGTTAAAAACATTCTTTTTATGTTGACGAAATGATATAATAATTAATATAAGTTCAAAATCTAATCAACGATGCATGAACGCATCTACGACTTCAAAAAGATGTCATATATTATAAATGAAAATAATTAAGACAATTCTTAATAGATGACAAGAATTAAAAAGTAGCTTGTTAATAGTAGGTATAATATAAGCCTCCTTTAACCTTAGAAAAAGCTATATTTTTTTATATGATATTACGTCTTATATCTTTTTACCTTAATATGAAAAATTAAATTTGAGAACTGAGAATACTTCCATGTCATTATTGTGAAACGAATTGATTTGCAAAATTGATTGATGCCATATAGTGAAAACGAAAAAAATAGGACAACTCTGATATAAACTCTTTACAAAATGATTAATATAGTTTGTTGCTGCAAAATATCTTTTGCTTCTTGCAAATATTTTTACCTTTCTCAAAAAAAAAAAAAATGCAAAAATTAAGGTAAAGCCATTTAAATTTCATATTGGGAATCACAGTTTGTAATTTTGTTGTACATATCAATGGAATATAAGTTCTATAAAATATTTTTTCTTTTTTTAAATTATTTTTCTTTATATTTAAAGATAATCTGAGTCATTGATGTTTTTGTTGTTTGTTAGAGATTCTAAAGGAAATAAACAACAAAAAAAAAAAAGAACAATTCGAGTAGAAAAAAAAAATTAAATTTAGAATCCAAGTCAAAATATCGGAATGCAATAAAACATTAAACAAAGGACGTTTCTCTTTTGTCTGAATATTTTTTTTTTTTTCTTTTTGATTGACGCACATCGACATAAAAGTTGAATAGTATAAAAAAAAAAAACTAAAGAGATAAATAGATAAAAAAATATAAACTGTTTTTCTATTCGTTGTCTTTTTTTTTTTGTCATTGTATGTATCATTTTTAGAATACTAGAATACAAATAAACCAAAGAATATTGATGTCCTTGGGCATAATTTACATGTCAATACAAAATATAAAACAAAAGGAAGCAAAAAAAAAAATACATACATAGAAAAAAAATAGGAAATAAAATATACATACATAGTAAAAAAAGGGCAAACACTTTCATATACAAAATAATAATATATGTATTAAAAAATAATAAAATAAAGAAGGAAAAATTGTAAAGAAAGTTCGTCTTATTATAAGATGTTCCGTTTGGATTCATATACCCTATTAATTATAGGTTTAAAACTTAATATTATGGAATTATTAACTGTTTATGTCGAATAGCAAGGAGATGATTTTTTCGAATAATATATTTGGGCCAAAGGTTTTAATATTCAAAAAAACATAGAAGTAATAATAGTCTACTCTATAGTCTAAAAGTCTTATTTTTTAAGTCTATTTGTGAAGCTTTAACTATAATACTGATAATCTTGTTTTTAAGTTACGAATTTCCTTCAATGATTGAACTCTGATTTTCATTCAACATCTAGTCGAAGATAACTGATAAGAATAAAATCTCATCAAATAAATTTTATTGATTGTGGTTCGTAAAAACACACTGTATTTCAAATTTTAGAAAAAAAATTGCATCTTTTGTGTGTTTCTAATATTAAATTTAATTACTGTATATGTTAATAAGGGTCTTCATGTAAAAGTGCAAACTGGTCTTGCATTCTACAATTAAAGAATCCATGGAAATTTTTGAAGGAAATATTGTTGTTTCATGCATAAAAATTATGCAATCATATTTTATACTAGACTAATCGTAAACCTCAGCTCTGTTGCATATTTTAAATGTTTACTTTTGCATATTGTTAAAGTTTGTTTTTATTTAATTTGACATATTTAAAAGATACCAATAAAATTTTTTAAACCAATCAACATTTCTGTCATCTATAATTTTTTTACTTTGCAATTTATATTTTTGATTGGTCGTAAGGGTCGTATTAGTGGCATGAGTTGTTTTATTTTCCTTCGATGCACTTTTACGCAAAGAACATTAATATTATCCCAAGCTTAAATTTAATTTTCCTTATGTTGCATTTATAATTTTTAATTTTACAAATATTAACTACTCAAATTATATTAACTTTTATACTTCTGCTTCGAAATATTATCTATCTTTAATTGATTGTACAAGTATTATCTTGTTTTAATTTGGTTGTTATAAACGATTTTAATTTTTTGTAATATGTTAGTTTTTGTAATATTAAATAAATAGTGATAAAAAAAAAGTTATTTCAATGTCAAAATATTACTTAAATATTTTACGTCTGTTTATACTAAAAGTTGAAATAAAAGTTCTTTACTGCACATTAAGAATTAAAAATTTGGATCATAATGAAAATGTATTGTATTTGAAATAAATAAATTTAGATTTTACATAATGAATAAAATTTTTAGAAATTTTTTTTATATCTTTAAGAATTAATTTTTTTTGTATAAAAACATTTTAAACATTTAAAATAGGTGTATTGATTGAGAATAATAGTGACTGATTCGATAGTCTGTTTTTACGATTTTGTTTTATTTTAATTGAAACCTCTGAGTAATGGTTAAGTAAAGATAAAAGCTGTTATGGATCTATAATATCATATAGTTGGTAAAACTTCAAAAAAAGAATCCTTTGAGAAATCGGACTGTAAGGGCGAAAGGAGCCACCTGCTTCTATTACTATTTATTAATAGTGACGAAGCAATCAATAGTCACAACATGCGGTAAAATATAATATCCTCGTGCATGTGATATTATCTGAAGCCAGCTCAACTGTAGAATCTATTGTTATTAGTATTGATGTTATTATTATTTTTCGATATACCGTATATATCGTGATAATATAAAACTATAACTTATTCCTATATGATATGACTGGAATTTAAACACAAGAACCTCCGATTGAAAGGTTGGTGACTTAAATACTATGCCATGATTCAGATGAATTAGTAATTATTTGCTTATATCGTATAATGTGAGATATTGATTGATTTTCCAAAAGACAATAACAATAGTTTAGAATTTTGGCTTGCAAAAAATTGCGAAAAAGCAATAGGCACTTGTTTTCGGCAAACCTTAAATAATTATAAAAAATTCTTAACACATACGTAAAAATATAATTTTAAAGTTTTAGAATAAAAATTTTATATTTTCAATTTTAGAACTCTAATAGCTCTTAAACAGGGGGAAGTTCAAAAAAATTTCTGAAATAATTTATGCAAGATCTTTTTTTCTCAAAATATTGCGGTTCTATCTAAAAGTCTGTGATATAAGCAACTATGATATAAGCAAAATCTTGCTTTCATATTTAAATACTAAATTTAAGAAAATTGTGTAATTTTGATATTGGATAAGCTAAAAATTTCCCGTCCTTTGGGCTTTTTAATTTGAAAAATGATAAGCAGAAAATAAAATATCCACATTTGAAAATTGGACTTTTTTCAATTTTGAGGGGCTGTAAGTCCGTCATCTATGTGGTTACATAAAAAAGTTATTCGACAATGTTATTTTAAAATATTATTCAAGATTAAGTGTTCCTTGTTCTATATCAAACAAACAAACCGACTGACGAACGAACGGAGGAACAGTTTAATAAACTAATAAATTTTTTTTCAAAAAAATGATAAATCATACATTTAATCTCTATTTGTAATTTTATTTTAATAAACTTTTGTTTTTTTTTTTCTTTCAGGTAAGAGTCATTAAATAGAAATAATTTAAGTGTATCAAATCAATAAAGATTTATAGTAAGTAATGATGAATATTTTTTTAGGATCAAATTAAATGCATAATTTTATAATTAAAAAAAAAAAAACGAGGAAGAATTTATATTTGACTATGTCAACTTAAGGATACTTGCACAAATATATTGTAATTTGTTTCAATAAAATTTAATAATACTTTAGCAAATTTCAAATATTTGATTTAATTAAGTACAGAGATATATGTATGCAAATTTCAGAATTGTTACATATACTCCAGGTATGGTTACGCCAACCCAAGAAATTTTACAGAAGTTATTGCCATAAAACCAAATAATTTTTTACAAAATTTCAGATGTCTAGGTTAAAAGTACTAATCTATAACCATATTAATTTCATAGTTGATGATAGTCCATTTTGTTGCAGTAGACCAATCAAAATTTCCAGAAGTTATTGTCTTAAAACTAAACTTTTTTTAAGAATTTCTAGCTTAATTAAATACTGAGTTATGCCTATTAAAAAGAAAAAACGTTTTATGGCAGTTAATAGAATCCGGTTGCCAAACTTGCTTTATTTCAATAGAAAAACTACATTTAAAAATGAATTGGTAAAAATGAATTGGTAAAAGTTTCAGAATCCTAGCTTCATTTTTTTTGAATGGTAGTGAGGCTGGACAGACGGAAAGTGGCGGAAAATTTATTATACTAATGAATCTATGAACCTAAGAGTTTATAAATATCATTGAATGTTTATGTTTTGAAAGATATAATTTTAAAATATATTTTGGAAAAAAAAAATTACTTTTTGGCGAGAAATAAGTAAATTTTCATGTACGATTCTATTGAATTTTCATACTAAAAAAACTTTTTATCAGTTACAGATCTTAAAGAATCTAAGCTAGATTCAAAACTGCTTTCCGTTCAATGCTTATATATATTCTGGTATTATAATTTTATAAGCATTGCTTCAGTTTGTTATAATTTTTTTTCTTTTTTCAATCAATTATGGTTCATTCAAAAATTTTCTTTGCTGCAATCTGTAACTCTGCAAAAACAGATCAATTATTCGATATTGTTTAAACTATGTTTAAACTATGTAAATGTTTTTGAGCTACAAACAAAATTATTAATAAAAAAAATTTTAATTTAATTCATCTAAAAATTTATTTGAATATTTTTCTATTAAATTCTTAACCCAATTAAAATATTAATTTTCATATTACATATATTGACAAATCTATATATATATATATATATATATATATATATATACAAAATACAATAATTATAATAAAAATATTATATATAAATATTTAACATTATATAAGTACGTATATATAATATAATAAATATTATAAAATATATTATATAAATGATATTTAATACATAAAGTGGTTCTATATACAAGTACATATCATATATAAACACATTTAAAATAAACAAGTAATGAAAAAAAACACGGGTTTTCAAAAACCGATATTCCAAAATAATCACATTTCCAAAATTAAACAATATTCCATAATTGTTTTGGGCAACGACAGTATATTGAAAAATAAATTTAAAATACAGGTTACAGCTCTCTTAAAATATTTTATGAAATAACTCATACTTATTGCCAAAGATCCACTCAAACTCCACTCAAAATTTCTAGTTTCTAAGTTAAACCGTTTGGAAGATTTTAAGGGACTAAAAATTTTGCAACAATTTAATTTGCATAACTAAAATACCGTATGGCAAAATATACAGCAAAATACTAAACAATAGCTGCTTTTATTAGCTTTATATATATACATATATATATGTATACATATGTATATTTATAAAGCTAATAAAAGCGGCTATCGTTTGGTATTTTGAATTGAAGTTCGTTCCAGATTAAAGAACTTGTGCTATAACAATTTAAATATACGGTTTTTTCGAACATTAGGGCTGCCGAAAAAAGTTGTTTCACAAAATTAATTTTTTTGCGATGCCTATCTATAGTTAAAATTTCATTACTCTATTTGAAACGCTAAAGCAATTTTCTAAACACAGGCACACAGATAGACGGACGGACAAAGTGAAACTGTTTTTTAAGTGTTTTTGAAAATGTACTAAAAAAATATAATTTTTATTTTTATCTCAACAATGGACTATAAATAAGAAAACTTCGATAATATTGTTAAATATTTTGTTTTTTTGAAAAAAGAAAAAAAAAAGAGAAAGAGATATATGAAAAAAAAGAGATAGTGAAATAAAATATGGAGACTTAATTTGCATTTTAAAAGTTTTTTTTAATGTCTTTTTCCTTTTTTGTTTTTATATCTTTTTGTTTTATATATGTATATTTTTTTTTTCATTTTTATATTATCGAACTTAACAGAACGTGGGTTTGATAAACAGTGAGTGTTAGGGTGCAAAAAGTGATATTTTAGATAAAAAAAAAAGAAAAGAAAAGAAAAACGAAAGAAAAGGGTAAAATATGCCTCAAGCTTTAAATACAATAACTTTGTTTTTGTCCAAATCAATTTTTCATATGGTCACCGTTTATTTTTTATCCTCTTGTTTCTCTTTCTAATATCTTATGTTATAATATAGATATATGTATGATTTTCTATGTAAGATATTTTTTTCTGTTACTGTTAAAGTTCGAAAAATTAATTTTGATTTATTACTAATTTACTTAATTATTTTTTTTTTATGTTCTAGATCAATTCTAGCCTTTGTAATTTGTAATTTTAGCATATTTCAATTAATAATCCTTAATTTCATTCTTGAAGATATAGGTAATAAAGATATTCGGTAATATCATTAAATTTTCTTAAGTTTTCTTGTAAGAAATCAATAAGAACCTTAAAATAATTTAACTCAAAGGTTAAGAGTATATCATTGTTTCTATATTATGTTATATTTTAACAGATATTTCTATAACAAAAAACAAAAATTATCCTTTGAAATTTAATAATAAATTTTAAGATAAATCAAACTATTGGATTTGAACAGTAAATAAAGATAAGAATTTATTTACACATACATAAAGATATGCTTTTTTCTGTTGTCATGAGTTTAAATCTGCAAAAAAAAAAAATAAACAAGAAATCTTATATCAACACTTTCTCTTTGTTTTTATTTTTCTGCTTTATGATTATACGCACAAACTTACAGATGAATTTACAGAATGATTGGAACCATATGCAATCTTTGTAAGCATACATTTCATATCCTTCGAAATCTAAAGGATTTATGACGTGAAAGAATATCAAAATAAAAAAAAAAATTATAAATAAAAATAAATGGTAAAAAAACCGTTTAAAACAAAAAAAAAAAAATTTTTAGAATTGAAACAAAAAGTTATGAAACAAATGAAAAGGGTATGAAAAGAAAACAATATTCTTTATTTTAAAAGATATACGAAGAAAATAGAAATAAACCAAAGGCGATTTCTACATTTTATTGCCTTATATATTTTTTTTTCTTCTAACCACAAATTTTAAACAGATTTATTTATTTTTTTTTCAGGCTCTATTTTACTTTTTCTGACATTTCTTTTGTTTGTATTTTGTTTGTTTTTTATGATATACAGTCTAAAACAGCTTAGTACGATATAAAATATTAAGTAAAATAAGGGAAGTATTTAATTTTTATTTTAAATTTATATAATGTTTTTTTTTTTTTTAAATAAATAAAAAAGTTTTAAAATTATAGTGGTTATAATGCTATTGAATAACAGTGAAAGAAATCTTAAATTGGAGATCGTTAGAACAATTAACTTTTCTTAAAAATGAAAGAACCTTAGGCAAACCTTTTTGTTTTTTTTCATTCCTATAGGATAATAGCTTATCCAATAAGTCGCTTATTATTCGTATTTGACTAAGCTTCCACGATTTATGATTAAAAATAATTTTCATTAAGTCGGCTATAGCTATTGCAGAAGTTTGTATTGTAAAAAAAAACAGTATATATCATATGACATTTATACGCCATCCATTATTTTATATAAAAATAATATATTTTTTTTTATTTATTTTATATTACGATATAGGTAAACTGGTCCGATATAAATCACTAATTTTGTGAATGGTCTAACTAATGTTTGAACTAGAGACATTTTGATTCAGAAGACCGATTACTTAACCATCACGTCCTTAGTCAAATTTGGTCAAAGTAACGGTATTTAAAAAAATATATATTTCATATTTCGTAACTTCATACTATTCAACTATTTCATATATACGTCCTTTAACGTAGTTAATTAAAGTTTAGAAATTAACTAATGGTATATGATTTATCAGAACATACAGAATTAAGTAGAACAATCAATGATATTAATTAATAGTGTAAACTGGACTGAACTAGGAAGAACCTAAATCTTTAGAAGTCGAGTACAATTTTTGTGTAATGTACTGTAAAATTGATGAAGTTTTGAATAATTTTCAGAGAAATTGCAAGTTCTTAATACGTGTGAAAGTCTTTTTTGAAAAGTTAAAATGTTTCTTTTTCTTTAATGGTCTTGCTTCTTTTTCATTTTTAATGTTTTAAATAATTTAAAAATAAACGAAAAATAAACAAAAAAAAAACAAAAAAAATTAAAATAAAAAATGCAAAAACGTTTTTGAAGATTTTTTGCACTTTCAATTCAAAATTGTAGAAAGATTTTAATTTACGATTAAATATTCCCCAGTGATTTGACTGAAAGAAATGTTTTAAAGAAAAGAGGGGAAAAAAAAGAGTTGAGAATTAGAATTATTTTATTTTTTATAAATTCTTTAATTTTGAACCAGAATGGTCTCTATTGGATTTTTAGGAAAATAAAAACAAAAGAAAAAAAAATTTTAATTTTCCCTTGGAAATATTAAATTAAGTAGTGGTTAAAAAAAAGTTTGAAAAACGACTGCATTATTGGAAATACATAATATTTTATAAGTCTAATATTATAAGTCTAAGAACTTTTCTAACTCAGAACTTTATTTTTGATCGACTTATTTAAATTATGGTATATTATATAAAAAAAATGTTCAAAGTTTCTCATTTTTGTGAATTGTCGAAGTTCGAAGTATCATTTTTGAATAGTTCTCATTTCCCTTTTTTTAAATGAATTAAACATTAAAAGTTTTTGTTTTTCATTAATTGTTTTTTTCTTAAATTTTGGCTTGAAGGAAAATATGAACGATAACAATTTCATTGTCGAAAATATGTCGTCAATTGTTTTTTGTCAACAATTTTTTGTCATATGTTGTACAACGTTAGGCATATGTTCTTATTCATATTTTTTTTCAATTTTAAGCGTTGAAAATTTGCATTTAAATTATCAAAGTCCAAGCTCTATTATTATATCATGCATAATTATTTAGATTTTTAAATACAATTTCATTTTGAGAAATATGAAATATTCTTCTGAACTTAATCTCTTGAAAGTAGTTCAAGTAGTTAAGTTATCATTCAAAGATCAGCCAAAATAATGTGTTTAAATCTATATTGTCAGATAAATTAAGACAATTGTATTCATTTAAATTGTAAAATTAAAACTTGAAAAAATAAATTTAATATTAGCACAACAGGGTTTGAAAATTTAATTTAAGATAAAAAAAACAATTACAACAAATTGATGCCAAATATGATATTATACCAAAAGTATGGTATTTCATACAGTATTTATCCATTTAATGTTTCATAATCACTATACTATTCAAAATGTTTTATTATGTTATTTTTCACGAAAAAGCGACATTTCATATTTTGGTGAAGTAGGTACTATTTCTATTCTAAAAGGGGTAATAATACGTTTTGCATTTTTTTACTAACATGATATGTACGATCCTGACTGTTAAAATGCTTGTTTTCTATTTTATTATTTCAGTATGAACTATGTTCGAACGAATTGAGTTCGAAAAGAAAAATTGAATAAGTTCGATAAAAAATGTTGAATTTCGAAGAATTTAAAATACTTTCAATTAAAAATAAGATAAGTTTGAAATTTTATTTTATTTTTTATTTTTTCATATGGGTCCCATATGGTTGTTTCATAATGAACTAAGTTCGAAAAATAAAAATAAAATAAAGATAATAAAACTAATTCCACATTGTTAAAACTATGAACGATCAAACAACACAAAAAAAAAATTAAAAAATGTCTCATCCAAATTCTGGATTCTTTGATTTCATTATTTTTAACTGAAATCTATATATTTTAGAATAATATTGGAACAACATCAGGGTAATACGTTTTATTTAGAATGTGAATAAATGGTTTTGTATGAGATTCTGATTTGAAAGTAGTTGATTGTTGGTTACAAATTCAGCGTTTCTTTTTTGTTTCCCAGAATATAAATAAGTGTGTGTATGACAGATTATCAATTTAGAGGGAGTTTATAATTGGCTATAAAATCACATGCTATATTAGGTTATAGTTGGGTATATTATACACATTCTAGGAAACGGAACAACTCTGATATTATAACTATGATATTGTAATTATTATAAATTAAAAATAATGAAATAAATTTAAAATATTTAAAATTTAAATTTTGTAGAACTTATTTAATTGTCGTTCAGTATGTTAACTTTTGTTAAGTTTTTTTCTTTAACTTCTTCCAGAATTTAAAGATTTGTTAATTAAATCTTTGAGAAGGCGTAAAAATTGTGATTAATGAATGAAAACCCTTAAAAAATTTTATACATATTTCTTATATATAAAACACAGAAATCTAATTTAATTGTGATTAGGTGGTTTTTTTTTAGACCCAGCATATATGATATATGTATTAATGTTTTAATAAATTAACAACTGGCATAAATAGTTTTAACTTACGAAAATTTTAATTAAAACATTTTTTTGGAACTTAAACTTTTATTATATATTATATTATTATGTAGTAAGTACTACATAAAGTTTTTTTTAAGATAATTTAAGATTCCAATTATGAAAATTAACTTACTTTTATTTAAATTATGAGGAAAAAGTTTCTTAAAATAATATATATAAAGGTTAAAACTATTACTTTAATTTATTGTTGACACTATATATTAAAATATGTTGTAGTAAACAACTTTCAAATTATGTTGTAAACATTTTTTATTTACTAATTAAATTTATTCTGTATATAACATATAAAAATGAAATCCTTTTGCTGGTAAAATGGATTTAAAATTGTCTCTTGATGTTGAATGAAATAAATTAAAAGTTTTATAAGAATATTTTTATAAATAAAATCAGAAATTATAATTAGATAATTATTAGAAGAGTTTATAAAGAAAATTTTATATTTAGTTAAAAAGTTTTTGATTGTTGAATAATTTGTGCAAAACACTTAGCTAATTTGAATCTGAATTGTAATTTAATCTCTATAATAGTTTACTCTTGTTTCAATTTTAAATCGCTATTGGATATCTTAAAAATCTGATGAAAAAATCTTTAAAATTTATCGAAATACAAACAAAAATAAGGTAAGTTTGAAGTGATAAAATTAATACTCGAAGAAAATATGCTAAGAAAAGAGTTTGGTTTAAAAAAGGGGAGTATCCGTAGTTTTGAAAACTTATGAGATTGAACAATTAATTGTTCAATAGCAGTATTTAAAATTTATTTTAAGGACAACAACAATAAACTGAAGTTCTTAAAGATATTAACTGGTGTACTTGTAATTAAAGTAACAGCAAAAGAAGAATGTTTTAACATCAAGGTGTTTCAACTTAAGACCATTCATGTTTTTTCAGCCTATAAGTATGCAAGAAAAATTTATTTATATGAATGATGTAGAAAAGGTATTTTTTTTTTTAATTTTTATTATGGGTTATTATTGTTCTACTTATGTCATGTTCTACTTATTTCTTCGTCTTTTCTTTAATACAAACATTACAAATCTTTTCTTCAAATGGTGGATTTCACTCGTATGGATACCGTTTATGGATACTTGATGCATCACATTTTAAATACGTTTATTATTCAGATAAAAAAAAAAAAACAAAAAAAAAAACACATAATTGTGGTAAGAATAACTTTTTGATTATAATTAAAAGATTAATTCAATATTATTTAAAATTAGTGTTTTCCCTGAATACACCTGAAAATATTTAACAGAAATGAATCCACTTATTAATTTAAAGTTAATTAACGTTCCTAGAGCATTATATAAGCTAAATGTTTTTCTCTTATTTTATTCCTTGAATTTTTTAATTGAATTTTCTATTTGATTGAACTATAATAAATTAGTTAATTGATTTTTTTATTAAATTATTCAATGGAATTAATTAAGATATTAATATAGTTATTTTAGTCATCTAATTTCCATTGAAATCATTTAAAATTTTAATAATTTAACGAGTATAGGATGTACAGTTGCCGGAGTGAACCAATATTATCGATCTATTAAAAGTGGATGGATTTTTAAAATTATATAATTAAAATTTATTTTTATTTGTAAATAACCAAACCGTTTTTAAATTTTGATACAGTTTAATTTACATAATATTTTTCTAATAGATGTTCTTTCTATCTTCTTTTACTATCGACTATTTTAATTTCAAATATTGACGAACAATATGTTTATTCTGCACTGTTAGTGATTTCTGCATATAGTGATAGTTGTTTGTTTGCTTTTCGATTTATTCTCTCATGCAGTGCTCATTTGTTTACTCTCTAATTTTTTTTTTTGAGTAAGTATTACCGAAACTGTTATTATCTATTTAAGTATTTTGAATTTGATTGCAGTATTGTGGTATTAAGAGTATATAGATTTTAAATGTTGGTGTTAGTAAATTAAAAATCAAAGTAAAAATAGAATTAGGAAAAGTTTTTTCTTTGCAAAATGGTAGTTTGAGTATCTAATTTTTGCTTTTTAAATTTTTTGCTTTAGTTTTCTTCTTATTATTATTTTTTGTGTTTTCAGGGACAAAATATAGACTGCATGTGCTATTGTGCAATATATAAAAAGTATACCAGTTCACATAATATATAAAAAGCAAATACGAAACACAAGTAAAACATTAAATTACCTATATTTAAAAACTTTGAAATACTTTTGATTCCAGTGTTATTTTATATTTTTATGCGAAGTAAATGTGCGTGTTCTTAAATGCAGCAGAGCTGTTGTCAATTTGACATTTTGAATTTAGGTACAGTCTGAATAAGTAAAATAAACGTAGATTACACATTAATTTAATAATGACAAAACATTTTTTTTATTTAGTTCAAAACGCCAAATATGTATTTATTTATGCTTCTTAATATATTTTGTTTCATCCCTTACAGATTTAGATTAGATAATAAAATTTAACATTTACTAAAAATTTATAGTTATTTACAACTTAATTTAATAATATTTTAATTTTAACTTACAACTATAAAAAAACTTAAATTATTTGTTAGCACAATTTAATATTTAAATTCTAAAAATTTTCAAAAAACTTTATAATTTTCCTCCTAAATGAGTATATTTGCTATATCTGCCAATACTGGAAAGCAAGAATTAAAGAGGCGTTATGAACGAAACATCGGTTCAAATAGATCTTAATTAATTCTATGATGTTTAAGATATAAGAATCGTTGATGAATGTACTGACAAATAATAAATCAACAATAATTCACCAGTTAAAAATATCATATGAAACCATAGCAGATGTAGCATTTTTTTTTAGCTTCTAGAAGAGAAATATCAATTAACTGACATTTGGCCGAATAGTTAGTAACTTTCAATTACCAATTAAATTTATGAAGACAGAATCCTGATCATATTTCTTTGAATAGACTCAATTCTTTTTGTGTGGTTGGCATAGTAAGGAATGCAAATTGAAAATGCATATTCAAGATGAGGTATATAAGATGAGGGATGAGACTGGTATATACATTTTTAACTGCATAAGGGTTAGAGAATTCTTGTAAATTTCTTTTAATAAAACCTAACATAGAGAATTCTTTAGAAGTGATAAAGTCGATACGCGATTAAAGGTTAGTTCATAATCGTCTAAAATAATTCCTAGATTGATAATTTCATTCACATGTTTTATTATGGGGTCACTATAATTTCATAATTAAATTCAATTTGAGTCTGCCTTTTAGAAAAAGTTAAAAGTATTTAAATTAAAACAATTAACATTGGACCAGGAGTAAAATGAATCTAAATCTTTTTGCAACAATAAGCGGTCTTCATACGATTTCATTACAGCAAACAAATTGCAATACGTCATTCATAAATAATAAAAGATAATCAATGTCATTCATAAATTATAAAAATAGTAATGGACTCATATGGGTACCTTGCGGAAATCTAGAAGTTGCCGTAAATCTATATGATTCTTTATTTGAAATTTTTACAGAAAGTTTACGGCCGATTAAGGAAGATTCAATCCACTTTAACATAATATTATAAAATTCCTACGGATTTAATTTTGCCATGTTGATTGGGTGATATATATATGTATATCCTTTAATTAGAAAAATAAATTTTATCGGTTGCAATGGCAGATAACTTTGCGATCGGTTTATAATTTTCTGCAATAAATTTACTCCCAGATTTGAAAATTGGGGTTATAGTGGAAAATTTCCAATCCTTTAAAAATACACCTTCTTTTAATGATCTATTAAATATAATTTTATAGTTTATTCTTTTAACAAATAATCGACCAAACAAATCTAATTATATGCTTTTATATTAACTCGTCGCTGTCGGTTTATTTATTTATTTATTTATTTATTTATTTATTTATTTATTTATTTATTTGTCATTCTGTCACGCTTTTTATTATCTTCGTAATCTGTTAGCAACATTTGTAAGTGTAGTATGGTGCAGAGGATAGTGTACAGGTTTCAAAAGTGGGGATCATGTTGTTCGAATCCAGTTCACAAGCAACATTTTTTTTTTTTTAACTATCTATTCATCAACATTTTTTGGATCAAATATGTATACATTTTTGTATATATCAATTTAAAACTTACATTTTTATCTTTTATTCATGCATACAAACATACACATTATATTTTTGATTTTTCCTGGTGTTTTGTATTAGCATAATTAGCAAAACACAATCCATACATATAATATTTTTATGTATGTTGCTAAGTTATTTTGTTTACAACATTTGTTTAGTATTTAAATCAAAATATTTGCTGTCAACATTCTTTAATGCATATTGAATTAATGCATATATGGTGCAGAGGAAAGTGTACAGGTCTTGAAAGTGAGTGTTAATGTGTGGACTGTGGTTCGAATCCAATTCGTATATATGTATAATTTTTTTTTTTTTAACTCTATTCATCAATATTTTTTAAATAAAATTTTATGTACCTACATAATATTATTTTTGTACATAAAAAAGAATATAAAAAGTAAAGATCATTACAAAATTATGCTTTTGCGCATTACGCATTATGATTTACAAACAAAAAATCTATTACGCATTATGATTTGTCAACACAAAAAATTAAAACTACGTATGTAAATATGTACGTACGTATGTACATAATATTTATTTATTTATTTATATTCAGGTACCGTGGTACATAAATGTGGTAGCTATAACCCTTGTTTCCTGGTAGGAATGTGTACGTGATATAATGATATATTATAAAGTATTTACATATTGCGATATATAAAATTTTTTTTTTTATTATTTTATAATTATTGTACCCAGCCGGGAATCGAACCCGTGACCTCTCATTCCCTTATGAATGAGAAGCGGTGCGTCAACCACTGCACCAATGGCTGGATACACATAATATTATGTTAAACTAATTTCCTAAATTATTTTGTTCCGCTCCATTTGTTTATAATTTAAATGAAGATATTTGTCAACATTTTTTACTGCATGATCTTATTAAGCGTTTAGGTAGGTAGGTGTTCAAGGTTAGATGTTTGTTTGGATATACGATATACTACTAATAGTATACTATAGAAATATACAATAAAGTACATTTATGTATATCGTTATCATTCGAGTTGGATTGTAATATGTATATAATCACAGTATTTTGGTACATATTTTACCCTGCGAGGTACTTTCTTTATTTATGAATTACATACTGGAATAAAAAATTTTTACTCTTGCTGTAATGGAATCGATTTAACATCTCTTAATTTACTTAAACATTTGGTATAAAATTATAAAACGTATTTTATATCAGAAACAATAATTAATGTATGTATGAATAAAAAATATCCCATATTTTTAAATTCAAAGTATGTGTTTCATTTAAAACTAAAAAGTATAAAATAAAATAATATGTAAAAAAAATATTTTTTAAAATATGCTTTTATCGAAACCAAATTCGCCCCCTAAAAAGTAGAAAATAAAATTGTTTGCAAAACTTTAGCTTTTTTGACTGTTATAATATAAAAGTGAATTGCTGGAATAAAAAAGAAACACGAACCTCAAATTTCCTAGATTTTTATTTAACTTTATTCCAGCAAATCACTTTTATATTATAACAGTCAAAAAAGCTAAAGTTTTGCAATCAATTTTATTTTCTACTTTTTAGGGGGCGAATTTGGTTTCGATAAAAGCATATTTTAAAAAATATTTTTTTTACATATTATTTTATTTTCGACATATTTTACACTTATCAAAGACTTATTTTCGCTAGGAGTGAAGACTTAACACTTATTACTATTAAAAAAAACTAAACTCTTTCATTCCTAACTTTTCGATGTTTTTTAATAATTTTAATAATGAATATTTAAAAAATTTAAAACTTCAGTTTGCCAAAATTTGCTCAGTTTTTTCTTCTGTTTAGGTTTATTTGTTTAGTAATTATTTTTTCCTATTTTTTATTACAATCAACTTTAATTGATATCTTAAAATTTATATTTTGTAATTTTTTAAAAGTTTATTTAAAATTTTTTAATAATTTGGCCAGAAATTTTTTTTTTTTGTTTTAAATTAACAAAAAACCCAATAATTTTACAATTTCCATGTAAATTTAGCTTTTGTGGTTTTTTGATTTCATCAAATTATATTTTCACCCACACAACAATTTTAAACATTTTTCATATAAACATTATTTGTGAAGCTGTTATAAGCCTTTTTTAAATATTTTTATTCTTTTTTTGTCTATTCAAGTTTATCCTTTTCTTATTTGGTTTATTTGGTTTTTGTGGGATTCTAAGTGGAATCTGCACTAATATAATATTATAATATGTGATATAGATTTTGTATTGGAATTGAAAATTGTCTTATAATAATATTATATTATGTTATAGTATAATAGGAAATGTTAATATTTATATGTGGTTAAGTCATAAATTCTAGAAAAAGGGTTTTAAATTTTTCTTTTTCTCTTTCTACTGATGAATCAAAAAAAAAAAAAAAACAAAAAAAAAAAAAATAAAATAAAAAGAACATTAAAATTTATTTTCAATTTTATCTTCTTCAAGGAAACGTTTTTTTTTTTTTTTTTATATATGTGTATGTATGTATTTATAATATGAATATATGTGTAAAGAAACATAATATCAGTTTCAATGATAATATTATTTTGTATCTTTTTATTATTTTTCTATTGTTTTACGAGCAAAGAAAGGACATGGAATCATTGGTGATAGAATTATTGAAATATAAATTGGAGGTTATCGTTCGTTGTTAAAAATTTCAAATGACGATGACAAAAAAATAAATACATATAAAAAAAACAAAAAAAATATAAATATATATAAAAAAAAGTTCCATTTATTTAATGTAAAAATTTTAAAGCAATTTATTTTTCCACTTTTAAATGTTTAGAAAATTGAATTTATATAAGAGACAAAGAAGATTTTGTATTATTTTATTATTATAGAAGTCGTCGTATATAAAGTTACATATTTAATGTCTTATTAATTTATTGTGTTTTTTTTTTTGTTTTTTTTTTTACAATATCTATATCATATTAATCTTGTGATATATATATGGTTTACTTTCACAAGACTGTGTTTCATTTGATTAGATTTCATTTGTAACCAATTTTAAAATTTTCTCTAATTATACACTTTACATGTACATATTTTAACAATAAAATATTTAAAATAGTGAAGCTGCCACCCTAAACCCCTCTTAAAAAATTATTAAAACTCTGATTTACAATCAATTCTAAAGTCGTCCTAATAATATGTTTAACATACAGTCAAATGAAATACTGGCAAATGAAATACCGTTAAATGATACTACAGGAATATATGATTCGCTCCCGTTTCACCAAATTAAAGACAAATACTAGAATTTTGAATTGTATTTTGGAATAGTAAGCAATTTGGTATGGTAATTAAGGTTTTTGTATATCGAAACAAAGTTAAAATCTTCAAGCTTCGAACTTCACAAATTTTAGTTTAGTATTTTTAAGTATTTAAGTTATATAAAACTATCTATAAAAAAAGTTAACATTTGATGTTGAAAAGGATTTTGCTACCCTATGATATTAGAACATTTTTTAATAAATTATGATTTTTGGATTGTAAGGTATTATAAAATTCTTTGTACAACAGAAATTTTAAAGTTGAAATTCTCATCTTTCTCTGTGATTTTTTGTTTGGATTACCAGAAGATTTTTTAGGTTTTCGTAATTTAGTATACATTGTAATCGTATACAAAACTATTAGAAATAAACATGAAATTTAAAAGTTAATATATATATATGTATGATAGGTACCTATTAATTCAGTATTTTAGAAGTAAAAGCTAGTAACGAGTTTGTGCCTATAATGAGTTTATTGAATTTTTTTCTATCTTCTTCTAGCAGTTATGATTTTTTTTTAGTAGTTTTTCTGTTGAAACAGAAGTAGTTCTTGTTGAACGATAAGAGATGCAGTTTTTTTTCTTATTCAAGTTATTTCTGTTAAGTCAATATGTTCTTTTTGTTGTAAACCCACTTTTGAAAGTAGAGCTGATCGTGAAGCTATATTTGCAATTATGATGTCAGCAAAATTATTGTCTTTTATGTTAACGAATTTTTTTTATTAAGTTAGATTAATCTATTGATTTGTTCCTAATTTCAATTATTGTTAGATTTATACATTATCGGTGATATACGTTTGATAGTTTATCGATATAAAATATATTTTGTTATTTTTGTGAGTCATTGTAATTGTATCAAGAATCCCGCGAGTCTCTGCTGTGCATTTGATGAGTAGTATGAAAATGCTTTCATTTGAATGACTTCATTAAATTAGTTCCATTTGCTATTGCATAAGATGCGGAATGAGTGTTTTTTTAACCGTTTGTAAAAAGAAAATTACAGTTTGAGTAGAGTATCTCTAATATATTTTACAAATTATTATTGCTTCGTCTTTTTATTATATTCATTCTTTTAATTGCTTAAATTTTTAATTTTCTTTTATCTACTAGTGGTTTTCCTGTCATTTTACGAGGATTTTAAGAATATTTTATTGCTTCTGGTTTTTTCAAAAAATAATATTTTTCGGATTTTCATCAAATTAATAATTTTTTTGTGTAGAAGACCAAATTATATATATTTCAAGTTCTAATAAGTTCGAAACTGGAAACTAATTTTTTTTGAAATTAAAAAAAAACTTTGAATCGAATTTTGAAGCCTTTTTAGTTCGTTTCGGAGGATCGGACAAAAAAAAATTCGATATAAATTTTAAATAAAAAATCTCATTTACTCTGATTCATTTAAATTTTTGTTGTTTTAATTAGATTCAAGAACTATTTAATATCTACTCTATTAATATCATCCAGTAGTGTTAAATTAAAAGTCACGGAAGTTTTTAAAACAAACTAAAGAAATTATATTTAATCTTACCAATTTCTCTACAAAAAGAATATTTTAATTTTCTAGAAATAAATAAATTAATAAAATTCTAAATGCATCAAAAAATATTTAATTTAATTTGTTCATTCGATAAACGAATGAAATAAAGTATGATATAATTTATAGCATTCAACATTTCTGTGTAGAGAAGACTTTTTTCCATGATATTGAATTCAAGAATTTTAATTTACTTTTGCACTAAACAATTTTGTAAATTTTTGAGGGTATATTTAAACATGTGTTAGAAAAATTTGGGTTCTTAAAATAAAGGTTCAATACTCCAATGCAATTAAATCAACTAAATTTACACCCGCACTTGCAATTCTGAAATAAGTTCAAAATCTTGAATTTTTAAATTTTGGTCTTATTTCCATTTTGGATTAAAATAAAGTCAATTAACTTTATTTAGTTTTTCTAATTTTTTTTAAAGAGTTTAAGAAGAATTTTTAAGAATTCTGAATTTTGTAAGAGTTGGTTGTAAAATAAGGTTCGAAAATTAAGAAATTAAACTTAAATTAAAATAAATTTTACAAAATGAGATTTTAATTACAAAGTTCCGTATTTTTATATTTAATTCTTCCATTTTTAATTCATTTATTTTTATTTTTAAATACTTATTAAAATATTTGGCTTCATTTCTTTTTTATTTTAGAATTTTTTTTTCAATTTCAAAATTCGTGATTTTGGCTTTATTTTATTCAAACTTTTCTCAGGGTCACCAAAAATTTCGAAATCGAATATGTTTGTTTTATTTCTGAAAATATAAAAATTGTGATTTCTATGACAATTAAAAAGAATTTTCTTTTTTATTTTATTAGTACCTATACAGTATAATCACGATAATATTTTCATGTTGATTTAATTTAACTCCTTATTAAAGTTATTGCAAAACCTTTTTAGAAGTGTTAATGCGTTTTAAGTGCGATTAGTTGTAGTTGTTAGCAGATTATGCTCCAAATTTTAGTTTTTCAATCTCCACGGAAGCCTATTTTGATTAAGGAGACCAAGTTTTTATCTAATTACACCTTGGTTATAAGGTATAGTTAATTTTAATGAGTAAAAGTCTTCATACATCAGAAGAATTTAGGTTCTCTTGATATCTTTTTAAAAATTTTTATAGCTCTAGGAACAAGAAAAAACAATCTATAAGAAAATTCTTTAAGACTTAAAAATAACTTTACCTCCAATTAAAAATTAAATGATTGTTTTGTCATAAATTTAATTCGAATTAAAATTTGTACTTTCATATAAAGCGGCCTTCTATTTTATTCTATACTTAAATATTTTCCTTTTTTTTTTTTTTCCTATTATCAAATTTTAATGTAAATCTGTTTGCATACACATACATATAAAGTACAATTTTATGCGTGAAGTCTTATAATAAAGTACTTGTAATGTCTCGTGTTCAAATATCTGATAACATTTTTAAAGAAAAATGAATTTATGAGATGACAAGAATATTAAAAACTTCTAAACACGTGTACAAACGCAAAAAACAACAAAAAAAAAAAAAAAGAAAACATTTAAATGAAAAGATAAAAAGAAAAACAAAACACAAAATATTTTTTATAAAGACAATTTAACCTACATTTTAAGAAAGAGACAAAATATCAGAAAAAGGCAACAAGAAAAAAATCAAGAACAATAAAAACCACTTTTCCCTTTTCATATAATTAATTATAAAATTGTTTTTTTTTTCTGTTTCTGTTTGTTTTTGTTTTGTTTTTTTTTTTGTTTTTGCTTCAGGAATTCCTTTTCTAATTTATTTACAAAAATGGCATAACAAAGTTGAATTTTATGAGGCGAAAGTAAAATTTTTCTAGGTTGTAGTAAGAGTGTAACGGAAAAGGGAAGTGTTAAAAAGCAGATATTTTTAGTTTTAAAAAAAAACATAAAAAAAATTATTAACTGATTTATTTATTTTATACGTGACTGTAATAAAAAATTAAAGAATTTGTAAAAATTAAATTAAATTTTTTAGAATTAAATTAAAAAAAAAAAAGAAAAAAAAAAATCAAGTATACATAATATTATAAAAGTGTATCCATTGACATTCCTTGAAATGTTTTACTATACTTTTCAAATTATATTGTAAATATAGATCAACCACAGATTTAGGATTTTTTATAAATTTTAATATTATTTGAATTAAAAAATTAGATTATATATTCTTTAATTTGACAGTATGACAGATTTGATAGTTTTTGGTTTTTTTTTTCATTCCTACTTATCCCACTTTTTCATACTGTCACCATATACTGTCGCTATCACTAGTTTGCAATATCAATTTACTGTCTTAGAACAAAATTGTGTTCGAATATTGTCATGACAGTCCATTTAGAAAAATAAAATTAACAAGAAAACATAGCAAAAGAATACATATAATTTTTTTTAAAATCAAATTAAAAATTTTTTATTTTGCTTTTTATTTATCACTTTTTATTTAAAAAAAAAAAAATCAATAGGAAAAGAAAGAAATGCATTAGCGCAATTCTATTATTAGGAAATTATTGAATATTTGGAGTAAAAAGATAGAGTTAAGAGGAAAATACGAGTTAACGCTTTTATAGCCGAAAGAACAAGCTTTGATATTGGAACTAATCTTTCAACATATAACAAAAATTTTGTACAAAAAAAACTTCGTTATTTTTTCTTCCTTTTTCTTTTTTACATTCAAAAATATAAATTTGACGTTCCAATGTCTAGACAGCGCTGTCTCAGATTTTTATTTGCCGGCACTGGCGACAGCGCTGTCTGCAACAAAAACCGTACAACGCAGTACGTGTTTACATTAGATAGTTTCTATAATTATTAAAAAAATTTATAATTATTTAATAAGACATAATTTTTCTTTTCTTACTTTTGTTACTTCAGTTTTTCGATAGGTAGCTAGCTCTAGGTACAGATAAATAAAATTTAATTTATAGTTTTAATTTAAGAATAGCAAAATTAGTATTAACTTTATTAAACGAAATTAATTTTAAATATATGTTACATATTATATCAAGATAAGTAAAATGAAAAAAAAAAGATTGTAACATTTCATCATTTTGTTACAAAAAAAAACCATAACCTACCTTTGTTTTAACATGTATCTGAGGAATGTATATTAATTACTTTTCAACTATATTTATGTTTACGCTTTTTTTTAATTTCTTTTTATGTTTTTGTCTTTCGTCCTTTTTTTTTTTCTAAGATTTAAGTTTTAAGATGATGCTAAATTCATGTTTAGCTGCAGTAATTTTTTACTTGAATACAGAATATTTTCAGACTTCTTCTATCTGTATCTTTATTTAATTCATGTTTCTACTTTTTCATAATAATAATTAAGTCTGTCTACACGATCCAATTTCAATCGGCATCTAGTTTTTAAAGTTCAATCTTTTAAAAATAGTTCGAAATTTTATTCGAATTCAAATTATTCCAATTAAGTAAGAATTTTTGTATTCAATTGTAAGAATTCATTGTTCAACTTTACATTGCATATTTGGTTTTATTATTATTTTACATATTATTTTGGAAATTACTTTTTACAATATATAGGCTTTTTGCATGTTCCTGGTAAGATATTCACTGAAAATGTTCTCCCTCATTTTAATAAATTTTGAAGAGATGGAATTTATTTTTTACTTTTCTTGTCCATTTTTATTTTCATTTTTTAGCTATTCATAAAATTACGGTTAGATCATTTTTTTTGAACCAATTACAGTTATATCATCCTATTATATTTCTTAATTTTTTCTAAATATGTGGATTTTCAATTTCATAATTATTGTAAATAACTTACACTATAATTCTCTAGGATTATCTTTTAATGGCATACCAAATAATAACTTGAATGTATTGATATGATTTTAAAGAGGTTATTTCACCGCAATATTGTTAATGTAATAGGATTTTAACGCGATACTTTCCGATCATATTATAGACAAGTCATCAGAAGGTTTAAAATTTACTGATATGACTTTTACAGAAGCAACAAAGATGAAGGGGAAGAGGTTGAAAAAATCTATTCTCATTGTTAAAAAAATCTATTCTATTTTGACTAACTTCAAAAAGTAACCAAACTTATCAATCTTACAAATTTCAAAAAAGATCTCAGCTAAAAAGGACTTTTTCATGAATTATGATAAAAATAAAAACATTTGATATTTTACAGTTTGTCAAATTGTTTGTAAACATTTTTTTGTTCAATTTACTGAAAAGAGTTTTTTTTTACTTAATTAATAAAAGAAAAAAAACTTGTGAAGTTTATGGTAATAAAAAAAAAAAGAGTAACCTTGAAAATCGTTAAAATTAAAAAGTTTTAAGGTTATTTTTTATGATTATTTTAAGTTTCAAGAATGTTTGGCAGTAAATCGAAATGTTGTAAAAATCCATTTCAATAATTTTTTTTTTTCTCAAATTTTAAGTGGCTTTTAAGCCAAAAAAAAAAAAAAAATAAAAAAAAAAAAACGAAATAAAACAAGTTTTGTAAAATTAGTGTCACTCGCCTTGACAAAAGTCATATTGTCGCAGACAAATTTTTGTTTTATTCCAATTCTAAAATTTATTTAAAAAAAAAAAAAAAGAGGTTTACACAAATTCTGTTCTCTAAGTGTAATTCCATAATATTATTAGAGTGAAAATATTTTTTGCGCCTGATAATATGCATTAAAGTTGATTTATAAATTGCCTGTCATTTTCTTGTATTAAATTCATTTAAGAGTTTTTTATAAATTTGGTCATAGTTGAAAATTATTTAATGAAAATATTTTGATTCGAATTTTCTAATATTAAAAGTTTCTGGTCACTTTTTCTTGTATATTATTTAGACTCTTTTACTGTCAAAATTATGTGTCGAAGTGTCAAAAAGATTATCTAAAGTATAAATGTTTGAATATCAAATACTAACATTTTTATTATTATTTTATTGGCTTATGACAGTCATAGGATGGTAGTTAATTATAATATTTTATTATATTAAATGGGGATACTATATAGTTCTATATTAAATTTTATCAGAATTAAAAAATGAAGAATGTTTTAGAATTATATTTGTATTCAAACATTTTTTTTCTCATATCCATAATATTAAAAATAAATATCAGATTAGAATTACTCTACTATTAAATCCTATGCCTGAATTTTGTATCTTTGTTAATATTTAGAAGATTTTAAGATAGAAACCCTATTGAAATACGTTTTATAAAAATTAATTTTTATGAAAAAAATACAGTTAAGCTTAGGTTTCATAAAAAAAAAAAAAATGTGCTAGATTTTCACTTAAAAAGCAGTGAAACATAAAATACCAGTAATAACTAATTTAGATCAACTTTAAGTATAAATTGTATGTGAATTTTCATTGGCAGCAATAAGTATGGTTTTTTTTATTTTGGTTTTCTCTATTTTGTCAAGAATGAGTTTTGCAATTTTTTTTTTGTATATAGTTTATTCCCCAAAAATTACAAAGTCTTTGCTTTCTAGGTGTGGCTGTAAATGATGTAAAAAAGAATTATTCTTACGACGTGTGTGGATTCGAACACACACTCCTTTCGAGTTTACAGCGTGTTTAATACGCTCGTACCCACATAACACTGCGACTCCTTTTGAAAATTTAGAATTGTAATTCGATACTAAATAAAAGCTGTTCCTTTTATAAAATCAGTTCTAAATTGTGAAACTGCTAATTTCATTTATTCAGAGTCAATCGTTATTTATTTCTGAGCAATGCTACCGCATATCAGTATATTAATATTAATTAATAGTCAATTGATATACAATAAAAGAATCTGTGTATAAATTGTTTTTGTCTAAAAAACTTTAATTAATATTTGAATTTTTTTTTAGTAACCACTAATATAAAAATATCTTTAATTTTAGTAAAAAATCTTTATGAAAAATATTCCCATTACATAAAAATACAAATATTTTACACTTCGTGGAATATTTAGATTTATAAGAGTGTTGAAAAAAATTAGGATATATGCTAGGAAAAATTTACTTTGATTTAAAATTAGGGGCTTTTTGAAAGAAACTGACGATAAATAAAAAACACTATTCATTTCATTCTTCTTTTATTTATATACAAATTCTTTATATAACGAAATTTTTGCAAGTATTTTTAAACATTATACTTACCCCAAATATAAAATAAATGGACTTAACTTCTTAACTGTTATGATGCTGTTATTTAACATACCGATATATACTGACTGTTTTCTTACCGCCGCTGGTTACCTCCTTCCAATTTCTCTCTTTTATATTATAAAAAAAAAAAATCCAAATTAGTTTTTTTGTTTCTGTTTTTTTTTGTTGCTAGGAATTTGATCCTTGCTTTTAAAAAAATAAAAGTTTTCCTTGCCTGAAAAACAGTAAATCCTGTAAATAATTTAAGGAAAGTACTTTATCATTATCCTTTTTCAATATAAGATGTTTTACTAAAGTAATATATTAATATTGATATAAGTCCTTGACAAAAAATTTAATATAAATATCATATATGAGTTAAATTCTATATTATTTTTATATTGGGGATACACTTTAGGCGAAATTTTCTTTTTTTTTTATTTAATATCCGTATAAAAGGATTTTTTTTTAAATTTATTTAATACGGTGTTTAGGAACCTAATTTACAATTTATAATACATTTATTTATACTTTTGTTTGATTTTTTAGAAAAACTATTGATATTTTATCCGGAGGAAGTTCCGATTTTTCACGAAAGTTACAAAATATTACATCGTTGATAAATCCATTTCGAACTAAAAATTAAAGTTAAGAAACGGATGTGTATAAACGGATGACGTTTTACAAGTTTGAAAAAAATTTCGGATGTTTTTAATTAAAATTAAAAGTTTTTAAGAAATTCAAGAAATTAAACTCATTTTTTAATCATTCGTTAAGCAGTGAGGACCTCGTGTGAATTTAAATTTAAGAAGAATCATCTAGAATTTAGATCTTAATTAAAAACTAAGGAATGACGTATATAGGTTATCCGTTATACTATATAAAAAAAACCAGTAAACCTTAGGTATGACAAGGTCAATTGTATATTTCATGCATGACATAAAGATTAATTTTAACATTTTAGCATTCATAATCTTGATGGATTTCAATATGCTTTGAATTTTTTTTTTTCTTTTAAATAATTGTGAATATTAATAAGAAATTCTTTAATCTCAAGGACTTTGATACAATTCACTTATACATTTCACTTTTAATTTTATAAAAAATTAAAAAATTGTAAACTGAAACGTTTTTGTTTAGATTCACTAACCCTCAAGATGAATATTAGGAAAAGATTTATTTTTTAAAATCAACTTTATTTTTAGACGTTATTTTTCTTGTATGGAATATCTAGATTCTATAGGTATAGCTGAGATATAGATGACAAAACCATATGAACAACATAAACAGAAGAATAAATAAACCTGAATACTACGGAGATTAGGATATTTTTTGGAAACACTTTTAGATTTCAAGAAATACAAAGCTTAGGAATGATAACGCTTGTATTAATTTGAAACCTTCATATGAGAATGAAATCGGTTATAGATTTAGTCGAATAGATTTACTACGAAGCTATAGGTCTTTGTGAACAAAACAATTCGAATAATCTATCAAATCTGAATATGTGTAAAGAAGATTCCATCACAAGAAGGAAAAAATACAGGTTGATCGAAAAGCAGGGAATATATTATAAAAGAAGTACTAGATTCTAGAAGGTAAAATAAAAGAAAAATGTTTTTGTATTTAGATTTCAATGTAAATGGGATCAAAATTAGGAACACTTTTTTTCATTGAAATACTTTATATTTTTTATAACTTGCGATGTAGAAAAACACTGGAAATAAATTTTCTTTTATTTCAACAAAAAATGTTGCAAAGAATGTAAAAAATTTATAATATATGAATTCAAAAGTAATTTGGATGAAAAAAATTATTTTAATGAATTAACAAAGAAAGAAAATTTTTTATAGCCTTTTTTTTTTAAATTTTCAACAAATTCTACATTTCTCTTGGGAAATTTGAAATTGAAAATATTACGTGTATTAATGTTTAAGTAAGTAATTGGTTCAATTTTCTAATAAAAATTTAAATTTTTAAAATGAATTCTTAAGAAACAAGAAAGAGTGTAGAGTTGACTATGTGAACCTTAGGATATCCGCATTAATATAATATATCCGGTTTCCATAAAAATTCCATATCCATCTTAATTATAAGTACAGATATATTTGTATAAATTTCGGAGTTGTGTAATAGCTATTCGAACCCGTTGCGCGGAATTAAAAAAATTTCACAAAAATTTACCATGAAACCTAATCATCTTTTATAAAATTTAAGATGTGTAGCTTTTTTAACAAGATATGATAATATCAATATATTAATTTCGGGGCAACCGGAACCTGTTGCTTTAAACCAACCAAGGTCGTAGGAATAGTAGTTAATAGTTCTTTTAATAATATTAACTACCAAGCTTATGTAGATACTGAGTTATACCCATATAAAAAATGAAATTGTATGCTACTCGAACCTGCCAGGCGTAAAATTGTAACTGGTATTTATATAAAAATTGAATAAAAATCTCAGAATTTTAGCTCTGTAATTGTTTTAGTTAAGCTGAGAGCGAAAGGATAGACGCACATACCTAAATCCACTCAAAATTAAACCCTGAGCAAAAATATATTAAGTACTTTTTTATATTTATCGCACCCTCTATGAGATGTCACAAACGTAACGGCACATTTATTATACTTTTAACCTTCAAACGGGTATGAAAATTAAATTGGAAACTTTGTATATTGTATATATAAAAATTAAATTTTTGATATTACATTTAAAAACAACAAAAAGATTTTTTTAACTTTTTGAAACATCAATAGGGAAAAGTTTTTCAGTAATAGCAATAGCAGTTAAGTATTTGGAAAAAAAATAAATTTATGTTAAATTACATATAATAAGCTCATAAATAAAAATGTAAAGATATTATAAATGTAATTCATTATGTATATATATTTTCTTGAATATAATGATACACATCTTTTGAATACGTACGTCATACCTATCGTTAAATTTTTTTTTTTTTTTTTAGTGCATTTCCGTACTTTTCCATATACATGTAACAAGAAAATTACACAGCCCTTCCTTTTCAGGCGTGGCTGTACATGTAGAATTATTCTTACGACTTGTGTGAGATTCGAACCCACATTCACTCGGTCTTTGGAGGGTATTTTACACACTCTTACCCACTAGGCCACCAAGGCCCCCGTTAAATATTTATGTGGGATTTGGTCGTCCTATTATGATATAGAATTGGAAATGTCATGAAAATTTACCGCATCATGCTAAAAAAAAATTTAACGGTTCGATTATCATGAGTACAATTATTGTACTATTTGGTAAAAGAAAAAAGAAAAATTCAAAAGTAAAAATTGGAAGGTGAGAATATCAAAAGAGGCTAAAGAGTAGCGATACAAGCACAGTTTCTCTATTAACTTGTGGGAATTTAACACCTACTAAACATCACCTCTCTTTTCGACCAAACAATAGTTGTTAAGACAACCAGTCTTTCTATTAAATTGTTTGGAATTAGTAGGCTCATATAGACTCATAATAAAAAATAATATAAAATTTTCCTATACTATAATTAAATAAAAAATAACTATAATATATAATAAAATAAAAATAAAATAATTCTTGTATAGTATAATAGGTGCCGTTTAAAAAATTTTTGCATTCTATATTCTTGTACAATAGCTGCAGTCGAAGGGATTAGTGAAATTAAGGATTACAAAACTGAAACTTAATCAAATATAAATAATAAATGGCTTAGTGGATGTCCTATGCTCCTTATAGCAGTAGAAAGGAAAAGGAAAATCTGAAGCTTAAAGATATGCAGTTTTGCAGTCTACTAAAATTTGTGCCCCAAGCATTGTGGTGAAAAATAATTTTAATTATTGGCAATTTGGTACTGCAACCAAATTGGAACTTCTATTTATAAATAGATAGAAAATTAAATAAATATTAAGCAAAACAATTAAATTGAATATTAAGCAAATTATCTGATCCAAATTAATAATACTAGAGTTAAAAATAATTGAGTATTAGGTTATTTTTTTTTTTTCGTTTTTTTGTTGCTGTGGGTAAGTTATCGTTATTAAGATTTTAAAAAAACATTTTCCGTCTTGTATATGTCTCAATAAAAGAAAACCAAATCGTGCGATCCAATTTTTTAAAGCTTTTCACTTCAAATTTAAAAACAGCAATGAAATCTCCTTTAAAAACACATGATATTATGTGAAGATGCAGTTAAATTCAATAGCTTTTTTAAGGTCCTTAAATTTAATGTCGAAACAATTAAAAAGTGAAATCATTGACAAGAGTTACAAATTTCCATAATTATCTCAGATAATAAACGTTGATGGTAGTAATAGCACTGTAATGAAACAACGAATTTAAATCTGATGGAAGTTTTTGAAACGATTCAAATTAATTAAATTCAAATTGTTAATAAAGTTTTTACTAAAGATTTTCGTTTTATTACATATAAAATTTGTTTTAAATAAATCAAACAGTTTTTTTTTAGATTTTTGTTAATAAATTTAGGTTTTTTAAATTTCAGTTTTTTAATTAAAAAATCAAACTTGAATGAAAAAATAATTATTTATATTCATACTGTGAAGTATGAAATTTCCCTAAATTTTTTTTTTTTTTTTAAATGCAATTTTATTGGTTAGTATTCTGTTTTTTATATTTTCATGTAAATTTTAATAAAATATGAATCTGATAGAAATTAGTATATTTACTTTGACTTGCTGTAGGCAATATTTATTTTAATATTTTTGTTAACAAAAAATTTGATATTAAATTTTTTTTAAAAGTAACAAAATGTAAATTTTTATCTAAAAAAAAGTGTTTTTTTTTTTAAAATAAGTTGTCTGTTAGTTTTAATTATAAATCCAGTTAGGGTTACCTTTTAACTCTGTATAAGAAAAGAATTGTAATAATGTTATAATTGTAATAATGTAATAATTGTAAAAATTGATCTAGCTTTTTTTTTTTTTTTTTTTTTTTAGTGCATTTCTCCGCCACATAAATGTGAACAGGAAATTACACAGCCTTTCATTTGGTAGCCAAAAGTTCGGATAATTGAAACAATTTTATAAGTAATCAATACATTTTGTTTTGCTTGTATGAAAATTTTAGTTTTTTGGTTTCCAAAGAAATGGTATTTCTGATTAGAGACTATATGTCCTTTGTTGTCTCTACAATTTGAAGTTTTCCTAAAAAACTCTCATATTTTCAATTTTCTTTATTTTTATTAATTCCTTCAAATGATAACATCATTTTTGTCCTTTCAACTTATTTGTTTAAAACAACTCTTTCAACTTATTTGTTTATTTGTTTTTAATAGTCTTTGAGAACTTTCTTTATAATATGAAACTTTGAAATATCAGAATATCTCTAATATCTGTACACTATGATTTGAAGAATGCACATATTAAAAACAATAATTTGATGTAAAAAGTCAATATTATTAAAATATAAAAGTGTTGCTTGTGTGTTAATAGACTTTCTAATAGTTTAAAGTAAAATATTTCTTTCAATTTATTGTGTTCTCTTTGTGAATCAAATATAATCTCTAACGGAAATTTTTTCTATTAGAAATTCAATGAATATTAATTTCTTCCATCACAGATTGCATACTTTTAGGGAAGCAATTTGATTCTTTAGAAGAATATGACAGTATATTCTATTCAGATTAAATTTTTCCTATTTTATAGTTACTGGGTTAACGAAAAATTTGTTTATTCTTTTTTTTATTCAAAAGTTCGATTTTTTTTAGATTTTCTTTAATATCCTTTGTGTCTTTTTGTAATTTAATACTTCAATTTATTACTTCAATATATAAAAATTAAAAAAAATTTTTGAAAAATCAAAAAAAAAAATTATATTCTATTAAATTATATTTGAGAAAAAACAATATATATTATATTAAAATAAAATTACTGATAGATAAAAGTAGATAAGTTATGCGTTCTATTGCAAAATACTGATGAAAAATTTAATTAGTAATTAAATTCACCCTTTCGTTTTAAATACATATTATACTTAAAGGAAAAACCTTATTGTTCATTGCAAGGATAAAGTTTTATATTATCTAAAGATTTTTTTTCTTCTATTTTAAAACAAAATAATATTTTAAACGAAATTATTTTATGAATAGATTTTCTGATAATAAAGTTTTTATATTAAAATTGCCATAAATAATTTTGTTGTTTTTGTTTTTTAATTAGTAGCGATGTTTATTTAAATAATGATGATTAAAATAAAGAAAACTGAGCATCTTTTGGAAATCATTTATTTTACAGAATTATTCCAAATTGAAAGACAGCTGGTTAAGATACAAGAAAAAGGATAATTGTATTATAATTTAATTGAAAAATTATATCTATTGTTTTACCTGTTTTACATAATTACGAAAATGAAAAGATAAGGTTTTCTTGAGTTGTGCATTTAATTAAAAAGGTAGAACACAAAAAAAAAATATAAGGATTTATATAGAATTATTATTAATATTATAAGAAGTAAAAGAAAAATCTTTGGTTTCCAAATAAATTGAAATTTAAAATAATAAAATAGTTAAAAATATAATTCACAAATTCAATATAAAATAAATATAATAGAAAATCCAAAAAAAAAACGAGGAAGAATACAGTTGCCTTTGTCAACTCTTAGATACCCGTACGAACCGTTAGTATGTTCACAGCCTGTCACTCTGCTTACAATATTATTTTTTTAATATTTTAGTATTTTAAAATAATTTGCGTGAATTTTATAATTTCTAGAACTATGGGTTGTACATATATTCAAACTATATGTTTATATGTACATTCTTCAAAAGCAGATTCTAACCTTCCACATAACGATTATCAATCCAAAACTTTTTCAAATATTCTATAGTACCATTTAATACTAAGCGGTAAAATTAAATTTACTTAGTACAAAATAGTAAATATAATTTTAAATATTATATTATATTAATGCGTACATAGTATATTTATATTGTTATAAATATATCGCCATACATTGCAATATTTCTTTAAAAATATTTCCATTCATAGAATAATTTCTTATAAGTACAATAAAATACATATGTATATGTATGTAAATACGGCGTTATATAATATACATATATACTCTTATCATTCATTCATCAGTGACATATACGATATGTAAATAAACATGATATTATACAAGTATGTATATATATTAATATCATATAAATAAAAATTCTTCAAGCAACCGTTATGTTGTTTATTTATTTAAATTTTTTTGTACTACGCTACAATTTAAAATTATCGAGTAAAACAAATGCAAAAAATTTGTTGAAGAAATTTGTTAGAAAATTTGAAAAAATCAAGTAACACTTTCGTCAATTATAAAGTAACCCTATATTTTTAAAAAAAGTTGTTAACAGAAATAAGAGTATAATGTTGAAGCTTTAATTTTTGTGTATTACTTCAAAAAAATTTTAACAGCTACCTTAAGGTTTGGTTCAAACTCAACCAAAAAAAATAGGGAACCTACAAATTACTCCCAGAATATTTTGTGTAAATTTCAAGATTCTAGCTTTCTTAGTTTTTGAGTTAGCGTGCTGACGGACGGACGGACGGACATGGCTCAAAAGTCTTAGAATTTTTTTCTGATCCGATCCATACCTTTGAAGGTATATCTAGCTCGCTTATTTCGAGGTGTTAAAAACGGAGGAGTAATTTTATTATACCCGATCCTATCGTACGGGTATAAAAATATTAAAGAAAATTATTGGTTTATGTCAGAGCGATGACAGTTTATTGAAAACAGTAAGGAAAATTTAATGAATTTATTAACAGGGAATTTTAACATTTTTGGACATATTTTCATTTCTTTTGATTAAATAAAAATTTATCTACCACAAATTAGTGTTTTAAACTGCTAAAACACTTTTAAAATAAATAATAAAACATTATGTAAAATTCTTTATTCAAACTTAATTATTAAAATTAATTGCTGAGGTAGAGTTAAAAATTATTTTTTTGTGAAATATCGATACCAATATTTATTTTTTAACTTAAACAAAATTTTTGATTAGTTAATCAATTATTTCACCAATTTTATTTTCAAATTAAAACATTTTGTAATATCCAAAAATAATTCATAAATTTATTATTCTTTCTTTTATCATTCTTTTGATTTAAATATTTCTTTTTTTAAAAAGTCATGTTTTAAGGTTCGAAAACAATTAAAACTTCATATTGTTCGATAAGTTTTCATTAATATAGTAAATCATTGATTGTTTTTTAATAGTTGACATTAAAACTTAAGGAAAAAAAAAAAAATAAAAATGGATCTACAATATTAATTTTAGCAAATCGATTATAAGGACATCATTGCGTGAGTGATTGACGGCAGTTAAAATATTTTTTTATTTTTGTTTTTTATTTTTTTCTTTTGTTTTCCTATTTATTCTATATTATAGTAAGAAATAAGTTGTTCAAGGTTTTTAGTTTTTTAATAAAAATTTGAACTTGAACTCAATTTTAACGATAATTGCAATATTTTTTTAACCTTGGCTTTATAATTATAATCTGAAATAAATGACACGTCATTAAATTAGGTAAAAATTTAATAACGTGATAGAAACGAAAAATATAAAAAAAAAATGTTGGGGTAGAGTTAAAAGTAAAAATAAAATTATTATTTTGATGATGTGGTTGTTTTTCTTATATGCAAATTTATAAGATTTTAGTTGTATAATAAAATTTTTTATTTATTTTTTTTTAGTTAAATAAATAAATTATTTGACTAACATTTTAATGCCATAATATGCCATATTTTTTTGTTGTTGTTATTTTGCAGAGAAAACAGCCTTTTAACTGCCGTTACACTTAGCCTGTGTAACCCGTTGTGCTTCCTTGCTCGGTAGTACGCACGTCACTCACAGCATTTCATAAAGCCAATCTATACTCTTAATGAATCGTATAATTTTTGCCTGATGGAGCATTTTCACTTCAGAGAAATTAACCTAGTACTCTTTTTCCAGGGTTCTCATTTTTGGGAGTTCGAAAACTGATCATTGGTACAGAACATAATGTACCGTTTTCGCATCATGTTCATATTCCGTGCAATTGGTATCCACTTTTACTTTTTGTAAGCGTACCCTCTTAGCTTCAGACGGCTTTAGCTAATTTTCGTGAAAAGTTTTGAACATCCGTTATGTTAAATTATAGAACTTCATTGGTCTTTAATCCCAGCCTTTACTCTCACTGGTTTTGTTATACCATTTTATCGGACAGTACATACTTCCGTGATATCTCAATCTTCTGTTTACTATAGATTTTGCTGTTGAATCTGTAAATATCTTTCCCCTGAAACCTAAATATGGGTGGATGCAGTACTGTTTAACAGCTGTATTTATCACTGCTTTAACATTCAACCTTTTCCAACATTTTATTGATGGTCTAGATTTATGTAAACAATCTATACCATATTTTAATAAGAAAGAATTTGAGTTAAAGATTAATTTCAAAAATTAAAAAGGACAGGTTATAGGTTGGTATGACAGAAAACATAGACATAATCGTGACTTAATACTGATGATATAAATAAATTTATTAATTTAAAAAACTGATTTAACTGACATACTTAGGTAACATATTATTAGTAAAAAATATTTAAAATTTAAAAGCTTCTGTTACATCTGTATCTCTATTACATTTGCTCTGTTTATTGAGAGTTTACTGAAATGTTACATAGATTTAATAATAGTACAAAAAATGTTTATTATCTAAAAATTCCAGCGATTGTGTATTTTAATTAGAATATAATTCTTTAGGTGTATCTGTCTTCCTTCCTAGTTGTTTCAAACTTTAGTTTCCTCTTAACTTTGAGTTTCCTCAAACTTTGAGTTTAAGTTTGAAATCTATAAATCTACCTTTACGTATTATAGTTTATTTTATCCATACCTTTAAACTGATACAGATGTATCAGATCATTTTTACTTTATGCATCTGTTGCGATTGTCTCAACTGAGAGAATTTTGAAATTGTTAGATCTTAATATAAATAACTCAGTTTAGTTTTTGTTGATTTAAAATATTTTAAAATTTTTATGATTGCTTAGTGGATGAATAACTTAGAAAAAGAAAATGCAATTTTAATAAAGTCCTTTAATATTTTTTGAAGTTTTTTACCTATGTAAATTATTATAATTTAAACGACTTTGAAAGAATTTTTTACGATCCCTTAATAATAAAAAAAACTTTTTTACTAAAAATTTTTTTTTACTGTTGGCATAGTTTTTTTTCCTACATAAAAAAGAAAAACTTTTCTAAATTACAAATTTTATGTTGATAGAAAAAAAGTTTTGTATTTTGTGTTATTTTAAAGTTCAATAATATTCTCCAAATATTGTATTTAAGATATAAAAAAGATTATTTGAGAACCTTTTTGAAACCTTTCGTTTTTTTTTATCGCTTTAAGGCAATAAAAAAAAAATTATGAACTATCTTTTAAGAGTTTCTGAGAATTTGTTTTTATTTTTTTTTATTTTTAAACTTTCCTAAACTTTTCCGAAAACTATTTGGATTTTTATGGGGTTCATTGCTTTTTTTTTTATTGTAAACTTTATTGTTTTAAAATTTTTAAAGAAATATATTTTTAGAAGCCACTGATAACCGATACTAAATTCTAATATCTATATAGAATAAAATATTATAGGATATAAGATAAAATATTATAGAATATTATAAGAATATTAAGAGAGCCTAATCTTTAGGCGTTTTATTGCTTTCAGTACTTTAAGAAAAAAATTGTTATAAAATATTATCAAAAATATTACACACACACTTACAACATATTGTGAAGAATTATAGTCAGTATTTCTTTGAACTGAAGAACCAGGTGGAAGTTTGTTATTTAATTCATAAAATGCTTGTTATTCAACAATTTATGGGAATATGTCATTATTAAAATATAAACTATATAAAATTATGTCAAGGAAGAACAACTACCAAAATATCCAATTATCCGTCAAAAAGGCGAATAACATTCGAATTTTAGAAGTTAAAGATTTAAAACAAAAATCAAAATTTGTTAGTAAATTCGGAAATGAAACATGAAGTTTTAAGAAATAAAACGCTAAGCCTATGTTTAAACGAACGAAATGTATTTTAATTTAAATATGTATTTGAGAGTTTGCAGAGAAAGGATATTCTCAAGGAGAAATATGTGACGAAGTATAAAACTTTTGTAATTTAATTTAAAATGTGTTACAAATCTTATGTATAATTAAAAAAAAATTCTTTTATTCTTATAGAAATTAATTGGGTAAATCCAAAAAAAACGAACAGACTGAGATAGTCTATTATATAAAGCACACTATTAAAGTCTATTATATTAATGCATAGTCTCTATCCGATTGTAAATTTACTTAACCGGTAATTCTACATCCGGAAGAATCTTACCTAAACGGTTCAACCAATTAAATTCAGGTTGTTGCTCCTAACCAGATATTTGTTTGCTAACCCTTTCATGAATTATCCTTCATTTTTGTAAATTTCTGTTAACCTGTTTATGTACCATGGTCTATTAAAAATTTTTTTCATCTTTTCATTTCCCTGTTAAAATTGTTGTACTTATTAAATCAAACTTTAAGATTGATTAAGCACAAATTTTACTTTGATAAAAAATTTTTGTATTGTAAACATTGTTGCGTATAGATTCATTATCTCGTTTAGGCCGCAATGGCGTTAAAAATTTGCACAAGCGGAATGCGAAAAAAAAAATTTGTTTGCGATTTGGGTTCAATTTTGCAGGACGAATCTATAGTCTTAAAGAAAGACTTGCTTAAAAAATTCATTAAGTTCAATTATTCTATAAGCTGTCAAGACGATCTAATAAATTTTTTTGCATTTTTTTTTTGTTGCTCTAAATTATCAGTTTCACCGAACACAAGTGTAGCTTCTTGATACAACATCATTCAATTCAATTGGCTGTATTTGTAGTAATTTATTCTCATGATACAAAATATAAATATAAAATTTTTTTTTTCTTAACCTAAAACAAAATCAGCTCCTAAAACTTCTGAATTTTTCCGGATAACCTTCTAATTGAAAATTTAAGCTATTCACTGTTAACAAATAAAGCAACAATTTCATATATATAAAGACGTCGTTTAATTTAGAGGAATAATTTGGTATTGTAAACCCATATTTTTCATGAAAATTCGAAACAGAAAAAATTAGTTTTTTCCAAGTTTTTATTTTTGTGGATAGTCAGACCATTAAATAATTGGTATAAATGTTCTAATTATATATAATATATTTATCGCGTTTAGAAGATTAAAAATATAAATGTTCATACTAATTTTTAGAATTAAACTGAAGTAAACTTAATTAAACATAGTCCTATACGTGTTTTTTTTAAATTTTTGTACAATTTCGACAGTAAACTATGAAAAATAATAAAATTTTCATTGTACATAAATTTTAGGTTAAAAAAAAAAGAAAATAATTATTTAACTACACCTAAAAACAAAAAAAATTGAAAAATTATTTTATACGAAAAAAAAAAAAACATGAAAAAATCATAAAGCTTAAATATAATTTTACCAATGAAAAAATGATTTCCCAAAGGATATTCTAACAAAATTATTATTTTCCATATATTTTATTTTTTGCTTATGTGTTAGATTTTATTATATAATATTATAATAGTATTTACTAATAAGTAAGATTGTTGAAAATTTATATTATATACATTTGTGAAAACTTTCATAAAAGTATCTTGTAATAATGTATGATGCATATGTACATAAATTAAAGTTTTTTTCTTCCATTATACTTTTGAGTTCTAATTTAATTTTCTAACCAGCGACAACCGTATTCTTTAATATTAAAAAAAAAAATAAAATTTTATTATAATATGTAATATATTATGTTACTTTGTGTTTCATTTTGAAATATATGATGAGAATAATTTTTCCGGTTTGCATCGTAACTTAATTTCATTAGTAAATATGATATTGAAGAAAGAAGTCAAAAGATGTTTTTTTTATTTTTATTTTTGTGTGTTTTTCATTACATATTACTTTAATTGTTGTACACTAGACGTAAATAATTTATTCAAGTATAGTGTACAATAAAGGTTAAAACAAATTTATATTATTTTCCTTTTTGCACTATAAAAAAATATTTTTATTAAAGTTATTATACATATTTTCTTTACTGAACTTTTCTATACTGACCTGCTTTACAAATTTAAAAAATTTGAAAATTCTGCTGCAGAGGGCCTCGGTGGTCTAGTGGGTAAGAGCGTATAAAATACGTTGTAAGTACCGAGGGAGTGTGGGTTCGAATCCTACATACGTCGTAAGAGTTATACACCCTTACGACATTTACAGCCATGTCTGAACAGGAAAGGGTGTGTAATTTCCTGTCCCCATTTTATGTGGCAAAGAAATGCATTAAAAAAAAAAAAATAAAAATTCTGCTTGCCACAATTGTTTTTTAGATTCAAACATTTTTTGTGGGTAGATTAAGATAGATCCTGTGGGTAAATTGGAATAGATCATTATCTACCCTAATCTACCCTCAAAAAATGTTTAACTCATTGAAAGTCACTGTGAAGAGTGTAAGTTCCCTATGAAAATATTTGTTAGCCTTTTCGTATTAGATAAAACGAAATGTTCAAAAAACTTTAAAAAAAGATGAGAGAAAGTAAAGAGTAATAATATTGAAATTAATTTTATGAATGGAATGACAGTTTGTTAATCAGCTGCGTATAGTTATAAAATAAATGAATAACATAACAATTTAGCATAAGCTAAATTTTACTATCTGACAAACTAAAAAAAAAAAAAAAAATGATTGGTAGTTGAGGTGTTAATAGAAATTTTAATTTATTTATTTTTTCTTTAAACATGGATTTAGATTTAGAAAGTTTTTATTAACAAAATAAATTACAAATAAAAGCTGTGGCCCTTTTCTCTCTGATTTATGTTATTCTTTAAACATATTATATTCACTTTTATAATCTAAAGGCAAAATATCTTGTTGATATGCTTTCAACTAAGTATAAATGTATATTACATATAAGCCATAGTCAACATTTTTTTTTCTTATAAATTACTCAAAGTGAAAGTCTCTTAAGTTATATACTGCAGGATGTATTTGACTTTTAGGGTTCATCTAAAAAGAATTTAAGACAAAATTCTTGTATATAATCAGTAAGCCTTTAGTACCTTAGTCAACATGTTAAATCAGTTGAAGTGAAATTTATTTGTACTGCAGGATATTTTTCACTCTTCGGGTTCATGTTAAAAGAATTTAATACAAAACTTCTATTTGTTATTTAAATAAATATCTTTGCGTAAAAAAAAAAATTATTATTCGACCTCAAAATATGCAATTCCTTTCAACATTATAAGGAAAAGTTTTTTAACTATCATATTTAAAATTAACTTTAATATGATTTGACATAAAAGTTACAAAAAAAAAAACGGTTTTCTATTTTTAGCACATTTTTAACAAAAAAAATTTTGAAAAATTTGTCTATTAGTTTCACTCTGTCCGTTCTTCCATTCGTATGTTTACGAAATTTCTACACAATTTAAAAAAGAGTAATGAAATTTTAACCAGAAAAACTTTTTTATCTACACTGGTTATATTGTTACAGCCCCTGAAATTTTTCAAAAATCTTATGGACCTTAAATGTCCATAACTCAAGTTCTGCTTTATGTCTCTTTATTCTAAAAACGCCTAATGACAGGATCCTTTTTTATTAAAAAAAAATATCAAAACTATACAATTTTTTTTTATTTAGTATTTAAACTTACCATTATGTGAAAAGAAAATTTTAGAAGATTTTGCTTCTTTCATATTATGTCCGCAATGATTTTAGATAAAAGCTTGAAATAATTGGGAGAGGAAGGATCTTTCAAAACTACACCTTTAGACACCTGTAAAATTTAGACACTTGTAAAAATTTTATTAAAATAAAAGTTTTGTTAAAATAAAAGCCGTAAATTAAAGCTCCAACATAATGCTGTTACATGTATTAGCAGCTTTATATTGGATTATAATCATATATAGGATTTTCTTAAAGTTAAAGAAAATGTCCCTTTATTTTTCACATTTTTTCTTTATTATATGAAATTTTAGAAAAATAGAAATTTTTGGTGCAGGTCACAGTATTCTAAAACTATTTGTATTGTATTTTGGAAAATGTGCTTCTTAAAAAACCGGTTGATTTACATTCTGTTTTATTTTTAAATATCTTTGTGTCTCTTTCCATCCATTTTTTTAACATTCAACACTTATTCATCAGTTCCAGTACACCTAATTAAATTAGAACGTGCTCCTTTGAAAAAAAAAAGAATTATATTCATCATTCACGTAAATATATAAATTTTGCTTAGAAAAGAACATTTTGCTTTAACTTTCGAAAACAAATATATGAAAGAAAGAGAACGAAAAAGAGAGAGATGATTAGTGTTTTTTCTCTTTTATCACTTTATCATATTTTTTAAGAATGGAGAAATAAGAAAAGGATATAGGTACATAATATTGTATATTTGATGTTAATGATGAAGTGAAAAATAATAAATTCGAGATTTAAAAGCTTTAAAGGTAATATTTTTAAATCCTCTGAAAGTGTATTAAAAAAAATTTTTTTTTTTTTTTTGAATTATTATGTTTTTCATTATTCCAAAATTTATTTTTTTTTCTTTTTCTTTTAATATTTTAAATTTTACTGTTATTTTCATTTCACAGATTAAAAGTTATGTGTAAAAGATAATTTGGCGCAAAAAACAAAAAAAAAAAAAAAAATAATTGTATTCAAAAATCAAAAAATTAGAATGAATTATAGAAAGTAAAGGCAGTGTGTAAAAAAATGTTTAAAATATGAGAGAAGGGAATCGAAAAATAAGATTAGAAAAGAAAACAAAAGTATGAGAAAGAAAATTAACCATTTTTTGTTGTTGTTATTATTATTTTTTGAAAAAAATCATATTGTTTAGTCAAATATTAAATTAATTTTTACGTTAAAAACGTAAATAGTATATGAATAGGGGGTGAATAAAATTTTTCTTTTCTTTAAAAAAACCTTTGATAATTTATTCATTTGAAACAAAATACAAAAACTTTGAATTTTTTGAATTTTTTTAAAAGTGCAAAAATTTTAACGTTCTATTGAATAAGTAAGTAAAATTTTTTTTTTAATTAAAGTTTCAAATTAATATTCCTTTACGAACAAAAATAAAATTATTTCGGTTTTTGAATTATGTCAAAGAGTAAATTGAACATAATATATACTGTCATATTTAAAATTGAAAATATCATCATAAAACATAAAAGATCTTAAAATTTTTTACAATTTAATATTTTCATAACATAATATTATAGTATTAATATTAGGGTTGGTTGTCCTGGAAAATTTTAGATATATTTTGTTTGATAACTTTTACTAACGAAAAAATGAGTATTTATTATACACGTGACAATTTGAAAGATAATGTGAAATTGATGAGGCATATCTAACTTCAAGTATGTGTAGTTTTAAATTTTTGTTAAGTTTAACCCCATTTCAATTATTATTACTTCAGTTTATGAAGTTTGTGAAGGTTAGTCTTGTAATAAAATATATTATATTATCTTTATTTATTATCCTGATTTACTGATTACTGATCAATATTTCAGTTAAATGTATTTCAACAAAGTATCTGAACAAGTATTTGAGTATCTAAATATTAAATTAAATTTTTGGGAAAACATTAAAAAAAAAAAAAAAATGCAAATATATTTTTAAAAATTTCTCTTTACATAATATAAAGATTTTATTATTGTTATTTTAAAAGATGCATAAAAACAACAGACCATTTTCATTTCTAATAAGTATTTTCATAAATTTTCTAAAATTTTGAACGTTACTTAAAATTTCCAACTGAATTTCCAACAAACAAAGTTTTTCTTTGAAAGAAAACATAAAAAAATCATTTCATTTGTCATTTTGTTTAAATTTTGAAATTTTTTTTACAGAGTGTTTCATTATATACAGAGAAACAGAATAAAATCTAAATCTAAAGGTTCGAAATTGTTTCATTTATTTGAAATTTACCGTTAAATTAACATTTTTCAAACTGAATTGGTGGATTTTAAAATTCATTAAAAAAAAACAAAATAAATAGAAAAATTGAAACCAAATTTGTTTTATATAATTATTGTGAACCAAGTTACAAATATATGATCAGTAATCATGAGAATGATGGGACTTGTGAACAAACGAACAGTTTCTTTTCAAAAATACTTTATTTATAATCTTAAAAATTAAAAATGTCATGTCATTTTAAGGGTTCCTTATCACTTCAGCAGTAACCTTTGAAAAAAAAAAAAACAAATAATTCAAGAAACAAAAAGGACATCGCACATTCTGAAACCTAAAAGTGTAATAGTTATATGAAATTTTCTTTTTCTGAATCAAATAAAAAGTATTTTGTGTTTTTTATTTTGAAATCACTATATTTTATATAGAATTTTACTAATGAAACAATTTTATTCGTTTGTCAAATAAAATAAAATTTTTTCAGAGAAATTTTTTAATGAAAAATTCTTTTTAATATGAATTTTTATTGTGATAATTTCATTTTATGTTTTAACCTTGTTTTATTCTTTTTCATTTAGAAAATAAAACAATGAAAGCAATGCCTTTCAAAATATAAAATTTATATTATAGTTACATCAGAAGTATTTAATTTAATTTTTATATGTTTTTTCCTTTTTTTTTTTTTGTTGTCCTTAATTTATTTCATAATTTGCTTTTTTTGAAGACTCCCTTTTAAATATTTTTAGGTTTAAATTAAATGTCTAGCAGAAAATATTTCGTTTTTTTAATTTTAAGGTAAAATTTGAAAGTGAAATTGACAATTTTTATACCTGTATAACTTATGTTCAAGGCTATAATAAATTTGCCATTACGTTTGTGACACTTTGAAGGAGTCGAGCTAGATATAGATAAACTCAAAGGTTTTTCTTTATAATGAAATAACTAAGTGTCTATTGAAGCTGGGTATCTGAAATTTTGGGTGGTGTTGAGTTACATGCCCACAACTTTTGTAAAATTGGGTTCAGGCAGCTGTCATATAACTCCTTTTTCATATAAGCATAATTTGTATCTTCATAACTTCGTACTTAATAAAGTTAGACATCTGCAATTTTCTAAAAAAATATCAAGTTGGCAAAGCTTTTTTGAAGTTTAGTTGCTCTAATCCAATAGGTTCAGGTATCTTGCTCCTCTTGGAACTTAATGAAGCTAAACGTCTGAAATCTTGCAAAAGATGATATAGTTTCAGGCATTAACTTTTATAAAATTTAGTTGTGCTGGTGCACCAGGTTCGGGTAGCTGTCATACAACTCCAAAATTTATATAAATATATATCTCGGTACTTAACGTCGGTACTAAAACATCTAAAATTTTGTAAAAGATGATCAAGTTGACACTGTCTACTCCACTGCACTGTTATTATTATTTTTAAAAAATTATTTAAATTAATGTTATTAAAATACTAAAATTAATTAAATAAATTTTTGTTAGAAGCAAGGTTATATTCTAAAACCTTCAAAATTCTGATATTAATTTCAGATATAAGCAACGGTTGGAAAAATATATTTTGACTTTTCTTCATGATTTTTTATTAAAAATTTAATTCTTCTTCATTTTACAATTTTAAAATTTTTTATCAAATATCAAATCCTTTTTAATTTTGCAAATTAACAATCTAATTTTTTTTGAAAGGATTTTTTTAAGTTAATTTAATATTTTTAAATCTAAACCTAAATTTGACAAAAATTAGAAAAAAAAAAAAATTTTCATGCTTCATGAAACGTATAATACTTATATAAAACGTTAATTTCAACCATAAAATGAAAATGCATTTGCAAAATCCAAAAAAAAAAAAATAATATCTAAAATCAGAATGAAATTAATTTGTTATCTAGATATTAAACTGAGAAAAACCTTTTCGAAAATTTAATTTAATTAATGGATAAATATATAGAAAATTAAAAAAATGATTTAAAAAAAATTTTGAAGGATTTTTTATTTGCATTAAAGAATATTTTTGCAATTAAATAATAAAATGAGTATCTCCGTTTAATGTAAAGTCCTTATTAGAGAAAGAAATTAAGAGAAGGAAATTCCTTTTTTCGAAAAAGCACAATGGTTTCGAGAACAAATAGTACAACATAACATAAATTGATCTGCAATGAAACTCTCAAGATAAAACAAACCACAGTTGAACTATATTCTCTTGTAGAACAACTTTGAAATTTAGAATCCTTTATTTTTTCTTAGATTTAGATTATATTAGATTATTTAAGAGATATAAGTGAGGTGCAGGGTCATAACTCCCAAGGTCATAAGTCCCTTAGGAGCTTATAACTCATTTTGTAGGACAAAAGTTCCAAAGAGACATTTGACTCACTTTAAAATATTTACTTAGGATATAAGTCCCTTGACAAGTAGGTTATAAGTTCCTTTTGGGAGTTATGATCCATTAAGTGACTTATAACTTCCTTTACTAAATTTTTTTTTAAAATTATGTGATTTAGCGTATACATATTATACTAATATATTTAAGTCGAAATTTATTTTGAAATAATTTCTGTAAGTCTTTTCCGATCTTTATAATTTAAGTATGATAATATAAAAATATATAAGTAAAATATTAAATGTAAAACAATATGTATTTATATATTTGTCTATGCGAGATTCTATATTAGGAAGCATATTTAAGTTGGTTAAAAAATCAAAGTTGATCCTTTTACCAAAGTATTTATGAATTCATATTATCTGCGAGACTTTGGTTACAAAATCAGGATTACCCTTCTTTCAAAATCTTTATATATTTCTATTTCATTTTCTAAAGTTATTTAATATCAAGTATTAGAGTAGACAACAATAAATTGTTATTGTCATCATTTTTATAATATAAAACTTACTGTAGGTGTAAATAAATTTATATTGTCTTATATTTTTCCAAAAACAAAACAATTATTAGTGGCATTGCATTTTACAAGTTGAAGGTATATAATGTAATTTCATATTTTTTACAATTACACTTTTTTCCTTTTTGCTCCAATGATGAACTCCAATATTAAAACTATTATTAAAAGAAAAAAATTAGATGCTATGAAAAGAATTCTGAACAAGATGGATGTAACAGATTTTTCAAAAGTACCAGACCCAGACCATATTGTGGAAGCTTTTTTTGGAAAGTCAAGTTATAATTCAAGAATACTCGTTACGGATTTTGTTTTTTTTAATAGTATAAGCGTGGACCAATTATTTCAACTCTTGAAGAGAAAATTTTTGGCACCAGAAAAGAAAGTAAAAATTATTTATTTATTCAACGCTCTCAAAACTCCAGTATTTTGTAATAAATATTGTAATCCGTTATACTCTATTCCAATTTTTTTTAATGCCCCTTTAGTTTACAGTGTCCCGATAGAAAGTCTATTGGATTTCTCAGTTTGTTTTTACTGAATCCTATGATTTTTTCACATACTTGGCGATTATGGTTTTCCAGAGCTCTTTAGATTGTCATTCCATTTTTCAGTCCATAGTTTGCTCCTACAGTTTCGTCTTCCATTTTTAATGCTTCTCTTATTTTGGCTTAACTTTTACAGATAAAAAAAGTTTGGGACGTGTAAAAAAAATTACAGCTTCTTCTTTTGAAAAGCAATTCATTTTCAAATTTCTTTCTTTACCTAGATGTTTAGGTACGCCATAGAGGAACAAAAGTAAGCCGTCTATTTTCACTTACACTTTTATAAAGTAACATTTAATCATTTAATCGCATCAAAGTAACATTTTAAATAAAACACCATGCTGAGTATTTGTTTGAATAACAAAACTATAATAAGGCACTTTTTAAATATGGATAATAACGGTTTTCTAAACTAAGTTTTGTATCAGTTTTTAAAATTTAATTTTTTTGTCAGTTCTATGGGTGTGATGCTTTGGGCATGCAAAATTATATTAATTTTTTTCAGACACTTTTTTTTTTTTTATTGCATTTCTGTGCCACATAAATGTGGACAGGATATTACACAGCCTTTCCTGTTCAGGCGTGGCTGTAAATGTCGTAAGGGGGAATAACTCTAACTACGTCTGTGGGATTTGAACCCACACTCCCTCGGCGTTTACAGCGTATTTTATACGTTCTTACCCATTAGGCCAGCGAGACCCCTTTTCAGAGGCTTTTTTCAAGTTAACTGTATTTAATATAGTATGAATAATGATTTTCAAATAAAATAATTTTTAAAAATCATTATATGGCTAATTATAAAAATTAAAAAATCAAAAAGATTTAAATTTTATATTTTATTCAAAAAATATGCAAATAAATTTATTTGGATTTTTTGATGTAAAAGATAAAATCTTATCAATATTTATGATAAAATGTTAATATGTTTAAGTGAAAAAGTTTTTATTGACATAATAAAAATAAATTGTGGAAATCATTGTAAATGTAAAAATTCAATGTTAATACCTGAATGGTGTAGGATAACTTAAGAAAGTTTTGATCTAACATCTAACATTGTAAACAAATTTCGGCCATATATTTTTAGTACTTTAAAATTCCTTCATATTGTACAATAGAAATTGATTTAAAAACAAACAACACCAATATCAACTGAACATTCTTTCAAATGGACTTCCGACATCTAGTACTCTTAGTTTGCTCTACTGATATCTACTTGGAGTAGAGTCTCTTCCGACGAAATTGAAATTCTGATACCTCTACTCAAAAATCAAAGAAATACAATGAAAGTTTTTGCTACCCATCCCTCTTCCTCTGATACCTATCTACTACTGGATGTTAGCGATCATATGTCCCACCTCACGTAGTTGAATTTGCTAGATGGCACATATAATTTCATTTATGACACGTACATCGCGAATATGGAACTTTATTTCCTTAAATTGGAGATGATTACATTTTCAATTTACATAGGTTTAAGGAGAATATTCGGAGAGAATTTTGGAGAATCTTCGTTTATCACATTCTTTTAAACCTTATACTTTAAAAAATTTCTCAATCTTTCTTTTTCAAATATGTTATATGTAAATAACACTAAATATTATAAATTTTAAAATAATATTTTTTTTCAAAAAGTGAAAGTAAAAAATATGGAAAAATTAAACACAAATTTATATAGAAAAATTTGTGATCTAAATTTAATCACAAAATGTTTGTTTATGCTTTTTTTTTTATTTATTCAGGAAAATTTAAAATTTTTAAATTATATAAAATAAATATTTTCATAAAATTATTTTTTAAGTACATAACAACTTTTTGTAGAGTTTTCATAGAATTTTCAATGTTTATTGAAATAAGAAGCATGTTATATGCCTACATTTAATTTGTGTAGAGTGTCATTTCACTGCATTTTTGCAAATTTCCTGGATTATCATTTAACTGTATTTCATTTGACCCTATTTTATTTGACTGGATTTCATGTCATTTCATTGTTAAATGAAATAGAGGCTCTGGTTTTCAGTTATATGAAATACAGGTTTGTGATACTAACCCATTAAAATATATTAGATAAAAAATTAATGTTAGTTGAATATGTACAAAACCAAATAAAATTTTATAGAAAAATTAAAATTGCTAAATTTTTTTCATACGAAAATTGATGTGTACCTCTGTAGGTTATAACTCTGCCGAACAAATATTTTGTTTTTTGGCATCTAACTATGTAGTATAGTTAATTTAAAATGGATATTTTTAGTTGTATGATGTTCAAACAATATTAGCAAGTGGATATCAGACTACTGATTTTTTTTTATCTCATTCGATACCTTGGAATGACTAATCGATTTCTAATTATCAATTTGCCTTGCTGTTGTTAATGATGTTGTTGACGATAAAAAAAAAATATCACTAAAGAGATTAACAGTTTTTCCTGATCATTTTTTTATTAAGAGAAACTAGTTTCCGGTAAAATATTGAGTACATAATCTTTTGTTCCGGTAATAAATTACATATTGATATTTGCTCTGTAATTGCAATGTTTGATAACTTAAATAATGTCAAATTTTGAAATTTAAAATTTTATACCAACTTATGTTGCATAAAACGTTGCTATAAGTGAAAATTACTTGCTTTGTTGATTCGTTTTATAGTTGATGTTATATCGCTGTTATGTAAATATTTGTCTTATATCGCATTAATTTAGTGCAATAAGGCATATGATTTTACAGCCGAGTAATCAACGGATTAGTGAAATTAATGATTCCAGAAACTGAAACATAGTCAAATATGAATAATAAATGACTTAGTGGATGCCCTATGGGTTATGCTCCTTATAGAAGTGGCAAAGAAAAAATATGATTATTTATTTTTGATAATTAGATAATTTAATCATTTATATTAAAGATAATATACATTATATGTATATCTCTTATTAAATTGTTGGAGTAAAAATTTTACCTGTAGTTGTTATTATTTTTGCATTATCCCTTTTATTGTAATTGATCTAACAATATATAGAAATCTGATGCCAAAATGCTAATGTTATAAGCATTTTATATATGGAATAAAACAAATTCGTGTTCGAACAATCATATTTTATAATATTTTCAATTGTTTAAATTTAAATTGATTTTATAAATTTAAAGAACAAATCGGAATACCACCGAATTATGATATTTACTAGAATTTTTTAATATCTTTCACTAAAGAATGATTGTAGTGGCCCTAAGAATTTGTTACATTCACATTTCACCAATTTTATAATATTTTATCCACATGTTATAGCATTCAATTATTTTATTTAAGGTAACCACTTATAAAAATTTTCACATATTGCAAAGAGTGAATATACGTTTAAGTTTTTTTTTTCCTTTTTTGATTTAAAACTTGTTAGTTCTGGGATTAATTTTGTTACATGCCTTTAAATAAATAATTAATTTTTAAAAAAAAGGGGAAAAAAAACTAATTTTAATTTTTTTTTTATGAAAAAAATTTGTAATTAAAATAAAAAATAGTAAACAGAAAAAAAAAATTCTAATTAATTTTCTAAGTGAACTTTACTAAGCTTGACTGGAGGGTTATTTTCCTAAACTAAATGAGGAAACACCGTTACACCCTAACAAACTCAATTAGGTATTTTTGCTTTTTTTATTTTTTAATCTCCTCTAACATTTTGACACGGTCATTATAATATGAACATTCGTATATATATATATACTATATGTGAATATTTTTTTTCTAGCATTTAGAATAATAATAATCGTTAAAAATAACTGTAATTTTTTTATTTTTGTTTTTTTTTTCATTTTGGTTTTTGTTCTTCAATTGCCTTAAAAAAAAATATTTCATATGGATTTGCACCCATCATTTTTGAAATCATCATCAGTTGTTGGCTAATTTAAAAAAAAAAAATAAATTCACACATACACGGAAAATTAAACATCAGAATAAAAACAAAAAAAAACCAAAAAAAAACAGATCATAACGGGAAACGTCATAATTTTTAATTTTATTTTTTTTTGTTTTATTGTAACGTGTATTTAAATTAATGTTCCTTTACAAATATTTTTTCATACAATTGTCGATTCATACAGATATATATATGTATTTACATATACACATGTACTTTATTTTTACTGTTATATTACAGGCGTGTTACATGATTTACTGCTATATTGTACAATATATACATTTTTTTTGTTGTTTTTGCGTGAGTTCGTGATAATCTCATTTTAAACAGAAATGAAAAAAATTTTTCCCCTGAATTAACTGTTTTATTGTTACAAGTTCCTCATTAGCTTCTGTAAAAATTAATGTATATATTTGTGGGAATTTGAATATGTATATATCTATGTATATATAATATGTAAAAATGTGTTAATATGTTCAATCAATGAATATTACTAGAAGCACTGTATGTACTTATTATTATTACATGTAGGTATTTAAATACTTTGAATCTTTGGTTCGCATGTTAATACATTACTTTGCAAATAAACACATACACACATACATTATCTTTTTGATTGTTTTAACAGTTACCGTAAAATTTGCAAGTTCTTTTTTTTTTTACTTATGTTTCTTTTAATAACTCGTTTAATAACTTTATATCTTACAGTTCGAATGAATTAGGAAGATATTCTTCAAAAAATAAAAAAACTTAGAAAAAATATTAAAACATTAGTTTCTATTTAAGAATGGAGAGTTCAATGAATAGTGTGGATCAATTGGTTAAATTTGTTAATAACGAAATAGAATCCTATATTCAAAAAGTATACTTAGAACTTGAGACTAATAATCTGCATAATCAGACAGTATGCAAACACATTATTAATCAACAATTTACGAATAAACTAAAAAGAAAAAATATCCTGATTGTGTTGATTAAAAAGAGTATTATGGTATGCTCTCTTTGTATATTAGCTTAGTTTGTTATAAATGGTAGGCAGAAAAGTTAAAGGGAAATAGAAAGATAGAGAGAGTACATAAATTGGAGGAAGTTGCAAATTCTATAATGGAGCATTTTTATCGGAACAGAACAGAACACGTTGGATATAGATGATTTAATGTTCAGTTAAAAGCATTAACAATCGCGTTCACAATAAATTGCGTTTTGTAATAAATCTCCAAATATGTATTTTATTACATCATATTGTATTATTAGAGATTCTGAAAGTTTTTGCAATATAGTCTACAGTCAACATTATTTTGTTTTCCTTGCCACTCCTGTAAGGGGCATCAAGCATCCACTAAGTCATTTTATTATTCATACTTAACTAAGCTTCAGTTTCTCGAATCATCAATTTCACTAAGCCGTTGATTACTTGGCTGTTGCTATTAAGGCTATGAAACCTAAATATGATCCAGCCGAGATTTGAACCCGAGACCTTTCGAATGAAAGGTATAGGTATCTTAACAACTGCGTTATTAGCTGGATGCAATCTAAACTGTAGCAACTTATATTCTATATACAGAATGTTCCTATATTTATTTATCACGTATGAAATGTTGAGACCTTTACAAAATCTCTATACAACCTCTCAAGTTTTTCCTATTTATACTTTAGTAATTTGTTTCTTTTGTATCCATAGTGTTATTTTAATGCTTGTTTGGCATATTAAATATTTGTTGTTGGTTAAATATGTTAGTCATTACTGATTATACGGCTAATAATTGTTAATAATCTATGATATGTTTGAAATCATAGCGTTTAAATATTATACTATGGCATTGGCTACTATACTTTAATTAAATTTAATTTAAAAAAGAAAAATGTTTTTTTATTAAATTATAAATAAATAAAAATTAATACATATTATTGTTAATTTAAAAATTTTATTTATTTCAGGTATGATGGTTCATATTGAAATAATATTGTTAGCTTAATTTTGCCACAGTATGTGGAATATTGGTAAGAATAAATTTTGGATTATAATTAAAAATATCTGTATTATCACCGTTATATTATAGTTACTTTTGGTTCATATTTTAATTTTATTTAACCAGGTCTGTACCAATTTTTTCGTCTGGTAGTATTCTCACATGTTAAACCAAAAAGTATTAAAGCGTAAGATAGAAAACAGAGAAACAAAGAAGGGAAGGAAAAACCGCTAGTACACAAAAAATTTTTTTTTTTGTGTTCTAAGCGGATATAGAAAAGAATTTTTAACGAGTATTTTACGTGATATATAAAGTTGATAATTAATTTTATATTTACATACTTACAAATATACGTAGATTTTCATACACGAGTATACATACTTATGTTCATTTGTAAGTGAATTTATAAGTATAAATTCCTATGATTTACTGTTAATGGTGGTGATTTTTAAAAGCAGGATATTATTTTCTATTATATAAAACTACAAATTAAATTTTTCGTCTAGGTATTTTAGAAAATTTTTCAGATAATTTTTATTTTGTTGTTGTTTTTGTTTTTTCTTTTCTTGTGTTAAAATGAACAATTTGTTATTATTTTTGTTTAACAGTACTTTTTACCTGAAGAAACAAAAAAAAAAAGAAAAAGTATTAATAAGTACATATGTAATACATATTATGTACATATTGTATGTATTATATAATAAAATTTTCGAATGTTTGCAATGTATATTTAAAAGCTAATTTACATTTCTGCACTAATTAATTTTTTTAATTATATCATAGAACTTAACTGTGTTGTATTATAATTATTATTGATGAAATTCGTTTATAATATATATTTCAATAAAAGTTTATATGGAAATTTTAGATTAATATTTTTAATTTTTTGGGTTGATATATGTTCCAGAATCCTAGATCAAAATAATTGTCTTTATTAAATCAATGCATAATTTTACTATGCTGCAGGTTATTAGGATTATAAGTATTTAAAATGCATTTATATTCAAAATTTATTCTTAAAAATAGCATTTCACTTTTTATAGTAGTTTTTGATTGTAAAAATAAATAATTTCAATAATACCGAAATTTCGTGATTTCTTAGGAACATTTTTATATACCGTGTTTATTGAATTGTGCGCCAAATGTTATCAATAATTATGCTTTAGTTTCAATAAAAATAATAAGTTATTTTTCAAAAGACTTCAATTAGTTAGTAAGAATCTAATTTTATATAAAATATCTTGTAAAAAAGTTAAATAGCGTGAGATTGTTTACATAAATTAATGCAATTGTATTGTACTTTTGATTGTGTTCTTATTTGATGAGGTCTAAAAATGTTATCTAAAGGTATTTTCCTGTTTTGTATGAAAAACATTGCATATTTTACTTTTGTATTTATTTATTTGCTAAGTACCTATAATTAGCATAAACACAAACCAATTGGGTGGGTTGTGGGTCTATTTGTTCTATTGCTTTACTTAATATTATTTAAATTAATGAATAATTATTAATGAGACTTCATCTTAAATACTTATATATGTAATTATTTATTTTAAGGATCTCATAGTTTTGTTGTAATATTATGTTTGTTGTTTTTGTCTGACCAAAATTATAAACTTACAAATATTAAATCATTTTTTTACGAAAAAGTTTTCTTTTTTTTTCTATTAATGTAATAAAAACGACTAAAATACTTAAAAAAAATCTGTTAAGAAAATAATAAATAAATTTAATTAAATTTAATAAAATGGAAATTATTTTATATTCACACGAAGAATCAGTTTACCTCTATAGATAAAATATAAACGTGAGTAGGAATATGTAGGTTTATGGGTGCGTGAGATATTTAAACAAAAATTAAAGTTTTAATGATAACGGCACGAATTAGTGTTAATTATATGGATTTTTTTTTTGTTTTTAACTATTATAAATGATTGTGTTGAATAATGTTGAAAAGATTTAATCAAATTATATTTTTTTTTTGTTTTTAAAGGGAATATGCAATATATTCGTTTTCTTTTAGTTTTTGATTAAGTGATTTTTAAACTTTAAAAGAGTCTTAAGGTTATAATAAAGTTTATTTCATAATTAATCATAGATAACACTTACATTTATCTTAGTCTATATGTAACTTGTGTTAATTATTTTAATATTGAAAACTTTTACACTATAACAAAAAATTAATTCTCAATATAAGTTTTTCATCATTATTTCGAAGCGTTCGTCTTTTATCTGTTCTTTGACTTTCAAAACTTTGAAATAATTTTAGATAGTATTTTTTTTTTTTTTTGTAATAAGATTTCATTAGCTTTTTTTGATGTATTTTATTTTTTAATCCGATTTAATCTGCTTATTCCTTAAAGAGAATCTCATAAAGGCATATTTAAATTAAAAAATTGTTGTAGAGCTGGTTAAATATCGGTTTCATCTTAAAATTTTTTATTTTTAAGGTTCCGTAGAAAAAATACGCATAACAACACAAATATGTTACATGTATGATTTATTAATGTTAGCATATTATTATAAATATATTTAAATATTATAAATATATTTATATCAAATGGTCATAAAATATGTTAAAGTTTATATCGAAAAAGAAAAAAAAAATCCCAATTTCAACCACAAATATTAACCTAAAAGTATGCAATATTGTACAAAATTATGATAATTGATATAATATTATACTTAGTGGAGGGACTTCGGTAGCCTAGTGGATAGGCGTGTGGCGTTTTAACCGAAGGAGTGTGGGTTCGATCCCTGCACAGGTCATAAGTGTTTTTTTCTTTACATACCCCCTTTACGACCAAATATAATGTAAATATATAGTATATAATATAAACAAAATAAATAATATTAGTATATAATTTAATAATAGTATAAAAACCTATAATGGCCTTAGTAGCCGATGGTTCAATAATATTGCATTACATTTATGTATGTAATATTAATATAAATAAATAAATAAAAAAATACTTAGTGGTTAAGCATATTATTATTATTGTTCACATTTATTAATATTAGGATTTTGGGAAACTGTTTTTGTAATTATTATAAAATTTTTTAATTAAAGTGTAATTTATATACTATTAATTAGGATATAAATTTTGATTCCCAATCCCAATAAGTACAAAATCTTATAATTTCAAGATTTTTAGTTGAAATATGTCAGCAAGAAAAAAAAAATTCCGGGGTATTTTATAGTTGGTTAACAGTTGCTATAATAATCATAATTTGTTTTTCCAAAACTATCGTTTCATTTGTTAGAATTGATGCGAAAAGCTAGATATTTACTTTTTTGTTATCCTTATAGCAAAATTGAGGTTTTAATTAATAGGATTTTGTAAAAGCTTTGATGTTATAATTTTACAATTTTGATTGTCGGAATTTTAATATCCGAATTTTAGGGTAGAGAATTAGGTACTCAACTCAATTAAAAACTGAGATTTTTTAAAAAATGGAATATATTTGTCTTGCTTATATGGTTCGATATGATTTCATGCGTTAAAAAACTACACTTTTATTACGGAATCTAAATCTTTGATATTTTATATAAGTTTTAAATAAGTTTAATATTAAGGTACAAAAGGATTTTATTTTTCTAATTATTTATTTATACATTTTTTCGCAAAGAATATTTCCAATCCACAGAACAATGTTTAAACGTTTATATAATATGTTATAATAATTAGAAAAGATATACATATGTGTTTTGCAAAAAATTCAAATACCATCATCTACTATCTTTTTTATTTTTAAAGGGTTTGAATAAGTTTTCATTTAAATTAAAGAATTAGATTCAGAGAAGTGTAAATAATACGATTTACATCTAATTCTAAGTATTCGTATAGGTAGGTACCTAATGTTTAAAATTTGAATGTTAATTTTTTTTTCCTTTCAACCTTGAATCGAGAAAATCACCCATCATTGAGTATCTTATTAACGTCCTATACCCTAAAAATTTAAAAAAATATTTTTTCTTTGTTTTATTTTTTGTCTTGAAAACTTTTAATTAAAGTTTGGCATATATGTACAAAAGTTGCTTAATTTTTTTTTTTTTTAATTTTAAAAAAATAAAAATCCTTCTGTATCTAATTCGAAATTATTTGAATACTTCAAGTGAAAGAATAAAATAATTTATAAGTTATGTTATGAGTTTTATAATATTTATTAAGTTTAAATTTAGTTAAAATTCAGAAGTATTTAAGATTTGAAAATTATAAATTTTCAATTGGTTCTGATTACAAAACATTAATTTGCAAATCTTAATAGATAATACCTTTACCTACCTAAATCTATATGAGTAAAATCAAATTTAGGTTTTTGAAAAAGTTTTAAATTCATACATATTGGATTTTATTTTACACAATCTAAAAATAATGCTTTTAATTTAAAAAAAAAAAAAAAAGAAAGTTCTTTAACTGCAGGCAGTCTGCAGGCTCTAATTTATTTTTGTAATTTTTATTTCATTCATTTTCAAAGTAAATAGCTATAAAAGATATCTTTTTATAAATTGTTTAAATAATAATATTTAGTTATTATTTTTGCAAAAATATTGACGAGCTATATTGAAAATATGAACTTACTGTTTCTTTGGTTGACATTAGGAATGGATTATTGTTTACATTAATATAGCTTTCAGTAAATTGTACGAGGAAAACTGGAGGAAAATAGGATATTATGGAGAGTTGAATATAAAATAAATACCTAAATATGTTCTTTTTAAATTATTGCAAAATTTTATGCATGTAAAGTATAAATCAATCAAATACCAAGGCTCTTTCAATTCTTTTTGGTATTTTTAGTCTGATGTTCAACAATTATTACAAGATTCTCATCTAAGTTTCATGATTTTCTACAATTAAATATTTAAATAAATCGTTATGATATTGACTCTGAAGCATTTCTTCTCTTCATTTGTATTTTATTTTAATTTTTGTAAAAAGAAAAGAATTTGCAATAATTTCTTTTTATTATTCAGCCATAATTGATTAAAATTTAAAATATCCTGCTTTGTGGCACTCGTAACGTTGAAATCGTTGAGAGTGTTTTAAAAATTTATTTTATTTACAAGAAAAACTAAGAAAACTTAAGCTCGAACATTATATTTTAAAGATTTTTTAATTAATTTTTTTTAACTATAGGTATAATTAAAAAAAAAAATTATTTTATTTGCCTTAATATGTTACTAAAGGTTATGGGTTAAAACTAATATGGGTTATGTTTGTTTAAACTGTATTTCATTTGACTCTATGTCACTTGACTGTATTATTATTTATTTCACTGTATTTGATTTGACTGGATTTCATTTGTAACCAACTCTAACGCTCCCCGCCCTAATAATATATTTTACAAACATATTTCAATAACAGAGCATTTAAAAGAGTGGGAGCTGCCGCTTTCTCATCCGTGCTACAAAAATTATTGAAACTCTCATTTTGTAATTTTCCTTTCTAAAATCCCACCAAATTATATTTTTTATATACAGTCAAATGAAATACAGTCAAGTGACGTACAGTACAGTCAAGTGACGTGACTCATATTAAGACAACAAAAATACAGAAATACTGTCAAATGAATTATAATTAAATAATCATACTTTCAAATAAATTACAGTAAAATGATAATATAGGCAACTTGCAAAAAATACACTACAGGCAAATCAAATTTAGACATATGACACGCTTTCTCTTATATAATATACATATTCCATGCTACTCAATTTGCAAAACACTATATAAGCGGCAAAAAACTAGAAGTGCCGAATCATCTGTAGCTTTTTTTTAAAAATTTTTCTAACCAAATCTTGGTATTGAAGTTTCTTAGGTTGTTGATTGCAAAAATGTATTTAGTTTCGATCATTTCTTAGTCAAAGCATTTCTTTTTGACACGATGTTTCTATGGATAGATGTTGATAATAGATACTATATTGTGTTAAGTCTATTTTGTTATAAAACGTTCATAAATTTATAGTATTATCTTTATACCCGTATGAACTATGTTCAAGGGTATAATAAATTTGCCATTACGTTTGTGACACCTTAAAGGAGTCGAGCTAGATATAGTGTCAAAGGTATGGATCGGCTCAGAATCGAATTCTGAGTCGATTAAGCCATGTACGTCCGTCCGTCCGTCCGTCCGTCCGTCCGTCCGCACGATAACTCAAAAAATAAAGGAGCTAGGGGGCTGAAATTTTTTTTACGTCACTTTTGCAAAATTGTTAGTTTTGCTATTTAAATCCAACATTTTCGGTCGGCGGGTTCGAGTAGCTGCCATACAACTTCTATCTTTATATAGAAATAACTCAGTATCTATTCAAGCTACGTTTCTGAAATTTTGCAAATGATGATCAAGTTTTATGGCAACAACTTCTGTAAAATTTGGTTGTGCTGGGGCAGCGGGTTCGGGTAGCTGCCATACAACTTCTCCGTTTAAATGAGAATAACTCAGTGTTTATTGAAGCTAGGAATCTGAAATTTAGTAAAGAGGTGTCGAGTTACATGCCAACAACTTTTGTAAAATTTGGTTGGTCTAGAGCAGCCGGTTCAGACTTCTTGCACCTCTTGGAACCTAATGAAGCTAGGCGTCTGAAATTTTGCAAATGATGATCAAGTTTTATGGCAACAACTTTTGTAAAATTTGATTGTGGTGGTGCGGCGGGTTCGGGTAGCTGCCATACAAAATCTCTTTTTAAATGAAAAGAACTCAGTGTCCGTCCGCACGATAACTCAAAAAATAAAGGAGCTAGGAGGCTGAAATTTTTTTTACGTCACTCTTACAAAATTGTTAGTTTTGCTATTTAACTCCAGCATTTTCGGCCGCCGGGTTCGAGTAGCTGTCATACAACTTCTTTCTTTAAATAGAAATAGCCCAGTGTCTGTTCAATCTAGGTATCTGAAATTTTGCAAATGATGATCAAGTTTTATGGCAACAACTTCTACAAAATTTGGTTGTGCTGGTGCGACGGGTTCGGGTAGCTGCCATACAAAATCTCTTTTTAAATGAAAAGAACTCAGTGTCCGTCCGCACGATAACTCAAAAAATAAAGGAGCTAGGAGGCTGAAATTTTTTTTACGTCACTCTTACAAAATTGTTAGTTTCGCTATTTAACTCCAGCATTTTCGGCCGCCGGGTTCGAGTAGCTGCCATACAACTTCTTTCTTTAAATAGAAATAACCCAGTGTCTGTTCAATCTAGGTATCTGAAATTTTGCGAATGATGATCAAGTTTTATGGCAACAACTTCTGCAAAATTTGGTTGTGGTGGTGTGACGGGTTCGGGTAGCTGCCATACAAAATCTCTTTTTAAATGAAAGAACTCAGTGTCCGTCCGCACTATAACTCAAAAAATAGAGGAGCTAGGAGGCTGAACATTTTTTTACGTTACTTTTGTAAAATTGTTAGTTTTGCTATTTAACTCCAGCATTTTCGGCCGCCGGGTTCGAGTAGCTGCCATACAACGTCTTTCTTTAAATGGAAATAACCCAGTGTCTGTTCAATGTAGGTATCTGCAATTTTGCGAATGATGATCAAGTTTTATGGCAACAACTTCTGCAAAATTTGGTTGTGGTGGTGCGACGGGTTCGGGTAGCTGCCATACAACTTCTCTTTTTAAATGAAAATAACTCAGTGTCCGTCCGCACGATAACTCAAAAAATAAAGGAGTTAGGAGGCTGAAATTTTTTTTACGTCACTTTTACAAAATTGTTAGTTTTGCTATTTAACTCCAGCATTTTCGGCCGCCGGGTTCGAGTAGCTGCCATACAACTTCTTTCTTTAAATGGAAATAACCCAGTGTCTATTCAATCTAGGTATCAGAAATTTTGCAAATGATGATCGAGTTTTATGGCAACAACTTCTGTAAAATTTTGTTGTGATGATATGACAGGTTCGGATAGTTGCCATACAACTTCTCTTTTTAAATGAAAATAACTCAGTGTCTATTGAAGCTAGCTATCTGAAATTTAGTGAAAAAGTGTCGAGTTGCATGCCAAAAACTTTTGTAAAATTTGAATGGTCTAAAGCAGCCGGTTCAGGCTTTTTGCATTTCTTGGAACTTAATGAAGCTAGGCGCAATAGATTCGGGTAGCTATCATACAACTCCACAATTTACATAAATATATCTCTGTAGTTCGGTACTAAAACTCTGAATGTTTTTAAAAGATGATCAAGTTTTATAGAAACAGGATATATTACGTTCATACGGGTATCCCAGAGTTGACACAGTCTACTCTACTGCACTCTTCCTCGTTTTTTTCGAAAAATATCGTAAAATCTCAAATATTGTGAAAAATTTTTATACAGAAGTGTTTACAATAATTTTTATACCCGTACGATAGGATCGGGTATAATAAAATTACTCCTCCGTTTGTAACACCTCGAAATAAGCGAGCTAGATATACCTTCAAAGGTATGGATCGGATCAGAAAAAAATTCTAAGACTTTTGAGCCATGTCCGTCCGTCCGTCCGTCAGCACGCTAACTCAAAAACTAAGAAAGCTAGAATCTTGAAATTTACACAAAATATTTTGGGAGTAATTTGTAGGTTCCCTATTTTTTTGGTTGAGTTTGGACCAAGCCTTAGGGTAGCTCTCGAACACCTAACTTTTAGATCCCCACATTTTTTTTGCAATAGAGCTATGAAATTTTAACTACTGATAGATCTCACAAAAATATTAATTTTATTTTTAATAACTTTTTTTTGTAGCCCCACCCGTTACGGAGCTACAGCTCCCCAAAGGTTCAAAAACGCTCTATATTTAAATTGTTATAGCACAAGTTGTATAAGGTATATCTTCATTTTGAAAACGCCAAACGATTACTATTTTCATTAGCTTTAAAAGTATATATACAATAAATATATATTTTTTTGGCATACGGTGTCTTAATTTACCGTTATGCGAAACTCAAATTTTGCAAAATTCTTTAACCCTTCCATCTTCTAAACGGTTAAAGTTGGAAACTTGAAATTTTGACAGAAGTTAGATCTGAGTCATTTCAGAAATTTTTTTTGTATCACCCCCGGTTTAGGAGCTGTAAGGGGTTAAAAACTGAAAATTTTCTTATTTTTAAACACCTGTAACTTGAATACCTGTTAAAATTTTTTTGAAGTAATACACAAAAATTAAAGCTCAAACATTATACTTTTATTTCTGTTAACAACTTTTTTTAATAATATAGGGTTACTTTATAATTGACGAAAGTGTTACTTGATTTTTTCAAATTTTCTTACAAATTTCGTTAACGAATTTTTTCCATTTTGTTTTACTTGATAATTTGAAATTGTTGAGGATACAATGCGTAGTACAAAAAAATGTAAATAAATAAACAACATAACGGTTGCTTGAAGAATTTTTATTTATATGATATTAATATATATACATACTTATATAATATCATGTTTATTTACATATCGTATATGTCACTAGTGAATGAATGATAAGAGTATAGATGTATATTATATAGCGCCGTATTTACATACACATATGTATTTTATTGTACTTATAAGAAATTATTCTGTCAATGGAATATTTAAATATAATATAATATTTAAAATTATATTTACTGTTTTATACTTAGTAAATTTAATATACATTTACCGCTTAGTATTAAATGGTACTATAGAATATTTGAAAAAGTTTTGGATTGATAATCGTTATGTGGAAGGTTAGAATCTGCTTTTGAAGAATGTACATATAAACATATAGTTTGAATATATGTACAACCCATAGTTCTAGAAATTATAAAATTCACCCAAATTATTTTAAAATACTAAAATATTAAAAAAATAATATTGTAAGCAGAGTGACAGGCTGTGAACATACTAACGGTTCGTATGGGTATCTAAGAGTTGACAAAGTCAACTTTATTCTTCCTCGTTTTTCACTTGTTTCACTTTAAAATTTTCACATATCCACCATATGTCTTAGTATTTTTGGATGTATAGAGTGATTGAAAATTTAAAATTTTTCTATTTTGTAAATTAAAATTTTACATATTTAAAGTTTATTTTAATTTAAAGTTATTGACTTTTAATTGAAAGCACAATATTTCCTAATTATTTCATATTTAATTAAATTATTTTATTTTTATTTACATGTCTCTAACCTAAAGGCCTGTTTAAAAAATTTTATAAACTCTAATTAGGCGTATTTTAAATTAAGATAGAGAAAATTTATTTTAAGAAATTTTACCTGTAGGGTTATTATACTTAAAATATTGATTGAGTTCCATATATTTATTTAACTTTAATAAATTAAATAAAAAAAACAAAAAAAAAAAAACTTTGAATTTAAGTTGAATTATACGCGGATTCAAAAATAAATTAAGGTATGAATATTTTTTAAAAAATTTTTAATTAAAATAAATACCTGGGGATATTTTTAGATTTATTGATTCTTTTTTTTTTGTTAAGCTATTTGCTTTTCATTGAAAATTAAATACATTTCAGAATTTTTCCGGTATTTGCATAAACTCACAATACCTATACTTATAAATTTGATAAATTAATTTGAAAAATTTCCTTATAAATATTTTATTTTCATAATTTATTAACATTTTTTTGACAACACAATTCCCAAAAAAATAAAAAAAAAAAAAAAATCATAAAAAAAAAGTTGTCATTTTTTGTAAAAGAAAAGTTATGATCTAATTTAACATTTTTGTTTTATAGTTTTCTTTTATAATTTTTTTTTATGTTTAATTCGCCTTCACGATTTTCTTATTTTTTTTTTTTTTTTTTTTAATTTTTCCTTATTGTAATAATCATTAAAAATTCGGCCCTTAATAAAAAAAAAAAACGAATTTTGTTAGGGGTTAGATAAAAGAATTTTAAATATTTACGCAAAAATTTTCTAATAAAATTAAAAGAAAACCGACAATAAATAGAAAATATTAGTGATATACAGTTGTTGGCAAATATCTATATATACTATTTTAAAAAAAAATTGTTTTAAGATAATGCAGTAAGTAAACCTAAAGGTTTTTAATGGCAAAAGTAAAAAATAAAGAGATATTTTCTTTAATTTTAAAGAACATAATAAATAATTAAGAAAAGGCGAAAACGGGTTTAGAAATATGATGTTGGAGTTTCAATTTTTATGTCTTATTTTAATGAAATTTGTAAAGGTGTTCAGAGTAGAGATATCTGAAAATAGCAAATTTTCAACTTCTTTTTTAAATTTCTGACTTTCTTTTTATTTACTTTTCATGTTATCCATCAGGACAACATTTATTATTCATATTTGACTAAACTAAAGTTTCTGAAATCAAGCCGTTATTTTGCAAAACTATAATAGTAGCTATAGTAATTTTCTGAGGTAACTTATCCTTATTCACAAGAATCTTCTTAATCCCAAAATAAATTGAAAATCAAAAAAGGACTATCTCCTAGTTTCAAAAATTGCAGCTTAATAATTATTAGTTGTAGTTAAAAATGTTGTTTTATTATTTTATATAGAATCTATCGATTGTTAAAGTTAGATTGATTTTTTTTAAAACGTTGTAGAAGTTTTGTAAATATATAGACACAGAAACCAAACTATAGACTTTGTATTTTTTTGTTCTTTTAGGTTATTAGATCAGTATACAGTGCATAGAGGTTGGTGGTGTCGAACAGTTAATATATAATGCATTACGTTTTCTTTGTACTTTACTAACATATCATTAAATTATTTCCAGGATTATTTATAAAAAAAAAAGATCCCTTTCCAGGATTATTTTTAAAAGAACTATCTACATTCTTTGTTAAATTAGTAAAAACTTCTGTTTTAAAGAAAGGTGTAATTGAAAGTTCTAATAAATATTTTACAATTTAGAAAATTTTAAATAATAGGAAAATTCTTAAGCTTTGTAAACAAATACTTCGGAATATTTACGACATTGTATAACGTGCTTTTGAATTTCGATATACACCAGAGCCCCGCTTTGCGTCTATTTGTTATGCGTCTATTTCTTGCGTCGGTTATAAAAAAAAACCCAACCCCCGATTTGCGTCGGCTCTTCGTTATGCGTCCTTATTTGTTTTAAATTTTGTAATTTTCTTTTAATACATAAATATGTACAATTAAAATTAATGAGAATTCTCGTTGCGATGACAACTTAACCTGCATATGGTACATAATAGGTCTGTTCGTTCTAAATAAAATTTTATAAAATTTTATTTGCTCATTATTCTTGATATTAAAAAGTGAATTATGATTTGTTGATACATATTTATGTTTTTTGTTTAAGGTATAATGAATTTTTTGTGTTTTTATATTATTAATTAATTTTAATGGATTAATAAACTTATTTTGCTTATTTTACTTTAATACATATTTCTTATATGTTCAATTTTGTTTAGATAAATGTTTGGTAATACTTTATCTGACCAATATATTATAATTTGTTCGTTATGCGTCGAAATTCAGTTTCCGTCTACTTGTGGAACCGAATAGCGACGCAAAGCGGGGCTCTGGGGTACATACATTACTTTGTGCTAAATTAACCGAAAATTTATTAAAATGTTGAAGTTCTTGCATTGCATGCAACTGCTTCAAGCTGAACACTTTTTATTTTAAGAAGATTTCTTCTACCTAATTTAGTCTAAAATAAAATTGACTATTTCATCTTGATTAAAATCTATGAAAGGTTAAAAATTTAACATTTTAAGACACCTAGAAGCTTATTGATAACTACGATCGATGTTTTTCTCAATGCAGTCTGCAAATCAATTTTCACAATATTTTGGACTAAATACCTTCCACAAAAATGTTTAAGCAAAATTGGATATTTTATGGTAAAAATTATTCAAATGTTTTATTTCATTATTTTTAAAATCGGTTCTTTTAAAATATTAGAGCTTGTAAAATGTATGTATACTAATAATGATAAGTGTACCAACGATAACAAAATAAAATTAAACGGGAAGGGAATAAAATGAAATTTCAATATTAACAGCTTAACAGGAGCAGCATAGTATTATCATTATTGAATTGAAGAATTTCACGAAATTTAACGCAACTTTTTTTTTTTTTTATTATTATTATTCATCTCTTTCAGTTCGCTCTTTTTGTTTCTTTTTTATATTTATTCCAGAAGTTTTTAAAATTTTTTGGATTGCTGAATTCAGATATCACTTTCCGACACAATCAAAAATAAAACAAGACAAAATTTCCAAAATAGTAATTCAAAAGGAAAATAATAATAATAAAAAAGGAAAAATTCAAATAAAATGAAAGAGAAGACAACATAATACAAAGAAAAAGTGAAAAGTAAAATACTCACAAAACATAGCATAAATGGCGGGAAATTGAAAAGAAAAGTCAAATTAAATGCTAAATATAATAATAAAAAAAAAAAATATAATAAATAAAACACACAAATAAAAAAAAAAAAAAAGAAATAATACGATTAAAATGAAACGAATTGGTATACAAATGAATTACACATAAATTATACCATTATCTGACTTTTGCATTTTTCCTTCTATGCCTATAATTTAAAAAAAAAAATAAAATAAAATAAAAACGTTGTATTAGTTGCCAAATTAAATTACTGTCAAATAATTTAAACGATTTTTTTAATCAAATTTCAAAAATGACCAAATTATAAGAAACACCACATTTGAGGGAATTGTGAAAAAAAAAATTTTCTGTTCAGAAAAGTAAACTTTTCTATGGTATATGACATATGAAATACTGAAATTTATTAAAAAAATTTGATATCAGCACTGATTTCAAAATTTCATACTCAACTAGAAAGAATTAACCTCCTATGATAACTTGCAGTGTACGTCTGACTATATAATAAAGTTTACAGAGCCGTGTGTTCATATGTGTGTGATATAAATAAATCGGACACGAAATTTAAGGAAGTTTAGTAAAACATAAAAATAGTAAAACAGATGTGCAGGAGAGTTGTGAAAAAAAGTTCTTTATTTTAAAACGCATTTATGTTTCAATTATATGTTCCAAATTATATCAATGAAAAATTGTCTAGAAAATCCCATAATGACTAAAACTAATCGGACAGCTTTTGCATAATATATTCAGTGTCATTTTTTTTTATTTTTAAGTCCGTAAACGGTTTTACATTTTAAAATGGAAATAAGAATCAAGGTTTCAAATTTAAAAACTTCAAATAGAATTTTGTTATTTTTTTTTTTTGTTTTCCAAAATTTATTCCATATACATATAAACATTTTTAATTTAGGCAGATATTTGTTTAAACATAATATATCACAAATATTAACAAAATTTTATAATTTTCATTCAATTACACTTAAAAAAATTTTTTTTTGTATATTTTTCAAACAAAAAGAGGGAAAACACAATATTTGATTAAAAATTCAATTGATATGAAGATGTAAATTTTACATTCGAGATAGACTTTGGATAAAAGACTTTGCAATAATAATTTTAATATAATATCAATAATTATAATATTAGATCTAAAATTATAAAATACCAAAAATATGTACGTAATATTCCAATAATTACCAAATATAAAAGTGATATTATATATGTACTTTTTTTCATCCTTTTCACTTAGGAGCATAGTCATTCACATAGGACCAGGGCATCCACTAAGTTATTTATTATTCATATTTGACTAAGCTTGACTTTCTCAAATCATTAGTTTCAGTAAGCCCGTAGATTACTCGACTGTAACTGCTATAAAATAGTATTGAACACTACAGTATCGACTGTAGCTATTATACAAGAGTATTTTTATTTGTGCGCCATCTATTATTTTATACAAGAATTATTTTATTTTATTCTATATTACGATATAATATTAATTATAGGAGATATATACTTATTTTTTATTTAATTATAGTATACTAATTTATATTGTTTTTTGTTAATCTATATATTTAACCGAGCAGTGATTTGCACCCGAGGTCATTCGAATGAAAAAGAATAATACCTATCTAATATCTCTTGAATAATACCCTTAGAAGTAAATAAAAGATGAAAGACAAATTGCTTAAAATTATCGCTAAATCTGTCACAATTATCTAACAGTTCAGATATATTAGGGGATTATCTTTCAGTTATATATTAATAAGGGACTTGAATTCTTGAAACTTGGCTAAAAAGCCAAGCTTTTGGATATTATTAAGAGATAAATAAGAAAATAAATAATTCTGATAGTAAAAATATTGCAGTATTACGATATAATAGAATAATATGAAGTAGTATTCAAGGAGAAAATTAATACAATAGAAAAACCGGTTCTTGGACTAACCACATTAGGTATTCTATAGATTTTATTTGATTTAATTTTTATGTACGATTTTGATAGTCATATTTTTTTTCTCTGTTGAAGTAAGTCAACTAAAGAATGTTGCTCTCAAATTAAAATAATATTAAATGTCTAAAGGTAAAATTTCAATTTACAGATAAAACGATGTTTAAATAGTCGGTAGAATAAATCATATTTTTTTTTTCATCTTATAACAAACCATCTTACTTTTTTGTTTGTTTGTTAATTTCAATTGGATGATATTATTATTATTGACAAACAGCTTTTTCTTGTTTTGAAAAATAATATTTTTCCTTTTTGATTTCCATTGTATATATGCAAATTTTTCCGTTTCCCGTTGTTTTTTTTTTCACTTATATTTTTGTTATATGTAAGATTTAATTCATTGTTTTATTTCGAGTATATTGTTGTGTTGAATTGTTTTGTTTTTTGTTTATTTTATTTTTTATTTTCATGTTTTATTCTTTTCAATTGCAAATAATTTTCTTCTTTCTTATTGTTATTTCCATTTTTTGTTTTTTTTTTTTTTTTTTTGTTTATTATTGTATATGTTTTTTAGTTTTTTTTTCTCTTTAAAACAGGAAAAAAAAAACTTAATGTTCACCATTCTTAAGTTAACTGTGTTATTTTATTTATTTGTTCTTTATAATATTATTGTTTATATCTGACTCACTTTTTTTGTTTTTATTCTTTTTATATTTGGCTTAATTTTATTTTTTATTTGGAAAAATGACCTCAAAAAATGTGTTTTTAAAAAAGTGGAACAGAATATAAATGTTTTTTTTTATTTTTTTTTTTTTACTAAAGAAATATGCTAATTTAATGATTTCACCACCCACAAAAGGAACAATATATATAAAAACAAACAAAGAAAATATAACGTACCACTATTCACCATTCAAGATTCAAATCATTTTAAAATTATATATATATTTTTTTTTTGTGCGTAAAATTTGAAGTGTATACTAGTAATAAAAAAAAAGAGACAAAAAGAGAAAATAGAGAAGAAAAAAATACATGACAAAAAGAAAAAAAAAACAAAAACAAAATGATAAACTGTAAACTGAAAGAAATAATGAAAAGAATAACCTCATTAATAGAAGAAGATAAAAAATAGAGATAGTAAAAAGTAGATAGATAAAAAAAAATTAGAATTTGATTTTCCAACCCCTATTTGATTTTTGTTTATGCAGAAAAAATGTGTTAAAATAACGGATTTTTTTTTGTAAAATTCCGTTATATTATACTATTAGTTTGTGTACAGAAAAAATTACATTATATTTAAAAATCAAAAAAAAAAATAAAAAGGAATAAGATTTTATTAAAATGTAATTTTTGTTATAAAGGAGTAAAAGAGATGGTAATAAAATTTTGGATCATTGTCTTCACATTAGCAGTTTTTAAGTGAAAAATTAAAAAAAAAAAAAATTTAACGCCTTTATTCCAGTGTCGTAAGTAAGTATTATTGATCGGTTATGTGATCTAATATTCTAGGGTTTTGAAACTTTATTTTTAAATTCGTAGTTTATATTGCAAATTAAGTGCTCAAATTTATTAGAGCTTAAATTCATTTTGAAATTTTTTCATTTTATTTTTAAAACAATATTTTAAAAATATATGTCTGTATTAAGCAATCCATTTATCATTCCGAATCATAGTTTTTTAAAGGTTTTTATTTTATTTAATACCTATAGTTAGATATTTTTTTAGTTCTTTAATTGTGTTAGAACCGATGACTAATTGCTACTTATATTTTTTAATATTGCACTGTAATAGGTTTATAATTTCCTTTAAATTGGTTTGTTACCCAAAAAGTCGATCAAAATTAGATAAATATTATTTTTAGATTTGATGATTTAAATCGGTTCAATGTATTTTCTTAAAGCTAGTGGTAGGAAGCTTGCAAAAACACAGAGTATATTGAATCCCCCTTGATATTGATATATCTACTACTCCTCTACTGACCTCTCCCCCTTCAGATATTATAATGGAATACCCCTAAAAATTAATGCCTAGGTAGTAGAGATAGAAAAGGATAGGACAGGGATTTGGAAACTTAAAAATATTTATTAAGTTATTTATTTATTTTTGGTTTTTTTATTAGAATTTATTATGAATATGTTGACAATGAACTACGATGTACTGTGATTTAAAATTATGTCAAGAGACATTATAAATACATACCTACTTGTTAATGTTCAATATATAGAAAATGGATCTAGAAATTTGTCGATACTAATGTCTATAATAATAGTTCTTTGGGTGACAAATGGAAGAGTAATTCTAAAATACCCATTAACTATCCTTCGTAAGTACTTCCTATCACTGAAAAATTTTAAAGATATCACTTTAATAAGATGCATGGTTACTTAGTTTCATTGCTTTTTTACTTGAGTATTTTAATAATTTCTTAACGGGCTACTAGGGTTCAACTGTTCATTTATTTTCCTTCTAATCATCCTTTAACTCATAAAAATACAAGAGAAACTCCATTTATGTTTTGGTAATTATAAAAAATAAAAACAAATGTGTTTTGGAGTTAATAATTTATATTGATGCTTTTATTTATTTCTATTAATATACCACACTATTTAATTTATTAGAAATTATTAGCCATTAATCTGACAATCTGGTTTGTAATAACATCCAAATAGAAAGTCGGTAATAGGTTGATCTCTTTTTTGATATCAAAAGGTTTATAGGCTATTAATTTGTTCAAATCCATTTAAAATTCCAAATATTAGTTTGTAAATTAATATGATATCCTATATCTTTGATCTACTCTGTAGTGTTTTAATTATAAAAAATCAGTAGAAATAACAATATGAAATAATATGAATATGACATTTGCTTCCAGCACTGAACATTGTACCATTTTTATAATTTGGATAACATTAAAAAAAAAAAATAATAATTTTGTAACATAAATTCTTTGATTTTATGTAAAATTCTAATTAGAATTTAAGTTCATTGTGCAATATTTTCTTCTTTTTTGTTTTTTTTTTTATGTAAATATAAAACTAACTAATACATGTTTATTATAATGTAAGTGACTTCAAGGATAAAATAAACAAAGAAGTAGCAATAATAAAAACAACAGTAACAGTAATAACAAAGAAAAAATCATTTTTTTATTTTTTGCATTTTTGGTAATACAATTTTTATTCTGCCCTAATGATGTCAATCCGCCTTTGATAAAACTTAAATAAGTCCCAAAACAAAAAGATAAAAATTACATATACATACAAACAAGAGGAAATTAAAAGAAAAAAGGCGGTTGTGGGAATTCTGAAAATCGTCTTATCCTGAAAATGCAAAATGGATTTTGTTTTGTTCTTAAAAGAATTTTAAAGAATAATGACTAAGAAATTGAACCTTTTCGTACAATAAAAAAAAAAAAAAATATAAAATAAAAAAAAAAAGTATTTAATCCTTAATAAAGATGAACGTGTTTTTAAAAATTGAAATACATTAAGCTGACAATCAGATGAGAAGAACACCTAAAAAAACCCAAGATAAAAACAAAAATACTTCCTTTCATTTATTTAAATTTACTACAATTTTTTTTTTTTAACATCCTGTAAAACGCATTCTTTAAAAGAAAACAATTAAAGAATGTTATATTTTGTACGTTAGTGGAATTGCAGTATTCAAACTAAAAACTAATAAAACTTTCTTAAAACTGCCAGTATATTGTTTAGATGTTATTTTTAAAGTGTTTAAAGAAGACATTTTTTCACGTATGTAAATAATTTGATAGACTAATTGACAAAAAAAACTGAAGGCTACAATAAAATAAGCTATTTCCGAGGTGGAAGGTTATGTGTAGTACTGTGTAAAATAATTTAATTTTTGTTCTAATGATATATAGTGATAGTCACTTTTTTTTTTTATCTGAAACTCGATTTAAAAACTAAATCAAATATTTGTTTTTGTGAATATAACAGCGTTTCCTCCCATAACCTCAAGCAATTTTAAATTGGAATAAAAATTATTATTTGTAGTTTATATTTTAATAAGAAATATATTCAAATGTTCAATTCTGAAAATTAATATAAGTTTTAATAATCTTAGTGGTTTTATATTATGACCGCAACAGTATTTTAGCTACATGTTATTATTATGTTTTGGAAATTTACTTTCGTCCTTAACAATCAGATCTTTATAGATTTTTATATATATTTTCTTTGCCTTGTAAACTCATTTTATTAAATATTTTTTTTAATTCGAATTAAAGCACCATTTAAAAAATATTTTAAACATAAATGAATCTTATTATTGTTAAATATTGGTTTCAGATGAATAAAAATTAGCGTTGAAGTTTCATTCTGTCAGAAAAATAATTGAAAATTAAGTGAATTCTAAATTAATTATAAGCAAGCCGTATATAACGAATTAAAATTAATGATGTATTTAGCTTTATTTATTTTAATAAATGGTCAAAAATTAAACTTTTATACTTCTTTTAAATATATCCAGTTTCAAGTTTGTTGTTCTAGAGTTATGGGGACTCAAATAGCCTGATTTCGTAGCCAACTCTAAAAAAGCGAAAAGCTTGAATTCGTAGCCAATTCTAAAATTTCTCCTATTTTTCGGCGTTTTGTTGTTCGTCCAAATGTAGTGATCCCTTAATTAATATATGTTATTTAAGTTTTCTTAGTAGATAACATTTTAAAAAAAATTGGGAGATTTGTTCATTTTAATTTGGACGATTATTTCACTTTATTGCGGGAATGTGTCATCTTCAGTTTGGGATGTTATTTCATAATGAAATAATTCCCAATTTTTTTGCGTGTTATTTGATTTTTTTTTGGAGATAATTTTTGCGGGGCTATTTCCGACAGCCTATTAAAAGATACTTCATCGTAGAATTTTATAGATTTTGTAAACAGACGAACGGACTGTCAGAATGAAAGTAATAATATTATTATTCAAAAATATTTAAAAAAAATACTAAAAGTATAATGAAAGAATGTAATCATTTTTTTTTTGTTTATATAAAATTTGCCCTTAGAATTGACCTACAAGTTTTTATTGTGGTTTCATCTCATTATATAGATCACCATTAAAATTTTATTTTCAAATTTAATTTTTTTGCATAACTTTAAGGCGTTTTTTTTTGTCATTTTTTATATGCATGTTTTAGATAACAAATAAAAGAGGGATACATTTCAAATGATGGTGTTTTTGTAAAATTTTTTTTTTTGAAGATCCGGTAAAAAATTGAAAGAAATGAAAAGATTATATAAAAAGAAAATGAGTCTAAAAAAAAATGTGTTTTTAATCACAAAAAATATTTTGATTTAGTTTATCTAATCTAAGTATATATTTAGATTCTTCTAGGATCACTATGATGTTTTAATTTTTATAATTTTGATTTATTCAGTAGTAGACATTCATTTGTTTTTTTTTTTTTGGTAGCAAAAATCTCTAATTTAGATGAAAAATTTGTGGTTTTTTATTTAGTTTTGTTGTAATTTAGGAAATGAGATTTTATTTTGGGATTATTTTTTTGTTTTTTAATTCGCAAAGAAATTTAAACTTTTTTTTCTGTATTTTTATTTAATAATTCAACATATAAAATGTCTGTCTGTCTGGTTTTGATTTTTTGCTCATTTGTATGACTTAGGGCTGGTTTTATAATTATTCAAAAAGAAAACTTCCTTTTTTCTTTTTAAAACTTTTCAAATAATTCAATTAGTTTAAACAAAAAGAAGCATAAAAGTCGGGTTGATTCCCACTACAAAAGCACATGCCCACGTCGTAACAATAACGTACCAAAACGCCATAGTATATTATTTAAACTAAACGGACGTCTGACGTCTGAGCATAATCATAGCTGAATATTTTCTTGATAAAAGTGATTACAAAATAATATTTTATTTTTAATTTTTATTTATAATATGCATTTTTATTTCTTATGAATATATACACACTGGGCTGGCAACGATGTTTTGCCAGCTAAAGAAAACTATAGTTGAGAATGATATTTTAAATTACAGTACCGTGTCGGTAAGTCATCGTTGATGTTATTGTCGTTCAGTATTATTATATTCATTAGAAAAGCATAACATAAATAAAATGACGTCATATTGTAGTAATAGCGTCGGTACGTTCCGTTGTAATGAGAATTAATCTTTACGCATATCATAATTAAAATTTCTTTTCAAAACAAATCTAAACAGAAATAAATTGATATGTATTTGAATTTAACTTTCATTTTAGTGAAGAAGTTTATTTTTATTTTTAAAACAATTAAAATTTAATTATAATTAGTTTAGTTAAAGTTCAGTTCAGTTCAGAAAAAATAGCAAACTGAATAATATTTGACTGACAAATTTTGCACAAAAATAGTTTGCTCCCTCATGCAATTGGCTTTTGTACGTATAACACTAGCAGACGTTTTTCTTTTAAGTTTGTTGCTACTTTCTCTTACTGTTTTATAAGGATTCTTTTAGAAATTATCAACTTCTGATAGTATCATTAAATTTGACATTTTATTGTGCGTTAAATATTTTGTCCTTTTATTAAGGTTTCATTTATATTTGCATTATCATTAAAAATTCCTTTACTCTCAAAGAATAAAAGTGTTGGTAATGAATCTTGTTTTTTTTTTTTTTGCTTCAATTTTTTAATGGAGGTTCCTTTTATTTCAACTGTATAACCCTAATTAAAAAAAAAAATGTTGATTGCACTTTCCTCTCATTTGTTATTGTGATAGTTAATGTAGAAATGGTAGTAGAATATTTTAATATTATATAAAATATAAAATATTATTTTAAAGGTTATGCTACATTAATTTGGTACGCAATTAGTTCTGTTTTTTAATTAAATTATATTTTTTAACTATAATATAATAGAGAAATAAAAAAGTACCACTGGTTCATTTATCATATTATAAATCTTTCATATGTTTTTATAATGTTTTTAAAAGATTTTTAATTAAGAAAGAATGTTATCCTTCTATTTTATTTTTAAATCCCATTTTTTTTTTTCTTGTTTGAAAATAATTAAATTTGGAACATAAAAATTAGTATTAATTTAAGCTTGAAATTATTAAAAGAAAATTAGTTATGGTAAATCATATGGTAGCTAGATATTATACCAATTTTATTGAAATTATAATGCATAAAAATAGAAATTAATCATTTAAATTTTTAGAAAATATAATTTTCTTGTTAGTGAACTTTGTTATTTGAATAGAGACTATTGTTTTTAATTTTGCTAACATTATTTTTCAAATCTTTTAATGACAATTCAAATAAATAGTGATCATTCTGTTAGTTAGATGTTTCCTTAAAAACTCCCTATTTCCGAATAACTTTTGTTTTTCTTTTATTTAAAAGAAAGAATTTACTTAGAACTATATTGGCCGTTTTAAGTCTCTTCAAAATTCAATATCCAGATAAAATACTTCAGACCTCAGAATCAGTCAGATTAGATAAGTTTTAAAAAAAACTTTAATTTCTCTATCATTATTTTTGCCGTCTACTTGAAAGTAACTAAAAATTAACTTCTTTGAAATATATCTTATAATGTTTCTGTGAAAATTAAAAAATTCTAAGGAATGCGCGTAGTCTTATTTTCGCCAGTAGTTTTTTGATTTGATTAATTATAAAAAATAATTATACCCGTATGAACTATGTTCAAGGGTATAATAAATTTGCCATTACGTTTGTGACACCTTAAAGGAGTCGAGCTAGATATAGTGTCAAAGGTATGGATCGGCTCAGAATCGAATTCTGAGTCGATTAAGCCATGTACGTCCGTCCGTCCGTCCGTCCGTCCGTCCGCACGATAACTCAAAAAATAAAGGAGCTAGGGGGCTGAAATTTTTTTTACGTCACTTTTGCAAAATTGTTAGTTTTGCTATTTAAATCCAACATTTTCGGTCGGCGGGTTCGAGTAGCTGCCATACAACTTCTATCTTTATATAGAAATAACTCAGTATCTATTCAAGCTAGGTTTCTGAAATTTTGCAAATGATGATCAAGTTTTATGGCAACAACTTCTGTAAAATTTGGTTGTGCTGGTGCAGCGGGTTCGGGTAGCTGCCATACAACTTCTCCGTTTAAATAAGAATAACTCAGTGTTTATTGAAGCTAGGAATCTGAAATTTAGTAAAGAGGTGTCGAGTTACATGCCAACAACTTTTGTAAAATTTGGTTGGTCTAGAGCAGCCGGTTCAGACTTCTTGCACCTCTTGGAACCTAATGAAGCTAGGCGTCTGAAATTTTGCAAATGATGATCAAGTTTTATGGCAACAACTTTTGTAAAATTTGGTTGTGGTGGTGCGGCGAGTTCGGGTAGCTGCCATACAACTTATCCGGTTAAATGAGAATAACTCAGTGTTTATTGAAGCTAGGAATCTGAAATTTAGTAAAGAAGTGTCGATTTATATGCCAACAACTTTTGTAAAATTTGGTTGGTCTAGAGCAGCCGGTTCAGGCTTCTTGCACCTCTCGGAAGTTAATAAAGCTAGGCGTCTGAAATCTTGCAAATGATGATCAAGTTTTATGGCAACAACTTCTACAAAATTTGGTTGTGCTGGTGCGACGGGTTCGGGTAGCTGCCATACAAAATCTCTTTTTAAATGAAAAGAACTCAGTGTCCGTCCGCACGATAACTCAAAAAATAGAGGAGCTAGGAGGCTGAAATTTTTTTACGTCACTTTTGTAAAATTGTTAGTTTTGCTATTTAACTCCAGCATTTTCTGTCCCCGGGTTCGGGTAGCTGCCATACAACGTCTTTCTTTAAATAGAAATAACCCAGTGTCTGTTCAATCTAGGTATCTGAAATTTTGCGAATGATGATCAAGTTTTATGGCAACAACTTCTGCAAAATTTGGTTGTGGTGGTGTGACGGGTTCGGGTAGCTGCCATACAAAATCTCTTTTTAAATGAAAGAACTCAGTGTCCGTCCGCACTATAACTCAAAAAATAGAGGAGCTAGGAGGCTGAAAATTTTTTTACGTTACTTTTGTAAAATTGTTAGTTTTGCTATTTAACTCCAGCATTTTCGGCCGCCGGGTTCGAGTAGCTGCCATACAACGTCTTTCTTTAAATGGAAATAACCCAGTGTCTGTTCAATCTAGGTATCTGCAATTTTGCGAATGATGATCAATTTTTATGGCAACAACTTCTGCAAAATTTGGTTGTGGTGGTGCGACGGGTTCGGGTAGCTGCCATACAACTTCTCTTTTTAAATGAAAATAACTCAGTGTCCGTCCGCACGATAACTCAAAAAATAAAGGAGTTAGGAGGCTGAAATTTTTTTACGTCACTTTTACAAAATTGTTAGTTTTACTATTTAACTCCAGCATTTTCTGTCCCCGGGTTCGGGTAGCTGCCATACAACGTCTTTCTTTAAATAGAAATAACCCAGTGTCTGTTCAATCTAGGTATCTGAAATTTTGCGAATGATGGTCAAGTTTTATGGCAACAACTTCTGCAAAATTTGGTTGCGGTGGTGTGACGGGTTCGGGTAGCTGCCATACAAAATCTCTTTTTAAATGAAAGAACTCAGTGTCCGTCCGCACTATAACTCAAAAAATAGAGGAGCTAGGAGGCTGAAAATTTGTTTACGTTACTTTTGTAAAATTGTTAGTTTTGCTATTTAACTCCAGCATTTTCGGCCGCCGGGTTCGAGTAGTTGCCATACAACGTCTTTCTTTAAATGGAAATAACCCAGTGTCTGTTCAATCTAGGTATCTGCAATTTTGCGAATGATGATCAAGTTTTATGGCAACAACTTCTGCAAAATTTGGTTGTGGTGGTGCGACGGGTTCGGGTTGCTGCCATACAACTTCTCTTTTTAAATGAAAATAACTCAGTGTCCGTCCGCACGATAACTCAAAAAATAAAGGAGTTAGGAGGCTGAAATTTTTTTTACGTCACTTTTACAAAATTGTTAGTTTTGCTATTTAACTCCAGCATTTTCGGCCGCCGGGTTCGAGTAGCTGCCATACAACTTCTTTCTTTAAATGGAAATAACCCAGTGTCTATTCAATCTAGGAATCTGAAATTTTGCAAATGATGATCGAGTTTTATAGCAACAACTACTGTAAAATTTTGTTGTGATGATATGACAGGTTCGGATAGTTGCCATACAACTTCTCTTTTTAAATGAAAATAACTCAGTGTCTATTGAAGCTAGCTATCTGAAATTTAGTGAAAAAGTGTCGAGTTGCATGCCAAAAACTTTTGTAAAATTTGAATGGTCTAAAGCAGCCGGTTCAGGCTTTTTGCATTTCTTGGAACTTAATGAAGCTAGGCGCAATAGATTCGGGTAGCTATCATACAACTCCACAATTTACATAAATATATCTCTGTAGTTCGGTACTAAAACTCTGAATGTTTTTAAAAGATGATCAAGTTTTATAGAAACAGGATATATTACGTTCATACGGGTATCCCAGAGTTGACACAGTCTACTCTACTGCACTCTTCCTCGTTTTTAGTTAAAAAAAAATAAAAGGGCCTCGGTGGCCTAGTGGGTAAAAGCGTATAAAATACGCTGTAAAGACTGAGGGAGTACGGGTTTGAATCCCACAGACGTCGTAAAAGTTATTCTCCTCTTACGACATTTACAGCCACGCCTGAACAGAAAAGGCTGTATAATTTCCTGTCCACATTTATGTGGTAGAGAAATGCATAAAAAAAGAAAGAAAAAATAGATAAATTTAGTTAAACATATTTTGTAGATCTCTAAAAAGAAAGTTCTTCTAAGAGCCTAAAAAACATGTTCGATTCAGTATGTCTAATTCTAAAACATATTCAATTTTACGTCAATTAGGTTCTGGAAGAAATTGAAATTATTAATTGAAAATTTGTAGCAATTAATAGAAATTCATCCTGACTTCATCCGTGGGCTTTAATTTTTTTTCGAAATGGATTTAAAGCCTACGATTTAGTGGAATTAAGTCCCGTGGGCTTAAAATTAAATAAATTCTTTTTTTTTATATGAGCATAACTCACTGTCTTATTAATTAAGCTATAGGTATCTGAGATTTTGTACAATATGATCAAGTTTTACCAAATTTGGTTATTTATATTCGGTTCGAGTACAATTGTGATATAAAACACGAAAATTTACATAATTATATCTCGGTACTTAATTGAGTCAAACGTATGAAATATTGTAAAAGATGATATTGTAGCGATGATTTTTGTATGATAAAATTGTATCGAAATTACATATGTTATGTAATTGCGGGTATTCGCGATTTGTCACATAGTCAACTATATACACCTGTTCTCGTTTTATATCAAAATTATTTTGTAATGAAAAAATGTTAGCAGTTATAAAAGATGTGTTAAAGTTTATTAATTATAACGAAAAAGAATCTTTTTGAATATAATAAGACAACTATGTAATGACCATATAAAGCATTTATGTTTTGAAGCAAAATCATATCAGATAGCCGGCAGCTTTTTTTTCGGTTTTGTGTTTGTTTTTTTTTTTTTCTTCTTTTGACTAAAGACATTTTTTTTTATTTTGAGATCTAATTAAAAAATACATTTTAATATTTAATTAGTTAACGTATACAAAAAACAAACAAAAAAAAATAAATGAGAAAATATTAATATAAAAAATTGATTCATTTGTTTTTTCTGTTTTTGATAAATTATAATTTTTTTTTTGATGATCAAAAACAAAAATCTAATTAAAAATTTGTTTACATGACAATTATGTATTTTGCCTCAAATCATTATAAATGACAACAATAAAAATTTCATTTTCATTAAAAATTAATATTCTTCTTTTTATTTCTTTGTAAATATGATATTTTTTTGGTTAATTGGCCTTGAGGCATCTTTTTATCAAATCTATATTAGAAAATTGAATTCAATATAAAAATTTGAATTTAATTTAAAATTTTGGAAAATAATAAAATTTAAAGAAAAATAATAGGGGTCTCGGTGGCCTAGTGGGTAAGAGCGCTGTAAATACCGAGGGAGGGAGTGTGGGTTCGAATCCCACACACGTCGTAAGAGTTATTCCCCCTTATGACATGTACAGCCACGCCTGAACAGGAAAGGCTGTGTAATTTCCTGTCCAGTTTATGTGGCAGAGAAATACATTAAAAAAAAAAAAACTTTGGTCAGTTTTATAATGAATATATTAAGGATATAATTCTTCAAAGTTTTGTAAGGATGAACGTAATTTGTTATTTTGTTTTTAAATATAATTTTAAATCACCTTTTTTTACAACTAAGTTCTTGAGATAATTATTAAAATAGTGAAAAGAAGGTAGGTACCTACTGTTTTTTTTTTACCACATTCTTCAAAAAAAATTTAATAATGTACTTATTAATTTCATTCTGTTCATATGTCCATTATGAAATAGCAATGGAATTTAAGCAATAGATACTCGCATAAAAAAATTAACTTTGTGAAACAATTTTTTTATGTAACCTCACTTAATACGAACCTACAGCAGAAAAATCCCTATTTTCAAATATTTATATAAAGTTCTACGAAATATTTGTTCAATCAAAAAAATGTCCAGTAAAAATGACAGGTAATTTTAAGTTTTATAAATTAATCTGAAAATTATATAATTTTCTGCAATTTTGTATATAAATTTAGCATTATGTGAACGCAAAATTTTCATTCCTCTGCACCTTTGGAACGTATATATGGTAAATCTTTATGAGCTTACTCTCAAGATCTCAATAAGTCACCTCAAAAAAAAAAATTTGTACTTATCCTCGTTTAAGAGGTATAAGGTGGGAAAAATTGAAATTATTCTATTTTTTGACACCTTAAACTTAGATATCTGTGTATAGTGTAAAGTTGTTTAAAGTAAAGGGCACAAAAAAGTTCCAACATTGATTTTTGACAATTTTTCTTATAATATAACAAATTCTTGGCAAAAATTTGAAATTTTGATGCTAAAGTTGTCACAATTCTAAAATATTTTTTTTTTGGTTTCAATTTTTGGTTTTAAATATACTGTTTTACTTTTATTTGTTCCAGTATCTAATTCTTAGCTTTTTCCTTCTTTACTCGTAACAAATGTTCTGCTTGAAGAGAGCTTTATTTTTAAATCTTTGAGCAAAATCAAAACAATAGGCGAGATTCGTCAAATAAAACTGTTTGAAGAAGAAGATGAAAGGTGAACACAAATCGATACATTTTATCAGGGAACACTGATGTGACTAACAAATTTCATATGCGTTATGTTTCTATGAACGAAGTTCCAAATCCACTTATAAACTATTTAGAAATTTCAACTGTGTCAGGATGAGCATTTGTACTACTTCTTGATTATGTTCCAAACATTTTTAACCTAGGATGAAGAATTTTATGTCAGGAGAACAATCAAGATCATGTGAATTTTGTATTATGATTTACATATATGAGAAAATTCTTTTAGATTACCTATATAATTTCCTAATAGTGTTTTGGTCATTTTATCTTTTAATTTTCTTCAAAGTTTAAAAATTTTCTTACGAGAAAAATACTTGAAGGAAAATATTATAGACTGGATGGATAATTAAAGAGTAATAGTAACAATGACACAAAATTGCTTCAAATACAACTGTTGTAAAAAAATGTCTCAATTTTTGATAAATTCACAATAAAAAACATTAAAATAAAAGAGAGAAGAATTACAAATAAAATTCAATTACATAATATAAATAATTAACAAAAATTTAAAAAATTTAACGACCATAGTTTAAGTCTTACTGGTCCTTCTTATTTTACAGCAACAACATTCTTGATAATTCCCATTAGAATTTCATATACACTTATTTTTTTAGAATTTTCTTTACTGTTATTTTAAATCCGTTATACTTATAAGAAACCATTAGACTTTTCTCTCTTTAAAAACAAAATGAAATAAAAATAAACCTGTTAGAAGCCAAAATAAACTGTTTAATTATTAAAGGACATATTTGCATCTGTTAAATTGAACTTTCTTAATGTAAATATAAGTGTTCGCATATCAGCGGTGGTAAACAAATTTAATACATATTGATTATTTGTTAGATTATTGTTGAAGGCGTATTAAGTAACACCGCTAATTTTTGATGTAAATATATTTTGTGTTCTGTCTGTTACTACTTGTTGTGGATTTTGTATTCACTTAGAATACCTCTGGCAGTCCTAGAAGTTCATTAGAAATGCTCCTAAGTACACATATCTTGATTGAAGGAAAGCGCGGTAGTTTTTGAGGATGTGCCTTGGAGTCTTTCTTTGTCGTGACTGAATCTGCATTTACCATCATTCTCTATTTGAATTTTCTCTAAAGGGCCCTTTAGTCGACAGTGTCCCGACTGGAATTCTGAAAGAAATTCCAGTTTATTTATTAGTTTATTTTTACTGAATTGCTTTTTCATATCTTTTTCGCTTCCAGAAGATCTTTAGATTGTCTGAGCGCGGATTTTCCACATACATATTGAATATATTTATACCAGGATTTCTAAATAATTACATTTAAGAATTGGACTCTTTTTTTCTTTCGTTTGTTATATAATGTTTAATTTTTCTTGTTTTGTATCTGACGATGTCTCCATTTTTTATTAAAGTTTGTACTTAGAAGTTCTTAATTGTTTCTTATTATAAGTATCTAATTTTTTGTATTTAAATGTGATATTATTTATCATACAAATACCTAATTCATAATATATTATTTGAACAAGATTAAAAAATCAAATTACAAAATTAATTAATTTAAATTTTATAAAAAACTAAAATTGAAATATTTTAAAAGACAGCATATTTTTGATAGTATACACTTTCTTAGTACGCGAATTTAATCTTAAAGTACAATCACTGATTTTTATTTATGGAGTATAAGAAATATAATTCATATACAATTAAGGAAAATTTCTTCAATTTCTTCAAAAAGTTCTTTTTTTATTTCTGATCTTATAAATCGGAATCGATTTCTGGAGAAATCCATTAAATGTATAAAATAAACAAGACAGTGTATAAAACCAAGAGTTTTTAAAGGATCCTATTTTTAAAATGTTACTTTAAAGCATTCTAAATTGAGGTAATTCTTGATTATTTTTCGATATGAAGTTGTGATGTGAAAAATTAAGAATTCTAAAAGAAAGTGAAATCTTAATTTTTCACATCACAAGTTCATATCGAAAAATAATCAAAAATTACCTCAATGTTTTGTAAAAATTTGAATTGTCAATTTTTGATATAAAAAGTTGTTGTATGTAAGCAACTTAAGCTTATTTTCATCTTCTACCAAACTCTTTCTCTGTTTTATAGATATCTTGTAGAGTGGGAACTTTTTCGGGCGAAATTAAAAGTCTGATGCTTCAAATCAAAATTTTCCAAAGAGGACCTACCTACCCTATGTAGTTCAAATCCTCACATAATATTATTCAGTACATGTCAATTCGTTTGTGATTTGAATATCGACGATGTAGAACCATCTTCTGTATTAGATGTTTCTTAAAATTAGTGATGATCCCATTTAGTGGAGTTAAGTCCCACACGTTGATAGAAGCATCGTGTTTATACCACTTTTCTTAAGCATTTTCAATGATTCCCACCTACCCTTGTAAAAAAAAAAGTTAGGATGTTTCTAGCTTAAACCCTTTAAAAATAATTTAATAATAAAAATGATTAAAAAATCCAAAAAGTAAAATATTTGAGTTTTAACTTCTGGATGCTGTAGCAATTTTGTAAGAATTTAACAAATAGGGTTTTATAAAAATAATTTTTAATAATTGTTTATTTCGTCTAAAACGACATAAGTTTTTTGAAATTTGTACAGTCAAACAGAATTAAACTGATAAGCACGTTTCTTCAACAATTTTTTTTTTTTAAATCTGCAAAAAGAGAATTTGAATTTCCACGAACTCAAAGCTTTTAGCATGTTTTACAAGTGAATCTTATATTTTTAGAATTTTTGGATTAAAGCAAAAAAAAAAAGGAGATACAAGTACATGAAAAAATAAACGATGATGGTATTATGGCGGATCTATGATGTGATAAGAAAAATATTTTTATAACGATGATGGTTTTTTCAATCTTTGATCCTTTGTTTAGTTTTTATAATTTTATTTTGCAGTTTTTATAATGGAATTAAGTTTAGTATGGTAAAAAAAAATTATTCAAGATGATTTCTTAAATCTTTTTTTATAGAGCTTATGTTCATTTCATTTCTTGCTGATTTGAATGAAATCTTGTAATTGATATTTTTGCCCGGAGTCAAAATACAATTGTATTGAGATATTCAATTGAATTGAGATTTTGTTCTGACGAGTACTTTTGATGGCAATGCGTGATTTAAATAAAAGATTTGTCGCATTTAATTTCTCATCAATTAGTGGTAAATAATTAATTAAAATACATTTTTTTTAAAGAAAATTTAAAAGTGTGGAAAAAATTATTTTAATTTTTAAAATACAAAACCATAATTTCACCATGTTTATGGGATTGTTAAAATACATTACTATTCTATAGCTGCCATCATCATCATCAGTATCACAATTTTTATTCTCTGTCTTTTAGTATATTTTTAAAAAAGCATTTTTTAAAAAAAAAATATCAATATATATAATATATTTTTTCGTGAAAATCAGATCCTGATATTTAATCTTCCCACATGTAAAATTTTTAACATGACTTTTAAGATTTTTTAAAGGAAATTCAATGTAGGTTCAAATGTAAAATAACTTTTTTTCTATTTTTTTAGGTAGGTTCAAAATTAGAAAATAAAATTAGATTTTTGTTATTTAATTTTTTTTAAGAAGGTCGGTGACAAATTTCATTCATCTCCTAGTCACCCAGAGTAGTCTTTTTTTTTTCCCTAAGGAAGGTCGTAATTTTCCAAAGACACCAAAATTTTCCCCATAGTAGTGTCAGATTCTTACTGACTAAACCCACCTCCCCCTTTAGCCAATATAATAGGATGAAAACCTTATCTGCTAATGCAGTATATTAGATAGGAAGTAGGAATAGGAAAGGATAGGAAATAGGATACGGAAATATTTAATTGAGAGTCGGACTTTAAGGAAAGAATGAATCCGCCTATTACTATTTTGCTAATAGTGATTATAGCCGTCACAACAGTTACAACATGCAGTAGTATATAAGACCTTACTGCACGAGGTAATTATTGAAGTCAACCCCCCACTGTCACTGTAGCAACTATTATTTTTGGTTTTAGTATTATTTATTAATATTATTATTATTTTATTACAGAGTCAGAGCTATCAGTGGATTATAACGTGCCTGCATAATATAGCGAAATATAGATCCACTGCAGCATATATTATTATTACTATTATTAATATTATTATTATTATTACTATTACTATTATGATTATGATTATTTTTATTATTATTATTATTATTATTACTAATGACACATTAACAATCAAGCATGCGTTAATAGACTGCTGGTTAACGCTGCAATCAATAGCAAGCCATCCACCGGTAGAAGCACAAATACTAGATAGCAACATCAAGAGAGAGCACTTAAAAAACTACTTACATTTCACAACATGTGGAAAGATATATATAAAAAAAAAAATTCAGTCCAGGAAAATCCTGGCTCGGACAACTTCAAAAATAATGCAGTTTCCGAAAACAGACTATAAAATTTTGAAAAAACAAAAGTTAAGAATATTAGTTCTATATACACTTCGTAAGCCCACATTCCCCTAAGGAAGCAGGACCTTTGCTACCTGGCACATTTATGTGGCAGTGCGCCATGTAATAATCATGAGTCAGATAATTCCTCCAAATAGTTTTGAACTTTAACTAACCAAAACCACTCTCTTTTAATACAGACTTTAGAATGAATCTTTAGAACAAATATACATTTTGATTTTAAAGAAAAGGATATGGAAAAGATTCTTGTGGAAATGGGGTTTAGAAATTTAGAATTATAGAGGATGGGTTGAAAAATTTGGAGGGTGATTTTGAAAAAAGATGCAAATGTTTTTCTTAAATTTTATTTTGTTTTAGCATTTACTTCCATGGCTTTTTATTACTTAAATTCGATTTTTCAATGTATTCATCAGCAGTGAAATAGCCTTTGCTTATCCTTAGAATATTCGAAGTATGTGTTGATTGAGGGATTAATTTTTAAAGGCTCAATTTCTATTAAATATAGTTAAATTATATTTCATTTAATCGAGTTTTGCTTTAGTTTGTTTGGAAAGTACATGGATTTATTTTATGTTATGTGAAATGCTTTAAAATAATTACTTTAAAAGTACGTGAAGATTAAAAATTATTACTGGACAACTCTTTAATCATTTAAATTTAAACACATTATTTAATTTTGATGAAAACCTTGAAAGTTAATTAATTTATCTATTTTAGTTTAAACAAAATGTCATTAGCATTTTCGAAAGGACTTTCACATTTGTAATTTTCCTTTATTCCGTTTATGTTGAAAAAGGATAAATTTTTAATTAATTTTATTTATTAATATTTTATTTAAAATTCCACCAAAGAAACAATACAAAAAGACAACATCTTTTTTTCATCATGTATCGTTTCATCCTTTTTGTCATCAATTTTAAAACTGATTTCATATTAAATAATATTTACAAAAGAAATAAAAATAAAAAAAAATTCCTCTAATTTTTATTTTTCGCTTGTAACCTTTCAAAAAAATCAATAAAAAACTTATAAAAAATGTTAAAAAAATATATAAAACAATAAAAAATTGAAACAAAAACAAAACGTTACATAATACACACAACACAATAATTTTAAAAAAGACACGTGCTAGATTATATTCAGTTTCTCATTTCTATTTTTTGATTTTGGGTTTTCTACTCATTTTTGAAATGTTGTATCATCCAAAAACAAAAATATAATCGGTTACTCTCAAACTTCTGTTGTTAACAAACAATTAAATACAATAAAATTATTCTCGTTGGTAACAGCTTTTTATATTGTTTTTCATCATTTGCATCCATCCATCCATTTAATTTAAAAAATATGACAAAACAGTCAGTGGTGATTCTAAGAAAAATTAATGGTCGGTTCGCAGTGTTGTTTAAAAATAAAATTTTATTTGGTTTGTTTTTGAGAGAGAAGTGAAAAATCTCGAAAGACACCATTGATATCAAGACGTTAATTTTCTTTAGTAGTGTTGGACTCCAACTAAACGTCACCTCCCTTTTAAACCAAAAATTAGATTAGAACCTATGGTACACTGTACTTGTTGGTTTGGGTATTGGGAAAAAGAAAAAATTGAAATTAGAAATGATATTAAAATATGGTTTTTTATTTATTTATTTATTTTAGTGTATACAAAGTGATGAAGTAATAAATTAGCATTTACTTTTCAGGTGTGATTTCGGTTCAAATGATTTTTTAAAAATAAAATATTTACAAAAATTTAAAATAAAAATATCATTGTAATTTCCAGATGTATTACTCAAATAGCACAAACTTAATTTTAAACAAGGTCTGCATATGAGAGCTAAATTAAATTTCATTTGAACAATAAACATGATGGTTGCATTAGTTGTATTAAATCCTTATGATTTTCTGCATTTTTGCTATATAAATCAAAAACAAATGAACTCTTCTACATGCATTCACATTTTCCTCTGACGTTTACGAAAAGAAATACGAAAAACATATTAAATGACGTTAAAGATAATTATCACAGGTACTTTAAGTGTTAGTTCGATGAAAAATGTGAATGACGTACAAAGTAACCTAGTTCCAACCTTAAAAACCGAAATTTTTAAATTTCTTTTTTGCTTTTAATTTTTAAGGATATGAGAAGATATAAGATATACCTTATAAGGTATAAGAAGATCTTTTTTTATAATCAGTGAAAATTTGCAAAAGTGATAAATGAGTATCTTGAATTTTTGAAATGCTCACAATTAAATTTTTCAATTCATAGATATTTTAAATAATTGAAAAAACTTATCTTTTTATGATTCAATAATTTTTTCATTAATTTTAACCCATATTAATTTTTGGTGGTAGAAGTCTAAAATGATAAGGGTAAAAAGGTTCCGCATTATTGTTATTCAATTCAATTTAAAATTTGAAATATTTAAATTTTGGATATTGTTCTGTCATTCAGATTTTCATTTACCATGATTGGAAAATGAGTAAAGCTAATTAATAAAATTTTTCCTCCCATATATTTGAACAAATTATTAAAGTGTTCAATAAATTTGAATAATTTATTGAACACTTTAAAGAAATGTAATAATATCATTTTATGTTAATGTCATAATGGATTTAGATAAAATTAAAAACCACTGTATTTTAAATTTTATTTTTTTTTTAGTCTGGTAGAAAAGGCATTACATCATATTAATCCGATTAAGAAAAATTCCTGAAAATTTTGTTTTTTTTTTTCCGAATCAAAAATATTAGCACAAAAAAAAAAAAAAAATGGAAAAACATTTTCAAAAGAAGCTTAATTATACGTTAATTTGTTATAATTTTAATTTTAATCCTTATTAGAAAATAAAGAAAAAAAGATATTTATGGAAATTCTAAAAAAAATATATTTTGTTTTTGTTACAAAATACCCTGTGGATTTAATGGACGCTTCAGGGTTAATTTAAATCATATTTTTACTAAAAAAATATTTTCTTTTATTTAAAAATTTTCATTTGTTTTTTGCTTTTTTTTTTTTTTTTTTTGAATTATTAATAATACCGTATATTAAAATGGTAAAGTTGAAAGGATTATGTACACCTGTATATATTGCAACATAAGATCGGTATGATATTTTTAAGGCACTTAAACGAAAAATGATAATTAAAATATGAATACAATACAATACAAATTTAAACTTGAAAAGTTTGGAGGAACAATAAATTTTGCTGAGAAAAAGAAACTGAAACTGAGGAACTGAATAATATGAAGAATTTTAAAAATTTCCAATTTTTTGAAATTGTTTTTAAATTAAAAGATTTGACGAAATGCGTAATCAATTGGACCTCTTTAATTTCCTCATTTTTAATTCTTTATATTCTTTACTTTGTTGTTCCTTTCTTTTTTAGCAATATTATAAACGTAAATTGTGTATATACCTTTGTTTTGGATTTCTACTTTTGTCTGTTAGAAAAATTGTGATATTGTGTTTAAGGACAGCTAAACTAGATGAAAATTATGGAAAAATAATGAAAGAATTTTTGGAAAAATAAATACTCCCTGCAGCCATATTATTTAGAATCAAAGTTATATAGAATCAATTAATGAATTCAATCGAACAGAAGTGACAGTCAAATGATTTATGCATTTTTCTTATTAATGTTGTATTTATTTAAATTTTTATTAACTTTTCAATTTTCAACAAAATTTATATTATATCAGATACTAAACTGTTTCGTTTTTATTGTAAAACTGTGTTACAATATTTCAATTTGGTATCACCGAACAGAAGTGAGTATAATTTCTAGGTCTTCGGTAATAAATGAGAATTTCAAACTTGTTCTCCGAGTTTTAGTTAAAGTTTCCTGTGTTGTTTAAGTTTTCTTTTGTTTTCCTATACTTTTTAGCCACAAACCTGTACAATTTTTTTTAAAATAAAACGTAAAAATGAAAACTCAATATTATATTTTTACACATGTGTTAGTTTTTCTTGATTATACCTATAGGTTTTCTTAAAATTAATGAAGTGTGTCTTGATTTTTTTACCATTTTTTTTTTCTTACATACAAAATTCTAAGAAAATTTAAAAATTTTTGTGCAAACCACAATATTTTAAATTGTTATTATTGTATGTAGTTTGAAAAATGTGCGCATTTGAAAACCTATGCTTTTATATTCTGGTTTGTTTTTACTTTTTTTTTTGTAATCTTAAAATTGCTCTAAAAAATTTGTGCTGAAATTTGTGCCTGTACAACATACTAATAATAATACCTTCTAAAGTGAAGCTGCCTTCACTTATTACCGCAATTTGATTTAAGTCTAAATTTCTTCAGAAATCTTAGAGCGTTTAGCTAAAGTTTGAGAAAAACTTTTTGTATAATATACACCAACCTTAACCAAATTTCTTTTTAATTAGTTATCTAGAATGTTTTTTTTAGGAATAAATTTTTTTTTTTGATGATTGCTAATTCGATTTTTGATACTTTAGGGTTAGATCATAAATATCGATTGTACTTCTTACACCTGTAAATATAATAATCTTTTGAATCTTCAACAGAAATAATTTATTAATGTTTCTTTATAGTTGGCATTTTTATTTTCATTTTTTTTGATCTCTAACCCATTAGCACCTTTTATTTTATTTAATTACCTTGAATATATTAAATTAATGTACAATTAATGTCATAAACAGTAAAATGTACAAAATATGCTTTTTTAATTGGATTTTTTTTTTGTTTCTTTTTTTTTGGAACAATGGAAGACGCTATGAGAAAAATTAAAATTAACAAGAAACAAACTGAAAACAAAAAAGATTAAAAAGAATTGCCATTTAACTGTTCATATTTTATATTAATAAAAAAAAATTAAGGGATTATTTTCATTTTAACCTTTATCACATTATTATAATCTTTTTAATAACTGTTTAATGGGAATATCAACGACAAAAGACAGATGCAAAATTCAAAAATCTTACTGGTTTAGCTGATAGCAGTTGTAGCAGTATAGTTACACTTTCTAACAAAATCTCTTAAAAAACAAAAATTACAAAAAAAAAAAAAAATTTAAATAAATTACTTTCAATTTCAGTACAATAATTTGAAAAATATGTAATAAAAAAAGAAAAAAACAAACAAAAAATAAAAACAGAACAAAAAAAAAAAAGAAAATTAAATTTATTTTTATTTTTTTTTTTTTATATATTATTTATAGATATTATGATAATATAATATATCTATCTCTTTCTTTATTTAATTTTTCAAAATTTCTATATGAAATAAATTCTTTATCTTCATCTTTCATTTATTTGCATTTTGGTTTATTTTGGAAACTGTTTACATTTGGGATATGGTTTGGTGTCTAAAAAGGTGTATACCATATAAAATATATAAAGTGTAAATTCACAAGAGGATTTCAATTTTATCATAAAGTTGACATATTATGAGGAGCAAAATTACAAAAAAAATAAACCCTAAATCAAAATTTTGCAAAATCATCTTAAACAAGAATTTTTGTATAAATATGTACATATTATATTATATAATATGATATTCTATACATATAATATGTATACTAATGTGAAGTAGGAAAGAGATGGTAAAAGAAATAATTTTTTACTAAAATCATTTCATATGAGAACTATAAGGTACATTATTGTGGTTTTATTTGAAAGTAATTATCTGTTAAAGATACTTTAATTAATTTCAGGGTTAAGGGTTTTCTTTAAAAATGATTTAAAAATGAATTCAAATAAAAGAATGCAATTGAAGTCATATTTAAAAAAAAAAAATTAAACTAATTAAATTGATAATAGATGATGATGATATTTACAAATTTTAAGGAATCGTAACAATTAAAATTATAGAAAAATATGTTATCATCAAAGAGTAACTTGATCTAAACATGAAAATTTAGCAGTACTCTTTAATTTCAGAATAAGTATAAAGGAAGAAGACTTTATGTATAAAATAATGCATTTAAATTCCACACAAAATAAAGTTTTTAACTTAAATTATTAGTTTTAAAATGTATTTTAAAGGGTAACAGTAATTTCTTTTAGATACCCAAACATTTTAAAACCGAATAACAGTTTTGTTCTTCATGTTCAATATAACATATCCTTAACATCTGACATCAAACAACGGCCAACTCTGATTTTAAAGCCAACGATTACTGTATTAAAAGATCCTGAATATGTGATTACTTGGCTGGATAAAATTAAAAAAAAAAAAAAAAATATTAAGCTGAGTAACTCTACTGATAAGATTAGCGTAGGTGAAAATGTAAAACAGATTCTTCTTCTAGTTTAAAGAATTACTTATTTAATTACTTATTTTAGAATTACTTATTTAAAATACTTTAATGATTATGTGAGAAAACTATACAATACATATTATTAGATAAAAAACATTTTACATTTTGTTGCTAAAGATTTTTCTAAATATCACAAATATTGTAACAAAATTCATTTATTACAAGAACTAAACATTAGTATTATAAAAATATTATTTTTTTAAATTAAAATTACAATACAAAATAAAAATTTATTTCATTTCTTGGAAATTAAAATCATAATAAAATATAAAAAACCTACTACCTCAACCTATTAGATCAGGCATTTCTTTTTAATTTTTTTGTATTTTAAAATCTTTTTAAGGAAAATCACCATATTATCTTTACTTTAAGAGGAAATTTATGTTTTGAAAAATAACCATTTTCGTGTAGGTAAACCTTATCATAAATTCACAAAAAAAAAAAAAAAAAAAAATCATAATAATAATAATAATAATGGCGTAAAAAAGAATTATGTTTTATATAGAGGTATTTTCTTTTTTTTTTTTTTACCAAGTACCACATTTGAATTATTTTATAGATATCATAAGTATCTACACTTTATAGTATAAATATATGAATACGGAAAAAACGAATAAAGAGTCTTTTATTGATAAGAGGTGAAATTTATTATGTATTTTAATATATATATATATATATATATTTTATATAAATATATATATATACATAAATATGTATTTTAAATATCAACTGTAAACATTTAATATACCTAGGGTATAAAAAGATTTTCAGTAAGTATTTGTTAAAAATATTTTACAGAAGAAAAAAAAAAAAGAGGAGAAATAAAATAAAGATATAAATTTTCAATTTCAAAATGAAATTTAAAATGAAAACCAAAATTTAAACCAACCAAAATTTTCTGTATACACTTAAAAAACTCATATATGAAATAAGTAAAGAATTAAATAAATTATAAAATTGTCAAATATTTTGTTTTCATATTTGATTTCGAGTTTATTGAAAAAGACAAAAAAAAATAGATGAAATATCAAGAAGAATCTTTGTCATATAAACAAATTTTATAGAATAAGAATTCAATAATGTTCTTTTTATCTTTTTTTTTGAAATAATTATAATTGATTGATTATTATTTGATTAGAAAAATAAAACAATGAAATATTTGAAAAATTACTTATTTTGTATAATAATTTTATATAGATTTCTTCTCTCTTCTTTTATCCATTTTTCTTGATAAATTCATTTAAATATTTTCAATATCCTTTTGGAGGTTAACTTTAAATTAAATATAATAATTGATATTTCATTTTTAAAGATCACAGTTATACTATATACCTGTTATATTATATTACATTATATTTGATATTGGAAAACATTTATATACTTAGCAATATTAAAATTCTAAATTATTAAATCAGTACACATACTTATAAAATAATGTACTAAAATTTATTAATGTTAATAAAATGTATCTTAAACTTATTATATTTTCTTAAAAATTACAAATACCTAATAATAAACCATTATTTTCCAAAAAGTAACGTACAAATGTTGATAAATTGAAGTTTTAAGAAAATATACATAATACATGCAACATAATACATACAATAAAATACATACAACATAGGTAAAGCATATTATAATACATGCATTTGATAAAAATATCGTCAATTCAGAATTTATCTGTTACATATATACCCACTCATATTAGATTAATATATTTTTATAGTAGTTTTACGAGTAATAAACGAGGTAAACTGTGGAATTGATTGTGTAAACTCTAGGATACCATAACATTTGCTGTTTCCATAAAATATAATCATTTTTTACAAAATCTAACTTTTTTAAATATGCCAAGATTATAACATATAAATTTCGCAATTATTCAAACCTGTTTCGCTTTACTAACCAATTTGTATATAACTCGTTGACATAAAACTTAACTTCTTTTGATAAAAAGTTTAAATACCCAGCTTATATAGAAATTTATACCTATACTCATATAAAAAAAGTAGTTGCATGACAATTACATGAATTTATTGCACTAGGCCTAGATCAACTAAATTTTTCAGAAATTGTTGACATCAAGTTTTGAGTTTTAGCAACATTTCAGATATCTAGCTTAATTAGACACAACTTATGCATATATGGATGAAAGAAGTTGTTACCGTTATTATTCTTTGAGTAGTTGTGCCAAAGGACGAACGGAAAGCTATACTCAGTTAAATCGAATCAGAATTCAAACCTTAGCAAGAATATATATCTTGCTAAGGTTATATGTATACTTTTCGATATATATTTCATCTACTTTAAAGTGTTGCAAATGTGATGGCAAATTCATTATACCCTTGAACTATATTCGTTAACTATGTTATTAAAGTAAAATTAGAAGAACGTTTAAAAGTAATAAAATACATATTACAATAATAAAGTTACGATTAATATGTATTTTACGAAAAAGGAATTTAGTATTTAAATACTATATTTGTTTGGACAATATTAATACATACAATACATTTATGAAAAAAAAAAATGATTACAATTTTTTGAAGAGATCAAAATTTTCTAATTTACTTTGAGGCCAAACTGTGAATTGAATCGACAAATAGATCCGATTTCACTGCAAAATAAAACTAGTTTAAAAATTTTTCGAACTAAAAACTTTTTAAACTAGTTTTATTTTGCAGTGAAATCGGATCTATTTTTTTCAGTTCGAAAAATTTAAAAAAAAACCTTACAACATATAATTTCATAGGATTATTCAAACGTGACAAATACTAACCGGTGAAGACAAACAAATCAGGCACAGAAAATGGAGATGGAGAGCTGACACGCTTTGAAAGTCAAGCACAAGCATAGAACGAATGGTCTTAGAGTGGAACCCTCAAGGTAAAAGAAAACGCGGCCGCGTTATCATTACATGGTATATAACAATACACCAAGAATTGGCTAAATGCTGCGATGACATTAAAATATTAATGCGAAAGAGGAGTTAGGGGGAAATAAATGAAACTTCAAATGCATATTCATTTCAACTTGTTATTGTTTGTATCATTTAAATTCTGAATTGATGATATGCAGATTGTAGATTTTCTTATTATTTTCCAAGAATCTTTCATCTAGTGATAATTTATAATTCAGTTGCTGGCATCAATTTGTTATTATATCTTATCCTATATTTATTATGTTATAAATATCATAAGTTTACATTAATTATCTTATACAATATAATAGTTTTAAAAGAAAATACTAATTTTAACGATAACAAATAAATTATGTAACTGTCAATGTTTTAAAATTAGGTGTGCGGTAGTTTATTTGTTTTCCTATAAAATATGTTTTCTTATTCAAATGTAATTTTTTAAGTGATTTATGCAGATTCAATTTATGCTAGAAAATTATTATTCAAAAATAAAAAAAGATTTATTAAAAAAATGGTGAAATAAAATCGATTATTCAAAGAAAATTCTTTTTATTTTTAGTTTATAATATTTGCATATTCTGATGCAATCGTCGAATAATGCTTCTCATTTTAATTCTTTCCAAATTTTATATTGTACACATTCATTGTAATGAGGCAGTAGAGAAAAATTGCATCAGATTTATAGTGTGGTCTTTTAATTAAACTCAATATGTATGGGTTAAGTTTGGAGCCAATTTTTTTTTCTTATTTCAGTGAAAAATAAATTATAAATATAAATAAGTATTTTTTGGATCTCCACCAATTAGTTCTAATGAACTCTATCAGATCAGTCTGGATTATCTTTTATCCTATGCTAGTTTCCAATGCGTTTTCTGCTTTTTTATTAGTATAAGACTATGACTTCACATTTCCGTAAAGAAAGTATTCTAGGGGCGTTATTTTGCACGATCTTGGAGGTCAATTCATTAAAAATTCCTTACTTAAATGTTAAAGCTTTTAAAAATATACTTTATATTAAAACACTTTTCTTGTTCAATGGTATTGTTTCGGTACCAAATTATATAGATTTAAGTTCATAATTTTATGAACAATAAATTTAAAATGTAATAAGAGATTAAATTACATATTTTTAGGTTCAATTTCCTTTGAAAATCTTTATAATGTAAAATAATAGCGCCAGTTTATTTTCATTATAAAGATTTTCAAAGGAAACCGAACCTAAAATTATGTAATTAAATTATGTTTGATTTTCAAAAAAATTGAACATAAAAGTATATATTGTTATTTAAAAGCACCGATTTTAAAATTCCACATTTAGAAAATTACTCTTTTGGTACAAACCTGGATCATATACAAAATGACAAACTTCTCCTTCAACAACTTTTCAAGTCCTTTGGAAATTAGATAAGATACCTTATTTGGTTTATTGGTTTGCATGACTACTTTGTAGAAATCTATCATGAGAGCACAATTTTCATTATAGACAAGACTTGAAGTCGTTTGATAAAAGTCCTTTGCATTTTTGGTTGTCAACTATATATTCTATTACTAATCCATAGGGTTCAAAAATAAAATTACTTTTTTTATGTCTGACATCAATTAGGTTAGGACATTTTCAGATAAAGCGATGAAGAGTTGTTTCGAAACGGCTTTTATACTGTGCGTTGAAAGGAATACCCCTTTTGGCTGCATGATTTTCTATTAACCATTGAACCGTAATTGTCACTACGACTCTAGCAGTGTTTATACTAGTGTAGGTTAGTATAGTTATTTTATTCTTTTTTATTTAAAAATGGGTCAAATTTTTCGTGATGCTTACAGTTGTTTACATTACCTACCTCACCTACTTCTAATATTTTAAAAGCATGTTTTATTCATTAACTCACCAGTAATTATTTATGTTTATTTAATGAAAATTCTATTGTTTAAAATAAAAAAAAAACTGAAAAATTCAATTTAAAACGCCTGTCCATTTATATTTTCATTTTTTTTTTGAACGAAATTGTTTCATTAAATTTTAATAGAAGACATTTGTTGTTTTCATAATATATAAAGTTTTTTTTCTTTGCCGTTATTCTTTCCACAAAATTATATAGTCTGCTTTTGTATCAATTTCAATTTTATTGTTATTTTGTTTTTATTTTCTGTGTTTCAAAGAAAAATTAATTTAATATATAAAAAGATTTTCAGTAAGTATTTGTTAAAAATATTTTACAGAAGAAAAAAAAAAAAGAGGAGAAATAAAATAAAGATATAAATTTTCAATTTCAAAATGAAATTTAAAATGAAAACCAAAATTTAAACCAACCAAAATTTTCTGTATACACTTAAAAAACTCATATATGAAATAAGTAAAGAATTAAATAAATTATAAAATTGTCAAATATTTTGTTTTCATATTTGATTTCGAGTTTATTGAAAAAGACAAAAAAAAATAGATGAAATATCAAGAAGAATCTTTGTCATATAAACAAATTTTATAGAATAAGAATTCAATAATGTTCTTTTTATCTTTTTTTTTGAAATAATTATAATTGATTGATTATTATTTGATTAGAAAAATAAAACAATGAAATATTTGAAAAATTACTTATTTTGTATAATAATTTTATATAGATTTCTTCTCTCTTCTTTTATCCATTTTTCTTGATAAATTCATTTAAATATTTTCAATATCCTTTTGGAGGTTAACTTTAAATTAAATATAATAATTGATATTTCATTTTTAAAGATCACAGTTATACTATATACCTGTTATATTATATTACATTATATTTGATATTGGAAAACATTTATATACTTAGCAATATTAAAATTCTAAATTATTAAATCAGTACACATACTTATAAAATAATGTACTAAAATTTATTAATGTTAATAAAATGTATCTTAAACTTATTATATTTTCTTAAAAATTACAAATACCTAATAATAAACCATTATTTTCCAAAAAGTAACGTACAAATGTTGATAAATTGAAGTTTTAAGAAAATATACATAATACATGCAACATAATACATACAATAAAATACATACAACATAGGTAAAGCATATTATAATACATGCATTTGATAAAAATATCGTCAATTCAGAATTTATCTGTTACATATATACCCACTCATATTAGATTAATATATTTTTATAGTAGTTTTACGAGTAATAAACGAGGTAAACTGTGGAATTGATTGTGTAAACTCTAGGATACCATAACATTTGCTGTTTCCATAAAATATAATCATTTTTTACAAAATCTAACTTTTTTAAATATGCCAAGATTATAACATATAAATTTCGCAATTATTCAAACCTGTTTCGCTTTACTAACCAATTTGTATATAACTCGTTGACATAAAACTTAACTTCTTTTGATAAAAAGTTTAAATACCCAGCTTATATAGAAATTTATACCTATACTCATATAAAAAAAGTAGTTGCATGACAATTACATGAATTTATTGCACTAGGCCTAGATCAACTAAATTTTTCAGAAATTGTTGACATCAAGTTTTGAGTTTTAGCAACATTTCAGATATCTAGCTTAATTAGACACAACTTATGCATATATGGATGAAAGAAGTTGTTACCGTTATTATTCTTTGAGTAGTTGTGCCAAAGGACGAACGGAAAGCTATACTCAGTTAAATCGAATCAGAATTCAAACCTTAGCAAGAATATATATCTTGCTAAGGTTATATGTATACTTTTCGATATATATTTCATCTACTTTAAAGTGTTGCAAATGTGATGGCAAATTCATTATACCCTTGAACTATATTCGTTAACTATGTTATTAAAGTAAAATTAGAAGAACGTTTAAAAGTAATAAAATACATATTACAATAATAAAGTTACGATTAATATGTATTTTACGAAAAAGGAATTTAGTATTTAAATACTATATTTGTTTGGACAATATTAATACATACAATACATTTATGAAAAAAAAAAATGATTACAATTTTTTGAAGAGATCAAAATTTTCTAATTTACTTTGAGGCCAAACTGTGAATTGAATCGACAAATAGATCCGATTTCACTGCAAAATAAAACTAGTTTAAAAATTTTTCGAACTAAAAACTTTTTAAACTAGTTTTATTTTGCAGTGAAATCGGATCTATTTTTTTCAGTTCGAAAAATTTAAAAAAAAACCTTACAACATATAATTTCATAGGATTATTCAAACGTGACAAATACTAACCGGTGAAGACAAACAAATCAGGCACAGAAAATGGAGATGGAGAGCTGACACGCTTTGAAAGTCAAGCACAAGCATAGAACGAATGGTCTTAGAGTGGAACCCTCAAGGTAAAAGAAAACGCGGCCGCGTTATCATTACATGGTATATAACAATACACCAAGAATTGGCTAAATGCTGCGATGACATTAAAATATTAATGCGAAAGAGGAGTTAGGGGGAAATAAATGAAACTTCAAATGCATATTCATTTCAACTTGTTATTGTTTGTATCATTTAAATTCTGAATTGATGATATGCAGATTGTAGATTTTCTTATTATTTTCCAAGAATCTTTCATCTAGTGATAATTTATAATTCAGTTGCTGGCATCAATTTGTTATTATATCTTATCCTATATTTATTATGTTATAAATATCATAAGTTTACATTAATTATCTTATACAATATAATAGTTTTAAAAGAAAATACTAATTTTAACGATAACAAATAAATTATGTAACTGTCAATGTTTTAAAATTAGGTGTGCGGTAGTTTATTTGTTTTCCTATAAAATATGTTTTCTTATTCAAATGTAATTTTTTAAGTGATTTATGCAGATTCAATTTATGCTAGAAAATTATTATTCAAAAATAAAAAAAGATTTATTAAAAAAATGGTGAAATAAAATCGATTATTCAAAGAAAATTCTTTTTATTTTTAGTTTATAATATTTGCATATTCTGATGCAATCGTCGAATAATGCTTCTCATTTTAATTCTTTCCAAATTTTATATTGTACACATTCATTGTAATGAGGCAGTAGAGAAAAATTGCATCAGATTTATAGTGTGGTCTTTTAATTAAACTCAATATGTATGGGTTAAGTTTGGAGCCAATTTTTTTTTCTTATTTCAGTGAAAAATAAATTATAAATATAAATAAGTATTTTTTGGATCTCCACCAATTAGTTCTAATGAACTCTATCAGATCAGTCTGGATTATCTTTTATCCTATGCTAGTTTCCAATGCGTTTTCTGCTTTTTTATTAGTATAAGACTATGACTTCACATTTCCGTAAAGAAAGTATTCTAGGGGCGTTATATTGCACGATCTTGGAGGTCAATTCATTAAAAATTCCTTACTTAAATGTTAAAGCTTTTAAAAATATACTTTATATTAAAACACTTTTCTTGTTCAATGGTATTGTTTCGGTACCAAATTATATAGATTTAAGTTCATAATTTTATGAACAATAAATTTAAAATGTAATAAGAGATTAAATTACATATTTTTAGGTTCAATTTCCTTTGAAAATCTTTATAATGTAAAATAATAGCGCCAGTTTATTTTCATTATAAAGATTTTCAAAGGAAACCGAACCTAAAATTATGTAATTAAATTATGTTTGATTTTCAAAAAAATTGAACATAAAAGTATATATTGTTATTTAAAAGCACCGATTTTAAAATTCCACATTTAGAAAATTACTCTTTTGGTACAAACCTGGATCATATACAAAATGACAAACTTCTCCTTCAACAACTTTTCAAGTCCTTTGGAAATTAGATAAGATACCTTATTTGGTTTATTGGTTTGCATGACTACTTTGTAGAAATCTATCATGAGAGCACAATTTTCATTATAGACAAGACTTGAAGTCGTTTGATAAAAGTCCTTTGCATTTTTGGTTGTCAACTATATATTCTATTACTAATCCATAGGGTTCAAAAATAAAATTACTTTTTTTATGTCTGACATCAATTAGGTTAGGACATTTTCAGATAAAGCGATGAAGAGTTGTTTCGAAACGGCTTTTATACTGTGCGTTGAAAGGAATACCCCTTTTGGCTGCATGATTTTCTATTAACCATTGAACCGTAATTGTCACTACGACTCTAGCAGTGTTTATACTAGTGTAGGTTAGTATAGTTATTTTATTCTTTTTTATTTAAAAATGGGTCAAATTTTTCGTGATGCTTACAGTTGTTTACATTACCTACCTCACCTACTTCTAATATTTTAAAAGCATGTTTTATTCATTAACTCACCAGTAATTATTTATGTTTATTTAATGAAAATTCTATTGTTTAAAATAAAAAAAAAACTGAAAAATTCAATTTAAAACGCCTGTCCATTTATATTTTCATTTTTTTTTTGAACGAAATTGTTTCATTAAATTTTAATAGAAGACATTTGTTGTTTTCATAATATATAAAGTTTTTTTTCTTTGCCGTTATTCTTTCCACAAAATTATATAGTCTGCTTTTGTATCAATTTCAATTTTATTGTTATTTTGTTTTTATTTTCTGTGTTTCAAAGAAAAATTAATTTTTTGTGAAATTTAGTTAGATTTTCATCTATTCCGTTTTTGTTTTTTTTTTTTATTCTATTGTTATTTTGCTATGATATGAAATTTCATTCTCGTCTTATGATCTCATCATAGTTATTTTTCAGTTTTGGTCTTTTGATTTGTATTTCCTTCAATTTTATTTTGGTTTATTATTTTATATAATTTTTTTTTTTTTAATCTAACACATCATTGTGCTCACTTCCACTTAATTTATTGTATAAGAATTTTTCATTTTTCCATTTTATTTTCTGTAGAAAATTTCGTTTTATATAATACTTAACTGTTTTCTTCTTTTGTTTTTTTTTTTTTTTTGGTTATTGTTGTTCTTGTTGTTGTATTAAAAAATATATCTTCCATTTGTGGTTTATGTTTTTCTTTTTGTACTGTGGTTTGAATTATATTATTATAACTATTTTTTTTTTTTTAAGCATTTTTGTATATTTATTTTTTTTTTCCTTTCTATGTACTTCTACAGTTGTAAGAAATTTTCCAGTTATTAAAGCTGAAAGAAAAACTTAAGGTTGTTTGTTTTTTTTTTTCGCTGTGTTTATTGTCCATATCAATTTAATTTATAAGAATTAATCTCTAGAAAGGTTTTTTTTTTTACTTCTTTGTATTCATATTAATTTCTACATATTTTATTTGCTCATATAATATATGTATTTATATATATATATATATATGTATATAATTATAAAAATACATATGTTTAATTGCTTTAGGTATTAAAATTTCCAAAAATTTAAAGTATGTATGCATATACGTATGATTATTTTAGATGTTTTATTCATAATTTTGATTATTTGAAGTGTCGTACGTAAATACCAAAATTTTTTAATTTCGTGATGAACTCTTACCGTTACTGGTAAATTTCAAAACAATCTTGATTTTTTTCCTTGGAGTTCTTAAACGTAAGACTTAAGTCTGTATTTCCTAATCAACAAAAAAAAATCAAGTAAGTTATTTTTTGACAATACGGGTGTATTGTTATTTTTTGGCCTTCAGACAAATGATAACACTTTGTTTAAAGACTGACTTTGTTTTATGGTCTTATATAGTTTAAAAATGAACATAACACAAAGAAAGGCTTTTGAAAAGAAGAATAAAAGTAAAATTTAAACAATTTTTATATTGTAGAAACTTAGTATTGTAATTGCAAAAATGACATCGCTTTATCAATATTATTAAATTAATGTTAGAAGCCTCGGTGGGCTAGTGGGTAAGAGCGTATAAAATACACTGTAAACACCGAGGGAGTATGAATTCAAATTCCACACACGTCGTAAGAGTTATTTTCCCCTTACAGCCACGCCTAAAAAGGAAAGGCTGTGTGATCTCTCTAAAGGCTGTAAAAAATTTATGTGGCAGAGAAATGCACTAACAAATCAAAAAAAAAAAAAAAATTTAATGAATTTTTTCTTATTTTTCGAGGTAAACGACAATTTCGTGATATTTATTCATGTTTTATATTAATTAAATATATTTAGAAGTGAAAGATATCATGGTGATGTGAAATTTTAGAAAATATGAAAATATTTCAAATAAAAAGAAGAAACCTTTTAAATATTTTACAATCATCTTCTTTTATTGAAAATGAAAAAAAAAAAAGAGAAAACACAGTTGCAATATGATATATAATAGTAAATCAAAAACATTTGTGCAGCCTTTTCAAAAATTTTGAACTAGTAAAATTTGGAAAAATATTAAAGTTTTTTTATTATACACTAAAACAAAATCAACACTCATCTCAGTTATTATTAGAAATACAAAAACGTCATCATTTAAACATAGTTACAGAGAATAATTAAAAGATCATTTCAAATTTTTTATTATACCATAGAATTTAATACACAATGGTATTTTTATTAAGTGTTGCCATTGTTGATGATAAATGTTTTTTTTTTTATATTGTTCATGGACATTTCATTTATATTTATTTATAAGATTTGAATTTTTTTTTTATTTTGTTAAGAGGTTATATTTACAATAGGATCCAAAGATTATAGAAGGATTTTTGAAATTTAAGTACCAATCTATACAAAGTTATAAAAGAAGAGAATAAAATTTTTATTTTTTTTTATTTTGTTATTCTTATAATCTAATTTTAATTCTATTCAAGAAAAATAAGTAACAAAATAAAAAAAAAAGTAACAGTAAGGAAAAATAAAAAAAAAAAAAAATAACATAAAACAAAATTTAAAACATCTTCTAAACGATTTATTTTTAAATTATTTTTAAATTAAGTGGAGGGAAAAGATGACGGTATTTACAGTAATACAAATCTACAATTTTATAAAAATATTTAAATGAAAGTAAGTATTAGAAAGAGAAAAATGTAAGGAAAGAAAAGAAAGAGAAAGATATAAATAACATTAGAAGTAGAGTGTAGAAAAAAGAAAAAGGAAAGAAAATTATAAGAAATGCCTGCGGCTAAAGAAAATATTTCTTTAAAGTAATTGAATATTTTTTGTTTTCTTTCTCTTTTTATTCGTTAAATTGTTGTTGTATCTTTTCCTGTTACTATTTATTTTTTTGTAAACACTTTGTTGAAGTTTGTCTTTTTTTTTAAATACATTTGAAATAGTATTTTTCCAGTACGTTCCTTCCTTTTCCTTTTCCTTTTGTTTTTTTTTTCTTATTTCTTTCATTTTCTTTTTTAAATTTTACAGGATAAAGAATTTTAATATTGTATTTTCTTTGTTTTTTTTTTTGCTGTAAATGCTTTTTTCAATTAAAAAACTTACTTGTTTTTTCTAATTGTATTTAGAATTAATAAAATCAAGTAATGAAAAAAACAAGGGGTTTCAAAAAAGTACATTTCCAAAATTAATCTTTGTTAAAGAGTACATAAATATTAAATAGGTATTACATAGTACATAAATATTGAATAAAAAATATTTATAATAGTACAAAAATTGAAAGAAATAGTTAGAATAATTTGCTAGAGAAATTGGGAAAAATCAAGTTATACTTTTATCAATTTTAAGGTAACCCTATATTATTAAGAAAAATTATTAACACAGACAAAAATATAATGTTGGAGCTTTAATTTTTGTATATTATGTCGGAAAAATTTGGACAGGTACCACAGTTGCAGGTGTTTAAAAATAGAGAATTTTCAGTTTTTAACCACTTACAGCTCCTAAACGGGGAACGTCACAAAAATATTACCTGAAAAGACTTATACTTATTTCTAAAGATCTAACTTCTCTCAAAATGCCCAGCTTCTAAGTTAAACCGTTTGAAAGATGGAAAGGGTCCAAATTTGTGCACAAATTGAGTTTCACATATCGGTATATTAAAATACCGCATGGCAAAGCCACATATTTATTTTATATATATTTATAAAGTTTATAAAACCAGCTATCGCGTGGTTTCCAGATTGAAAATATACCTTATAGAATCTTTGTTATAACAATTTAAAGATAGGAGTTTTTCAATCTTCGTAGGGCTGTTATAGCTCCGTAACGGGTCCGGCTACAGAAAAAAGTTGTTCACAAAATTATTTTGTTTTGGCGATGTCTATCATTAGTTAAAATTTCATTACTTTATTTCAAACGGTGTAGAAGTTTTGTAAACACCCAGACGGACGGACGAAACTAAGAGTGAAACTAATAAGCACATTTTTTCAAATTTTTTTGAAAATGTGCTAAAAAAATAAATAGTGTTTTTTTTTTTTATATTTTTAAAATAAACTAAAAACAAAATAAAATGGGAGTGTTTTTGTGTTAGCTTTCTCGAATATACATTTCAATATAAAAGAATAGGTATTGTAATAAGACAATAAATAAAGGGACATCAGTGTGATTATTTTTATATACATATTATGTATTAATGTATCCTACTTTACATATTATAATATATATTCAGTTGCTTAAAGTGCAACTATAAAAACATTCTATTTAAGATACACAAAAATTACTTAAAATGATTTGTTTTTTTTTTTTAAATTCGAAACTTTAGCGAAAAAAGAAGTATGGTTATTTTAAATATTTAAAGAAATTAAATTTAATTTAAAACTCTAATGAACTTTATTTAAAAAGTTGTTAATTTTTGCTTTGCCCATAATTTTAAAATATTATTTAAAGATTCATATTTTTGGTAATTTTGTTCAGAATTCAGGGGTGGATAATTTTAAAAGAATAATCTGTCAAATTATATATTTTGTATTATGAAAGTTTGCAATCCTGATATATACTTGGTTTTCGCAAAATGTCGAAATAGGTTAGTTCTAAAGCTTATTGGTGCCTTTTTTTTTGGCGTTGATAAAAATCTTTGAAGTTAATATAAAATCTTTGAAGACTTAGAAAATGTTATTTTGTTATATGCTAGTTCAAATATGTCTTATGTGCTTCTAATTACATTTACTAGTCAATTTGCATATTGTATAATATAAATATACAGCAATAGGATAATAAGATGAAACGGAGCATATTTTTTGTTCCTTATTATGTTATAGTTTAGAAAATATGGTATATTTTTTAGGAGCTTTTAATGTTGGTGAGAAATTTTCGATCTTGATTGATGTTTAGAAGATTACGACATTTTATTATACTTATAGTAAAGATAATATTTTTGGTGATCAAATATTTTCCGAATAAATGGAATTTATAAATGGGAATTGAAATTGAAAAACATCTTAAACTTCCATTGAAATTCTAATAGTTATATAAAATTGATAAAAATCATTTAGTTAAAAAAAAATAATTTTCTGTAAATTTTTTTTTTAAATTTGCATATAAAATACAATTTTTTGACCTAAGATATAACTGAAATTTCGCTTTTAACGAAAAGTTTTCCAAATATGATTCTACAAAATTATTTTGAAAAAATTTGCCTATTATAGTTTCACTTTGTTCGTCTGTCTATTCGTTTATTTCTGAAACTTTTACACTATTTAAGATAGAGCAAAGAAATTTTAACCACGCATAGGTCTCTTAAACAAATTATTGTTTTAGGAAAGCATTTTTATGTAGCTCAATCGGTTACGCGGTGCTACAGCCTTTTTAAATGTTTTCATTCTAAAAATGCCAAACGACAGGATTTTTGTCTTTATAAATCAATATAAAAATTATACAACTTTCTTTTTATAAAGCCCAAAAAATTTTAAAAGAACAAAAATTTTTCAAAATTAGCGTAAGTTGCCTCGGAAAAATTTTGTTTGTATCATCTCCTCTTTAAGGTAAGCTATTACCGATAAAATTTGAAAATTTACTATTTTAAAACACCCTGTATCTTAGATACCTCTACAAATTTTTTAAACTAAAACGCAAATATTAAATGTGTTTTTAAATTTTAAAGAATTGCTTTTAAAGCTTAAAACGAATTTCCTTAAAACTCTCTCTTGATTTTTCACAATTTTTCTTACATATAAAACTTTAAAAAAACTTTGGTGAAATTTTGGTGCAAGTCACAATTTGAAACTGATTTTTATTATCTTTTGAATAATGTTCGCCATTAGCTCTTGGTTAACATTTTGCCTTTTTTTTTTTTAAGATTAAGTCAATTAATAAATTTTTAAATGTCGTCTGTAGGATGTAGACATTTAAATAATTTTTTTTTTTAACATTTAAATCTATTTTTTTATTCTTAAATTTATTTAGACCAAAGATTTATCCACCATTAATTTTTTAAAGGATTTATTTATTTATTTTATACTTATTTGTTGGGATAAAAGCAAAAAAAATTATTTTTCATTGGAATCTTTAGAGAAATGAAATAAATGATTTGATTTTAAAAGCTGTCTAAAAAAAGAAATGCACATTTTGTTTTTTTTCTTTTTTAAGATGAAAATCAATAAATTTTTTATAATATTTTTTTATACCTTCATATAATATAATATATTAAATATATCTCAATTCTCAATTGATTTAACTCGAGTCTTAAAGTGATGATAATAATTATATAAAGTATTTTTCGACTTTTGATTGTGATGTATGAATGGACTAAAAATGAAAAATTTAAAATTTATTTTTATTGAAAATGGAAATAAAATAATTTTAAATTAAAAAATTAAAAAATTTTAAATTTATTTATGAGAATTGTCATACAATTCCATTTGTAGTGAGACTATTTCCAATTTGTAGAATTTTCAAATTGTTGAGCTTTAAGTAGTATTCATTTTAGTGAAGCAGGAAAGATTTTCATTTATTTTTTATTTAGATGAAAAGAAGGCGCACCGTGATAAATTCGGATTGCCGAAATGAACTGATAATTTTTTAATGAATTGATGTGGTAAAAATCTACATAAAGATTTTAATATTGAGTCAAGATTTTGTTAGAGGATCTAGACCATTAACATGAAATAGACGATTTAAATTGTACTTTGGTGAAATGCACAGTTAGATCAGATGAGATTAAACATTGTGAAATTTTTTAACAAATGAAAATGCTTCGTACAGTAGCACATTAATCATCTTCAAAAGAGCTGTACGGTTTAAAATAGAAATGAATGTCAAATTCTTTTAATAAAATGACAATGATTATATTCTAAGAAATGCTAAAATGTCATTTAGTATTAACTTTTCATTTATATATTTATTCGCATATGTGTATAACTGTATATGTACATTTCTTACATTTTTGTATCCGTATGAATATTGAGATTTGCATCCGTATGAATAATAGATTCAATTCAGGGTTTAATTCTGAGCTAAATCTATAAGTGCCTCCGTACGTCTGTCCGCATTTTTTTACATGGGCATAAATCAACGTCTGTCCGCATTTTTTTACATGGGCATAAATCAATGTCTAATCAATGTCATAAAATTTCAAAATTTTCATTTAATATATTATGGTATTAATTTAGTCTAATATATGTAATTTTATAAAAGGTGATTAAATTTGTCCTAGAGTTGGCACAGTCAACTAAACACTTTTCTTTGTTGTTTTTTAAATTTAAATTTTACTGAACTTCTTTTTTTTTATTAAAAATATAATCGAATTTTAATACAAAAATATTATTATTTTCATTACTATTATATCAAGTTAATATTTTTAAAATTCAAAGTTTAAGAAGAAAATTAAAAACCATTAAATTCTATGGTTTAATATTATGATAAGAAAAATAAAAATTTTCATCTCTAGACATTTAAATATTTATTTTAAAATAATTTGCAAGTTTTTTCGTTTTGTTTTTTTTTTTTGGAATCGATTTCTTGCCAAAATCGATTATAATATTATTATGTTAATGTGAAAATGTTGATATTTAGGTACATCGAATTATTTTACAAATAAAATTTCAATTATATAATTTTTATTTTTACACATATAAATTTATATGTAAAATGTATATGAAATTCTGGAGGGTTAATCTGACTCATATATACAATAAATGCTGGGTAAAAAATGGAAAAATTGGAGAAAACTGGAAACAAGATAAAAAAAAAAATATGTGCAGACCTTATTAGAATACACTTTATTTTTTTTTCCTTTTAAATTAATTTTTTACATTCTTTTCTTACATGTTTATCGTTTTATCATTTAAAGTTGTCCTGCATTTCGTTTTTCTATATTACAATTTTCAATCGTTAGAAAAAAAAGTATAATATAATTTTCGTTGAGTTTTAGAGTTCTTAAGATAAAAAAAAGATTAAATTTGAAATGAGGTATATTATGTAAAAAAATTTTCAGATAAAATAGATAAAATAATTTCAGTATACATATATATTATGTATAGTACATCCTTTTTAAATAAAATTAATGCATATTTAGGTTAGAAGCGAAATATTTAGGTTAGAATTCTACTGTAGTTTCATTCAAAGACCGTGGATTAATCTGAACGGGTGTGTTCCTAAAAATCTATAATATTTTCCTCTAAGTTCTCTTTTTATATTCTTTAATGCTTTATATAGGATTTTTCCGCCTTAGTAAAAGTTAATCTTTTGGCTATATTAAAAATTTAATGCTGCTTTTATTTATAAAAAAGAAATATGTATGTAGTTATCTTCGCTCTCCCCATCTAAGAGGCTTTCAGATTCTTTTCAGTTAAAGATGTGTGTATTAGTCTCATAGTCATAGTGTATTAGTCCAAAAGATTAGTCTCATATCGAGACTTAGGCTTTTGGAAATATTGTTTATCTGAATCTACAAAGCATATTTATTCATAATATGTATTTTATTTGTCTCGAAATTTTTGTTTACTTTATTTCATTAGTTTCCTTGTACTGGCCCTGAAATAATAGAGATAATTGGAAGAAAAGAAAAGGATAACGATAACGTTTATTAAAGGATTTATAAATTTTTGTTGTTGTCGTTGTAATTTTTTTAATATCCAAGTCATTACTATATACTACCACTACTATTATTATTATTTTTAATTGTGATATTTTTTTTCAGTTAGATTGGAACGATAAGGGGTTTTTTCTTCATATAAAAGTTCGGTTAAAATTTTCAATAGAGTTTTTTAATATTAAAGAATATTTTAGGATTAAAAGTTAAAATGAAGATAAAGAAATCGAAAAAAAAAATAAATAAAATAAAGAAAGTTAGAAAGTAGAATGGAAAGTAAATGGAATAACGGTATACTATACAGGGTTGAGTATAAAAACCTTTTTATATTATTTTACTTTCAAGAAATAGGTGTAATGAAAAATAAGATTAGAAAGAGGTGGTAAAGAATTAGAATATTTTCGAAGATTTAGTATATATGTGAAAATTAAAAGATTAGTTCAAAAATTTATTAGATACTATTTATGGGATTTATGAATTTCTGAAGCTTGATCTTATTCAACCTCAAGTTAAATTTTAAGATTTGATTTTAGATTTAGATTTTAAGATTTTTAGAATTTGTATATTTTAGTAAGATTTAATTTTAGATTTTAGATTTTATATATTTATTATTTTTTAAGAAAAAGATAACATGGAGTAGATATAAGTATTGAAAAAGATAACATATAAGTATAGAAGAAAAACTAGTTTGAAGATGTAACGAGAGGAGTTTTTTTTTCGAAATCTATTAGATATATTTTTAAAAAATCTTGTTGTCACTAAACATATTTTTCGGATTAAATGTCAATCTAGACCTATTTCCATAAAGATAGATATCAGTTTTTTTTTAATAAATTTTAATGCAATGACACTTTGAAATTTTGTGAAAAAAGTGCCGTTAGATTCACTTGTATCACCTTGTATAATACCAATGTATCTGATGTGTAATTGTATTTGAAGTTCGTTTATTAAAATACAAAATAGTTAAAGCTATTTATCCAAAGTATTACTGGGCTAATACTTTGTGTAAATTATTTCTAATTAAAGTTTTAACTTTTTTTTTATAAAGAAATTTTTAATTTTATTCGAGTAGAAAACATCATATCATATTATTTTTATTGTCAATGTACTTAACGTCTTCATATTGTAGGATATTTTAAAATTATTTCAAATATTATTTAGAATATAGCTTAAATCGATCAAAATTGTTTATTTTTTTATTAAAATATCAATTTATTTCAGGTTTTTGTTTTAAAAGAAACATTAATTATTGTGATGAATTACTAATATTAGACAGAGACGTTTTGATTGGAAGGCTGGCGGCGACTTAACAACTACACCATTAGTTCGATTTAGCGGTAGTTAAACAAATATTAAAACTGCCTATTGCAGAAGACACTAGTATTACTCCCGTATTGTTAAATGTTAAATGCAATTTTCAGTTTCCAATTTAAAGGTAATAAAATCTATAGAAATTCATAAGAATAACAGATTTTTAAGATTATCTCTAACAGAAAAATTTTGACAACGAATTCAGAATTTTATTTTAAATTTAGGTACATTTGGTTCAATTCTATACATATTTTTGGTGTAATATGGTATTAATTAATACTATGATTTAAATTATTATTAAAGTTATGTTATTTTTATTCACAACTTTAAAATGATTTAATTACATTATTTGTGAATGAAAAACATATTATTAAACATATTAAAAACTTTTATTGTGTTATCAAAAAAAAATTGTGACAAATTGTATAGTTAGCCAAAAAGGTGAATCTTTTTTCCTATTACTTAATATAATGTGGACATTTTATTTATTTCATATAAAGTATTGAATTTGAAGTCCATTGTTTAAAAAAAAATCGATGAAAAACTTTTAAAAGTCTATTGTCAAATCAATGTGATTCTTGTCCTATAAATTATCTCCAAATTCAATTATAATATCGTCTAGCAGTTTATGTCTTTGGATGTAGTGGAATCCATATGTGAGATACAAAACGTATTAAGATTTTTTACGATGATCAAAAACTCAAAAAGAAAATAATAAAGTTTAACTATACATAAATTCTAAAATATAAAATGAGGAAAAAATTAAGAATATTCTTTATTTGCCATATTGTATTTACATTTTTTTTTTGGGTCTATGATAGTTGGACTAAACTCATTTCTCAAAAAGACATTTGTCATAAATTCCATTTATACTAACTGGACACTTTGCATAAAAACACTTTACTTTTCAGCAAATGCGACATTTGGCATAAATATTTTGTAGATGATATTTTAGTTATTGGTTAGGTACGTAAGAGGTTAAGAAGTCTTGGTCATGCTGATGACCGTCAACCGTAATGGTGATAATGATGTTTATAATACTGTATTTGAATTTATAATTTAGATATAGAGTTAAGAAACGAGACAAAATAGGAAAATTAAAACATTTTTAGAAAAGGCGAATTAAGATATTTTAAGACAAAACTGTCAATATTTTGTCCCTTTGAATTTCTACAAAGTAAAGGAATAACAATTGCCAATTTCAGAGTGACAATAAATAAGGTTTGAAATATTAAGAATTTTAATTTTTTGTTCAAATTTTAAGTTGATTTAAATATTAAATAATTTCATGGTTTTAATTTTGTATTAATTACATAATTTTTATTATAAAATAATTTTAATTATTTTCTTTTTATTTGCATGTATGGAATCCATATAGTTTTCATTGGTATTAAATTGGTATGATATGTATTAATATTAATTTTAATTGTTTTTTATGCCTCATAGAAAATAACTTTGTTTTTTAAAAGAAATTTTTTTTTAATTATTGTCAAAACTTCATTTACTTCAACCTTTTGATCTGTAATTTTTAATTGTTTCATTTATTTCGAGATATAAACGTTAATTATTTTTGAGTTTGATTTTTTATTCCAGATCTTTATTCACATTTTCTTTCTGAGTCAGGATATAAAACTCTAAGGTTTTAAGTTCAATTTTAATTTGTTTCTGATTTAGGGTGTATGACTCTCACATCATTTTTTTTTTTAATACTTTGCAAATTTTGCTTGATTTTTACTCACAATTTGTTTCTGATTTATACACCCTATTAACTATATATAAATTTTAATCGAATACTGTTAATACATATATCATTACATATATGTAAAAATTTTCCAATTTTTCCAATAATTTTTAATCTCAATCGAGCTGAAAAAAGTTTTTATGGAATTAGAAAACTCCCTCAATCCCCTATGCTCATAAATCCTAACTTATTGTAAAATAAAACGAATTATATATAAAAAAAATCATTTAATATTTTTTAAAATTAAAACTATGAAAATTTTTAAATCAATATTAAAAATTATTTTCTGATCTTATTAAAATATACCTAACTAATAAGATCTTGGATTTTTAATATTTTTTTTTGTGTATTATTTGTGACGTTATATCAGGCTACTAAGCACAAATATTATTCTCTAAGGGGATTTATCCAAATCCTCAAAGATATTCCCGATCCTCTTAAAATTTAAAGCTTGTGTCAATGTGTTTATAAAGCTTTAAAAAAAGTTCTATTCTTTGGTGTATTTTAATTGAAAAAAATGTTAAGCAGAATTTGCGAATGAACATTTAAAAGTATGGCTTTTTTAAATTTTGAGAGGCTGTAGTTTCGTAAAGTTGTTGTACAACTTTAATTTTTTAAGAGACTTAGAGAAAAGGAAACAAGATTAAAATTAAAAATTTTTTTTGAAAAATGTCTTAAAAACATGAGAAAAATAATGGATTTGGTCGTCAAAAGTTACAGGGTCAAAAAAAGCATTATAAATCTGTTATTTGAGTTTTTTTTGTTTCTAAACAAGTTCCTTTTTCCTTAGTTCCACTTAAGTTTTTGTTTCGCTGTCAATTTCAATTAAAATCATTATTAAATATAATAATTGTCTACAAGAGCACTCAAACTTTATATTTTCCTTATCCTTTACTAATTCTTATTTAATATAAATATTATATTTAAAAAATTTTAATTTTAAAAAGTTTTACCTATATATAAACAAACTTTTGTCTTCCTTTATAACATTACCGTATTATATATTTATTTTACAATTTAAATTTTATTTCCATAACAAAGGAATAGAAAAAGAAAAATTAAATATATTTTGCATAACAAAAATTTGAAACTTTTCATAATGGGGGGTTTTTTTTTTTTTTTTCTAATAATGAACATTTCCAGAAAATTTCAACGTTCAACTAAAATAATTTTCATTTTTTGTTACCATAAACATTCATACAAACCTATAAAAAGATAAAACAATTTTCCAAATAATTTTAATAATAGTGGTTTTTTCTGTTCTGAAAGTGGATGTAGTAGAAAATTAAATGAAAATGGATTTTTCATTGCACAGAAAAAAAAAAAAAAAAAACAAAAAAAAAAGGGAGAAAAATTTTATAATATGAAATTACAAAAGAAAAGTGCCCTATTGAAATTTTTAAATTAGAAAATTTTCCTGAGGCCATTGACCCTTTAATTTAACTACTGAATAATAAATGATGGGGTCCTCCAAAAAGAATATTTTATATTTAATATCCATTATAAAAGAATATAATTGTAATATAATATTTTGTTTTTGATTTTAAAGTTTTGTTCAAAGCTTAATTTTTATATTTGAGAAACTGTTAAATTCTTTATAAAACCACTGTTCTTAACGTATATTGGTTTTGAAACCAACTTGGTGCACATAAAAAAAAACTGTTTTTTTTTTTATTATTTTATTTAAATAAAACAAAAAAATAAGTCTTTCTTGAATGATACTTTTCCTAAATATTTTGAGTGAATCGAATAATTACGACTTTGGTGTTCTATCTTAAGATAGCAACGATCTAAAAATTGTATTTACTGTACTATTTAGTTTTAATATAATTCTGCATAAAATCACAGTATGGAGATAGATATGTATGACCACAAGCATTTTACATTTCATTCTATTAAAAACACGTCAGAGTCTGGCGTTTATTAATTTGTATTAAAATATAGGCACTTTACTATGATGAGCTATATATACATATATATCTACTAAAATTGTAACAAATGATAAAACTTTTAAATAGAAAAAATACAAATTCATTATTTTGCTCAATACTGTATATTATAAAGTTTAAATTTCATTTTAATAGTTTTTGTTTTCTTTTTTTGGAAAAGTTTTCATTTACAGAGAAGACATTTAGAAAGTTTAACAAATAGTTTATGAATAAGAAGATTTTTAAGAATTTTTCAAAAAAGAGAACTCCAACCATTATTAAAATTCACTAAAAGATATATAATTATAGAGAAAAATATTAAAAATATTTAAAAAAAAGATATGATGATGTGTTGTGATTTTAAATTTTAAAAGATAAAAATTTAAAACACGTGTTAAAAATCCATATCTCTAATATTTGATTGCTAAATTAACATTCTTTTAAAGTAAATATATATACATATGTACCTATATAGGTATATATATTTAAAATAGTTTTGTATAATTTGAAATAAAAAAATAAAAAAAAAAATAAAACTTTAGGTTCTTATATTGAATATTTTGGTTAATATTATTTTACGTGTAATTTCAGATAAAAATTTCATTTGGTTTCAAAAATGTTTCAATAGTTTTTCAATGCAATTTGGTGTATGCTCTAAAGAAATGTAATTAAATTTAAATAAATGGCATCACTCCCCATTTTGAAAGATTAAATCTTTAAAAAACCGAAATTTCTAAATGATTGTTATAGTTTCATATTGCTGCTAACATAAATGGAAATAGTTATTAATGAAAAGTGAGGCTCCAAAGATTATAGAATAAAGCTTAATATAATATTTTCATAAAAATTCATGAAAAACTCATTTTCAAGATTTTAAAAATTTGATCCTTTCAAACCGCATAGGTTTATTATATACAACCTTGTTTGTTGCATTAATTTATAGTGAAAAAAAAACTTTCTTAGGGCATTGATGGTTAAATTTTTTGCCAACTTTTAACTTTAATATATTTCATCTAAGGGAATGTATGTTTTGTTCTAAATGTAAAAGAATCTTTTAAGTTTTCTTATCTTAATTTGGAATATTATAATAGAGCAGTCTCAACAATTTTATGATGTTTAGATGCGCTTCATATTTTTTTTATACTAGTGCGAATGTAGTTTACATGCTATAATTAATTTTGCATTTTACCTTTTTAAATTTTTAATTTTGCTATTGAAATTGGAAAAGTTCCGCCGGCAGGTTTGAGTAGCTGCCATATAAGATTTCTTTATATGGAAATAACTTCGCATTTCTACAATCGCTTCTACAAAAATTAGATTAGTTTAGAGCAGCAGGTTCAAGAAGATGTCGCACTTCTCGAAAATTTACATGAATACATTTTAGGATATACTTAATTAGATCAGATATCTTAAATTTTGTAAAAGATTTTAAATTAATTATACAATATTGTTCTGGCTTTTCATGTATTATTTAAGAAATCCAAAAGCATTCTATGAATATCACCGGTTATATTACGTATAACACAATTTTAAATTTTTTGCTTTTTTTCCTATACCTATCCTTTTATTCGGCATATATATTAAAACTTGAATGTCATGTAGGCATATATTATAGGTTTAATTACTTGATTTTAAATTAAATCTTGAATCCTACAAAAATCTACAACATAGTAGCCAATCAATTTCTTCTTATTAAATGTTTTACTTAGTTTGATTTTTTTCTTTTTGGCATGTTTTACACACTTTAGCTTAAGATAGTCACCAGTGTGTTTATAAGTATTTTGTGGCATTTTCTATTTTTAAATAAACACCGTTTGAATCAATTCTTATTAAATATATATACTGATAAGTGATAATAAAAATACGTACGTATATTCTATCTATAATATAATACACAAGATGTTGGCGAGACCTTGCCAACATGTAAAAAAATTTATTTATATCTATAAAAAAACACTCACACTGAATGTAAACTAAACTGGCAATGATGATATTTCTGTATATTTATTTAATAAGTTAAAATTTTATTACCAGAGACACAAATCTTTGACTCAAAGTATTATCAAGAGACACAAACATATAAGAGAAAAAAATAAATAAATTTAGTAAATATTATTACCAGAGACCAAATTTTCTACTAGAAGTATTACCATAGACACAAACCGTTCATTAAAAGTGAGTACAGTCAAAAAAGGAAAAGTACATACTTAAAAAACACACATTTTCAATAAAAATAAATTCAGCAAATTTTAAATTTTTAAATTTGACCGCCACATCCATTACGAACTGGCAGCGGTAAATTAAAAATAAATTATTAATCTTCTGTTGGCGTTTTCAATCTTTGTTTTGGAAAAAAAATTAAAATAGGTACTCTTAATAAAATTAAAACGCCTGAAAGTGAAAAGAGCAGAGAAAGAGAGTTTATAGTAAGCCTCATATTTATAAGAAAAAAATAACAGGCCGATTTTATTCTTGATTTTGTTTTCATTAGTATAAAAGCTGGTAAAAGCTTCGTAACAGACTTTAAAGTGGTTTTGTTCATTTAGGTTGAAATTTAGATTTTTAAGCTAAATTTTCGGTAGAACTGGTATAACATACAATATTCGCAATTTTTTTATTAATATAAAATTCGGCAGACTTAAATAATTATATTTCATAACTTACCAAATATTATAGAAATGGATATTTTTCTTAAAAAAAAAAAGAAACTAATATAGAAAATATCATTTTAGAAGCCTTCACTCACAATAGATTCATAATTTTCTACTAATTTATTATTAGACCATTAAATTAAAAAGCTGTCGAAAACGACCGTCACAAAAAAAATCCCCCGAAAATTTATGAAATTTCATTATCAGAGACATGAATCTTTTATTAAATATACCAAAGACCTCTTCTAAAGTACATTTAAATAAAATAAATTCAGCAAATTTTTTTCAAGCAAAAAAAAATAAAAGCAAAAGACTTGAAAGTAGTTTTGGTAATTAAAGTAATTTCGCGGCGAAAACAATCGTTTTTCATCGCCATAAAAATTTTTTTTTAAAACTAAAGAAAAATAGAGAGTAAAATTTTAACAAATATTAAAATTATTTCGATTATTGGGATTGTTTTAAATGTAACAAAAAAAAAATGTCGTAGCGGTTGGTGTTGGTTGGTTTTTCGCCGGTTTTCATTGTGCACTTTATACATGTGTTTTAAACAATTTTTGAGATATCGGCACGAACTTTTACCCTGAATGTGTTTTTAGCTTGGACCATTTTTTCTCAATGATTAAAAAACTGTCAAAAATTACCGCCACGAAAAAACGGCGAGAAAAAATTAATAAACTGTACCTAACATTTTTAATTTAATGTGTTAGATTTGTTTTATGTTTTTTTTCTATTACAAGTAAGTAAGTGATTCCAACGTTTTTTTAGTGGTGCTGATGTAAAAATGAAATTTTTAGGTAGTTTATTAAGGGAGTTAGTATGATAACGTAAATGTTTTTGAATCTATAGAAATTGTGCAATTGCACAGGGGATTTTCTAGTAATTATTTGAATTAACAAATTTTTATTTTAACTTGTATTTCATAAAAAAATAATATGAATTAGCTATTTAAAAAAAAAAAAACAAGGTAGAATGTAAACCAACAGTTTTTAAGCGCGCACATTTTCAAAAGACAATACTGTTGTTTAGAATAGTGATTTGCACCAAATTTTTCTTAGAATTTCATATAATAAGAAAAAATGTGAAAAATAAAGAGGCACTTTCATCAATTTTAAGAGAACTCTATATACTTAAGGAAAGTCATTAACACGTGTAAAATTATAATGTTTAAGCTTTAATCTTTGCATTTTATTTCTACACAAATAAAAATTTCTACACATTCATAAGTTACGAAGTTTAAAAATAGCAAAAATTCCAATTTTTGAGCCCTAATAGCCCTTAAATGGAATGTGGTACAAAAACACTTTCTGAGACAACTTATACTTCTAATTCTAAAAGATCATTCTTCTCTTAAAATTTTAAGGCTCTAACAAAAAACGTACCGGAATTATGAAAGAAGAAAATTTTTGCAAAACTTTGTCTTAACATAACGGTAAATATATAAGTAAATTGCAATATATTGCATAATTTTGATATTGTTTTATAAAGATATGAAAAATTCCAGTCTTCTAGCTGCTTCAGATTTTAAAACTCTTACTCAGAACTTGAGATAACCACATTTAAAAATAGGGCTTTGTCAAAATTTGAGGTACTGTAGTTTCGTAATGGATGGGGCTACATGAAAATGTTGTTCCGTACAACATTAATTTTTTTATGAGACCTCCTATTCATGGTTTAAATTTTATTGCTCTATCTTGAACTGTGTAGAAGATTTGTCCGGACGGACGGAGAGACATACAGAGCTCATTTTGTCCAAAATTTTTTGGAAATGTGCTAAAAACAACAAATTGCTAAAGTAATTTTTTATTTAAAAAATATTAAATTATTTTTTTTTATTATTTTTTATTTTTTATTAAATTTCGCTTAAAATAGTTAAAATGTAGGTGTAAAAAAAACAATTAAATATTTATTTTTAATATATCTTTTGTTTTGTAATTATTTCAATTAAATTGTCTGTCAATCGAATTGAAAATTTTAAATGACATCTTTAAATTGAATGTTATTTTTTTAATTTTTTTTTCCTTTTTTTTTACATATTGTATATCTGATGTTAAATTAAATGAATAAAAAGTAAATTAAATAAAAATGGTTTTAATGTGTAAAAAATAATATGTAATTATCTTAAAGCTATTATTAAACTTTAAATTTTAAATTTTATGGTTCAAAAAAAAAAAAAAAAATGAAGTTGTTCCGGTAATTTAAGGATCATTTGGTGTAATATGAAAAAATAAACATTTTCCCCGATTGAAATAAAAAAATATAAGGATGGATAGCGTGGTACTGCCCGAGGCAAATGGATATCCTTCTTTTGGAGTTCTTTTTTAGTTATAAAACTATTTAATTGGCTGGAACGATAAGATTTGCCTAACTATGGGTGCGATGACAGAAGGCGTAAGCGATTATTATATTTTAATAAGCTTCTTATAGAAGCGAGAGTTAATCCCGCTTTCCAAAATCCCACCAAGGCAAAATCCCATCAAGATAAAATACCGCCAAGATAAAATACCGCCATGACAAAATCTCAATAGAGAAAAAATTCTATAGAAAAAAAAGCAAATAACGATTTTTATATTTTAAAATATTTGTGTAAACAAAATTATTTGGGGGGAATTTTAGAGTTCGTTACAAAATTAGGATTATACTCTTTTTCCAGAATATTTATATTTATGTATATATGATATTTTGAATTAGGGATTTTGAAGGGAGGAGGGATTTGAGAGTTGAATTAAAAATCAGAGTTATACACTTATATCCTTTTTCCAGAATATTTATATATATAATGTATAAGTGAGATTCTCAAAAAATTTTTTTCAAACAGATTTTTGTAGTTTTTAATAAATAAAAAGAACAACTAAAGAAGAATTTTGGTCATGAAGAGATTTTGTCTTGGTTAGATTTTGGAAAGCGACATTTCGCACCAGACCCGTTTTTTATTAATAAGTTATCTTGATATCTTACTGTATATTTTTATTATTAATTGTTAAAACATCACAATGACCATAAAACCTTTTTTTTTCCCCCAATTTCCAACAATTGGCCAATTTCTAGTTCCCAGAACAACTTTCTTTGTTTGTTTTTTTGATTTGTTTAATTTATTCTAGATTATCTTTACTTCTTTTAAGAATTATTTTTTTTATAGTATTCTTTTGTTTGTTATCTCAATAGGTATAGTCATCGATAAAATATTTAATAACTATATAAGTCCTTCAAAGCAAACATTTAGATTCAAAGTAATTTGAGGTTATTCTGTACGGTGGTACATGAGGTAAAATATCATTGGTATAATCATATTTTCTGATTGCTTTAATACTGTATAGGAAGGAGAATAACAAACAAGCAAAATAACTTACTGCAGTTGTCAGCAATTATCAAAAGATTAGCTTTAATTCACAAAAATTACATGCATATTTTTATCATAATATTTTCAATATATAACAAACGGAATGGCAGTTTTTAATTCACACTTAGAATATAATGTGATTTAATTCCCTCAAAGCAAAAATTAATTGTTTTTATAAATTTTAAAGTATACCTAGTTTTTTTTATTGTTTTTTAAACAATTGGTTAAAATTTGAACTGTTTTTAATTAGGTTTTCCAGTTGTAAGTTTTTTTTTTTTTGTTTTTAAATAAAATTGAAAAATGTATTGAAGCATACTCTACTATGAATTGACATTTAATGATAATTCAATTTGGTTTTTATGTGAAATTATTACTGATTAGTAGTAAAAGGAGATCATTACATACAAACCCGAAGAACGAAATACAAAAACTTAAAATCGAGAAAAGATTAATACAGAAAATACACAAGAAAATATACAAGAAAACAGAAAAACAAAACTCAGAAATTATATTAGGTGTAGGTTAGGTTCAATCAGCTAAAAATCAGTTTTTTTTAGATATGAGTCGCCCTTTTTAAGATAACAGTTTTTATGAAATTTTCTGTATTTTGTAATTTTTGAATTTTATATTTCTAGTTATTGTAATTTCCGGAATTGGATTTTGTAAATTTTGTTTGGATTTTGTTATAATTTTTGAATTTTGTTTGTCGTTTGCATGTCGTTTTCTGGATTTTGTAATTTGTGGATTTTATTTTTCTGATTTTCGTAGGCAACGCAGAAAAAATAATTGAAACGAGGAAGAATACAGTTGCCTTTGTCAACTCTTAGATACCCGTACGAACCGTTAGTATGTTCACAACCTGTCACTCTGCTTACAATATTATTTTTTTAATATTTTAGTATTTTAAAATAATTTGGGTGAATTTTATAATTTCTAGTACTATGGGTTGTACATATATTCAAACTATATGTTTATATGTACATTCTTCAAAAGCGGATTCTAACCTTCCACATAACGATTATCAATCCAAAACTTTTTCAAATATTCTATAGTACCATTTAATACTAAGCGGTAAATGTATATTAAATTTACTTAGTACAAAATAGTAAATATAATTTTAAATATTATATTATATTATATTTAAATATTCCATTGACAGAATAATTTCTTATAAGTACAATAAAATACATATATGTATGTAAATACGGCGTTATATAATATACATCTATACTCTTATCATTCATTCACTAGTGACATATACGATATTTAAATAAACATGATATTATATAAGTATGTATGTATAACAATATCATATAAATAAAAATTCTTCAAGCAACCGTTATGTTGTTTATTTAATTACATTTTTTCGTACTACGCATTATATCCTCAACAATTTCAAATTATCGAGTAAAACAAAATGGAAAAAATTCGTTAAAGAAATTTCGTCAATTATAAAGTAACCCTATATTATTAAAAAAAGTTGTTAACAGAAATAAAAGTATAATGTTGAAGCTTTAATTTTTGTGTATTACTTCAAAAAAATTTTAACAGGTGTTTAAAAATAGGAAATTTTCAGTTTTTGACCCCTTACAGCTCCTAAACGGGGGGTGATACAAAAAAAATTTCTGAAATGACTCATGAAATGTTTCCAACTTAAAGCGTTTAGAAGATAGAAGGGTTAAAGTATTTTGCAAAATTTGAGTTTCGCATAACGGTAAATTAAGACACCGTATGCCACAAATATATATTTATTGTATATATACTTTTAAAGCTAATAAAAGTAATAATCGTTTGGCGTTTTCAAAATCAAGATTTACTTTATACAACTTGTGCTATAACAATTTAAGTATAGAGCTTTTTTGAACCTTTGGGAAGCTGTAGCTCCGTAACGGGTGGGGCTACAAAAAAAGTTATTGAAAATAAAATTAATATTTTTGTGAGATCTATCAGTAGTTACAATTTCATAGCTCTATTGCAAAATGTGGGGATCTAAAAGTTAGGTGTTCGAGAGCTACCCTAAGGCTTGGTCCAAACTCAACCAAAAAAAATAGGGAACCTAAAAATTACTCCCAAAATATTTTTTGTAAATTTCAAGATTCTAGCTTTCTTAGTTTTTGAGTTAGCGTGCTGACGGACGGACGGTCGGACATGGCTCAAAAGTCTTAGAATTTTTTTCTGATCCGATCCATACCTTTGAAGGTATATCTAGCTCGCTTATTTCGAGGTGTTACAAACGGAGGAGTAATTTTATTATACCTGATCCTATCGTACGGGTATAAAAATGTATAAAAATATATTATAAGGCTGTAGATATAGTATAATATAGTATTTATAATACAATGTGAAATATTAATTAACTTTAATAATCAATTAAGCATCCGTAATTAATAAGGTTCAACATGTTAGAGGGTTCAAAGTTCAATATCTACAATTTTAATAATTTCTAAAATTTATGAACTTTACTGAAATATCATTCAAATGTTGGAGTTTTAAGAAGTTTATTTCTTTAATAGTTAATATAGCTAATCTTTTCAAATAATCGATATTGAGAAGTAACGAGTGATTTAAAGGGATTTAACGAGTGATATCCTATAAAGGGATTATTATGCGATGACGATGACCAATGAAAGAAAATTTTTGAAACAAAGAAAAGCAAAGAAAAATTAACAATAATTAAAAATTAGATTTTAAACCCCCACCGTAAAATAATTACTTAATTATTTTTTGTTTTTGTAATTAAGCCAAATGTAAATAATGAATGAAGCAAAAGTTATTTTTTTTATCGAGTTTTAATACAAAATATTAAGTAAGAGCCTAATTGTGTAACTATAGGTATATTAATAGATTTTTCATATATAAAATTTTTCATTTATTAAATTTTATAAAATATATGAAAATTTTTTTAGGGGTAAACATTATTTAGAGGTAATTTGAAACTATCAGATACTCATAAATCATTATTTAGTTAATAAATAAATTTATTTATTTGTTCAAATGATATTTCATCTTCTTTAAAGTTTATTCAGGAAAAATATCCATATACAGATATTGTATCTGAAGGTCCCCTTTTTCTATAATTGAATATGCACTTTTCGGTTTCAGCGTAACACAGTGATGTTTCTCTCAAATATGGGATGCAGTTAACTATTTCGTTGTAGTTTATCATAAGTGTTGCTGTGTGAAATAGTTGTCAAATTGTGAGTATTTCTATCTAACTGTTAAAATTATGCAACCACAACATTTGCTTTCTCCCAACTCCTTGACTGTCCTCTATTTTTCCTTGAGTTATTATTTGAAGGAGTTCATATTGTAACCCACACATAATATGATCCAAGTAAGTAGCCTTTTTATTATTCGGAGTAGTTCTAATGTGGTGTGCATTCTTTAAGAACTTCAGTATTTGTTATTCTTTCCGTCTAAGATATTTCGAGTATTCTACGTATTCTACGATAAACTCACATCTCAAATGTATTTATCATATATTTTGATATATGATAAATATATTTTGATATATGATTTGCCAGTTGTCAGTTATAAGTATTGTGTCGTCAACAAACCTGGTGTTGTTAATATACTGACCGTTCACTTTTTTAATCTGAAGATTATAGTAAATAAAAAATCATATTGTAATTTAACAATTAAATTTTGTATATCACTCTGATAAATTTAAATAAATTAAATATGAATAAAATAAAAAAAAAAAAATTGTCGTTTCCCTTTTAATTAAAAATCTTTGCCCTGCTTTAATCTTTTATGTAATCTCCATAAAGTTATTATAAAAAATTTACTAATGATAAATGAATTTGAAACATCAAAACAGTCTCAAAAATTTTTTTTTGTAAAACTTTTTTAACGACAAATGCGACAATGATATTTAATAGGATTCCAATGAACTTGACATTTTTTTTCTTTAACTTTAACAAAAGGAATGAAAAAAATTCTTCGAGTAAATCAAGTGCACAATGAACTAAAGAAAATCAATAGCTGTCCATATCCAATTGGTGGTGATTAATTGGATAATGAAAAATGAAACTGCTTCTATATTTTTTAGCAGCATAAAAAAGTAAATTTTTTTTATTTTATACTTATCAACTTTATCAAACTCAGAAGGTTGAAGGACTTAAATAATGTCAATAAAATAATTTTAGTCTGTTGTACCCTTTCTAAAAAGAAAGAAAAAATTGCAATAAGAAATTAAAGAATTTCGATAAAAAAAAAAAAAAATTATAAAATTAAAAAACGTTAAGCACGTGTACGTTTAATACAATGCCAACGACTCGCCAAAATTTTCTAGAATTTTGTAGTGAAAAATGATATACTCGTATTCTTTTATATTTATACAAACTGGACATTATAGAAAGCGGGTATTAAGAGTCGAATCAACATGGTTTTGTATCCCATATATTTTATGAGATACAAAAAAAAATCAAAAATATAAAAATGGAGTGAGTGATACTTAAAAACAAATTATTGTAAGGCAAGTATTCAAAAAAAAAAAAAAATAATAATATAGATAATTAATTATACATAAAACAGGTATGTATATTTAAATTCTAAGTATCAGAATGGGTATAACTTCTAAATTTTTTTTTATTGAAAAACCAATTTCGAAAATTATAATAATTGAATTAATTTTTAGGGCAAAAAAGAGGGTTTCTAAAAGACTTAGAAAATATATGGTAATTAGTTGTAGTAGTTTTAACAAACAATTGCTTCTATAAGTATAATTTAAATGGTTAAACATTTATTTGGCGGGAAATCCTGATCGTATACTTTATATAATAAATTTATAATATCTAATATTATGAAATACTTTATATACCACAGACTTATTATTTACTTAGGCTTAAGGTTAACATCACATCAAAAAACATTGTTAAGAAATTTGAATCAGTGGAATAGAAAACTAAGATATGGCAACGGATTATAATGTCATATACAATCACTTCAGATTTCAGCATCGCTTATAATAATTAATACAAAATTATCCATGCAGATTACGGTTATTATTAACCGATACTCATGTTTGAGTCAGAATTGCTTTTTGTGTAAAATAATTTGAATAGTGAATTAAATATTAAAATAGTTCACCACTTTTATATTATTTAATTTTCCTTAAATTTTACCTGTTAGTAAAGGTAAATATGAATATCTTGAAGAAATTAATTAGCCTTGCTGACATAATTACATTATTGAAATCTAATTAATTATCTAGAACTACATAATGATCAGATAAACAAGGTTCGATTTTTAAGAAAAAGTCATAATTGATGGGTAGACTAAACGCGTTAGCTTGAAAAATTTGTTTAATTTAGAATTTACGTTAACGTTACACTAGACTACATTACTTTAAAGATTGACCTTCTTTCACTTTTAAATTAATTGATAAAATTTATGTAATTTTTTAAATAAAAATTAATTCATAGGATTCTTTTTAATACAAAGAAAAATCAAAGGATGATAGTTTTCTTCAATGTTTAACAATTAAATTTCATAACATAAACGTTTACTATTTTAAAGCTATATGCATTATGTTTTATATGTAATGAATTTCAAAATTAATTAAAATCTAAAGTATCTATACCTTAATTAAAAAATAAAAATGATAAAAGTTTTATTATTTTTATTTCAACAGATTCCTTAAAACTATTTTTTTATTGGTAATAGAATAACTTTTGTATATATTTATATGTTTATTCCCAACAAAATTTTTATTAGACTTATTTTTGTTCAACTTATATAAGAAAACTTTTGATTTTTTTTTTTGCATTCCATCACTCTGCTGGTTTAAGTAGGTTATTAAAAATCATTTTTGTTTTTCTTATTTTATTCCATCCCTCTCATTTTTCATTTAGTTCTTTTTATTATTTTTATAGCATTTTTAAACAAATTTTTATTACTTTTCTTTTTAATATGCTATATATTCACATTCATAACCTTTTAGACTAGCCATGGTGATTTATTTTAAGACCAGGATAAAAATAAAGAGGAATTTTAAGAATTAAAAAGGTATATAGATGTGTAGGAAGAGTAAGGGAAATGATAAAGACCATGAATTGACTTTAGTTCGTTCGGATTTTATTTTAAAAAATAATTTTACACTTTAAAAAATTTATAAAATTTACTTGGGTTTATTTTAAAAATGCTTAGTAATATTTTAGTTACTCTTAATTAACTGCCTTATATTTAATTGATTGGAATGAGTTCTTAAACGAATAATAAAAGAAGGAAAAAGAAAAAAAAATAATTTGGCTTTAATTCAATAAAGTTAAAGTAATTGTTTAAAAAATAAATTGAAATTAAATTGAGAGTGTGCACATAATTAACTTCAATCAATATCAATGTTACCGTTTTATATTGAATTTTTTTATATTTGGTGTTTTGTTTTTTTTTACAAAATATTTAACAATATTGTTTTTTTTTTTTTTAAATAATTGAAAAAATAATAAAAATATTTACCTATAATAAGATATTGACGTGTATTAAAAATAATGTTCACGCCGTTAAGTATGCAATATTTATGCCAAATATGTAGGTATATTTGTAAGTTGATTAAACTTAATTTTAATAAAATTCTTATTATAAAAGTTACAAAAATAAAATATTGAAGTTATGAAGCTTTTACCTATAGAATATAAATTTAATGCTAAATGTAAAAATTTATAACCAATTATACATTTGTAAAATATTCAAAAACTCAATATTTTTTTAGATTCATTTTGGAATTAAGTTTTTTTGGTATCTATCTATTTAAATCGAGTTCCATTTTTCTGGATTTAACGGAAGGAAATTTCAAATGTCCGTTAATTTTCACCATCTATATATTAGTTTAAACGTATACATTTATATTATATTGTAGCTGGTACATTTTGAAAACATTGATTACTAATTAAAAAAATTTTCATTCAAAAACAAAAACAAAAGAAAATTCTAAAGGATGGATATTTGGGCTTATTTTGTTAAACTAAAAATTCACATCTAAACAGAAAAGAATCAATGGTTCTTTTAATTAATTAGATGTTAAAGTAAAAGGAAAATTTCAACTCTTCACCGATAAATATTATAAAGAAATATTCATTATAATCTCACATAAATCTTTTTAATACTATCTTTTATGTATTTTTCTAATATTTTTGTGTTTGTGTTCCTATTCTAACCATTCATAAGCATTATATTAAAAATTTTCTTTTTACTCGCATAGTTTGAAAAATTATCGTAAACTGTTTTTTTATAATAAAAATTTTATCATAATTTTGTACTTGAAAATGAAAAAGCATATTAGTTTTTAAAGGAAAATCTTTAAATGAAGTTAATTATTAGTAGTTAATATCAAAGAATCTTTTATAGAAGTTTAAAAAGAACTTTTTTAGTCCTCTCATTAATAGTTCTCTATTAAACTCTGTGATTATTTAAAAGTACTATAATACATTTATTTTTAAATTGCGTGTACAAGTACATTATTCTTTTGTTAATTAGAACTTTATGAAAATGAAATTCGAATAAGAATTTAAAAGAAAGATTTAGTGTTAGTTTATAGGTTTTATCATAGACATACATATGAAAAGTATAATATTATACAAGTTTAGAACTTTTAGTTCGTTTATTTAGTTCATTTTACAGGGTGATCATTCTGGAAAGTGTTTTAATAGTGCGTTATTATTTTAGGGTACTAAGGGTACTATTTTAGGGTACTATTTTTTTAAATTTTGTTCCCAATTTGTGGAAATTTAAGTCTTTAAGATTTAATATTAGCATGAGTAAAATCAAATTATGACTTTTGAAAATTATTTTCTGTATTCTTAATAACTTCAAAATTATGAAATCTTCTTTTTAAATGGTACCACCTTCGATTTTGTGCATATTTCCGATATTTGGCAATGAGAGAATTTATAAAATCTACACCACTCATACATTTATTGTAGGAAGATATAATTAAGTTCTATATAAATGTTAAAGATTTTGTTCTTTTGGTTTTGCTTTGAAACATTTTTCTGTTGTCCAACTCTGAGCGTTTTATTCCCCATATTAAAAACAAGTCCTTGGGATGGTTGACTTCTCTTTAAGTTCAAATTAAATGCGTACAATTTTTTTGTATACCTATAACGAAAAACTTTAAATGCTTGATAAAAATTAACAATTATGCATAATATTTAAAAGAATATATGGCGCACTTAATACTAATTGTATACATTAAAGGCTGCCGCAGTAATTGCCTGATAAATTCTGAAAATTTATTTATCGTGTCAAAGAAGAATATCTGTTTTCATCATATTTTAAATAATTTAATAGTATAAGTATATACTTGGTATTGTTTAGATTTTTTTTTAATTATGCGTTTATTTTAGTCAAATCATTTAGACAGATTAATGAAAATATCTTGAACAGATCGAAGTGCTAACAAGGGTTAACGGATTTTTTCAAAAATTTGTCACGTGTATTTTTTAAGGTCATTAAAACCCTCCGAAATATTCAACACGATTCCATTAAAAATTTTTTTTATCACAGATGAATGTGTCAGAATGTATTAGCGGATTGTAAATAAATTAATCCAGCAAACAAGAAACTTGGAAAAGAACAACCTAACTATGAAAAATTATTTAAACAGTTTATTTCCGTTTTAAATTTTCTTTTTTTTTTAAATTTTGTCATGAGCTGGTATTCTCTCCCTTCAATTCCAGACAATAGTTTGTGCGTGCAAGTGTATTATTAAGGATGTTAAGAAGGATGACTAATAGAGAAATAACCTGAAGTAATATTACTTTAATTAGAAATATGTTCAGTACATATTTTTATACTTGTACGATAGCCTCGCGTATATTAAAATGGCTCCCCCGTTTGTAACACCTCAAAATAAGCAAGTTACACATAGACTCAAGTGTAAGATCAAGTGTATAAATTGGATCAGAATCGTAAAATTAGTCGATTAAGCATTCTCCGTCCGTTAGCACGTTAACTAAAAAACAAAGAAAGCTAAAGTCATGAAATTAATACAAAATATTTTTGCACCAATAAGCGGAGTGATAGACTATGAACACAATAAGGGGTTTCTCCGCCAATTTAAGAGTTGAAAAGGGCAACTGTATTCTTCCTCGTTTTTGTTTTACATTTATATTGAGACAACCTGTAGACAATATTATCCTAATTAAAAATGATCACTTTCACAGTTAGTTTATTTTGTTTTTTTAATTGGAAAATATCCATTTAGTATTGTTCTCTTTTTCATTATTTTTACAGGCAGGTGCTTTTTTATAAAACTTGGCAGACTCTTTTGTTTTTTTTTTTTTTGTTATTTTTTTTTTAATGAAATCGATTTCTATTATCAATTAATTTACTTGAATGTTTCAACTCATTACAACTAAAATAAAATTTTTGAACGGACTTTCTAATCGTTTTTGAAAATTGTTCAATTTTTTTAATTACTTTGGCAAAGACTTCAAAATTAAAAAAAAATCAAAAAACAATTAAAAAACTTGATTTTATTAAAGTGTAATAACATTTTTTTTTACAGATTGGTGTGCAATTTACGATTTGGCTATTATTTTTAGGAACATCAAAAATTTTTTCATTACCTCCTTATGAAATTTGAAGATAGAAGTTTGTTTTTTAACTTTTCAAATATTTCATTTTTTTAATTTTTGATTTTGAAAAGTTTAATATTAAAAGTATTTTTTTAAAAAAAAATATGGAAAATTTAATAGTGTATGTTTTTAATTATAATATAAATAAATTTCCTTTAGCGATAAGCTTTAAATAATGAGGTAAGCATGCTAAGTAGGCATTTAAATTGTTCCAGTCTTATTAATCCTTTATTTTCCACAACAATTTTTTCAAATTTTTCATTTTCCTTTGTACCGTTTTTTTTATATCCTCATTATGAGCCGTTATTTCTAAATGAAAAGCGTAATCAGTAGAGGAAATAGATTTTTAAAACACATAATATAATAATCTAGTATGTTTAATCATTATATTATGTTTACTTCGTTATATATATATAATTTTTAAACTTTCTTATTATTACAAATAACATTTAGTTTTTCAAAAGCTTTTCCGTGTTTTTTAAAAATTTCAATCATACTGAAAGCAGACTTTTAAACAGGAATCGAATAATAAATTTTTGAAATGTACGTACAGATTTCTTTGGAAAGAATACAGGATTTTATTACAGTTTTTAACTAATTAAATATGTTAGAAAAATCGAAACTAATTTTTAATTAATTTAATTAATTCTTTGTATTAATTGTAAAAATCACCCTCAATATTTACTTTATCTAAAAAAAAAATTTATAAAATTTTCGATAGGTTGACAAACTGTAAAAGAAGCCGTAAGTTTTATTCCTTTAAAATATAAAAAAAAGTATGTTTAAAGTATTGCAAAAAAAAAAAAGTTATTAGTGCAAAGATGATAAGTTCCTTTCTTCTCAATATTTTGCAAAAAGTTATTAAAAAAAAGTAACAAAAATAAATAAGAAGAAGAAGAATAAGAATTTAGTAAGAAAAACTAAAAACCGAAGATGTCTCAATGTGACAGGCATTTTTGTTTTGTAGAAATAATGGTCAAGTTAAAATAAAAGTTACGTAAAATTACCATCATAAAATTTTAAGAGAAAATCAGCAAAAAAAAAAACAAAGTTTTTTCTTTATTTGATAAGGAGTGAAATTTTTTTCATTATTTTTCAAGGATTTTTCACTTCAGCTAAAGTGAAAACTTTAATATTAAAATAATAAATTTTTCTTTCTTTTAAAATTTGTAGACGTGCATATAGTGCCGGAAAAAACAGAGGCGTAAAAAAAAAGAACAAAAATTTCAAGTAGTTTTCCTCAAATTTCTTAGATTTTTTTTTTTTTTTTTGGTGCATTTCTTTTCCACATAAATGTAACAAGGAAATTACGCAGCCTTTCCTGTTCTAGCGTGGCTGTACATGTCGTAAGGGGAAATTACTCTTACGACGTATGTGGGATTCGAACCCAAACTGCCTCGGTGTTTACAGCGTATTTTATACGCTCTTACCTACTAGGCCACCGAGGCCCCAATTCTTAGATTTAAGTTTAGTTATCGTTGTTTTTTGCATCATTGCTGATCACCACATTTACCGCAATATTTAAAAAACAATTGTTTGTTAATTTAACTTCCTTTGTTCGTCCGTTCGTCACTCTATCAGTTTATTAAACTTCTACACTGTTTCAGATGCAGACATAATGACGATGACGAAGAAGACTTGAAAGCTAAACATTATATTTATGAATGTGTTAACGGCTTTTTAAGTAATATTATATACAAAATTAAGTTTTTACCATTCAAATTAAAAAAAAGTGTCCCACGATTTTTCACAATGTTTTTTTTATATAAAAAAAAATCTATGAAAAATTACAAATTGTGATGCAAAAATAATGACAATCCACAATGCTTTTTTAGCACATTTCCAAAAAAAAATTTGAAAAACTGTGCTTATTAGTTTCATTCTGTCCGTCCGTCCGTCCGGCCGTCTGTTTACAAAACTTCTACACCGTTAAAGATAGAGAAAACAAATTTTAATTATGGGTAGATCTCATGCAAAAAATAATTTTGTGGAACAACTTTTTCATGTAGCCCCATCCATTACGGAGCTACAGCCCCTCAAACTTTGAAAAAGCCCTATTTTTGAATGCATATATCTTATGTTTTGCTTAACATTTTTTCTATCGGAAAACGTCATTCGACAGGTATTTTTTTTAACTTTATAAATTAGTATTAAAATTATACAATTTTTTTAAATTTAGTATTTAAATTTACCGTTATGTGAAAACCAAATTTTGCATGATTTTTCTACTTTCATAACTCCGGCACGCTTTTAGATAGAGTCTTGAAATGTTGCAGCAAAAAATAACTTTTAGAATTAGTATAAGTTTGCTTAGAAAATTTTTTTGGGCCACCCCCTGTTTATGAGCTATTAGGGTTCAAAAATTGAAAATTTGCTATTTTTAAACATCTGTACACATTTTACTTCGAAAAGATATAAAAATTAAAGCTACAGTAATATATATTATGTGTTAAAGGTTTATTTTAGTTATATAGGGTTCCAGAGTTACAGCTCTTCAAAATTGCGAAAAAGCCCCATTTTCAGATGTATATATCTGAGGCTCTGCGTAATAGTTTTGCAATCTAAAACCGCCAGAACACCGAAAATTTTATTACTTCCATAAAGCAATATCAAAATTATGAAATATTTTGTAATTTACTATTTAAATTTACCGTTATTTGAAAACCATATTTTGCATGAAATTTCTTTTTTCATAACTCCGGCACGCTTTTAGATAGGAACCTGAAATTAAAGAAATTATTCAGGAGAATTTCTGACAATAAAGAACTTTTAGAATTAGTATAGGTTTCCTTAGAAAATTTTTGTGTACCGCTCCCTGTTTAAGAGGTATTATAGCTGAAAAATTAAAAATTTGCTATTTTTAGGCACCTGTACACATTTTTCCTCGGCAAGACATAAAAATTAAAGCTTCAGTAATATATTTTTACGTGTGCTAACGGTTTTTTTACTTATATAGGGTTCCAGACTTACAGCCTCTCAAAATTCCAAAAAAATCCTATTTTCACATATTTTCTTATTACAAAAAATTTCTTAAATTTTCAAATTTTTGTGCAAGTCACAAAAATTTTTGTGCAAGTTTGTGCAATTCTAAACAGTTTGTATTGTGTTTTGGAAATATGCGCTTTTAAAAACCGTTGGTTTACATTCTCCCTTGTTATTATCTTTTTTGAAAAAGTGTGAAACTCAAAAGAAGTTTATAATTTGTTTTATATACCGCTTTGTTAAATTTTAGATTCATCTTTTCTGACGAAATAACAAGGAAATTTCAAAACTTAAGTGTACATCCAGAAAAGCACTTCTGATTTTGTTATTTTAAAGACTTTATCTATAACTAATAGAGAAAATATAAACCTGTTTATTGTACAGTTAGAGTAGTTCCTAATAATGAACTTTAAAAATCTTGATCTAAAATGAAAACTTCTTCCAAGGAATATTAATTTTATTTATTTTGTTAAAATATAGGTACCTACAGTACAGCGATTGATGGCTAGGATAACAATAGTTTAAGTTTATAGTAATAGAATAATTATGTGTATATTTATTATCTTCGGTTTTTGTCAGTGTGACACTAAGTTTTTTTTTTCTTTTTATAAGTTGTAAAGTTTGTACAAGTTTTCTTTTAATTATTCTATTTAAACTAATTTAAAATTTTTGAATTAAATAATGGCTTTGGTATTGAATTTTTCTTTTAGAGCAAAGAAATTTAAACTTTTTACTTGGAACAATATTTCTTTTCTTTAATTTTATTTCCATATGTTAAATATTAGTGTATTTATTTGTTTTAATTGATAATATATAAAAAGGAACCATATATCATCACCAAGTTACTATAAAGCAGTTTTTTTGGAATGCACAAACGCTCAAACGCATCGTTTTCATATAGTAATCACTTGTACTAATCAAATAAAAAGTGTAAGACATTTTACTTTGTTTTTTTTTTTTTATTTTACTAAATATTCCAGTATGGATAATGTAGATCTGATCTGTTATTTTATCTACTTCACTTTTTTCAGAATCGTTTTTTGTTTTTTTGTTTTAATCACTTTCCTTAGAGTATATTCTCCACTAGCGTTTTTTAAGTGAGCGAGTTGCACTATGCTTAAAATTGATTTACAGCTGTAACGTTCCCTTTAGAACATTAAAATTCTATAAAATCTTTGATATTTTTAAACAATTTTGTGTCATAATTACAAAAATTTGTGTCATAATTACATCTTTTTCAATAAAATATACGACAGTTTTTTTTTTTTTTATTTTCCATAAAACTGTATTTAACTGTAAATGAACGTTAATGGTTCAAAATTAATTTTTACACAGCTTTTCCTATTCAGGCGTGGCTGTAAGTGTCGTAAGGGGGAATAACTCTTACGACGTGTGTGGGACTCGAACCCACACTCCCTCGGTGTTTACAACGTATTTTATACGCTCTTACTCACTAGGCCACCGAGGCCCCTAAATTAATTTTATAAATTTGTAATATAAAAATTTAAGAAAAAAAAATATTCGCAATTCCTCTTTTCGTAACTTTATTATCATTTGAATTTTTAAATAGGAAATTGTAAAATTTATTATATATTCCATAATAATTACTTTTGTTTTAAATATAATTGGAATATTAAATAATTTCTACAATCGTATACATTATATACATACCTATAAACACATATCCTTTGGTATTTGTATAAAGTATATATTTACCTACATCTACATTTACTTCTACGTCAATGTATAAGAAAAAGTTTTTTTAAGTCGTTACAATTATGAAAAAGTATTTTAATTTTTTTTTTTTTTTAAGTTTTTAGTTTTTACTTATGATGACACTTTTGAAAACTTTATTAAAACTACACATTGAAAATGATATCATGGCATACATGATATTATTATATGTAAGGAAAATTGATAACCATATGGTCAAATATTTTTTAAGATATCTTAAAAAGTTTTATTAAAATTTATATTGAAACAAAAAAAAAAAAAATGTTTTGTGTCATGTACAGAATGGTTGAAAAGTATTTTAATGTTTTGTTTAGTCGGAAATTATTTAATATGAACGTAGAATATTTTTAAATAAGATATAAATACTATATAAATAATATTTATTTATTTTATTTGTTTATTAGCGTTACAATTAACTGTCTTACCTAAATAATAACATGAAACGTACGACATATAAAACGTTATACGTCGATAAGATGGCCTCTTTCGAAATAAAACGTTGGTGTTTATCAATTTTATAATATGTTTTCAGAGAAAAATAAAGTCAAAATAAAGTTTATATATTCAAAGTCAACTTTTAACATAAAATTAGACCTATAATGTGAACTTAACAAAAAACAAAATAAATTCTGTAATAGTAAAAATACGTCCTGTCAAAATTAGAAATTCGAATTTTCAGATTGTAAACTTCGCGTATTTTGATTATCTTCATATAAAATGTATGTGTATGAACACATTTTAACGGTCGTTATACGTCGTAAATTCTTATTTAGGTCTGGCGATGCGTAATACGATGAGTCTTTTAAATGTGTCAACAGAAATGCCGTTTTTATGAAAGAATAAAATTAAAAATTACATTATGAACTTTGTAATTATATATTAGGCGGATAATGTTCGGTACTTAATAAATTTCGAAGAGCAGATAATTTAACGAAACTTAATTAATGTTAATCCTCGGAATAGAAACTCAAAACGATAAATTTATATGAATAATATGATTTATAAAATTGAATTAACTCAAATTAATTATATGATAAGCAATTGAAACTTTCAATTCTGTTTCGAATGAATATGATGGAAATATGATCTGTTAATAATCTGTGCGTATATATATATGGTTATCAATTTTCATTCCAACATGTAAAATACTAATTTGGGTAAAGTATTAAATGAAATTGAATGTTTAAGTTCATTATAAAAAACAAAAGTAAAAATCTAATTTTTTAATTAATTCAACAATTTTTGAGACACCTTCTTACATTCATACTTATCATATTCAAAATATTTTAATGAAATTGTCTTATGAATGGTATATTATAAAATGTACATGAAAACAAAAAAAAAATTCTTTTATATACTAATAAAAAATATATAATAATGTTATCTGATATTATGAAGGCATAACTAAAATACGTTTTATGATGCGTATAGAAAGTTCTTAAGGCAAAAATACCTAAAGTAAAAGAAAAATAGCAAGCAAAAAAAATAAAATTCAAACTAAGAATATGTTCAACCTCGATTATTTTTATATTTCCGGCCGCATTTCAATTATATTGAAAGTTTTTTTTTTTGTTTATTTTTTTTTTTTCATTTTCAATTGGTTTTTCCACCTTTTTCTTTTTTTTTTTATGAAATTAAATTAAAGTTGCAGTCTTCTTGGAAAATTGCTGTTTGTTGTTGCTGCATTCAAGAAATTTTTAATTTGCTTTAAAATTCTTCAAATTCTTTCATAATAATTAAGGGTTAGTAAAATTTTTTTTTATATTTTTTACCATTTTGCCACATTTGCTTTCTTAAACTGAAGGTTTTCTTTCTCTTTCTTACGGGTTATTTTTATTGTAAGAATAAATGGTAAAGAAAAAAGTTGGAATAAAAAAAATTATTTTTTTTTTAGGAATTAATTTAAAGAAATTCAAAGTTTTTTTTTTTTGTAGTTTGTTTCCCTTTTTTTTTTTTGAACGAAATAAAGTTTTAAAAAAACGGAATAGTTTTAATATAAAATAAAAATGTTCTTTTCCATGTTTTTTTATATTTATATATTTTAAGTAATATAATTACTTCATTTTAAAATATACCACAACATTTATTTGATTACGGTGCCTACAAAAAAATGAAAGAACAAATGAGAGTAATTCAGAATATGAGTTTTAATAACGGGGACATGCCATTTACATAATATAAAAAATTATGATTAAGAAAAGAATGAAAATAAAAAAAAAAAAATGGTTTGTGACTTGAATAATTATATAGTTTTATCATAAAAAATATTTAATTTTAAAGGCTTTAAACTTTTTTGGTAAAATGGTTTCCTTTTTTGAATAAAATCCTAAATTTGAAAATTATTATTTTATAAGGCTTTTAATAACCACTGTATGGACTATAAAAAATTTACATATATGGAGAAAGATACTAACTCAAGGTCTGAGCTTTTACTAAGCGACTCACTTAAGATCTGAGCTAATACTAATGTTAACAAATTAAGACTGAAAGCTACAACTTACGCAAGCATGACTAATCTGTCATTGCGTTTTAACTTGCTTGTTTGCAATGCTAGATTCTTTTTGGTGTATTTAAGATTTTTATATTACGTTAGATTAGTTAGTATTTTATTTTAAACATCACTAATATTAATAAATTTAATCAGAACCAGTTTTGGAGAAATTTGGACTTTTTGAAATATATGCGGTAATATTTTTTATAACTAATTTGATATGCGGTTCATTTATTTATATTGATATTATTTATTCATCTGTGATCAGAAACCAAAATATAGCGTATATTTTTAGCATTTAGGTAAATTAAATAACAAAAATTAAATTTTATTGCGGTTATATTCAAAACTTGGTTTTAACGTTACTTTTAAATTATTTTAGGTTACAGGATCCCATTATTTCTAATTAATTTTTGTTCGTTTGAGTATTTAAATTATGTATTTTTCATATTTTTTATTAGTTTTTTTACATTTTAAAGTTACTTTGACTGAGTTCAATTTATAACTTTTTATATTGATATGTTATCAAATTATTTTTTTTTTGGATTTCCAAGCTTTGAAAAAGTCTTCTAAAAGAAAAAAGAATTTTCGTAAATTTCAGCTAAGACTGTATTAAATGGTTTCGAATAGAGTTCGATGGAAATGTCTAATGGACGCTTTATATATTATGCTCGCAAGAGGAGTAAGAAGAAAAAACCTGCTATTTTTTACTTATTTCCTATAAACCTCGTAAAAGACTTGAATTAAGTTATCTGGAAATTCAGAAATGAAATAATATTAATTTTGTAAATTATGTTAAAAATTTTATTAATAAGTATTAAATTCAAAACAAAATCCTTACATTTGATGTTGAGAAGAAAATCCAATTTGTTTTTGAATATATCTACTTAATTTGAAAATTTTTCTATTGTAAAATTTTCTCTGTTTATAAATTATTTAATAGAATTAGCAGTAGGTTAATTCTGTTTAAAATGCCATATATTGGATAAGAGAAAAAAAAGTTTTTATTAAAATTTACAACTTTCAGAAAATCAAATTTGAATAAGAGTATTTTTAAATACATCCATTTCGTTTGAAAATTTCATTAATCAGCCATTTTCAACCGAATTTATCATATTTTTTTAATCAGCAATTTTTGTTTTTTAACAAATATTGTTATTTTTAGTTAATAATATAGGATTGTGTGAGACGGGTGCTCGTATTTTAAACTTCACAATACATTTAGCCAGAAAAAAGTTTATATTATTATGTAATTTTTTTTTGTGGTGCATTAATGTACATTCGAAATTTCGAACCCACACTTCCTCGGTGCTTTCAGAGCGTGTTTTATACGCTCTTATCCACTAGACCACCGAGGCCCCATTATGCAATTATTGTTCAGCATTTAAGTTAATTCTCGAAAGAATTAGTTAATTTTCATCTTTCTAACTACGTTCTGCACTAATGCTTTTATTTTGGAGAACAACTTGCATTTTGCATTTTATTTTAGTATTAATTCAATATGAAATCATTTTTAAACAGAAAATTTGATTAAGACAAAATCTATAAATAAAATAAAAAAAATTATTGATAAATTTGGTTTGCTAATTTCACAAAATTGTTTTAAAAATTACATTAATAATTTTTTTAAAAAACGATTCATGAATATAAAATTTCCAATTCAATGCTTTTAAAAAATAAATAATTCGGTGAAAATCAATTAAATTTAGTTGTAATTTTATAATTTTAGAACACCATCAACAATAATTGGGAAAAATTTATTAATTCATAATTATTAACTCAGAAGTGCACTTTTAGGTGGTATTTTCTAATTAAACGAGGAAGAGTGCAGTAGAGTGGAATGTGTCAACTCTAGGATACAGGTATGAACGTAATATATCCTGTTTCTACAAAACTTGATCATCTTTTAAAAACATTCAGATGTTTTAGTAAAGACGTTAACTACAGAGATATATTTATATAAATTGTGGAGTTGTACGACAGCTACCCGAATCTATTGCGCCTAGCTTCATTATATTCCAAGAAATGAGAGACTTAAATTACTCAGACCTTTTCACTAAATGTTAGATAGCTAGCTTCAATAGACATTGAGTTATTTTCATTTAAAAAGAGCAGTTGTATGGCAGGTACCCGAACCTGTTGCCAACCAAATTTTACAAAAGTTGTGGCCATAAAACTTGATCATCATTTGTAAGATTTCAGACACCTAGCTTCATTAAATTCCAAGAGGTGCAAGAAGCAAAAGTACAAAAGTTGTTGGAATGTAACTCGACACCTGTTTACTAAATTTTAAATTCCTAACTGCAATAAACACTGAGTTGTTCTTATTTAAACGGAAAAGTTGTATGGCAGCAACCCGAACCTGTCGTACCATCACAACCAAATTTTACAGAAGTTGTTGCCATAAAATTTGATCATCATTTGAATGAAATTTCAGATAACTAGCTTGAATAGAGACTGAGTTATTTCCATTTAAAGAACGAAGTTTTAGCAGCTACTCGAAGCCGGACAGATGAACGAACAGACGGACGTACATGGCTTAATCGACTCAGAATTCGATTCTCTGCCGATCCATGTCTTTGACACTATAATTATCTAGCTCGACTCCTTTAAGGTGTTACAAACGTAATGGTAAATTTATTATACCTTTGAACATAGTTCATACGGGTATAAAAACAAGAAAAACTAGGTAGAATGTTATATAAAAGATTTTTAACGGGACATATCTTCCGAAAGACAATAAAAGCAATTTGGATTATTGTAAAATGCACTAAGATTTGAAAATTTTCTTAAATAGTATGCGGTAATTTTTTATATTTTCACTTTACTGTTAAAGAGAAGATGGTACAAAGCAAATTTTCTACGAACTTATTCTAATTCCGAAAAATCTGTCTTCTTTTAAAATTTCAAGGGGATATCTGAAACCGTTGGAAAGATAATATTATGAAAGAGACAAAATCTTGCAAAATATTATTTTCACAAAACGGTAAATTTAAAGATTAAATTTAAAAACGTGTATGATTTTCATATTAATTTGTGCAAATATTAAACAGGGCTTGAGATATATACATTTGTAAAAAGGAATTTTGCAAATTTTGAAATGCTGAACCAACGTAATGGGTGAGGCAACATAAGAAACTTGTTCTACAATATTAATTTTTTTAAGAGATATCTATGGTTAAAATTTCCTTGATCTATACCTTAAATGGTGTAGAAGTTTTGTAAACAACTAGACTTGAACTAAAGAACGGAGTGAACTAATAAGCAAATATTTTGTGAAGAAATGTGCTAAAAAATGTAATAAATAACAAACAAATAAAAATTTTTAAATTTATTATTTTGTTTATAATAAGCTACGTGCTTAACTATTAAGCGAGCCCGGCCCTATACTAGGTTTATTTTATTTATTTATTTATATTAGTATTAGAAATCACATAGGATATTGCAATATTACAAAACCATCGGCTACTAAGGTCATTATAGGTCGAATACTATTTACGCTACTATAATATTTACGCTATATTTGGTAGCAAGGGGGATTTGTTTTCAATTAATAAAACTTGCTACCTGTGCAGGATTTGAACACACACTTCCTCGATTAATAAGCCACGTGCTAAACTACTAGGCCCCTACTAGGTTTAAGTTTTTTATAATTCTTTAAATATTATAACAAAATTGCATACTTTTGGGTTGTGGAACTTTACAATCACTCATGACAAAAAATAATAGATTAACAGTTTGAGTTAATCAAATTCTGAAAAAATATTAAGAAATACTATCTATTTAAATTTTATTTTATTTTTTTTAAATGCATTTCTCTGCCACATAAATGTGGACAGGAAATTACACAGCCTTTCCTGTTCAGGCGTGGCTGTAAGTGTCGGAAGGGGGAATAACTCTTACGATGTGTGTGGGATTCGAACCCACACTCCCTCGGTGTTTACAGCGTATTTTATTATACGCTCTTACCCACTAGGCCACCAAGACCCCTCTATTTAAATTGTATTAGACAACAAATATATGAACTTTGATTATTTTAAATTTTATTTGTTAATAAAACAAATAATTCCTGATTACTGCAGTCATTTTATTTTATACCAGACAATTAATATAAATTTTGATTTGATTTGATAAGTAATACCTTATTTAAAAATTTTAAGTTACATTTAATAAAAATTTTAAGTAACATTCTTGTTATAAATATAAAAGATTTTTTATACTTAGAAATGAGCAAAATTTTTTTTTAGAATAAAACGCATTTTCAAATCTTGCTGAGTACTTGCAATTTTTTCAAATCTCTAGATTTTATTTATTTTTTTCATTTCGTTTGTTTTTTTCTTTTCAATTATAACAAATTCCATAGATTTTACAAAGACTTAGTATTTTAGATTGAAAAAATAAAAATAATTTATAAAGTAAAATATCACCTCTAGAAAATAATCAAGAAAAAAAGAAAATAACATCATTTCTTGACACATGTACTTGTAAAATACCATTAATATTCTTAATGTTTGTTTGTTTTTAGCACATTTCCAAAAAAATTTTGAAAAAATGTGCTTATTAGTTTCACTCTGTCCGTCCGTCCGTCCGTCCGTCTGTTTACAAAACTTCTACACCGTTAAAGATAGAGAAAAAAAATTTTAACCATAGGTAGGTCTCATAAAAAAAATAATTTTGTGGAACAACTTTTTCATGTAGCCCCCCCCATTACGGAGCTACAGCCCCTCAAACTTTGAAAAAGCCCTATTTTTAAATGCATATATCTTATGTTCTGCTTAAGATTTTTTCAATCTGAAAACGTCATTCGACAGGTATTTCTTTTATCTTTGTAAATTAATATCAAAATTATACAATTTTTTTAAGTTTAGTATTTAAATTTACCGTTATGTGAAAACCATATTTTGCACGATTTTTCTACTTTCATAACTCCGGCACGCTTCTAGATAGAGGGTTGAAATTTTGAGACAAGGAAGAACTTTTAGAATTAGTATAAGTTTCCTCAGAAAATTTTTTGGTAACACCCCCTCTTTAAGAGTTATTACGCCTCAAAAATTGAAAATTTGCTATTTTTAGACACCTGTAACTTAGGCACCTGTACAAATTTTTCTTCGGCAAGACATAAAAATTAAAGCTTCAATAATATATTTTTACGTGTGTTAACGGATTTTCTTAGTTATATAGGATTCCGGACTTATAGCCCCTCAAAATTTCAAAAATGTCCTATTTTCACATTTTTTCTTATTACATGAAATTTTCAAATTTTTGTGTAAGGCACACTTCTAAACAGTTTGTATTGAGTTTTGGAAATGTGCGCTTTTAAAAACCGTTGGTTTACATTCTACCTTGTTTTTTTTTCCTCTTTATACTGTAAATGTAAAATGTAAAATGTAAAATTGTACTTACTTGTAAATGTAGGAATATAAAATTGTTAAGTATACCGAAAAATGGTGTGTGTGTCTAACTTTTAGGTAAAGAATAAGAGCATAATTTGCAATAACGCACTGGAGTTTACACAGACTTTTCCAGAGTTGTACTTAGGTTTAAATATTCCAAAAAGTCCGGGGTTTTTAAACTATTTGATTAACAATAAAACTTTTTTTTGCCCTTCATTAAATTCTAATATTTTCTTTTAATATTTAAATACTTTTTTTTTTTGTACATGTGCACCAACGTTTATCTTAATAGTTCTTTATTTAAAAAAAAATATTGGAGTTTTAAAAACGTGTGAATATAGAATTCATTATATTGATTTTAAAAACTGTTATTTATTTAGAGTGATTGGAAAATTATATTCAGAAGAACTGGTCTAAATTTGACTAGTAGACCTAAATACATGTATTTACATTACTTTATATATAATCCTCTTTTTAACTTTTTATAATCTTAGAAATTTTTATTTTGATCCATTTGCTTAGTATAAAACTATTAGAAATATTTGTATTAAATCCATCATAGTTACAATTTTCTTGCTAATATTGTTTGTATTTGAACTGTTGTTTTTATTTTCTTTTGTTACTTTATACCTATAATTGTACTGATGTTGATCGTAACATCTATTAATCATTCACTCATTCACTTGGTCCAATATTATCCTGAATGGAATTTACATCCTGATAATATTTAGAAATTGCTTCACATTCCTGCCCAGCATTCTCATTATTCTTTATTTCTTTCAAACTCTTATATATTTGATTTATATTTTGTACACAATGGTAACACAAAGATGGAATGAAATAAAACAAAAAAAAAACAAAAAAAAAAACAAAAAATGGTGGTAAATAAAAATAAAACTTAACTGGTTTTTATATTATTTTTCATTGTTGATGCATTTTTATCCTGGCGATGCCATTTGTGTTTATCCTTTACGAAGACGTGACCTAAAATATATTCTAATAAAAAAACAAAAAAAAAAAAAAAACAGTTGATTGAGGAAGAGATACAGAGAAAAGGATGCAAAAAAATAGTGAAATATCTGAAATATTTTTATATTTATTATTATTTATTTGAAATGTGGTAAGTTTTGGTTTTCATTTGTATAATAACTGGAATAGAGGGCAAAAAAATTGTTTATATTATTTAAGTTTTATTCAAAATGGAAATCCCTTTTATTATAAATTTGATTTTATAGTAGTATGGTACAGGGTGTACTTTTAAAAAACAAAAATAATTTATAAATTAATAGATTCATATGAATACTTCAACATTATGTTAGTAAATTAAAGGAAAGTTCTGAAACAAAGCAGCCGGTTTTCATTATTGATTCAAGAAAACATAAACTTGTTTCTAAAATAAATAAGATAATAATACAGAGAAAATAAATGAATTCTACAAAATTATGGATTTAATTTCGCAAAATCAAAGTTTTAATCAATTTCTTTTTATATCAAAATCAAGTTTTTAATTAAAACATGTAAAACACTCTGTATACTGTTTTTTCAGTCATCATTTATGATATTTTTTTTAATATATTATAATAATGTCATCATCAGTATCATCATGATCCTTGACGGAAGTTCAACTATTAAACATGTAGCATCCATTAAAAAATTTCTTCATAATATTTTTATTTTTGATGGGAATTCCCGCAATGTCACCCAAAGATTTATTAAAAGAAAAAAAAAAAAAAAAAAGAGAAGAAGGAGAATTTAAAGTAAAACTAGATAGAAAGGGAAAGGTATATAAAATAAAGGATTTAAATTATATTTATTTTATTTTATAGTTATAAAATTTTTTAAAGATTTGTATTCATAAGTGGTTATTTGTTTTATGAAAGTCTTCTTCATGTTGTTGTTGTAATTTTTTATTATTTCGTGATTATATTAAATGTAAGCTTTTTATTTTATTTTTTTATTTTTTTTTTATATTTCTAGTATTGACTTAATGTTTTTCTATGTTTTACAGTTATGTTTCAAAAAGGATTACACTAAGGATAAAAAAAAATTAATCTGTAAGAAAATAAAAAGAAATAAATAAATAAATAAATAAATTTTATTTATTTGCTTTAAAATGAATATATTATGTTGCAATGCGATAAATTTTTTAACATATGAATATATATATTTATATATGATATATATATTTATATACGTATATATATGGATATATTCACATTTGTATAATTTAATATGTATGAAAATACATATAAGTGAAAAATTCGAAGAAAAAAATTTGTATAACCGCCCGTTAGATAATATGTAAAACCGCTAAGAAAATAAGTTTTTAGAAAATTTTATAAAATAAATAATGAAAATTTTAGATGCAAACATATGGTTTTAAAATGCTAATTAACTTAAGAATGTTGTTTTGATATTTAAATTGTTGTTTAAACAAGATGAAAAGTAAAAGATATCATGAGTAGATATAATTAAAACAAATTAGAATATTATCATTAACTTTTAATTTTATTTGAACCCAGAAATTTCAGGTTGTTTCAGGTGTTCTGCGTTTTTAATTTTCTGATATTATATTTAAGTTAAAATTTTTTTTTTAAATAATTTCGGAAACAACAAAAAATGTCAGAACTATTAGGCATATTAAGATTTATAATTATTTTTGTTAAGATTATAATATGTTTTTTAATATAATATATAATACTTGTTCAAAACTCGTCATAAATGATGGAAGTAAAATAAATTATAATTTTTTTTTTTAATAAGTATAATATAGGAAATTTTAGGAAATATAGGAAAAATTTAAGAAAAATTGCTAATTTACTTTTTTATCATTCCTTTATTTATAATCAGACTTTTGGCATATTTTTCAAAAATAAAATTGAACTCTGTTTGACCGACAGACAGATGGCCCGTTATACACTGTTTACGATAGAACAATGAAATTTTATCATGAATTAATAGATCTCTTAAAATATTAATGTCATAGAATAATTTTTTTATGTAGAGCAACCATTTACAGGGCTACAATACCTTAAAGTTTGTAAAAACCATAATTTTAAATGTGCTTTTTTTTCACATTCTACTTAATATTCTTTCTTTAAACATCCAACCGAGGGGACAATTTTTTAGCTTTGTGTATCAATATCAAAATAATACAATTTGTTTTGCAATTTTTGTAATTTGTTTAAATTTACCGTTATATACGTTATTAATTTTTTCTTAATTATATAGGGTTTCCCTTAAAATTAAAGAAAGTATATTTTGAAAGTATATAAAGTATATATTTTTCGAGATAGTACTAAGAAGTTGCATTAAGACAATCTTTGAGAAAATTATTTTCTTGCGAAAAGACATTTTGGAGTTATTATCATTAAGAAGATTTACTATGTCAGCGGAGTCTTTCTAAGAACTACTAATAAAATTTCTTATGAATTGTCAAGTAGAATATAAAATTATGTATTTAGTCTTTTAGAAATTGTACGACTGTTATAATGTGAGATAAACGCTGATTTTCTTTCCAACTAACCTTCAAAACAATTGTAAAAATGAATTAACCTTCAAAACAATTGTATTAATCTCCAAGTTAAATTTTACCAAAAAAATTGCTGTTAGGTTCATTTATGTTTTGGGTGTTAATTTATATCGCTATGAAAAACATTTAAACAACTCATGAAAAAACGTGTTTTTTTATTTACCATCAGAAGTCAATTTTGACATCAAGAGGTTTTTAACTGGAAGTATGTATTACCTTTTCTTATTCATTTTCCTTACTAAATTCCTAACTACAAATCAAGAGTAGAAAAAGAAAAGTAGAAAGATTAAAGAGACGATTAGAGGGAAACCTGATATTTCTGACAATGTTTTTGTTCTTTTTTCAACTGGATTTAAATACAGCCTAGAGAATATATTATTAAATTTTAACTTAATGTATTTTAAGTTTCAGCTATAAATTTTAAAGTTTTTTTTTGTTTGTTTTGCTCTGTTTTTTTTTTTTTTTTTAAGTTTGTAAAGACTTTTATCAATTTGAAAATATTTATGATAGATATAAATTTTGTAATTAATAATATTAAATTAAGAAGAAATACAAATAACAAAAAAAAAAAAAAACAGAGCAAAAACTCTGAACAACCCTGAAGTTTTTTTTTTTTCTAACATCCGTAACAACTTTTAAAATATGTATGTATGTATGTTTTTTTTCCTGTTCTTTATTTATTTCAAGTTGTTATTGCGACAAATAAATATGGTTGTTGACAGTTTTGTGTTGCATCATTTTCTATTTTAGTTTTACCCTTTTTTTTTGTTTGTTGTATGTGTATATATATAATGTGTATGTTGATTTTTTTTTTTCATTTTATTTGTTAAAATATTTTGTAATGCAATTATTGTTGAATTTTTTTTTTGTCTTGCTCTGATTTACTTTTTACTCTAGAGCGCATTAAATAATTTAACAAAATATTTCATGAATTGTACAATGAATTGTAAATTTTTTTTTCTCTAAAACAGCAAAGCACGTAAATTACTGAGAACCCAGAAAGAAAAAAAGGGAAAAAGTTAATGTACACTTTTTTTTTGTTTAAATAATTTCTTCCGTTTTTTTCAGATATACAAGAAAAAAAAAAAAAATGAAGTAACGGAAATTTTTTTTTTGAAGTTGTAGATTGCTTGTAACAAATATGAATAATGTTGACAGACTTTTGTTTTTATTTATTTTTGTCTTAGGTGGCAACATCATTCCAATAGTACACATATGGAAAAGGTAAAAAAAAAATAAGAGAACAAAAATATCTGGTACTCTCTAGAAATTTTCCAAAATTTTTTACGTTTTTATAAAAATAACTGTCTTAAAATGTTTTAATAATGCAAAAATAAGAAAGTGCAAACAATAAAGTTAAGTGTTATATCGTAATTATGGCAGCCATATTTGAATACAGAAAATCATATTTAAATTAGATAATTATTGTTTACATTTTTTATTTATAACTTATGCTAAAATAGTTTGAAAGTTAAATCTTAATAAAATTATACATTTATTGTTTTAATTATAATTTAAAAATTTTAATTATTAGTATTTTTAAATAAAAAAGGAAAAAATTGAGAATTAATCAAGAAATAAAAGAAAAATTCAAAATAAGTTTTAAAAAATTTGATGAAAAATTAGTTTTTCTTTTTTTTATAATTTAGTCCAGCTAACTTTTTTATGGTTGTTAATAATTTAAACTAAATAAACTATTAAACTAATAATTTAATATACAAAATTGGAGTTAAGTTCTATTATTGATGTCACAATATTCACAATTTGTGATTTATTGTAACAGAGTCCATTAATTTTAAATGCCCATAACTCCCATAACAGAATATTGTCAGATTCAATATGGATTTTATTTAGTCCTATTATTAAGAATTATGCTAAAAGAATTATGGCATCAAAATTAAAGATTAATCTAAATCTAGAGAAGATGTCATTAAGTACCGTAAACAGAAGCATTCAAACATCATAAGTTTTATTAAGATTTAAAATATTATTTTATTTATATTTATAATTTTAGATGAAAGTTATCAATAAAAGAATTCCCTTTTAAGGACTATCATTTATTGTAAATTGCATATAATGTGCAATTCTTCAAAAATTAATCAAAATATTTGTTGGATATTATGATGTTAATCTTAACTAATCTTTGTTTAATAAGACTGTTGAACTTATTATTAAATTAAATAAAAAGTTTATTAAATTTTATTAAATAAAAATTTTAGTTTGAAATTAGATATTCAAGAACATATTTTATTGTATAAATAAATGTAAATTTTTCCTTTTTCAAAACTGCTTCCTAATATTTAACTAAAAATTATTTTATTGTTAAATGAAAACGTACATTAAGCTGAAAAATGAACATTAGGCTGAAAATGATGAAGTATAATGCACATATTTGAGCTTGGAGCCTCAAAAAAAGCGCTGGGTTATCTCGACAAAGTGCAAAACAGAGCTATTTGTCTTTTTGGCGACCATCGCTCACTTCACTCCACTCTGTCATCGCCGTACAGTCAGGTCATTGACCTTGTTTTACAGATACCTTGTGGGGGAAAACATCTGTTCTAAAGATATAGAACGATTAATCCCTCCACTCAAAGTTTTTCAAGGCGAAACAAGGCGGACGACAGATTATCACTCCTACACTTTTAAACTACTAAGATGGCGTAACACATCATTTGGTAATTCGCACGTCATGTTTATCAAACTTTATTGCCAGCATATGCATTTGCATAAGTTGGTAATTCATATACGTACGATACAATTATCTTCAAGAACAACATTAACATTTTTTTTAAAAATAACTCTTTAAAATTTTCCCCTTATCCTCCATAATTCTAATTGTCTCAAAACCAATTTCGCAAAAAATCCTTTCTACATCCTTATGCCTAAATTTAATCTGTACATTATGTTATGTATTAAAGGACCCTTTAAAACATAAATTATGTTATGTATTAAAAGAGGTCACTTCGATCTTTTCTACCGTCCCCTTAAAAGAAACAAAAATCGAGAGAAACAATTTTACAATAATAGGAGAAACAGTTTTAGACTTAGTTAGAGTTTTAGAACACATGAATTTGTTTTCTTCTTTGTATTTCAAAACTATAATATTTGAAAAACATAAACCAATAAATTTGTAATTGACATAACGGTAAACTTTTTATATATACAATTGTAAAATTAAGTATTATGTACATATAATATGTGAATGCAGAACTCAATTTAAGAAAACATTTTTCAAACTTTCTTGATAATATTACTTTTATATTTTCTTTTGTGACATTTTATTGTTGTTGTTATTTTTACAGGAGAACTGTTTTAATAATAGCGGTATATATTAGTTGTGATAGTAATAATGATACTATATTTTAATATACATTAAATGAAAATTATAATCATAAATATTTCATGAAAAATTATTCTTTTGCTTTTAATTTGAAAAAAGGCAAGGACATTGTGAAAAATAAACAGAGGAAAACTTAATAAATAAAAGATAAGCGAATGCAAGTATTATTAAGTTTTTATAATTTAAATAAAATGTTTTCTAAATGTAAATAATATGAAAATCAGCTTATAACAAGTTTCTAATTTGTTTTTGACATAATGTGAAATTTTTTTCTAAAATTTTTTGTGTGCCTTACACATATGCTGAAATAAAGTTCGTAGAAAGATCAACGAATATAAATTAAAAATACGATAAAGCTGGCAGTCTAATATAAATGTTTTGTTTAATTACAATATTATGAGTTATTTGCCAATATTATTTCGATAGTCAATATTATTTCGATATTCGCAACTTTCAGTAAATTTTCTTTCAGTTAAAAAAAAAACATAATGCCTCTAAAAAATTTCCACGTACCCCCCGTTGGTGAATAAGTCCCGTACTTTAATCATTCGGTAAACAAGCTTCCTATGCAAAGTAGAAATTTTATTTAATTATGATATTTAAATTATTTATTGTTGCTAAATACTGCAATCTTATTAGAAAAAATCTGAATTTAATAGAAGGTGATTTACTACTGTAATGCTTCATCAAATAAAAAAATAATTCCATAATTAACCGTATTATATCCGATTTAAATATTTGTACAGGCAAAAAGGAATCCCGGTTATCATGCATACGGCTAATGTTCATACAAGTAATAAAAACTATGAATATGCACTCTTGAATTTTAAAAATATAAACGTTTTCTTCTTCATATATATTATGTTTCCCATATATCTATAATTAAGGACAAAACCTACAATTAAGGTGCATTTTTAAAAGTCAATTCCCGATCAAGTAATTAAACCAACATTTGGCAAATGTATCATAATATCACGTTAATGGAAAAAATATTGGGAAAGAAAATCATAAAAACAAATCAAAAATACTAAATAAAGAATAATAATATATATAATATTTATATTTATTACTAATTTTTTCGTCATTTCATTTTTTTAAATTTTGAAGAAAAAATCTGAAAAGAAAAATAATTTTCTTTTCTCACTTTAAAACTTATAATTATTCTTAATTTATAAGAGTGTAAAATAAAATGTTAGCAAAAAGTATAAGAAAATATTTTGAAAATAAGAAAGTAAAATTTTTTTTTTCCGCTTTAGTCCTTTTTTCTTGCGGGTAAATAATTGGAATGTATAAAAGAAGGTTCCGAATATGTTTAACCAAAAACTTGAATTTTTATTACAATAATTTTTTTTTTTAAACACCATATAAAAAAGCTTTAGCTTCAGCAGTCACTCTTTCTTATAGTAGACACTATATATTACCCATTTACACATTCATACAAACGCACAGTTTTGATTTATGTATAAAACGAAAGTATAAAACAAAAAAATAAATGGGAAAGAAAGAGAAAGCAATATAACTTTTTTTTTTTTTCACGAACATTTTTTGATATTAACACAATTTTTTTTTTTTTTTGTTTTGCAAAAAATTAAAAAGAAACAACCCAAGCTAAATGTATAAAAAAGAAAACAAAAATGAAAAATTTTTAACACAAAAAAAAAACAGACACCAAATGAAAATTCCTTGAAAAATGAATGAACATTTCATAGCCTTAAGTTTTATCGCTCCATTTTCTAAGGGATAATATGCCTCAAAATACGTGTTATTTTTTCTTTTTTATTTTGGAACTACCTTTTATACCTGTCTTATGTCTCTAGTTCTGTCCTTGCTATGATTACAGAAGTCCTATGTATTTGTATTGTATAAATTTGTTTTTTTTTTTTTTTTTTTTTGGTAAAGCTGTATACATTATATTTATAATATAATATTATATAAAGACTTATTTATATATCTAAATAAATCTTCTTTTTTCTTTTGCTCACCTGTAATTGTAGTCGCAACCATTATTATTATGCCATGAACAATCCCGATTTTTATAAAATCAAGAATTTAGCATGAAACTATTGTGATGAAGGTTAAGTTTTGTGCCATAATAAAGGAAAAACAAAAATAATTAAAAAAAAAAAAAAAAAAGAAAACTAGGAGAAAACGAAAATAAAAAATTCGTTATTGAAAAGGGTCTGAGAATAAGAAAAAATATTTTTAATAGGAAAACGGGGGTTCTATAATTTATTGTACCTTTAGTATTGTGATCAAATATGATGGGAAGTGATATGGGATAATCATTTCTTTATAAGAATTAAAAGTTTAATAAACATAAATATGGAATAAAAATTCTGAAAGATTGTTATTAGACGGAGTAACTATATATACTGCTTTTTTAAGAATAATAATATTTGATTTTCGGCATTGTTAGTTAGGGATTTTGTTTGGAATCCTGCTAGTTTAATTTAAATGTAAAGTCAATTTGCGATTCTGATTATACTATTGATTTCGAAATCTTTTGAGTCAACTGCCTTGAGGCTGTCAGATTACAAACGAAAATGGAATAATTCAAAAACCTAAATATTACATAAAATTTCATTTATAATCATTAGAATATTCCAATAAATTGAAAAATTAATTTAATTAAATAATTACAGATATTTAACAAAAAATTAACTTTGTAATAAAATAAAAAAAATTATAATTTTTCTCTTTGAATGACTAAATTTGAAGAAAAATTAAATTCAAGATGTGTAAATCATTAATAAAGTAAATCACAGTTGATTATAATTATCCTCTTCAATTATTCTGCGATAAACGCAAAAGAAAATAGAATATAAAACTCGAAACATGTAGTTAAAACATATTGAATAAATGAAGCAGAAAAAAAGATATGGGATGAAGAAAACGCAACGAATGACATAAGAATAAAAGAAGAAAATTTATAAAGCTAATAAAAAGTGAGTAGGAGTACAATAAATCGAATAAGGAATAACAAAATATAAAGCAAGACTTAAGAGAATCACTAAAGGGCACAAATCCTCGGACCCTTGGTGAGGAAAAAGAAGAAAAGACGTGCAAAAAAAAAAAAATTATTATTTTGTTTCCAATAAACTCGTTGCAGAACATGAACAACAGATTCATATTTTGCATGCCCCGACCACAGCTCGAAATAAGGGTTTCTTTTAGGCACTACTCATTAGACAATACAATACAATACAATACAATACAATTTAGGGAATGGCAATACTAATTTATTAATTGGTTATTCTGGAGGATACTTTTTAAGCGTTTTTAAAAGGCTTCCACTAAATCAAACAACAAAAATGATTCATCCAAGGTACATATTGACAGTTTTTATAAAAATAATTGTGAAACGAAACTTCAACTATAAAAACAATAATTCCAATACTTAAATCTTAAAGATTTATAACTAGTTATATTTTAAATATAGTATTTCTTAACAAGCATATGTACGTATATATTATATTTGTTTAGTTGATTGCCCGGAAAACTTTCAAGAAAGTAAAACCAATCATGACGATATACATTATAATTTTTTGTTTTTTTTATAGTAAAGTTTAGTCCTTAGTGCATGTTGTCATTTTTTTTTTTTTTTTTTGTTAGTTAAGAATAATTTTTCGAGTCTCGATTGTTGTAATAATAATAAAGTTGTTGTTTGGTTTTTTATTTTGTTTTTTTTTTTTGTTTTGTTTAGTGGGAAATGGAGAAGCAAATGGCAATAGCTGTACTTAAACTTGGTACTTATTTTCATTTTTCATTTTTGTTTTTTTTTTCACTGTTTATACCTTTATATTTTTCTTTTCTGTTTGTAGTTTTTTTTTAGAGTAACAATTTTTACTGTTGGTGATATTAAACGTTGTACAATTTGTAAAATACGTGCGCCCAAAAATATACTATAATATTGTTTTTTTTTTGTATTTTTTTATTTCTGTTTTTATTTTTAGATATAACTCTTCCATTTAAAATTTAAGTGTATGTATTTATGTATTAATATATATTATATGTTGTATATATATATAATATAAATAAAGAAATCTTTGTGAATGACAGTAAAGCAATCTAATGAACATTGAGTTGATTATACAACATTCAAACAACGATTCAAAATCTTTTTTTTTTCTCTTGATTTTTTTTTATTTTTTTTATTTTATTATTAAAATGATAAATGAAAAGAAAATAAAAAAAGAGAAAAAAAAATGATAAAAATAAGGATTTATTGTGTACATATGTATCTACATATATGTATATAAGTATTTTTGTATGTTTAATAGTAAACATATCCTTTTTAAATCTTAGATATTGTTTTTTAGAATGTAATACATCTTAAAGTTTTATAATTTTTTTGTACAATTTTTTTAAAACTAGTATAGAATAAAATTTATTTTTAATTGATTGAAATGTCAGTCTGTTTTGATTGCTTGATTGTTTAATGGGTGTTACAGATCTGGAAAAATCCACTAGGAAACTTTAATATATATATTTCTAAAAAGTATTATTATTATTCATTTTAATTGCTAACACTGTATCGTTTTTTTTTTTTTTGCGAGGGTAGGTGGGAATCATCAAAAGAAACTATAGAGAAGTGAAAACGAGTAAGTGTGTGGACTTTTAACCCACTAAACACCACCTCCATTTTTTGACCGAACAATAGGTTATAGGTACTAAAGATCTACTCATGTACTGCCTGGTCAAAGGAAATTGAGTTAGGGAATAAAAATGGATTTTTAAATTGGTAGGAATATTGTGAACAAAATTGTTAATTATCACCTTAAATCTTTACACATTGTAAATGTAATCATCACCAATTATGGGGAACACATAAGCTGGGAGATGGTTCCACATTCACGATGTTCGTACCACAAACTAATTTCTATAAGCCGAATTATGCCATCTAGGAATTTGAACTACATAGGCATGGGCAGCAAAAACTCTCCGTGTTTCTCTTTGGAATGTATTGAGAGGATGTATCACATTTTTAATCTCGTTTGAACAAAAACCCATTCCTATAAGGTGTCTAAAAAGCAAGGTAAGTGTTTCTGTTAGGCGACGGAGATCGAGTGGAGAGAGCGTAGAGGTGACATTGGGATCGTTTATTAAACGAAATGTTTTAGTTTGCACTTTATCTTATGCTCTGATGCTAACATTATCCAATACCCTGTTTAAAATAATCCTGTTTGCTCTTGGATCATCACATTTGTTATGAAATACTATATTCTGTGTTCGGTTTTTTTTCATTTCTTTTATCCTTCATATATACCTTCCATTTTCAACGTTGTACTTTGGCGTATTGTACTACATATTATTGTAAGATTTTATATTGAGCAGAAGTTTGTTCGGTTAGACTGTTGTAAATGAATTTTAAAAATTGAATTATGGCTTATTTTAAAATATTTTAATTTTATTTCGTTTAATCTTATTTGGTAATTGTAGGAACGATTTAATATTTAATTCTAATTATAATGAAATATTTGATTTATCTAATTCTGTTATTTTGTAATAAATAATTTGTAGACTGTCTTCATTTTATATTTTTTTATTTAATTGTAGACATTTTCTAATTATTGATTCAACGCAATTTTTGTTTTAAATAATATTATTCTTTTCCTAACCAATATGATTTTTGTAAATCGATACTTCAATAATTATATTTCTGAAGCTATAGTTTTTTTGTTTTTTCTTTAGATGCGGTGAGGCGGAGATGGGGGGGGTCTAAATATTTAAAAGAAATCAAAAAAATCAAAGTCTTCTCGGCAATGTAGAATTTTGATCCACGTAAAAACTACCTCCTTCGTAGCAAGTACAATGGCATAATCATCATAATTGCAAATAGTATAATAACTGAGGAATAGGATGCGGCTTTAATTTATAACTATGAATGCAGTTAATTTTATACACGTCAGATTTTCATAATTTTCATTAGATACTATTTAAAAGTTAACAAATTACTATTATTTAGTTAAGAAATAGCTGTTTTTAATAATTCTTTTATTCTTCATCTGTCAAATAAATGAACTTTGAATAAATATTTCAATGTGAATCATTCAGATTGGTTTTGGTCAATTTAAGTAGAGGCATTACGAAATTGGCAAGTTTTTAAATTCAATCTTTTCCCACTTTATTTGTTTTTTTTTTTTTTTTTTTGAAATTATTTAAGAACATCTCTGAATAATTTTGATTTTTTTTTTAAATTTAAATTGTTGTTTCTTCCGGAAAAAAAATGGAAACCATTTTTATCATTTTTTATACAGTTTTTTTTCCTATAGGGAAGGTAATAAACACAAAAATTTTCTGGATTCAAATGTAAAAGGGTTAAATGGAATAATGAAGAGCAATTTTCTTCTTGTTTTGCTTTTTTGTTTTTTGTAATAGCTTTGGGTTTTTTTGCGTTCTTCTTCAGTGTAGTATATCATCTCATCCCATCTATCCTTTTTTAAGTTTTGGATAAAAAATTCTTTAAATTAAATTATTTGGAAATAATTTGATGGATCATTGACATTTTCCCAAAATAACAATTTATAATAGGTATGATACATATGTATATTTTATTTTCCTCATATGTATATAATTTTGATGGTTTTTTAAATTAAATTTTTATTTCTTATTTTACATTTTTTTTACATTCTTTTTTAACATTTTAAAGATTTGAACTTATTGTTGTGATGAGATTTTTATGCCATACTTGAAAAAACATTTTGATATCAATCAATTTTTATTGTAATGTGAAAACAAATTTATATAATTTTTAAGGATGAATACAAAAAGTTGTAAAATTAAATAAAAAGTAAAAGAAAGAAAAAAGATCGAGAACAGAAACTGAAAAAGAACAAACATTTAGATCTCCATAAAGATTTTTAATGCAATGAATGAAAACATTTCCTTTATTGTTTCTTATTTCTGATTTCATATTCTTTTTTTTAAGGACTTCCTAAGATGGAAGATGAAGAATAAAATTAGAAATTTCCTTTTTTAGTTTTTTTTTTTTTTTTTGTTATCAGATTTAAGTCATTTCAAGACAAGAGAAAATTCAAGGAAAAAAAACAAAAAAAAAAAACTATGAAAAACTGCAGTAAATATTTTAAAGGCTAAAGTTCATAAATTTTTGATGTTCTTGAATATTAAGAAGTTGAAATATAGATTGACTTCATAAAAATGTAAAAATGTTGCAATTCAAAATATATAAAATAAATTAAATAAAAAAAAATTTTACTCAACTTATTTTGATACTAAAGCTAAGAATTGTTTATGGCAGTAAATAAAAATAAAGAAATTAAATTTTTTTTTTTTCCTATAAATTTTAAGCAATAGTATGTTGGAAATTTTTGACTTAATAAGGAAAAGGAAAGTGTTATAGGTTTTTTAAAAAAAACTTGAAAAAAAAAAAAAAAAAAATCTCCCCGCTTTAACGAATTATAAGAAAATTTTTAGTACTTACTGAAGACTATACAAATGATACTGTATTAATACACTAAGACGATAAAGTGCAACTAGAATCATACATTTTAATTTAAGAAATACTCATCAAAAATAAATTATTAAAATAAAAACTTTTGAAAGATATTAAAATATGACGCAGCAGTACATTCAGTTTGGATGTAAAGTCTAACAAAATAAAAGGAAATTATAATTTTAAGAATAGAAATTTAAAACAGGACCATAAACATAATTTTGTTTCTAAGAGTTTTGCTGCATTTACTATAGAGATAAAACTTTGTATTGCTACATTTTCAATCAAAATACAGTTATGTTTCTCTTATTTAAATTGCTAATTAATTATTTCTTATCTCTTATTTAAATTGCTGACTACTTATGCGCTAATTTTTAGTACTTCATAATTTCCTTAAAATAAATATGTACCTATACTAGTTTTATAAAAATTTTTATAATTACAAGTTTTTAGAGTATTAATACATATCTTTCTTTTTATCAAGTGTTTTAATTGTTTGATTAGAAATTTAATAAGTTTAGATAGGTAATTAATTTTACTGACATTTAGATAAGATTCTTTTCTTATATTTAAATTTTAATGTCATTTGATTTTGATCAATTTGACAAAATTTTGAAAATTATTTATTTTTTATTTATTAATATCTATAATATTACATAATAAATTAAGCAACATCAGAATTTTTCTTTTTTTATTTATTTATTTATTCAATTATAACTAAACTTAAACATCAGGAAATTAGTGAGTATTATAAAAGGTTGAACAAATTGCATATTTGTAGGCTTATGTTTTTTTTTTGTTATTAAAGTTTTGTTATTAAAGTTTCAAATTATTTTTTTTATAATAAATATTCTAGGTTATTCTTTTCAGTAGGTACAACATTGCCTAAAATTTAAAATTTATCTTCTAAAAAATCTGAAATTAATACAACAAGAAAAAAATTATTTTCTTCAAAAAGTTTTTTTTTTCTTTCTTTATATAACCCAAAATTCAACATTATACTCTTTAAGGGAGCATTTCAGTTTGCCTAAATGCATTTCTCAAACGGACATTTCGTCCAATGCTCTTTGAAAAAAATATGTTTTAATAATGTAACTTTACATAAAGGCTGTTAACAAAATAATATTCAACAAATAAATTTTTATCTGAATGTAATAACATAATATAATATAAAGTTTATGTATGTATGCTAAAATATAATTTATAGGAGTTTTATAGCTGATGGCATCAGCCCTAGGAGATTTTTTATTAAAAGTGTTTTTGCTAAGCGTTTCTTTTCTAAATGTCTTTTTGTCAATGACATTTTCCTATAAGTCTGTTTTAATTGGGAAAAGATCTTAGACCAAATATCTTTTTGCGAATATTATTAGGATAACTAGTCATGAACCTATCCATTACATATGCATACAATGAAATCTCTGAAGAAAATAAATCATTAAGAATTTCTAGAATAAAATAAATAAGAATTTCCGGTAGTTTTACTATTAGATGGTGATTTACAACCACTTTTTAGAACAAATTTTTATGTTTAACATTTAATATTTGATATAAGATGATGGAAATTTAACCGGAAATATGTAATTAGCTATAAAATTTCTAAAATCAATCCTTGAAAAATGTGAACAGAATGTAAAAATTATTTCAATGATGATAAATAGTTAATTCATTAACGGAAAATGTTTTTTTTTTTTGCATAAAAATGTTATGAATAATAAAACTAGATATGAAATTTGTTAATCATTTATCTGTAAAAATAATCTTTATTCATCTTTATTCTTTAAAACTTTGAACGAAATGCTTAGACTTTTAAAGTTTTTGAATAAAACTTGTTGTGTTAATTATGAGATGGGGCCTGGGTGGCCTAATGGGTAAGAGCGTCTAAAAAACGCTGTAAATACCGAGGGAGTGTGGGTTTGAATCCCACACACGTCGTAAGAGTTATTCCCCCTTACGACATTTACAGCCACGATCGAACGGGAAAGATTGTGTAATTTCCTGTCCACATTTATGTAGCAGAGAAATGCATTAAAAAAAAAAAAAATTATTGGATTTAAAGAGTTAATTAAAGACTTTATTTGAAAAATACGAAAATGAACTGTAAGATTTATTCTCTAGTTTATTTAGAAATGATGTTTGCGTGTAATTTTTTAATTTTCTGCAATTTTCATTAATTGTCAGGAAACCTTTCATCCTTTCTTTTTTTTTCATTTGTAAATTTCTAAATGGGGCGTAAATTGTTTCCAATTTTTTCGGTTTACAGAATTTTACTTTAGATGAGGTTTACAAAAAGCCTATTTCAGTTATCTGAATGTTTCATGTTTTACCTACAATTACAATTTTTTCATATCAATATCTTCACCTCTTGATAATGAAGAAGCGTGGGAAAAATTTTGGAACTTGATATAACACACTATATTACAATCAACATAAAACTGATTTCATATGTTTACTGACAAAAGCAGTAGGCAGATAACGTATTGTATATATATTGTGGCAAAATTTTCCAATAAGTTTGTAAAGAGTAAGAAACGGCATATTTTTACAATGACATCGTGTACATCCATTTTTTTTATTTACATTTTTACATTTTAAAAGTTGTCAAAACTTTTTTTTGCCATACAATGAAAAAATAAAATTCTTTTATATCTAAAACAATTACTTTACTTAGAACAAAACAATTTTAAATCATCAAAAAAAATAATAATAAAAAATATGTATAATGCTTTTGACCTTTTAATTTTTAACCTTTCAAATATCTTTAACCAATACAGGTAAATCAATCATATACCTTTTAAATATTAAATATTACCTATAATAATTACATTGCTTTTTTTTTTCTTTTTTCATTTTAATCGTTAACATTTTTTGACCCCAATCAAATTTTTGAAATAAACATTTATCCTTTTTTTCTTTTTGCAATTTAAAAATTTTTCCAGAAAAAAAAAATTGAAAATATAAAAAATAATAATGATTGATTACTAAAATATTTTATCCCAAGACTAAATACGAGTACAATACAATACAAAAATTATTATTATGAATTATTATTGTTATCCCTTCTAATATTATTTAACTCTTCCATTCCAAATAACTTCTTCCTCTTTTTCAATTACACCTTAACTTCTTTACGGTATTTTACGGTATTTATTTTAATGATAATTTTTTTTGGATTTTTTGGTAGGTATGCGTATATATTATAATAATAGGCACAGCAATCATTTTTTATTTTCATCAATGATGATTTTGTTCTGATTGATTCTTTCATTAATATCCTAATTTTTTTTTTGGTTGGTGGTTTCTTTAACTGTTTTGATTATGCTGTTATTTTATAGTATTATTGTAGATACTGTTAAAATAATCATTATCATAATGATCCTTTATTATTGTTTTTTTTGTTCGTTTCATGACCGGTGACCAAGTAAAAAAATAAAAAAATCTAAAAACTATATTATATTGTTGCACGTATAAAATAAAAAAATCAGCTGTCTCCACCACAGTACCGACCGCCACTACACTAAAAGTACAATGCCAAAATTTATAGATTTTTTACATAATAATTTATATCAAGCAAAATAACTTCTAATAATTAAACAACATTTTGTTTTATTCAATGGGTGCTTTTCTTTTTCTCATCAGAGCAGAGTCAGATCTGTTAAGCAAAAAAATTATGTTTCTTTTTATGCTCAGATTATCCAGATTATCCGTTTTGTGTTTCTTTTTTAACTCGAAGTGTGCTTAGAGCGCGATCTGTGAGCTCGTAAAAATTCCTCAGATTTCATAGAGTTGTTAAAATATAAAACGTCAAATTAAGAATAAAATAATAAAAATGTCATTAAAAAAAAATCTCGTGCATAGATAAACATTTTTTTTTAACTTTCTTTTTTAAATTTTATGAAATAAGATGTTTCATAAATTAACTTTTTTTCATTTTATTTCTCAAATAAATTCCTTTTACAATTACATTTTTGCATTTAAAATAATGAAATAAAATAAAAAATAATGACGTTAGAAAATAATTTGGATAAAAATTGACAATTTGTGCTCTGAGCGGTCAGAGTTAAGATAAAAGTTTGCTCTGAGCATTGATCTGATAAGAAAAAGAAAAACGTCCAAAAACAATAATAAGCAATGAAATCGTAAAAATTTATGTGCATTCATTTATACATCCATTTACATTATTATGTAATGTACCTATATGAATTTTTTTCATTCAAAATATTAGAAGTAAAATATAATAAAAACTGTAAACAAATACAAAATAAACATAAGATTAATATTGAATCTGCTAACAAAAATTTTACCGTTCTAATTTTATGTCATCAACAAAAGAATAATAATACATGCAAAGATAAGTTTGTATATAAATTTTTAGAGAGATAAAAAATAAAAAACAAAAAAATTGTTCATATAAATCCATATGGAGTGTTATGTATGAACTTTGGACTTAGAAAAAAAATTAAATAAAAGTTAAAGTTAGTCGGATCAAAAAATATTCTATGGCAAAGTTGTTCTTCTTTAAGTGCGTAACAACTTTTTCTTAATAATTTTTCTCATAAAATATTTCTGTTACGAAATATTCGTAAAAAACTTAAAAAGTACACTAGTAAACTACCACTTGCGGTTGTCCGATTTAGGTACTCCAAAAGTTTATCAATACGAGATATTTACACCAAAACCTTAAATATAAAATTGAAAAAAATTCCGTTCAGTCGTTTAAGCTGTACACGTGCCCACAGATATACCCACAACAACACGCGCACACACACACAGACACAGACGGACATCATGCTAAAAAAATTTTTTACAGCCTTCTCTTACAGCCTTCAGCCTTTGGCAAATATGGACACCGGAGTAGTGCATATTTGCCAAAATCTCGGGAACAAATTTTTAGTATGAAAACAATACCTACCTTATACATAATTGTATGCGGTCAGTAATAATGAGTTGCCCCGAAATTAAAGCTTCTCCTACAAGAGAGTGAAAATAATAAATTAAAAATCAATAATTTTAATGAGTTAAGTTTCCTTTATTATTATTATGTATACATATACATAAATTATATATTAATTCGTTACAATATCACCTAAAATAGATTTTATTCTAAAGTAACGGTATTTCCTTATCATCTATATAATTTATGTTTTTTTTTTCTTTTTATGCTTTTGTTTATGTTTGCTATGTCCTAGCAAAGTTTCATTTGAAGGTTAATGACATTTTAAATATTATGGCATAGTTTTTAATGATTATCTAATACAATTTGGCTATCGTAATTTTATGCTGTGTAATAGTTGATGAATTATTGTAATTTAATCATATTTATAGTAAATAATATAATAATTGTGTGATCCGGATTCTAATAAATATATTGACTGAAGTATAGTTACAAATCATTTTTATTTTAATATAATTTCTTCACAATAAAAATAATTTAAAAGTAATAAAATTTGAATATGAATCAAACGGATTGGATAAACAATCAAAAATAAAAATTGAATAAAAAATAATTTTGTAGGTATACCCTTTTCATGTTCAAAAATATTCAAATTGAAAATATTCATTTGATTAAAATTCAATTTTATATCATTTTTTCAATTAGGTGAAGTAGTTTTGATTTATGATTAAAAGGTGAGTTTTTGGCTATGTATTTATATGTAGGTTTAAATGAATTTAATATATAAAGTGAATTTTTGAATTCCTTGTACAGTTCGTGGACCTTTTAAAAATCCCAAACTGGAAATCTGACAAGAAAACAAATCTCTCATAAATGATTAGGCAACCGAACGGTCATATAGCAGTAATTTATGCAAAGGAATGTTATGATGTAAAGTCAAAAAGTGCTTGCGTAAAATTATGTCAGATTTCGCTCAGAGAAATCGTTTCGTCATAAACACTTTTTGTATGTAATTTATTTTTATATACACCTAACTTATTCAACAAAGTTGAGATAAATATGATCTGAATAATCATGTTTTATATTATTATGTTTGATAATTTTCTTTCGAAATAATTTAGTTTAGTTTTTAAATTAATCTATAATTTTATTTTTAAATTTCTAGCTGATTTATGAAATAAATAAGATAATTAAATATGACATTTTTAATTTAATTAAGTTAACAAAAAGTTGAAGTCAACCGCAAAATTTGTTCCTTTTTCATTTATTACCGACATTTAAAATATTGAAATTTAAAACTAGTCTTTGAAGTATCTTTATAGGTGAGAACTTATTGTCTCCATAGAAAATTACTATGAATTTTGACAGACAGTTGGTTACAAATTTAGTTTTTCGATAAATCTCGATAATTCATCTGACTCATGGCGTAGTGGTTAAGTCGTCAACCTTTCAATCGAGTTCAAACCCCGGTCAGGTTCAAATAAAAAATATGTAGTAATTGTATATCGTAATAATCTATATCGTATAATAAGTAGTATAGTAGTAATAATAATAATAAGAATCTGCAACTACCAAGATAAAATTCTTGATGTCTTTGAAAGATTCCCACCTGTGTGTGTCTTTAACAGTCTAGTAAAAATGCTTTATTTTGAATCTGTGGTACATCATTTAACAGAGCTATAAACTTATATTTTGTTCTCCACCACTAGCTCCGTTTAAGAGTTTATTATTTTATTTTAAACTGTAGCCCATATAGCATTTTATTTAGAGTGTTATGTGGCTAAAGCTAAACGAAATCGTAATGTTAAAATATTTGAAATTAACTGTTATTTAAGTAGTTTTAACATTATGAACTATAACAGAGGGCTGTAAAATTTTTACCAACAATATTTCTCAATTGTTTTGGGAAAGGGAAGAGTAAAATATATTGTATTTGATTGCTAGAGATTGTTAAGAGATGGTTAATCAATTTTTTTTTAGTTTTAACTTAAGTTGAATATTTTCATTTTAGTTCATTTTTGTTTATATCATTTTTCCTCAGGAATTTTTATTCTATTTTTTATTTTTATTTTATTTGATTGCCATTTTATAAGTAAAACCCAAATTAAAAAATTATTTTTTTATTATTTTTTGGTGATTATTATTATTTAGAAGTGGTATTTGGGGTGATTGTAATTGAACCGAAAAAAAATAAAATATTTTTTTTGTTCTATTATATCTACTGTGGTGTATTTTTGATTTATGAATGGCAATAAATAAAAAAAAACTTTTCTATTTTTTCTTGTGGTGTTGATTATTTTGTTTTTTTGTTATGTTAAAAAAAAGGAAGTCCGAAAAATGATTTTATTTTTTGTTTTCCATTTTTTAAATCTATTATTAATGTATTTCGACTATATTTAATTTTTTTTTTATTGAATTGAGATTTATGATTTTTTAAATGGTACTGAGATTTTAAAAGAAATAAATCAATATATGAAATAGAAAAAAAAATGGAAATTGTAATGTATAATATACTCAAGTTATTTATTAAATTATAATTGAATAACCATAAGTACTTTTGTTATTATAAAAATGAGTAATTTGCGATTAGTATTTAGAAGACTTCATTTAGTCAGTTTTAATATTATATAAAAAAATGCAATTTCAATTTATTTTTGACAGTTACTAAAAAAAATTGAAAAATATGAAACTTCAATAGTTTTTGGTATAGGATGAAGGGAAAAAGACAAGGGAATCAGATTCTATCAGATTTTATTAATAACTTAAAATTATTTTCAAATAGAGCCCTTGGTGGCCTAGTTGGTAAGAGCGTATAAAATACGGTGTAAACACCGAGAGGGTGTGGGTTCGAGTCCCACACACGTCGTAAGAGTTATTCCCCCTTACGATATTTACAGCCACGCCTGAACAGGAAAGGCTGTGTCCACATTTATGTGACAGACAAATACATAAAAAAAAAAAAAAAATTTTCAAATACAAATTTTTTAAAATTAAGTCTGTTTAATGAGTTGGTCTAGATCAAGAAATTATAGATTAACCCTAATTAACTTCAGTATATGCACTAACATAAACTCCCACTCTTTGTTGAATATAATATTATTTTTAGAGGTGTATTTGTATTTTTTTCTTCAATGTAATTGTTATGATACATCGTCGATAATAAAATGACAGCTTAATTCTTTTTGGAGACAAAGCTCCAAAAGCAATATTTTTCCGAAAACGGAAAACTCTTGTTTCTGATGGTCAAAATTTATTTGCTAAAAAATTTTCTGGGATACATCTTTTGTTTTTTTGCAATATTCCGACACACGTTAAACCTTTTGATAATAAATTTTGAACCAACTCGCAAGAAGTGAAGTAATTGTCAAAAGATACGTTTCGGTCAGTTCTATCACATTGTTTGCATAATTTCCGGACAATATTTTCACCCAAAAGTTTACCTCTTTTATTACTTTCTTTTCCCAAATATGGTGCGCCAAATAGTAGATAACAATTTTTGCTGTGTCAAATCCATTAAATTTTCATACTTGTCTGACAAATGTAGGCTTCGATGGTATATATTCTAAAAAAGATATTCTTCCTCTGAATGGAACTAACTGACTGTTAAATTTTCACCGGGTATATAGAATTTTAATAAATTTTTGTTTATATGATCCCAGTTCTCTGATAGGTGCAAATTTGTCTTTACTCTTGCGATCTTGCATTCCTATCATCAAAACATAAATATCTAATAAACCTTGACAGTTTTAAAATTAAATTAACAATATTGCTAAGAACAATCCACTATTAAAACTTTAATTTGCGAAAAATTCAAAAAATTTGGAAAATTCAACAACAAAAAAATGTGTAAAACAGACGTAAAAAAAAATATAAATTTTGTAATGATACTTTGAAAGAATTACAATCATTTGGAAGCAACTAAGACAATCAACTTACAGAATTTAGAAATTATATTTTAAAATCTCAAAGCGTACTGCTCAAATTTTTTGAAAAATATTTTATATTATCTTTATTAATGTCACTTTTTCGTAAGATAACAAAAAAAAAGTATACCAACATTTAAAAAAGAAAACAAAATGAATGTTCTCTTTAGCACATTTCCAAAAAAAATTTTGAGAAAATATACCTATTATTTTCACTCTTTCCGTCCTTCCGTTTGTTTACAAAACTTCTACATCGTTAAAGATAGAAATTTTAACCATGGGTAGGTCTCATAAAAAAATGATGTTATTGAACAACTTTGTCATGTGAGCACATCCATTACATCCCCTCAATTTGAAAAAGCCCTATTTTTAAATGTCTATATCTCAGGTTTGGCTTATTTTTTTTAAGCTTTATAAATCAATATCAAAATTATACAATTTTTTAAATTTAGTATTCAAGTTTACCGTTATGTGTAAATCAAATTTTGATCATTTTTCTTCCTTCATAACTCCGGCACGCTTCTAGATAGGGACTTGCAATTTTGAGGTAAGAAAGCACTTTTATAATTATTATAAGTTTTCTCAGAAAATTTTTTTGTACCACCCCCTGTGAGCTTTTAGAGCTCAAAAATTGAAAGTTTGATATTTTTACATACCTGTTATAACTTAGGCACCTGTACAGATTTTCTTCTGCAAGACATAAAAATTAATATTCCAGAAATATAGTTTTATGTGTGTTAAAGGTTTCCCTTCGGTGTATAGCATTACGGAGTTACAGTCCCTAAAAATTGTGAAAAAGCTTTATTTTAAAATATAACTTAATATATAAAATATATGGTATATATATCAGCTTCGACGTAATAGTTTAACAATTTAAAAACGCTAGAAGGCCGGAAATATTCTTATCTCTATAAAATAAATTCAAAATTATGCAATGCTTTGCAGTTTACTATTTAAATTTACCGTTATGTGGAGACAACATTTTGCAAGATTTTTCTTCCTTCATTACTTCGGCATCTTTTTATACCCGTACGATAGGATCGGGTATAATAAAATTACTCCTCCGTTTGTAACACCTCGAAATAAGCGAGCTAGATATACCTTCAAAGGTATGGATCGGATCAGAAAAAAATTCTAAGACTTTTGAGCCATGTCCGTCCGTCCGTCAGCACGCTAACTCAAAAACTAAGAAAGCTAGAATCTTGAAATTTACACAAAATATTCTGGGAGTAATTTGTAGGTTCCCTATTTTTTTTGGTTGAGTTTGGACCAAGCCTTAGGGTAGCTCTCGAACACCTAACTTTTAGATACCCACATTTTTTTTGCAATAGAGCTATAAAATTTTAACCACTGATAGATCTCACAAAAATATTAATTTTATTTTTAATAACTTTTTTTTGTAGCCCCACCCGTTACGGAGCTACAGCTCCCCAAAGGTTCAAAAAAGCTCTATATTTAAATTGTTATAGCACAAGTTGTATAAAGTATATCTTCATTTTGAAAACGCCAAACGATTACTACTTTTCTTAGCTTTAAAAGTATATATACAATAAATATATATTTGTGGCATACGGTGTCTTAATTTACCGTTATGTGAAACTCAAATTTTGCAAAATCCTTCAACCCTTCTATCTTCTAAACGGTTTAAGTTGGAAACTTGCAATTTTGACAGAAGTTAGATCTTTAAAAATAAGTATGAGTCATTTCAGAAATTTTTTTTGTATCACCCCCCGTTTAAGAGCTGTAAGGGGTCAAAAACTGAAAATTTTCTATTTTTAAACACCTGTAACTTGAACCCTGAATTTTTTGCATTTTCTTTTACTCGATGATTTGAAATTGTTGAGGATATAATGCGTAGTACATAAAAATGCAAATAAATAAACAACATAACGGTTGCTTGAAGAATTTTTATTTATATGATATTAATATATATACATACTTATATAATATCATGTTTATTTACATATCGTATATGTCACTAGTGAATGAATGATAAGAGTATATATGTATATTATATAGCGCCGTATTTACATACATATATGTATTTTATTGTACTTATAAGAAATTATTCTGTCAATGGAATATTTAAATATAATATAATATAATATTTAAAATTATATTTACTATTTTGTACTAAGTAAATTTAATATACATTTACCGCTTAGTATTAAATGGTAGTATAGAATATTTGAAAAAGTTTTGGATTGATAATCGTTATGTGAAAGGTTAGAATCTGCTTTTGAAGAATGTACATATAAACATATAGTTTGAATATATGTAGAACCCATAATTCTAGAAATTATAAAATTCACCCAAATTATTTTAAAATACTAAAATATTAAAAAAATAATATTGTGAGCAGAGTGACAGGTTGTGAACATACTAAGGGTTCGTACGGGTATCTAAGAGTTGACAAAGGCAACTGTATTCTTCCTCGTTAATTTTAAAAGCAGAAAGATCTTTTAGAATTAATGTAAGTTGTTTTAGAAAGTTTTTTTTGTACCACCTTCGTTTAAGGACTATTAGGTCTTATAAATTTCAATTTTGATATTTTTAAATACCTGTAACTCAGGCACCAGTACAATTTTTTTTATAATAAAAAGCAAACATTAAAGTTTCTACTTTATAATTTTACAGGGGGCCTCGGTGGCTTAGTGGATAAGAGCGTATAAAATACGCTGTAAACACCGAGGGAGTGTGGGTTTGAATCCCGGCGATATTTACAGCCACGCCTGAACAGGAAAGGCTGTGTAATTTCCTGTCCACATTTATGTGGCAGAGAAATGCAATAAAAAAAAAAAACAAAAAAAACAAATTTTACATGTCTTAATAGTTCTTCTTGATTATGTAGATTCCTCTTAAAATTGAAAAAAATGTCCTTTTATTTTTCACAATTTTCCTTATTATATGAAATTCTAAAAAAATTTTCAAATGTTGGTGCAAGTCTTAATTCTAAACTTAGCCTTTAAAAACTTTTGGTTTGCATACTGCCTTGTTTACATTAAGAAAAGGAGAAAAGGCAGTCACCATAGCAAAAATGCAATTTATGTAACCTAAACATGCTTCTTTTTATTTACATTAAATTCTTTGCCATATTATAACATAATTGACCATTGAGTTCTTTACTGAAAAAATTTTGCTATTTATGATTTTTATTTTAGTTATGCTGGTATTTCAGCATTACAAAGGGTAGAAATATAAAAATCTTAATTTATATGATGACTACAGTCGAAATATTGTGTATGCAATAAGAAATAAATTTAGCCTCTTAATATATTGTAATTAACATTTAAATTTTCCTAACAAATTTGAAAGAAAAATCTTAAAGTCAGTCAATTTAGATTAAAAAAAATATTTTAAATAATTTTTTATAATTTTACAAAGTAATCAATGAAAATGAAAATCAATGTTTACAAATTACTTCTATTATTGTCTTAATTTTTTTTTTCCTTTCAAATGATTATTATTTAAAAATATTCGACAAATTGGTGCCAATTCTAAATATAGAAAGAATAGAAATTGAAGACAATTTTATTTAAAATTTCATATCAATGCTTGAAAAAAGCAAAAGAAAGAATGAAAAATATTAACAAATAGTATAAAAGAGGAGGCTATAAAAAAGGCAAAATTTATTAGAATATTTTTGTAAAAAATTATTCACATAATAATAGGGCATTTATTAGCTATTATCATATTTATATTGAATATTGATCAGTGGTTCATTGTTTTTGGGGTTTAGTTGAACGTTTTTAAAATAGATTATATATAAGTAACAGACCAAAAATAAAAAATAAAAAAATTTTCCTTCATAAATATTTGTTTTAGCTGCGTATCGATTCAGTGCGTTAAAATTATAATTTGAAATATTAAGGTGACCATATAGGTATGGATTTTATTTTTATGAATGCTACAGAAGAAAATTTATATTCTGTAGTACTTGTAACCGACTAGTTTTTATTCACCCTGATCTAACATTTTAATAGAAGCTTTTCTGCCCCAGAAACAAAAATTAACAACTTCAAAATTTATTTCGTGAATTTCTCGTCACAATAATTTGAATAATTGTATAGTTAAGATGATGTTGTTTGAGAGTGGGAGATAATTCCTTTGTTTATGTTTTGATTTACTGGAGAAAAACTATTGTTGATTAGGAAACGAATTCTTACGAAGCAATCAAAGCTAAATTTATGATATTATAAAGATATCTTTAACACATTTAAGTATAATTTATCATCAAAATTCTGAAATTCTGAAAAATTCTGAAATTTCTGTTCTGAAATTTTAATTTAAGTAGGATAAAATCAAAATATATAAAAAAAAATAATAAACATAAAGATATAAGTATTTATATATTAGCTTATACAATATTAGGAAGGATTTCAGAGTTGGTAACAATATCAGGATTTTAATAACTTGTTTAACAGCAGTTTGGGGAAGGCAACGCCCACTGTTTCAAATCTTTGATGTTGATATTCGCTTTTTCTATAATATTTATATTCATATGTATATGCGATATTTTGAATTAAGAGGAATTTTAAAGAATTGGATTCTGGAAGAAAAATATAATCCTGATTTTGCAACCAAATTTAAAGTTCTGCTTAATTATTTTTTTTACATGTATATTTCAACATCAAAGAATTTAAAATATACTCCTGCTAAATAAATTATTGAAACCCTGATTTTGTAATCAACTCTAAAATCCTTTCTAATTCAAAATCTCACATATACATTATAATTATATTTTTATTAATTTTGGAAATAATACTAATTGTTTTAATACCGAATTTAATATGCTTCATTTTATGAAGCCATATATGTCCCCGAAGAACTATTAACCGTTTTATAGGAGTTATAATCTCCCGAGATGCTTTGACTTGTTTGATGAATGATAAGTCCCAAGGGAACTTTTGGCGCACCATCAATCAGAACATAAAAAGAATATGAAGGTAACGATTTAATCTGACAACTTTTAAGTGCTCACATTTTATCGTTTATGTTTCTGGTAATCGTCTATTTACGAAAATATAATTTTTTTTGTTAATATTTCTACTAAATATATTTTTATTAGACTTTAAACTAAGTTCTTTATAATTTATAATAGATGGTCTCTTTAAAAAAACCAAAAAAAAAGAAAACTTTAAGAGAGAAGATAATTGAACGCATAATAGAAAAATATTAAAATACTTCAAAATTATTTAAATTATTAGAAAAAGCAAAGACGTGTTTTTTTTTGCCTTTTGTTTTTATCGTTTATGATCCTGATTAAATAAAGCTTGTTTTTCTTTAGTACACATTTTGTACAAATATATGTACATATATATATTAAAAATTTATAAATGAGATAAGTACATTATATGCTTAATATTTAGAGATATGCTTAAGAGAACTAAGTATGTATATAATAAAAATTTTTATCCTTTTAAAAGAATATAATATGTACGTATATGTATAGAACACGTGATAGAGGTCGATATAGATCGTTTATTTGGTATTTTAATGAATTTTAAGTTGTTTCAAAAAATTAAAATAAAATAAATAGGATTGTTTAATAAGGAAAATATTTGAATTTTATTAGAAAAGCTACATATAGAAGTATTGAAAAGAACGTTAAAAAAGGAGATGATGAAATTGATAGAATGTTAATGTAGTGATAATAAAAATTAGAATATTATCATTTTCAACGTATATAGTAAAAAACTAATGAAATGAAAATTACAACTAATGAAAATATTTATAGTTATTTTCATTGTTAGTTTTATGTTTCAAATAAGTTGAATTACTTTTTGTATATAAATAAAGACATCAAATTGTTTATATGATCATTTATATTTAAGGATTTCGATTCTTATTTTGGATAAAAAGTAGTGGAACTTATAACATTATTCATTTAATTTTAAATTTTCTATTTTTTAGAATATAACATATTATGGGAATAAAAATGAATTATCTAGCTAGAGTATAAATAATATTATATTTGATCATAATATTATTAAAATTGTTGTTTGCTGTCAAAACACAACAATATAATTCAAAGTTCATTAAATCCATTGAAGTACCTTAGGAGACATTTTTGAGCGTTTTATTTGTCGAATGTAATAACTTATTGTTTCTTATATCTTGCAAATGGTAGATGTGGTGCTTTTTTGATTAAGAACAAGATCAAAAAAGTTTGATTATGAACTAGCTCATGAAATGCAGTAATTTCATTCTATTTTATTAACAAAGTTTTTTATGGACAAAAAGAATTATGATTTATATTAAACTATAGAATAGATATTATTTTTAATTTATATATTTTTAAATCAAACAACCTTATAGCCTTCGTTTCATTAATCTTTTTATTACTAATTTTAAATTTTACTGAGCGACGCGTTTCGAGTTATTTGCTCATTTTCAAACTACTACTCAGTACTTCTATTCAGTACATTTTCAAGCTACTACTCAGTAAAATTTAAAATTTGTAATAAATAGATTAATGAAACGAAGACTATAAGGTTGTTTGATTTAAAAATATATAAATTAAAAATAATATTGCATTAGTCTCGTTCGTTCTCAGAAAAAACCCATATTTAAATATAGAATAGATATTTTTATGTAAGTATGGAATATTTTATTTTACGAGGGACTGTGGAAAATATAGAAAATCGTTCAAAAGACCTGTACTTGGTTGCTTTGGATAGTGTTGAACTTTAAAAAACTAAAACTACTCCTTTTAAAACAACCTTTAGGATGGGTTCTTTAATGCATAGTGTGATATAATGTACAGTTTAATTTTGTGGATAAGGATGTGAGAAGGATGCATGGAAATTGAGTTTAGGCGAATTGCAGTTATAGAGGAATGAAAGGGAAAATTAGGAGAGTTAATGATACATAAGGATATTTATTATAATTTCATACCAACAGTTTCAAAGTAATAGAAGTTTAAATAGGAATTAAGTCTCCTTTAATAATGTAAGTATTAACATAGTATTGAAGAATTCACGTATAAAGAGAATACGTCAATATCATTTATGACAACCAACTAATATCGAAAAAAAAAAAAAAAATTATTTATATTTAAATTACTTTATTGTTAAGTTATAAATAAATAATAAATTGCAGCAAAGTATCTTTTAAATTTTATATCTTTTTTAAAAGTTAATTTTATATTTCAAAAAAAAAATTATTCTTTTAGATGGAATAATATAATATAAATTATTCAATTAAATTAACTGCAAACCATAACAAATATTTTTATTACATTATTTTTAAAAGTCCTTAAAAAATATAAAAGTCTAAATAAATTTTTAATATGCGGGATTCGTTCGTTTAAAATAGTTAAACAAATACAAAAAAAAAATCATTAAAATTAACAATATTTCCATCTTTCTTTTAAGTCTTCTAAAGATTCTCTAAACAAAATTTTATTTTTGTTTTCTTTAAATTTTTAATAGCCTTAACAGATTTTCACTTAATAAAAATTAACAAAAAAAAAAAAAACAAAAATAAAACAAAGAATTAAGTTATAAACAAAATTATTATATTTATTTTTTTTTTTTTATTTGAAATATTTGTTTTTTTTTTAATATCATTAATTTTAAATTGAATACTTTTTAAAAATTAACGTCATATTTATAGGAAATGAAAAATGATATAAAATGCTATGGGTTGAGTGAGTCTAAAAGATAATTAGAAGGGATTTATTTGATGACAGTATAAATAAATTTCACCTACAACGTATTTCAGATTTTTTATTTTATATATTAAACATTTTTCTTTTATTTTGAAATTCAATTTCATCAAATAACGGTAAACAAAAACGAAAAAAAAAGTAAGAGAGAGAAGACAACAAACAAACAGAAAAAGAAAAATGTAAATATTTTTCTTTTAATATGAGTAAAGTTATTTTCATTTATATACATATTTACATTCCCTGAAGTTTATCGCCTTCCATTATATTAAAAATTGTATAAAAATATTTAAATATGTATGTATGTATATACGTATATATGTATACATACTTTTATTTGGTTTTCAATAGCTTATTATACCTAAGATACAGTATTTAGTTTTACGTTACTGCCATCTATATCTTTAAATATTATCAATGACAGTTGTGGCAGTTTTTTTTTTTTTTTTTTTTTTCATTCAAAATAATATCATGTACATCAATGTGTGGCATCATCTTTCACAAATAGGAATGGGTCGATATAAGTAGATACGAATGAAATATAAATGGGTATAAATTTCAAAATAAATCTTAAAGTAATGATACATTTTTGATTACGAAATTATTCTCCGTCATTCTCCTATATCTAATAGAATTGAAGGAATGAGATTTAAACTACGTGTTGGTAAATAAAACAACTATAGGATGTGAAATTTTTAATGCTTTGGCATAATTTGGTAAACTTTTTATTGTAACATCAACTATGTTGTTTTATGTTTAATAGCAACTAAGTATGTTGATTTTCTCTCTTTTTTATTGCTATATTGGTTTATATTAAAACAAAGTGCTTGTGTTATAGTGATGCACACTATTTATATTTATATAATTTTACTTTTATAGACCTTTGCAGTCAGCTATGAATCAGCGCTTTCGTAAAAATATTTCAACGCATTTTATTTATTCCATCTATAATTTAATCTGAAACGAAAATTGATGTTTCAATTAACTGTGATAAATGACAGAGTGATCTAAATGTAAGTGAACAGTAATGAAATGTGCCAGAAATTAGAGGATTAGTGCCTATGTTATAGTTTCCTAATCAAATCTAAAAGCAAAATTGTTGTTTCAGTTAACTGTAGGAAATTATAGACTGATGTAAATATAGGTGAACAATAATGCAATATGCCATTATTAACATTAGAATGATTAATGCCTTTGTTGTAGTTTACCAACCAAATCTTTTTTAAACATTTATATAATAAGAAAATACTAGTATCCGCCCGCCCTTCGAAATTCGATGTGTTTTAATAAACAATTGCAAATAACGGAATAAATAACAGATATTCGGAATTTTTAAATTTACTCTATGAAATGTATATTATACATACTATATGATACATATATTCTTTACATGGCTTTTTTTATACAAATGGAAAATTAATAATGAAAATCAGAAAATTTTGGAAAAATATTGATATTGTAAGATGGCTGTACTGAATATTTATTATTTAAAATGGTAAATCATTGAGTAAAAGAGTTTGAAATGTCCCATCATTTACAGATTAAATATTATGATTTCCTTTATTAAAATAATTGCAAAGTAATAAATCTATGCTAAAAACAATACTAATATAAAAACAACTTACAATAATAATATTAAAAGTTTATAATACTTTAAAAATAAATACTTTTTATTAATACATTACAAACTAATTTTATTCTTATTCTTATACTTCGTATTCCTTAAAATATATTTTTTCGGTAAGGCTATTAAATATTATATGAAAACCCCCTAAAAACACAACAATAAATGAAGAGTCTTTAGTAAAATAAATACGCGTAATGTATTCAGGCAAAGCACGAAAACCAATTCACATTTCAATGACTCGTTTTATCATTATTTTTATTATATACATTCATTATACGTATATATTTTTTCTAAGATACATAAATATATACAAATAAATTTTCAGATATGTATGCGTAAATATAATTTTTTTTTTGTGTACGGATATTATCTATGGCCTATCCTATATGTATATAAAAAAAAATATTGGTTAAATAAGTAATTATTTAAAAATTTGTTCAAAATGGAGATAAAAAAACAAATTAATAAAAAACTTTCAGAAATTCAAGTATTAAAAATAATGGGGGTGTCCTCCACTCGTATTTCTCTCATAGTTGAACATAATTTGCGGTAGAGTTTAAATATTATTTCAAAATTATTAAAGTTTATTCGGTTTTTAGAAAATCTTGTCTTGAATTTTTCTTGTCTAGGTCAACATTTTTAAATTATTGTAGACACAAACAAACTCTTTTTTTTTTTGCACAAACATGTATAAATCTTACCAAATGGACACATTATTCCAAGAATAAACTTAGCAGATAAGATAAAGTGACCTATATAATGAAAATGAAATAACAAAAAAATGAGAGCGCATTGCACTCTGCAAACTAAAAAGTTGTCAATGTTGTTTTTCTTGCTTAGAAAGAAATCAAAATAAAAGTTACTGTTCTTCTTTCTTCCTTTCTTCATTCTTTCGAATCTTCTTTAAAAGTGGCATTTCTGCATTATAGGGTTAAACATTTTGCTAGAACATAGTTACACTAACTATTAAGTAATATTCATTTTCTTCGGTGGTGAAAAAATTTTTAAGATTTCGGATTAGGTTACAAATTCTATAGTACTTAATCATGAAAAAAATTCTGTTAAATATTTTACACTGCTTCTGTAATTCTAAAGTAGAAATTTATGGGGAATAACATATATAAGATGTAAGTGCATATGATAAGAATTATGATAATAAACAATACGAAAAATGGAAGCAAAAGGCAAGTTTCATATCTCAAAGAGTTTTAAAGAGAAATTTGCCGTCTTACGTTGTATTACGCACTTAATGCAGACAATCCTTGTATTCTTAATATTATTATATAGCTAAACGACTGTTACCTTAGTAAGTTAAACTTACGATTATTTTTTTGGTTACAATGCTTTTCCATTATAGCTGTATTTTGTATTTAAAAAGTAAAAATACATAATAGTTATTCACTGTGAGTGACAAATAAATGGAAATAGCTACGTATTTTTTTTTTTTTGTCTCAGTATTTTTGTTTTCTTGTATTTTATGGATGACAAGATGGCTATAAAAAATATGACAAAATAAACATTTAAAAGTTAATTTTATTCATGTTTTAGTATGTGTACTTTGAAAATATTTAAAATATAATGAGTAAAAATTACTATTAAGGAAATTTTGTTTTTATTTTTGTTAATTTTTTGCTTTAATAGGTTTAAATTAGTGCTTTGTAACATATAACTTTATTGACGATTTAAATTTGTAAAAGTTAATTTTTGAAGTGTTACCAGAATAACAGCAAAGTTTTAATTGATGTTCATTAAATTAACAAAATAATAAATTTTTTTTTTTTATATTTAATAATGGTTGCGTAGTTTTTATAAAATTTCATGATTTGTAATTAATGAGAAACATGTTAGAGAATTTTTATTATTTATTACGTTATTTTATATTTATTAAAATTATTCATGCGAAATTTAATTTTTGAATAATATCAAATATAACGATATCTCGATATTCTATTTTAGAATTTATTTAAGCCAGTTTCTATTTTAGAAAATGTATAAAGATGGAAAGTAAAAAGATCCATAAAATAAGGTAGAGGCATTATAATATTTTTTTAACTCATTATTTTGTTTTCTGAATATTCCGTTAATGATTATTTTATTTATTTATTTATTTATTTTAATCTGTGTCTACTGCAGCTTCTTCAAGACATACGGATATTACTTACCAATTCTCGTTTTTTTATGATCTAAGCTTTCTAAAATCTTCCCTTTTCTTAAAATCTGTTTTATTAATTATATATGGTTAATAAATATAAATATTACATGTTCAGAAATGGTATATTCAAGAAGTGTAACATTCGGAATGTACTTTATCTTTAAAATTCGTGCGAACTTCAGAAAAAAAAATTAAAATTTTTCAGATTTCCTGAATTATTGTATTTTTTTGACAATAAAGACTATGCAGAAAGCAAATGACTTGATTTTGTAATCAAACTCTTATATTAGCAATAAAGTTTCCTTTCTTTTCCTTTTGTATTTTGTCCCTCCAATAACAATATATTATTATTTTTTTGAAATAACACTTTTATTATCTGACCAATGGTGCAGTGTGTAAGTCATCGGTCTTTCAGGCGAAAGGTCTCGAATTCAAACCCCGGTCACGTCAAAAATAATATGTATATATAAATATATATATATTTTTTTTCCTAAGGAAGGTGGGAATCTTTCAAAGACAACAAGAATTTCCCCTTTCGTAGTGTCAGATTCTTACTGACTAAACCCACCTCCTCCTTTAGCCAATATAATGGGATGAAACCTATATAGTATTTTATGAAATAAAATAAAATAATGTAAACAAAATATTAAATATAATTATAATTGAATACTTGTAACGAGATGGCCCACATGCTAAAGGCGAAAGGGCCCCAAAAATAGCGTTAGATATTTATATCTGGACTATTAAATAAAAAAAAAAAAAAATGTTATTATTAATTGTTAAAAATCACACCAAACCTCATCTTTCGAAAGAATTTTCTGTATTCTGCTAGATTCAAAGCCCGTTTTTTTATAAAATGTTATATAAATATTTTAAAAATATCAGATGTCGGCGGAACCTAACTCTCCGTTACTTTATTTAAAAATCAATTAACAATTAATAAAATTTTAATCCATTCGATCATTGAATGTTTAAAGTTCTTCTAATTAATTTGTAAACAGAGATTTTTTATTTGATATATTACCTATAAAATTCCAATAAGCACTTAAAGAAATGTTTTTGTTTTTTTTAAAAAATTATGTAACGAATTACTAATAATTCATTTTCATCATAACTCTTTTTTTTATTATCCGTATAAGTATTAGTGTTTGTAGTTATTTTCAATCTTATTCTCTCTGTATGGGGATTGCATAGCATCATCATTTTTTTTCGCTAAAGTAACTTATCTGACGCACTTTTATAAAATTTGTTACACTTCATGTTCTTGATTTCGAATATTTTAGGTACATTTCTTTATTGGTTGCTCCTAAAATAAATTTAATCTGAAAGAATTGCTTGAGATTTTATTTGTTTTTAACAAGATTTTTCTTCTGTATTCGGTATAATATTTTCTTGTTTTAATGTAAAGAATCTAAAAAAGTAAAACTAACTGTGTATCCTTGTAAAAAAAAAAAATACAAAATAGTTTTTTAAAAAAGTTTTTATTTTAGACTTTTACGGCGGATAAGCCAATAAAAAAGAATAAAAAATTATAAAATAATTTTTTGACTTCCTACACAAAAAAAAAATAGAAAATTACTCAACCTTTTTTATTGTTCATATATCCTACGGCGATGCTGATAAACTGTTTTTTATGTTGATAAACATATTTAAATTGAAAGTGTGTTAGTGTATCAACAAATTGCATTAACCACTATTTGGATTATTGAAAAAAAGTTTGTAAAAACTGATGATACATAATCTAAAGTATTATATAAATTCAGTTATAGTTACTATTAGTGACTGCCTTTTTTAGTTCGTACCGTTATAAAATTATATTTGTATTTCAAGGATACAATCGTTATAATATTTGGATCAAAATTTAAAAAATATTGTAATAAGAGAATTCGGTGGTGGAATGGTTAAGCAAATGGTGTATTAATCGATGTATATGTGGTTTAAATTGTCAACAGGTCTTAAGAATTTTGTTTATTGGCCTGGATTTTTCTGGGGAAACTTATTTTCTTGTCCATTGATATAAAAATATATGTCTAAACTCCGGTTTTAAATGTAATAAAAAAATGTGTGCACTAGAGAATTTCTATTGAATAGATCGATTACAAGGAAACCTTAATTTTTAGCTCAGCCCCTTTGTTCAGCTGTCCTTAAAGATTTTAAATGTTAGATATTTTTTTATTATTTTCAATAAGTTCTTGTTGAATATTGATCTTAATTTATTTTTTATTTTGCTCGGAATTTAGCAATTTGTTCCACAAGGATGTGCTCCATTTTATTTTTTTATCAACATTTATCAACATGGGAAATATTACGTCATCTATCTAAAGCATTTAGACTTTTCGTCCGATTTGTACACTCATTTTATCATTGACATATTGAAAAATACAAAATTACAAGTATGTTTCGAATAACGTTGTACCTTCTTATATTTTACTGTAAATTTGTGTTGAGTTTCCATGCTATTTTCGTTAAAGCTAATTGAAAGTTTTTTTTTTTAAATCTTGTTTTATGTATTTTTTTTTTAATTTAAAGTTCTTATAAAACTTCAATGTAATGAAATAAATAATCAATAGGACTTCTGGCCTTTTTTTAATAGGATTTTTATCGTACTAAAGTGAGTCAAAATTCCCATTGAAATAGAAAATAATTTTGCAAAAATAAAAATCAAAATTTTCCATCCATATATAGGCATACTATAATATATAGGTACATATAAGGTATATATATTACATATATTCGGGAAAGGCGTATTTACTTTGACTGATATTGTAACCAACTCTAAAATCCCTCCTAATTCATATATCTACAGTATACATATTCTGGAAAAAGGAAAACCCCTGATTGAGATTCCGGGATATGTGATATTCTGAATTAGGAGAGTTTTTAGAATTGGCTACCATGGAACTTCTGATAGGTCACCAGTATAATAAAGTGATTTTTGCTATATTTGTACATATTTAGATTAGAGATTTTATAGCTTCACATTAACACTTTGACCTTATATAAATTAAACTAACTGTGGAAGTTTTTCATGAAACTATCACTAAATACTGACATTGTGCAATTTTATTTTTTTAAAATAATGTATTCAAGTTTTTTGCTTATAAACAAGTAGGATTAGCGTATTTCTGCTAACCTTTTGAGAATAGTTATCTGTTATTAATAAAGAAAATTTAAAAGCAAAAGATTATTAATAAATAGAAACAGGAAATGATAATGAAAAAAATTTGAAATGAAAACGGAATCGTTGAGAAATTTTTTTCCTTATTTTTATAATAATTTTATATTTATAACATTTTTTTAATAAAATTAAAACAAAAAAAAAAACATTAATTCAAATTAAAGAAAACAACCAATTTAAAATTATGATAAAATAAAATAACATAACAGTCATATAAAAACTTTTCCGTAGTTGTGCTGTGCTTAAAAAAATAATCCAACAAATTAAAAAAAAATAAAAATAAAAAACTTTAATGCAATAAAAAAAATAAAAACAAAAGATAATTTCAATTTAAATCCAACATTTTTTGTTTTTTATATATTTTTAATTTTTATTTCTGTATTATTTATCATATTTCAAAACATTCATTTCTTATATCAATAAATATTTTATGTCCTTTTTTCGTTTCATTTTCTTTGTCGTGTATTTTTTTTTTGTTTTGTTTTCCTTTTTCTGTTTTTTTATCCCGACTCTAAGGACATTAATTTTTTTTTTTTACTATGAATTATGGTTATATAAAAAAAAAAAAATTTCCTTAAATTCTTTCGTTTTTGTATCCCTGTATCTCTTCAGATTTGTATATTGATGCCTTACTTTAATCAGTTTATTGTCTAATCGTATTAGTAATAGAAAGAGACAAAAAACAATAAACAATTGAATAAAAGCTAAAAAATGAAATAATAAAGTAATGGAAGGAATTATTTTATATTTTTTTTTTGTTTAATGGTTGCTCCTCTTGCAGCGATGGATGATGTTGATATAAAAATAATTTCAATATATTGTAAAACCATCAAATAATTGGATTTAAATTCTTGTTATGATCAAATTATGGTTTTTTATGTTTTCTCATTTTTTTGTTTTTTTTTGTATTTATTTAAAATATCAGTAGGATAAATTTTAAATTCATATTTGAGTAGGTATAAGGATTTTTAAAAAAACATTATTATTGTATATGCTAAAAATTTTATATAAACTAACTTAGGGGTGTTTCACATTGTTATTATAATTTCTGTTCGCAGTTGAAAAACTTCTGCAATGATTCCTAAATTTATTTATTTGTTACAATTTATTTACTTTTGTCTATTAAAAAACTTTCACGAATCTTTGCAGTAAACTAAAAGGAAAATTTCTTGCAATCATCTGGAAGAAAATTTTTTAAAATTAAGTTATTAGATATGCCAATTAGAAAATTTAAAGATGCAAAATATTGAAAATACAAAAATAAATCACAATCTTAAAAAAATCGATTGCGCCCATACAGGTTTGAAAAATATTCTAACAAAAAAAAAATGTGTTATATATTGTACTGGCTTTAAAATATTTCAGACAGCATGCATGAATTTTTACTTTTAGAACAACATACCATTGAGCACTAGATCTATAAATTCATCAACTCTTAAAAGAAAGTTTTAAAACAAGTTTCGAGATTACTTTTACTAATTCAGTTTACTATTGCCGTCGAATGTTGGTTAAAAAAAGTAGAGATTTCTATACAAATCGATAATCTGTCTAAATTTTAAGTATGTTGTTGAAACTCACAGCTGAAAGTTTCAACTATTGAATAAAAATTTCAAAATAAAAAGTGTAGATACGGTTAAATACTTCTCTCTTACAATTTTATTGATATTTGGGATATGAATAAAGTTAAAAGGATACTAACAATAATAAGAATGCATAGAAGCAAAACAATACAAAACGGATGTATTTGGTAAATTCCATTCCAAAGTGATTCGACAAACAATTATTTTATGTAGGTATTGGTAACAAAAATCTTCTTAAATTGAATTTCAATGAAAATATTATGTATCTGTTACGTACATATTGAAAATGAAATATAAAAACAAAACTTATAGCAGAACGCTTAAAGTTACAAAGAGTTGAATGCATAAAATTGAGTTTGATCTCAGTTTAAAAACTACGCTTAAACTCGTAGGTGGGTTTGAAAAGGTGAGGTTTGATTTCAAGTTCAGTTTTATGTATTCGGCCTATAATCCGTAGTTCGAGCATTTTTTATAGTGATCATTAACATCATTAACATTAACATGATAAAAAATGCAAATACTAATTCTTTCAGAGATTACCGATATCACTAATAATTCGCAAAAGTTGATTATTGTTAAATTGAAGTTAAAATACTTTTTCGTCACAAGCTTAAAAGAGAACCTAATAAAGCGAAATTGTAATATGAGCGAGAATAATAGCCAGGAAACTTGTAATATTTTGTAATAATAACCTTATAATTGTCATACAACAAATAAAATAATGTTAGTTATTTTCTTTTTTATGCAGGATTTATTTTTAGTATACTTTACATTTTCTGCAGGGCTTTGATTTGTTTATTTTAATAGTGTTTACATTTTTAAAAACAATATAAAATAAAAAAAAAATACATAAAACAAATAATAAATGAAACCAAACTGATAGATAATGGAAGGATAAAAAACAAAAAAAAATCGATTTTTAAAAATTCCAAGTGAAATGAATCGGAAAAGTAAAAATAACGATAAAATCAAAAAAGCAAAAATCAATAGATAATGGTTTTAAAAATAATCTGATAAAGTCATCTGATAAAGCCTGGAATTATTATTTTCTTTCTTTCTTTTCTTCGTTTTTCTACTTTTATTTCCTTTTTCCTTTTTTTTTCCTTATAAATTTATTTTAATTTCTTCTTAAATTCTTAATATTAATATTATTAAAATCAATGCTAAAATAAATAAATAATAAATAATAAAAAAATATATATATATATATAACAAATAAAAATGAATGCAAATGTCATTAGGATGTCAATTCAAATTATTGACATAATATAAGATTGAAATCTTTTTTCGATTCAATAATACTTTGTCGTCTAGTTAATATTTTTTATGCTGATATAAAAATTTCTTCATATTGCCGTTGGTTTTGGTTTATTATTTATTTATTTATTTATTCTTTTTTGTTTTAATTTTAATATTAAAGATATCTTAAAATAGCTTTTTTTTTTTGGAATGAAATAAAATAAAACAATTTTATAGGGTGACCAGCTGCAGACGGTCATAAAGAAAGGAACAGAATAAAAGCGAACGTTTTATCAAAGAATTTTTCATAGAAATTCTGTTAATTTGTTGTAATCAAAAGAATTCTAAACAATTGAGAAAATGTTTGTTAAAGATCCAGGCAATAGTATAGTGGTTAAGACACCGGTCTTTCATTCGAAAGGTCTCGGATTAAAACTGCAACTGTATCATATAGATTAATAAAAAACTTATATAGATATTTCTTATAATATATTTATAATATAATACACAAGATGTTGGCGAGACCTTGCCAACATGTAAAAAAAAATATTTTATTTCTATAATAAACCACTCACACTGAATGTAAACTAAACTGGCAATGACAATATTTCTGTATACTTATTTAATAATTTAAAATTTTATTATCTGAGACAGAAATCTTCGACTAAAAGTATTATCAAAGAGACAAAATTTTCATTAAAAGTAAGAATTTTAAAATTTTTTACTTTTTAAAAACTACTTTTGTAACATCCATTATGAACTGGTCGCAGCGGTAAATTAAAAATAAATGATTTATCTTCTGTTGGCAGTTTTCAAATGATTATTTGTTTTGAAAAAAAAAAAAATATAGAAATCTTAATAAAATTAAAAGGCCTAAAGTGGAAAGAGCAAAGTTTATAGTAAGCCTCATATTTATAAGAAAAAAAATAATAGGACGATTTTATTTTGATTTTATTTTCACTATTTCACTAAAAGCTTCGCAACACACTGAGTAGTTTTGTTCATTTAGGTGGAAATTTTGATTTTTTAACCTGAATTTTTGATATAACATAAAATATTCGAATTTTTTTTTATTAATATAAAATTCGGCAGACTTAGATAATTATATTTCATAACAGAAGTCAGAAACTTACTAAATATTATAGAAATGGATATTTTTCATAATAAAAAAGAAAAAAATAACATAGAAAATATCATTTTAGAAGCCTTCTCTCACATAGATTCATAATTTTGTACTAGTTTATTATTAGACCATTAAATTAAAAAGCTGTCGAAAACGACCGTGACAAAAAAAAGCGCCTGAAAATATATGAAATTTCATTATCAGAGATATGAATCTTTTATTAAATATACCAAAGACCTCTTCCAAAGTATATTTAAATAAAATAAATTCAGCAAATTTTTTTCAAGCAAAAAAAAATAAACGCAAAAGACTTGAAAGCAGTTTTGGTAAATAAAGGATTTCGCGGCGAAAACAGCTGTTTTTTATTGACATAAAAATTTTTTTTTAAAACTAAAGAAAAATAGAAAGTAAAATTTTAAAAATATTAAAACTATTTCGAACTTTTACCTTCATGAGTTTTTAGCTTGCACCATTTTTTTCAATGATTAAAAAACTGCCAAAAATTAGCGCTACGAAAAAACGGCCGGAAAAAATTAATAAACTGTACCTAGCTTTTTTAATTTTATGTGTTTTATGTTTTTTTTCTATTACATCAAGTAAGTAAGTCATTCCAACATTTTTTTTAATGGTGGTGATGTAAAAATGAAATTTTTAGGTAGTTTATTAAGGGAGTCAGTATGATAACGTAAATGTTTTTGAATCTATAGAAATTGTGCAATTCCTCTAGTAATTAGTAAAATATAATTAAAAAAAATATGTTTATAACTTAATAATTAATATAATATTGTAAAATATAATAAAATAGTAATAAAAAAAGTAATTCCTACGCCATATATACAGCTGACTAACCAACGGCTTAGTGAAATTAATGATTCAAGAAACTAAAGCTTATTCAAGTATGAATCATTAATGACTTAGGGGATGCCCTATGCTTCTTACAGGAGTGGCAAGGAAAAAAAATTGTTGTTGAAGGAAGTTTGTAATTATGTTTTCTCAATTTCATACTGCATTATATAAAACGATCCAAAATCAGAAGTGCCAGGGAAGCGCTAATTATTTCTTTTTATTTTGTTATAACCTCCTCTGTCCTTTTAGTTTTTTTTTTTTTTTCTGACACAAGACACTTTACATAAACGTGGACTTTTTGTTTTTCAAGATTAAATTCAGAGGAAATAAAGATTTTTATGTAATAAATTAAATTCCTTGAAAATTTTTTTAACAAAAACATCTGTTAATAATAAATGTTATAATAAATGAATGCGGGTGAATGTCATGCGGATGATGTCATGCTAAGGATATTAATAAGATCCCTTTTCAATTGAAGTAAATAAATTATACTGTAAAAATTGAACATTTATACAATACAATAATTTGTTTTATGGATTTTATTGAAAAAAATGTAAATGTGCAGAGATTTTGTTTTCAAAAACAACATACGTATTATTTATGTATGTTTTTTTTAAATGTTACATCCTAATTATTATAAAGTTACCTACTAATTTTGAAATGTAAAAATATTATTATTATGTTGTTACTTTTATGGAAATAACAACACTTTTATAAAATGCTAATTTATTTTTTCATTTGAATTTTGAATTATTTTTATAACAACGAAAGTATCTACCACTTTTTTTTTTTTTTTTCAATTACATATTTGCTCTTATTAAAGTTTTTTATATATATAATATCACTTTACTTATTTAAAAAAATAATATATGTTAAATTTTTAAAATTGAAAGAAGAAAGTTTTTAAGTTAAGTTAAATTAAAGATAAAAAATTGAATTAAGTATCTTCAAAGTTCAATTAAGTATCTGGTAAAGTTAAAAAAAAATTTAATAGATATATGTAGTTTGGAGAGCATGCAATTGCTCGTATGTATCTAATTGTAATTACATTAAAACTACTTTTAGATTGCAATTAAAATATTTATGGTACATGTGGCATACAACACTTAGTGTTCCCATGAACATTATTTTATTTTATCATTAGAAAAATGATCTAATAAAAATAATCTTTTTTATTTGGATTTTTTGTGTTCTAATTTAATTAATAGAACTATTTTTTTATTTTTTTTCAAAGTTAGTGGGATTTTTTCAGAAATACCAAGAATACCACCTTGATATAATGTTTAATTTTTCCTACCTAACACCATCTCTCTCTTTTAACCAATATCAAATTATAACATGAATCTCTTAACTAAAAATGGAATATATCGGCTAGTAAGTATGGATAGGAAAGAATAGAATATAGGGAGATATATAATTTTTTGAACTGCGAGAATTTATTATGGGATTGTAAGAGAAAAATGACCCCATCTTTTATAATAACTATTTGGGATGAAGCTATGAGTCAGTTAAAAAATGTAGTTGTATATTATAGCACTTTCCTACGGGAGAGGTGATAATTAAGAGCTGTAGTTTCACTATATAGTAGCTATTATTATTAATTAGTATCGATATTATTTTTTTTGATTGAAAGGCAAACAAAACCTAAACTTATCCAAAAACAAATAATTAACCAACCACGCCATGCTATGTTAAATTATCATGTATATCTCCCATCTACTGTATTGTTTTATTTCCTGAATAATTCAAATTTATCTTATGTAAGATTTCTGTTTATTATTTTCCAACATATTATTAACATTTTGGCAAAAGCTAAAGTTTTAGCTTAACTTCTGTAAATTAATAAATTTGTCAAATATTTATAAATCATAGATAGATAATATAGATATATTGTAATTTTTATTTCTGAACTAGATATGAAATTAATATTATTTCAAAATTACAAACATTTTAAATACATCATGTTATAAACATAAAAACACTAACTATAATTAATCAAACTAAGACAGTTTAATTGTTTATTAAGGTCTGAAATGTTAAATAGATTATATAATAATTTGTTTACTATGAAAATAATATTTCACAATATGGACTTCATTAAATCATTTTGTTTTTTGTGCTTTTTTTTTTTTAAATTTTATAAGGATACCTAATCCAATACAAAAGATATAATATAATTAATATATGAGTACATATACAATTTTTTTTTTAAATGCACTTCTAATAAACATGACTTAAAAATTCATTTAAGATATTATTCAAACTCAATTAAAATTTATTAATTTAGTTCAATGTAGTGTTAAATTATAAATATTTTTCACTAAATTTAATATTATCTATATAAAATTTTTCTTTTTAGTTTTATTTTTTCCAGCAGTCCTTTAATTTATTTCTATTATATCCTTTTTTTTTTGTTTTTCTTTTATGATCATTTATAGAAGAGGAGACAATAATTTTTTGTTTTTTTTTTTTTTTTTTTTTTAATATTCTGTGCTATAAATATCCTATTATTTATGTCCTTTGATTATTTCCTTTTCCTTTTCATTCTTGGGCTGTTTTTTTTTTTTTTTTGTGTTCATTGTTTGTTTTGGTTATTTTCATTTTCTTTCTTTTTTTTTTTTGCATTCAGTCCACTTTTAGGTGATTAATTTTAACTGATTTTATTGGTTTTAATATTTATTGTTTCGTAATTATCGTATAATGTTATGCAATTACTCTCTTAAATAACCACTCAAATGAATGGAATACAGAAAAAAAGAAAAAAAAAACGACAAAAAGAAAATAAAACCAATATCAGTAATATTGGAAGTGTTCTTAATTAATGGTAATTTTGTTTTTTTGTTGTTGTTGTTGTTGTTTTATTTTGTTTCCTTCGCTCTTGTTATTTTATGTTTTTTTTTTTTGTTTTATTATAAGGAAAATCCTTATAATCCTTTTTTATAGATATTTTTTTTTTTTTTGTATAAGTTAAAATGATGATAAACAGAATTAATGTTTGGTGGGTAAAGGTGAATATTTTTTTAATATAATTATTATTATTTTAAGAATGGCGTTACTGTTGGTCATATTTTTCCAATGAATTAAATTTTATATTAAACATAATCATAAAAAAAAAAAACCAAAAAAAATTGAGATTTTATACTATGCTTAATTTTTATGACAAGTTTTAAGTGTTGTGCTTGCATAAAATTATAATGTTATTATACCTTTGGCGATACAAAAGATTGTTATACCCACCATATACCATATTGTTTTACATTAATTAAGATTTTTTTTTTATTATCCTGCTAATTCTTGTATTTTTTTTAACTCTTTTTTATGTTTTTATGATTTTGTCATGAATATGGAATTTGTGAAATAATACTGTACTAAATTTATATATCTAAAAAATCATATAATTAAGGATTTAATTTTTAGTATTAAAAAAAAATTCATAAAAAAAAACAATAAAGGTGCAAAACAAATTAAAAATATATTTCAATGATGCAGCAATTTATTGAAAAAGAAGAAAAAGAAAAAGAAAAAAAAATTTAAAAATTTAAATTAATTTTATATTAATGTGAAAGAAGTAAAAATAATTAAAATTTTTAAAAGATACAACCTTTTTACAATACAAAATTTTACGATAACTTTAATTTTTATTGTAAATAAATATTATATATATCGTATTTGTATTTGTTGTACATTGGTTCAGTTAAAAATTAACATTTAAGTTAATTTTACATAAAAAAAAATTAATTTAATTATCGATAACTGAGCCTTAAAATCTATTGTTTTTTTGCTAGAGTCAGTTTGAAAATCTTCAAAAGATACCCAAGAGAAATTTGTTAGTGGTTCCTTCTGATAGTATTAGACTTTAAACAACCAACACCACTCACTTTAAAATTAGACTTTAGGATGGAATCTTTAATGAAAATAAACAGTTTGACATGAAGGAAAGGATGGGTAAAAGATTCTTATAGAAATGGGATTAAAGAAGTTTAAAATTATACAGGATGGATAAATAAAAAATGTGGGGATGTATTGAAGAATAATTTTAAATTTCTTCTTTGAACATTAATGATATTAAATTTAGAGTTTTATTTTTCAAAGACTTGTTCGTGTATACAAATGTCTATCAAAATAGATTAAATTTATCCTTAAATATTAATAAGAGACTCATAACATTGTCTTAGCTAATTTAAAATTCATCTTAATGTTTTAAAAATAGTAAATTTATTTAAAAATTATGTTTTTGAGTATAAGTAGAGAAGTTTAAAGCATTTATATTTTATTTTATATTATGTAAACGTGATACTCTTGTAACGTGATACTCTTGTAAAAATACTCTTTCAACCTCAAATATTTACTTCAAAAATTAGAAGTAATTTGGAAATGTTATACGACGATTTGCTCCATAGTTTTTAAAAATAAGAAGAAACTTTAAAATTTTAATAAAATACCAAGTTTAAACTTAGTTCATATTGCCTTGAAAACTATTAATTTTAATAGCATTTCAAAGTTTTGTATTGTTATTTCGTTGCCCTTAAAATGTCCCTTTATAAGTTTTTATTTTTTTTTAATGCATTTCTCTGCCACATAAATGTGGACAGGAAATTACACAGCCTTTTTTTGTTGAGGCGTGGCTATAAATGTTGTAAGGGTGAATAACTCTTACGACGTGTGTGGGATTCAAGCCCACAATCCCTCGGTGTTTACAGCCAAGGCCCCCCTTTTATAAGTGTTATCTTAATTAAGTATCTGTGGGGAAGCTACAAAATATCAACATTTATTGTAATACTAAAATGCTTTAGAAAAAAATTAATTTGGTTTAAATGTCTAATATTTAAATTGTTGTTTAGAAAAGATAATTGAAAATGATCGGTTCCGATTTACTTTATGAAGCGGCGCAAAATTTAATTAAAAACTATCGAACAAATAAACTGTGGGCAAAACGAAGCGCACGGGAACACTTTCCGACATTTTATTAAAATTATATATACATTATTTAAAATTATAAAATTTACACAATTTATAATAAATTTACGAGATATTTTAATATACATTATATACCGTACAATATTTTCTATTTTCTATATATTGTAAATAAATTATTAACTTTTCGATTTTTTTCAAAATCCTAAATTATTTTATTTTTTAGGACTTAGATGATTACATTTTAAATATATTTATTTTAGCATAAAATTAAATATTACAACTCTTGTCTTTTCAAATCATTTTTAATCCTAAAATTTTATCAAAATCATTTATTCAAAAGTAAAAAAAAAAAAAATAAAATGAAATGTTTCTCAAATAATTATTTTTACATATATTTATATATACATAATATATAATATATAAATCTTAAATAAAATAAAATAAGATAATTAATATGAAAACAAATAAAAAAAAATAACCAAATAAACAATATATTTAAAAACAAAAAATTAAATTTTAAACACAAAAATCAAAAATATAAGATAAATACATATTTTATTTTATGAGACAGACAAATAATGTTACATTAGATTAAAATTTATATTTTATACAAATTAAATCTTTTTTCATGTTTATTGTACATATATATTTTGAATACAAACAGATATATTATGTATATAATTAATTAGTATGTTTACAAAATAAAAGATATACCAAAATGAACTAAATGAATATAATTTATAAAAAATAAAATCTGTTTGTTAGATTGTTTGTTTGAACGTATTTAAAGTTTTTCTCGATGAAAGAAATATTATCCGAAACGTCAAATGAAAGAAATGATGAAAGAAATATTATCCGAATTTTATCCGATTTTTTAGGTGATTTTGATCGGTGCACGGTGATTTAACATTTTGGCAGAATGTTTTCCTATACTAAACGATTTTTATGCCTTATTCTCTGTTACGAAGCTGTTATTAAATTCTAGTTCATAATATTATGATATAAATGTAAATTCCCTTTGATGACGTTGTCAGTCAGATATTGACTTTATTATTCAGTTGTAATATAAAATAAAAATTTTTGAATAAATATAAAATGAATCAATGAATAAAGTTCACTTTTAAACGTTTAAAGATATTTATCTTCCATTAGTTAGTACTCTTTTGTCATACGGTAATTGTTTCTTTTTTATGTTTTTCCTTTTCATATTTCGAAGTTGAAATTGACGTTACTACATCTAAAATGTCAAAGTCTCCAATCCTATTACATTTCTTTGTGAATTATTTTTATTTTAGTACTACTATTTTAAATTGGAACCTGGTCAAATAGATTTTTATCTTAGGATTAAGCATAATTTTATTCTGGTAGAATTTTTTAGAACAATTTACAAGAATAACAACTTTTTTAGAACAATTTTTTTGAATAATTTTTTAAGTTATTATCTCAAATTATGATAAAAAAATTATTGCATGATTTGAAATTGTAAAAAAATTAAAAAATTGGCCAGTGAAATATAATTCAGTTTGCCAAATTTTGTGTTCAATACGACGTAATTAATAATCAAGTGTTAATTATATTAGTACCTTGGTACCAGCTAGATTGAATCACTAAACCCCATATTTATTTTAGACAGTAGAGACAGTAGAGTACTAAATCCTCATTGAAGCAGTTAACTCCATGTTTATTTTCTTAGAGATAGTAGGGCTGACGTATTATAGGGCTGAAGTATTATAAGTGGAAGGAAAATCCACAACATGTAGTAATAGGGGGGCCATAATAGATCTACATCAAAAGAAAGATTGCAGTGTTACTTATACTGCATAAATAACAATAATCTAATCTATCAGATTGAAATGAAATCCATTAAAAATTTTATATATGTTTTTTTTTTGTAAGTTCTACTCTTAAATCTTTTAAAATTTTGCATTATGTATAGCTCTTACTTAGCAACTAAAAATAATATTTTAAATAATTTTAATACCAGAACATAAGTTTTAATTTTTTATTCAAAAAGAAGAAGATAATATTATAATGTGTATTGTTTTTAGGAATTAATTTTAATGACAGTAAAATTTATGTAACAAATGTTTTTTTTTTGCTTTTTGGTTATAAAAAATCTAATAAATCCTTATTTAATTTATGTGGTTATAATAACTTTTATTTTCTTTTATATTTTAATAAAAAATAAAAATAAAAATTATATTTTTAAAATTAAAATTAAAAATTTTTTTAAGTATCTATATTGTAAAGAATACATTATTGATAAAAAGAATATTAAAATATATTATGTTATATATTAAAAAAATAAGTACCTAAATTGTTATTTGTTATTCACTTGAGTTGATTTTATGAAAAATTATCCACTCCTTGAATATGAATTATAATGATAGGTACTAGAATGAAAAAAAAAAAAAAAATGTAATTTGTTTCAAATAAAAATATAAAATTTCATTTTTATGAAATTAAAATTTAAACATTAAATTTTTAACTCTTTATACCCTTACGATATATCGGATCGGGTATATAGTTTGAATATATGTACAACCCATAGTCCTAGAAATTATAAAATTCACCCAAATTATTTTAAAATACTAAAAAATTAAAAATACAATATTATAAGCAGAGTGACAGGCTATGAACATACTTGCGGTTCGTACGGGTGCCTAAGAGTTGACAAAGCAACTGTATTCTTCCTTGTTTTATTTTGAAAATAAAATTATGTAACAGCTAAAAGAGTTTGTGGAACATGAATTTTGTTTTTTTCTTTCGGTACGAATTGATGAGAATTATCAAAAGATACCATACGTAACACAGTTATGTGTATGTGACAAAACTTTAACTCACCCAACACAGTTTTAATTCAAAACACCAGCCCCGCGTCTTTAAACATTATAACTAGTCTTAGAGACTAACTATAAATGTTACACTAACTCTTATATAAATACTTACTGGAACTTCAGACCTCTGTGAAAATGATCTATATTTATCACTAAATTTAGTGTGCAAGCTTTTTTGAGCCTTCTATTGGCATTTTCGTATTGTACGCATTAATGCTTCTATATTTATCCGCCCTTCTGGATCTTATATTTTAGTGCATGTTTCTTTATTTCTTTAGTCACGGTAAGAATCTTTTGGAAGTCGCATTTTTTATGAAAATCGTCTTCTATGAAAATCGCACTTTCTTACTAATCAATACTATCATAATAAAATCATACTAAAAAAAAAAATAATCACAACTTAACCAATTCAGAATTAAAGCCACATTAGATGAAATTAAGTTGAAAATTCTTAAATAATTTTAATTAGTTTTTAACATAATATAAAAATTTATTAGTATGTGCTTCCATCTGCTTTTCGCATGTTGATTCATTTTTTTTATCAAACAACTTTTTTGGTAAAGTTGTCCAAAAGGGAAAATTCAAATACTTATATATTTAAAATCTTAAAATCAAAAACGGTATTATTTGGCATTTGTAAAAATTTTATTTTTCAATTTGGTAATGGGGCCTCGGTGGTCTAATGGGTAAGAGCGTATAAAATCTGCTTTTAACACCGATGGAGTATTGGTTCGAATCTCACACACAACGTAAGAATAATTCCTTCTGACGATATTTTCAGCCATGCTTGAAAATAAAAGGCTAAAAAGTAATTTCCTTGTCAAATTTATGTGGCTGAGGAATAAACTAAAAAAAATTGGTATAACATAGGATTGAAGCATAACATAGGATTGAAATTGAAGGAATGCATAATGAAGCCTAAGATAATATGCATAAGATAGGATTAAAATTGAAGAAAATTGAAGGAAATCTCTAAATTTAAAAAAAATTCCTTTACAGTAAAAATTTATAAAAAATGTATAATTATTAATTCAGTAATACTAGCAGTCAAAAACTATACTTTATATACTTTTGTTCTGAAAATTTTTTTTTGTTAATATCTTTATTCATTATTTCTTTTCTTTGTTGTCAAAAAGGACTTTTATCTTTCATGTTAAAATCTTAATATTTGTTAGAATATAATAGAATAATATATTAATTTTGTTCGACCACGTACCGATAACCTATCAATGAGAAAAACGGGCGAACTCTTTTAAAAAATCACCGGTGAATTGTAACTTTGTAATAAGTTGGTCTAGGTTGATTGACTTTAAAAACATTGTAATAAAAAAAGTACCAGTGCTATCTCTATTCAACATTTCAAATAATATCTGACATCTAAAATTTCTTTATACCCACATTTGTAACTTATTTTATATCGTTTTCTAAGTTAAAAGTTTATACAGAAACTTAAAATAGTCAAAATTACAAAATATATAAAATGAAATTTATTAATTTTCATCCGAATTAATGGTAGAGATAAAACATTTTAAATTAAAAATTAAATGAATTTTATACTGCAGATGTTTAATGTCGTTTTCTTTTCTGAAAAAAAATTTGACCTGGGGTTGCACTTTTTTCTATTCTTTTCTGAAAAAAAATGTAAAACTGAAAAAAATGTTCGTGTTCTTTTCTGAAAAAAATTTAGGGCAAAACTCGCACAGGGCAAAATTTTTTTTAAAAACTTGACCTGAAAATATTGACGGGGCAATAAAATGAGTTTTGCACTCTTCAGAATGACAATATTAAAAAATATATATGTGTATAATTTTCACTGTCAGTCAAATAGTAAATAATAATTAATGACAATATAAATATACATTATTTTCATATATATGGTTGAGTTTTGAAAAATATCTAGTTTACAAAAAAAAAAAAAATTTTATATTTGATTAGAAACATAAGCTTAAAAGATTTTAAATCCGACATTTTGAATTTCCAAGTATATAAATTATTTGACGTTTGTTTGAATTATAAAAAAGAAATCAGTGCAGCAAATTGAAAAAAAACATGTTGTCCTTTTTCTGTTCTATTAAAAAAAAAATGTTCAGGTCAAAACTGAAAAAAAAAGTGCAAAACTAAAAAAAGTAGGTTTGACTTTTTTTAGTTTTGCACTTTTTCAGATTAAACTTTTTTTTTTCAGAAAAGAAAACGACATAAGTAGAACAATAAATTTAAAAAAATAATGCTATCTAACTGTTTAAGTATTAATAATGATACTTGATCTCAATCTTAAAATAAAATATTAAATTCAGCTTTATTGTTACAATATTTTTATTTCTAAAGGGTTTGAGTTAAATTAAAATGAAGAAACGCAATTTGTGACAATTTGTTCATTTCCTAAATGTAGTGATTGAATGCTTTTTTTCAAATTGATTTTATACAAGAAAATAATCTTAAAATAATGTTTAAATTAACATATTAAAAATCATTTTAGGAATAAAAATTCTTATGGTATTTTTATCCAGTAAAAAATTCTATTCCTAAAATCAATATTTTAAGGACCATAAAATAATAATACAGTAATTCTTTTATAAGATAATAGATGGCGTAGAAACAAAAAAATATTTATGTCTCACCACCTTGTGCAATAGCTACAGCCGAGTAATCAACGGCTTACTGAAATTATTGGTTAGAGAAACTACAACTTAGTCAAATATGATTAATAAATTACTTAGTGGCTGCCTTATTCTGCTAATAGGAGTGACAAGGAAATAAATAAAAAGAGGTACAAAATTACTTCAGATACTAGATAACTAATAAACTACATCTATGTCAGTTATATAAATTATAATAAATATTTTAAATATTTTTTATTTATTACCATTTTAATATTTTATTTTCTATATAACACTTACTAATTGCCTCACTACTAATAAATACACTTGAAATTATTGAAAAATTATTCAAAAATACTCAAGGTTATAATTAATGTTTTTTTAACTCCCTTTTTATTTTATTTGGTATAAAAATTTAAATAATTATAGAAATTTTTTTTTTTTTTGAAAATTTAAAAATTTTAACGAAACCCAAAAAACAAATAAATATTTCCTAAAATACAGATTTATTTTATTTGTAAATGTCTTTAAAGAGAATCCTTTTAATTTTTTTAATAATTAAAGTTCTAATTAATTTTTTCTTTGAGAGGATTAAGCTCGATTTCCACTATAAAGGCACATAATAACAACCCGTGACGATGTCGTGACGCGAACGTCATGTAACTGTCTCCATCATAAGAAAAATATATTTTCTATAGACTTATAAAATTATAGATTAGAAAAAGTTATTATAGGATTTGTTCATGGTGTTCTAAAAATTAATGTTTTACGAGTGTAGTTTCTATTGATTTGATTCAAATGACGAATAACAGTTCAATTAAGTTGAAAATTCTATAGATGCTTTTGTGTTATATGGTATCATTTAAATGAGTAATTGATATCGATATTCTATAAAATATCAAAAAAAAAATTCAATAATCTGAATCAATCTTTGAAAACCATATCTAAAAATTGTAAACAAAATTAAATTAATTAATAATCTTAAATGTTAATAAAAAAAATCTTTGTTTTTTTATTTTATTTTCAGGATTTCAAACCAGTTTTATGTTTTATGATTACAATTACAATTTGAAAACATCCTATATAGTTTACAACACATATCTGTATATCTGTGTATGTATTTAAAAAAAAAAAAAAACAAATAATTTTCCTTAGCAAAATGTGAAAATTTTTTGTTCTCATTTGAGTGATTACAAACATTAACAAACGGTACAAAATAACAAAAAAAAAAACAAAACCAAAACAAAAACAATAAATTATTAAGAGCAAAAGGAAAAAAACAAAATACAAAAAATAAAAATATTACAGTGAAAAAGGATTAAAGGAGTCAACTTTTGTGTTTTTTTTTTTTTAATTTCGGTTTTTTATTTCTTGTATTTTCATTTGGGTTTTTTTTGTTCGATTCAAACTTTCAATTCATTTCCGTGCTGTTTTATTGTTGGCTGAAAAAAAAAGGACGAAAAAAAAGCAGGCAAGTACAAAATATAAAAAAAAATTAAATAAAGGAATTCATCTGTGTACACAAATACAATTATATTTACACATTATGTAACAAAAAGTATATAATACACGTCATATACATACACATACATATATACTTTTAATAATAATATATAATTGTGATTAACTGTAATTAAATAATATTACTGTAATTTATTTATTATATTGTATATATACGTCTATACGTATAATTATATTTATGTATGTATTTGTTTTATTAAAAATAAAATACAGTTGTTATATATAGTAATTGATACAGTTATGGAAAATTAATTTGAAATAATTAAAAAAAAAAAATAAAAAGAATCAATTTAGAACATTAACTGACGCATTAAAGTAAATTATTATACTTGAGGAAAAAAAAAGAATATATCTATATTTAGTTTCAAGATATAGATATAGATTCAATTAATATTTTATTCTACCCCAAGATAAAATTAGCTAAAGTTGAGTTATTACTGAAGAATAATTAATTATATTCCTGTATTTTTGAAGGTATTTTCCTCTTTTGAATTGAAAATTGTTTACGTACCAAAAACGTACGTACATTTGAGAGTTGTTGTTTTTAAGGATCTTTAAATACTGACTTTTATACTTCCGATCTTAAAGATCTTTAACTAATGAATTTAGTACTGTGTGTGACTTATGTAGTCATTTTGAGTTTGTAAAAATTATTTTTATCTCAACTATCTACTCACGTTAGGATATCATTTAGTCGTAAAATAACAGTTATTATGCATTGGATTATTACATAAGCTCTAGAAGTTTAATAAGTTATTTTCTCCGGTTTTTAAAAGTGTTCACAAACTTGTTAGAAATTCCAGCATATTTTTCTCAAAAGCTCTTTAATTATTCTTATTGTATTGCAATTCAAACATATTTTGTCATATAAATTTTGTTAAATATTTCGTTTGACCATTCCATCCCCTTTTTTTCTAGTGTTTCATATGATAGCACATGTAATATTGAATCTCAAATATAGGTCAGGAGTCTCTTGACTAAGAATTATTTGGAATCATAAAAATACTAAATATAGAACCGTAACTTACCGTTCAGGTTTATCTTAAAAATTTTAAGTTTGTTTAGACAGAAAACAATAATAATAATTTAATGTAAAATCCTTAATAAAACTTTTTCAATATAAAGCTATAGTTTCTAGTTTTATTTGTATATAACAAACAGTATGTGTGAAAGTACCTATATACTTATTATTGTAAAATTTTGAGCGAAAAGGATAAAAAACAATTTCTTTTGATATTTCTTTAGTTTTTGAAATAAAAAGGAAAAAAAAAAGAAACTTGAAAAAGGATAAAAGTATAATACCGCCAGTTTTTTGTTTTTCATTTTCTCTAAAAATTGAAAATCTGATTTTGGTTTTTGTGTTTAGGTGAACAACAACAAAAATTTTCATTTCAGAAAAAAAAAAGGATAAAAAAAATAAAACAAAATAAATTAAAATTTATAAAAAAAAACAATAATATGTAATAGCTATAAAAACAAAATTTTGGTCGTAATTATAATTTCTGTTAAAATTTCATTAAAAATTTGATTCAATATTATAAATTAGGAATAATTAGCTAATTGATTGATCGATTGAAAATGAATTTTGAATTTACATTTTGTAATTAAGTAAAGTAAAAACAAAAAAAAAAAATAAACCAAGACTAAACGAAGAAAATTGAAGAAAAATTATTTCTTTTAATAAAATCGGTTCCCTATAAAAGAGATTTATAACATATATGCTATTCCTTTCTTTTAAATTCGAAATTAAAATTAACGAATTAAATTTTTTAATTTAACCTATAATTATTTTATTTTTTAAAATCGTGCTCCACTAGTCTTTTTGCCAAGGGTAAATGACTTTTTTCTTAAAAAAGTAATGTAAGATACGAAACTTCACATGCGAGCGATAGAAACGGAAAAACGAATTTTCTCCGAAAAGTGGTTGTATCCGAATAAAAAATGATTGTATCCGAAAAAAATGAACTCTGAAAATTTTGAACAAAAAATAGTTGTGCTCGATTTAAAGTATTAAAGTTCTTAACTGAATTTATTTGTTAGAACATTTTTAATCATAAAATCTAACTTTATACTACAATTTTTTTATTTAACGATACAAAAAATATTAAAAGAAAATGTTGTCCATGTGTTTTACATATCGTTATGAATTGTGCCTAACAAAAAATTCGGAATCTTAAAAATGTTTCAAAACATTGAAAGTTTTATCCTCTTTGTACTGTATATAATTTTTTTTTTACTTTCTTTATTAATTCAATTATAATTTCAAAAATCTTAGCCCAATTTTTTTTTTTTAAAGAGAAATGAGCAGTAGCCGTCTGGTTATATTAATTTCATATTTAGTTTTTCTTTATAGAGAGAACATGTAGGTAATCTGATTGGGTACCCGTGAATTGTTTTGACCGTCTTTTTATGGAGTATATCAACTCGATTTAAATTAATTTCTAATAAAGAGTTTCTACCCCATATTGGATTTAGGTAGGGTAAATTGCAGTGAATGTAAGAAGAGTTCATATATAAAGTTTTTTCATCTAAATAGTCTCACAATCTTCTTATTATAAATATATTGACCAAAATTTTTTTAATAATCTAATTTATATGTTTGTCCCACTTTATACTACTATCTAATAATATTAACTTCAAATAGTTGAACGATTTTACTATTTCAATGGGGAAAGCACTGAAGGGGAATTGCGACGTTTGAAAGGACCTATTTTCAAAAAGAATTATTTTCATATATATTTATCTTTAACCGATTTTCTCTCAACCATTCATCAATTATTGCAAGATCATGTTGAACCCGAGTCTATTAATGACTTTTCTATTTTTTTCGAGTATTTTATTATGACGTCGTTTGCATAAAGCTGAACTTGTTCATAAAGCTGAATTGCATAAAGCTGAAATGTTCAAGTGAGTTATGTTATAAACAGTTTAAATAGGCCGGAACCAAGTATAGAACCTCGCGGTACTCCTTTAAAAACCGTTTTTAGTTTGCTGAGTACATTGCCAAGTTTGACACGCTGTGTTCGTTTTTTTAAGTCGAACACTCCCAGTATGAGATCTGATTTGTATTAAGGTTACACGTCATTACAAGCTGTCTCTTTTCAGTTTGACAGTAGAAGAATGTTATTATCACCTTTAAAAAGGTTGTTGGAGCACGTTACGTTTACACGGTAAAGCCATAATATGAATGCAACATTAAAATTATTTAATTTTTTTTTGATTGAATAGACATATTAAACTGTATTCGCTAGATTTTTGTATTTATGGCTTATTTCGCTATCAATATTAGGGAAATTTTCAATATATCATTGAATAAAATTCAATCTAGTATAAGTATTCTATCGTTGATTCAATTTACTGCAAACTATGGCTAATTACTGTACTCATTCAGAATTTGGCCATAAACTGAGAGTTCTAATAACTTAACTATTAGGGTTTTATAATCTGGAATGTACTATTGTTTTAATGAAATCCTTTTCTCATATTAACCAAATTAAACAAATGAAATCCCCTGCCGTTTCTTCTTATATGGTTGAAAACTAAGTGGTAAAGAATTTTATATTTCTGTACGTTTACTATTGGCTTTTTAAAAGTATTTTTATGCGTTTTTTTTTATTCAAACTAAATAGTTATGAATATCTTTATTAACATGACGATAATTATATACATTGACTTGTAAAAATAACAAATTTTTATTTATTCAGTTATTAAAGTTGCATATACTATATGATCTTATATTTTACCCACCGATAATACATAGAACATTTTGTAATGGATATGTACTTTATAAGGTTCTTAATTATTTGTCATAAATTGACAGACAGATGAATAAATTAAAAAAATTTTAAAAAATTTAAATAACTAATGAAAAAAGAAATTTAAGATAAAACAATAGCTACCAATATAGTTTTCTTTTCCAGTTAACAAAAAAAAAAGAAAACAAAATGGTAAAATATAAAATGTTATTTGAAGCATGGACTAAAATCTTTAATCCAAATCATTCTTTATTTCCTTTCATTTCACTAATTCTTTTGTTTCAATTTTCATGTTTATTTTCTATTTTTTTTTTTTTTGTTTTTTAATTTTATTTAATACGGAAAATATTTCAGAAATTTTTTTTTTCTTGTTGTTATTTTTTATAGTTTACTCTTATTTAAAAGACATTATTTTGATTTGAAAACGTTTCTTCAGTAATAAAACTCAATAAAACAAAAGAAAAATCAAAATAAAAAAATTTAAAAAAAAGTCGAGGAAAATAAGTCAAAACTTTTTTATTTTTATTTTTACAAAACTCCTGAGAAGAGACAAAGAACAAAAAGAATTACACAAAAAAAGAAAAACAAAAAGGAAAACCTGTCAACTAATCTTCTTAAAACTAAGTACAATTTTGAATAGGAATTAAAATGGTTATGATGAAAACCAATTTTTATGACTAAAAGGTTTATAATAGCTGACATAGACAAGGTAGTTCTTACTTATTAGTTAGATTTTAATTTAAATTTTGTAAATGGAAATGAAGTTGTCGACTTTAGAGTTAATGACATAATAATTCTGATGTAAATTTTGATTATGGATCTATGAGGCACTGATAAAAAAATAAAAAAAAAAGTGCAATTTACTTTAAAAACAGCATAAAAAAAAGCAAATTTTTGTAATGAAATTTTTGAAAGTCACTGGTGAAGATTGTTCTATTGAAGATTTTTATCTATAGCTTTTAAAAATATGAAATGCACTCAAACATGGTACTGATATGAGTTTTTGTTTTTTCTTTCTTTTTGTGCGAGGATAGATGGGAGTCATCGAAAAACTCTACATAGTATAAAGTATGAAAAAACACGAATACTTTATTAATTTTTGGGACTTTAACCCACGAAACATCACCTCCCTTTTTTAACCAAAACCAAACCTTTATAATATATCATCTTATTATATGACATTATATCATCTTTAGTACTAATGTACTGTTTGATCAAAAAAAGTTGAGTTAAGGGAATGAAAATTGAATTGATTTCAAATTGACAGAAATATTGTGAACAAAGTTTGTTAATGTTCATCTTGAATTTTTGAACGTTGTGTTATATAATATTTAGTTATTTTAAAACAATTCTAATTATTATTTTTAATTTTATATTGTTTCAAAACAAATTTGTATACTTCTTGTAAAATTTCATAATTTTATTAAAATTTTAAACCTAATTACACACGCGGCAGAGCAAAAAAATTAGAATTGAGAAAAAAATCTCGGTAGAGCGATCTATCTGAATACTCGTTAGAGCTCTAACGTAGACTTCTACATTGACTCTACAATATATTTTTTGTTAGACATTTCTTTACGGTTTACATTTCTAAACATTTTCAAGTAGTGAAATTTTTTGCCTATACGATGATTTTAGTGATCTACAAACATGTCTGTAGATATGTAGAGACTTTTCCGATTTTCATGTAATTTATTAATAATTACGAAGTTTCGAATGTTTAATTACTTTCTATTGATTAAATTTATTTCTATAAATAATTAACTTATTGTTTGCAAAAGATTAATCTATTTACAATTCAATTCTGTTTACCGTTTTAATATATAGATCTGCCGTGTTGCTAGAGAAAAATCTACTTCTCTAGGAAAAATTTCTCTACCAAAGTGTTCGTAGAACGAATTTTCTGTAGAGTTGCACTCTCTTGTAAACACATTTGGTAGAGAAAACTTTTATTTTCATAATAAAACCAATTTACCTACCAATTTCAGTATACCGTATGTACTTAGCTTAAAAGACATTTTTCATTCATTTTTTCTTCTATTAATAAAAAAGATTTAAATAGTTAAAATGTTTTATTTCTTAATTTATTTTTGGAACGTATCTTTTATATTTGATTATTTTACGTTAACGCATTTACAATGAAAATCTAAAAGTAATGAAGAAATCCTTATTGATCCTTTACTTTACCATTTAACTTTTCCATTTTTTAATAACCCGTATACAACTTTTTCGAATTATACATTAGAAAGTGAAAGTATGGGGAAAAAAAAAACAAATTTTAACGTAAATCATTTCTTTTCTTCTATTTTTAAATTTTATTATATTTTGAAAAAAAAAAAAAAAAAATTTTAATTTTTGTTTTTCCTTCCTTCCTTTTTTCGTTCTTCCTTAAACTATACTCTTTTATTTCTTTTTCATTGAAAAATGAAAGTTTAACATGGGATGTTACATTATTATCATAACAATTGCGCTTTTTTGCGATAGATGCAAACAACAATAAAATAAATTAATGGAAAAGTCAGGTTTTATAAAAGTTATACATATAGTTTTGAAGCAATTTCTTTGAAATTCGGAAGTGAAATAAAAGAGATTTAAATTTTTTGTTTTTGTTATAAATTTTTATGGTTTAAGTCTCTTTAAATTAAAAATAGTTAATATGGAAATTAAGTTGAAAAAGTTGAACTAAAATATTTTTATTATAATATGGTTTTTATAATTTTATTAAAATAGCAAAGTTCAATTTTGAAGGTTTTGTTTAAATTTTTAAAACACTGCGGGAAATTATGTAATTTTCAACGTAAATAATAAACAAGTACTTGTTTTCCTTTTTTTGTTTTCGGTTACCACTTTTGAATTATTGTTGGTGTTTTTTTTTTTTTTAAGTATACATCTAATATTAATACAGGACCTCCTATTACATGTAGGAATTTATCATGTTGTTCTGTTAATCTTGTTTTATTTTTATGATATCGTAGTGTATGTACTTGGTAACTCAATTAGCAAATTAAGAATTTTTAATTGAACACTACATATTATTATCTCCAGTTGTTATTCTTCGAATTATATCGTATTAAATCTAACCATATAAAGTAGTTATAGAAATATAATTTTCCAAATAAGAGTTACCACCTATAATAAACTTTATAAATTAAATCTCTGATGATTAAAATATGTCTAAATTTTATCAAAATTAACAGATATCTTCAAAAAATTTTTAAAAATTGTATTGACCTTCAAAACAAATTTAAAAAATCTACTGTAGAAACCACACCGTTTAGTAAGGACATATCCGTTAGAACGAAATTATTTTATATCCGCTTTAAGTTTTAGGAGTAAAAACGACATCGCGTAGTACGACAAACTTCTTTATAAGTCTTAAATTATGGTACTTAAATCAAGTAATAAAAATATCCAAGAGTTTTTAAAAAATCACATTTTCCAAATTAAAAAATATTCCATAAGTTTTGTGTAAAGATTACTATTATAGCTATTACCTATTGAGAAATAAATTTATAATAATAAAAACGTAAAAAAAGTCGGTTAAAAAAATTTAAAAAAATCAAGACACACTTTCGTCAATTTTAAGGTATTATAAAGGAAAGTTGGTTAACAGGTAGATATTTAAAAATAGTGAATTTTCAGATTTTAATCACTTACAGCCCCTAAACCGGGGCAAAACAAAAATATTTTCTGAAATGTCTCATAATTATTTTCAAACGTTTAACTCCTCTCATAGAAAGGGTCAGCAAATTTTGCAAAAATTGCATTTCGCATAACCGTAAATTAAAATACCGTATAACAAAAGTATTTGTTTATTATAAAAATGTTTGCGAAGCTAATAAAAGCAGCTATTGTTTAGCGTTTTCAGATAGAAGATATACCTTATAGAATAATTTAAATACAGGACTTTTTCGAGCTTTGGAGGGATGTAGCACCGACACATTCGTTTCCATAAAATTAATTTTTTTGAGATGTTTATCCGTAATTAAAATTTCATTGATTTGTTTTAAAGAATCTATCTATTTGTATAACTTTTGTAAACACCCGGGCAAACAAACTAGTACAGATAGACAGAAGGACAGATTGAAAGTAGTAGGCGCATTTTTTCAAAAATTTTCGAAAATGTGCTAAAAATTAAATATTGTTTGCCATCTACATCATAAATTCTACATAATATACATAATTACATTAAGGTACATAATTTAGAAAAAAACGTCGTTGGAATTATCCTTTTTTTTTTTTTTTATAATATGAAGTAGTGTGTAAACCTTTAGAAACGTCAACCGCTTAAAACGATCATGATAATTTTTTTAATTTCGTTTTAAATGGTCTTTTACTGTAAATAATAATTGAAGAAGAAATTCATTTATTAAATTTTAGTTCATAAAATAACCTGAATCCTTCTTATTTATTTAATACCAGTTATTCTGTACTAAATCCTATAATAAAAAATTTTCAACTGCAAAAAGGATCTTTATATTATATGTGCATTTAAAGTTAAAAATGCTTATAAGTTAAACTGTAATTATTATTATATTTGTAAATATTTTTTTTTTTAATTTAAAATTTTATTTTCGTATCCTGTTATTTTGTAACAAAATATTTCTTTTAAAAATGATTATGATGAGTTTTCTCACATAATTGTTAAAAAGAATTAAAAACAAAAATAAAATAAGAAGTTTTTAAGAGAATTTAAGTTTTAGTGAATATTTTTTTTATTTTTTTTTTTTTCAACTTTAAGAAGATTAAGGTTTTATTATTTTAAACTACTACATAATTTTCTATAAACAAATGTTATTTTTTATGTATATAGAAAATATACGAAAACTTGTAATTTAGCAAAATTATGAATTTGTAAATTTATTAAGAACGTTTTTTTTTTCTTGGTTTATATTTTCTCTTTGTTTTTGTGTTAAAATGTTTTTAATTGTGCAAATTGTTGTATTAATCATAGACATAAATAAAAATGAATGCATTAAAAAAAAAAAAAAATTTAAATAACTTAAAAAAGTAATTTTTCTTTTTAAAATTTAAATCGTTAATTAGGATATAATTTAAAATTATTTTCTTTTGCTTTGTTTTTAGTTTATTGTTTATTCCTCTCTTATATAAATGTGACAAAGATAGAGCTGTAAATCTCATAAGTGGGAATTATTCTTACGTCTTGTATGGGATTTGAACTTACACTCTCTCGGTATTTATATGTAGCGTATTTCACTCTCTTAAAATGGGTAAAGAGGTATTGCATTTTTAAATAAATTTTATTTGAAATACATTTTATGTTAGTATTAGATTTCATCGTCATTAGTTGATAATTGATCGCTATTCTTTGAAAATGAGTAATGACAATAAAAAGGGTTACTATTATAAATCTACATTTTATTAGACTGGACGTTACTTGTCTGTATTTTGATTTATATTTGTTTATCTTTTGTTTGGAACTTATTTTATCTGTATTTTAATTGGCTGCATTACATTTGATTGGATTTCTTTAAGCTGAATAAATATTGTTTAGATAAACCTATTCAGAATTTTATGAGTAACATTTATAACATGCACAACGACAAAAAGAATACAATAATTACTCCGAAGCATTAAAATCTGTTTTTGGGTGCCACCCCAAAAAAAAGGTTGCCATCCCAAAGCAAATTATTATTGAATAATTGCCATTTTTCAATAATAAAATATTAAAATAATGGGAGGTGTCTCCCGGAAACCCTCACTAAACAAATGATTTAAACCCTGATTTTAAACCCAACTCGAAAATGCCTTCTAATTATTGTTTTACATACATATTTTAACAACAAAACGTTTGAAATAATGGGGATCAACTCAACAGTGGATCAGATCAACTCTAAAATCTCGCCTAATTATTTTTGTAGATACATATAGTCAAATGATATTTTGGAAATTACCAGGAATTTTACATAAATACAGTTAAATGGCACTTCAGAGAAATGAAATATAGATATATATATGACACACTCCCCTATAAATATTTCACAAGATTATATTATACAGCTTTATCGTATCTTGAATTTAAAATGGAGTTAGGTATCAATCTTTTTAACATTTAAAAATCAATGAAATGCAAAAAATATTTTAGATAATAATAACTTATTTAAATTTTTTTTTTTTTTCATTTTTACATTTTCACATTAGTTTAAAATTTTCCGTAGATTAAAATATATTTTCTTACCCTAAATTTCCTATATGTTAAGTGACATGTGGTTTAAAGTTTAAGGAACAAGTTTTTTTTTTGTTTTATTCGTATATTATTTCGCAAAATATTTGCGAGCAGGTGAAAAAAACATAAATTAAATTATGTTTATTCCAAAAATACTAAATTCTTAAGTAAATGTTAATGGAATTTAATGATTATAATTTAAAAGAAACTTAAGTATTTTATGCAAAATTGGTTTATTTTGTTTTAAGTTTTTGTTTTTACTTTAAAAAGTTTTATTTTTTATTTTTTTAAAATATGTCTCAAAAGAAGCAGTAAAATATCTTGGAAGTATTCGTTTTTGATTTTAATATTTTGAAGTAAAGTGAAAAGCTCACTAAGAAGTAAGGACTGCTATTGTTTTGTCATGCAAATGCTTGTGTGCATATGATTCAGGGGAAGCATACATATTCGTGATCTCTTAATGGAGATGTTTTTCTTAATGAATTTATATTTTACATAATATATGCACATATGTTTGTGTAGAGAATGATTTATTAGGATCTTTAAAAGATCTGATGACAAAAGAAAGATGAACTGCTGCTTTTTTGCCAATTTTAAAAAACAGTTTCGTTCAAGCCATACAGTCCCAGTTTACTCCAGAATTTAGGCATACGTTTAATATAATTAAAATTTTAATATAAAAGTTTGACTGTTTCGCAAGACTAAAAGGAAAAACCTACGGAAGTGGTTAAATCTCTTTTTTTGAATCATTTATACGAAAATATATTTTAAAAGTCTAACGTTCAGTTTTGACCTTTAATATGGGTTCTAATTTTTAAGATTAAACAGATATTTATCTATGTATAATCTAATCAACATTTCTAAACTGCTTGAATTGGATAATATATGGCTTTATAATATATGGGTGTCGATAATAACCCATTAAAACTTTAATATTTGGTTAAGTTAAATTTTGATTTTATAGAGATCTTATAAAACCAGTTTTATTAAAATATTTAATTGCTAATATTTTAAAATTTAAAGATGCATCGTAAAGATTCGAAATTTTTTTTTCTTTTGTGAATTTATTTCACTTAAAGCAATTTAATAACTTATCTTCTATGTTTTTTTTTTTAGTATAGATATTAGCATATAAAATACTATATTATTATTTGGGGAGGGTGGAGTAAAAAAAAAAAGTTTTAATATTTTTAGAATATTTTTAGGAAAAATTTTTTCAAAGGAAATTTTTTTTTTTTTGTGCATATTTTAGTTTTTTGAAGATAATAAAAAGTTTTAACTTTCCTTTCAAAAAGGAACAAAATTTTATTATTATTATTAAAATTTTTAAAATAGTTTTGAAATAATGTTTTTTTTTAAATATACGATATAAACTAAATTGTGATAATGCATAAAAAATTTCTCTTTATGCAAATAAAATAAAACAAACAATAAACTTTTTTCTTTAAATATTAAAACCAAAAAAATAAAAAATTTTAAATTTGCTTAAAATGAGTTTTAAATTTTTCATAAAAAAAAAGGCTTTTAAACACTAGAATTTCTAATATTTGCGCGTTTTTATATTATAAAATAAAAAAAATATTTTTAAAAAACACTTTTGAGTATTTTGCAAATAAATATAAAGTATAGAAAATTTTCATCAAGAAATTACTTAAAAAATAATTTAGGTAGTTTTTTATTGTATAAAAAACTAAATTGTGTGCAATTATCGGATTTTTTAAATAAATAAAAAAAAAAACGAAATATTATTAAATAAGTTATAAGCAATTTTATAACAATTTGGTATTGTTAAATTGATGCCCTCTTCATATATTTATAATATGCTTCGATTTAGACTCTTTTAATTGTACTTCATAAAATATTTGTTTAAGAGAAGCACTGAAAATTTGATAAGATGTCAGTAGAAGTAAGCTATAGAGTATAGAGTCAAAAATTCGGGCTCAGACAATCTAAGAAGTTCTTGGAAACTAGAAGTGCAAAAGATATCAAAAAATAGGATACAGTAAAAATAAACTGAAAATTTTAAAAGGATTCCTATCGGAACAATGCCGAATAAAAAGAAATTTGCTGAAAGTTGGAATAGATAATGACTGTACATGCAGATATTGTCAAGAAAAAGAAAAATTTTCAGAACACATACCTACTCAAAAAATACGGAGTTCTGTTCCCAGCAAGATATGTACATCTAAGAACATATTGCTTTGTCGAAGATTAATTGTCAGCAAAAAACTCTCCACATATCTTTAGTTTCTTGAAGATAGTAAGGTTGAGAGTAGTATTATATGTGGAGACAAATTCTACAATACGGAGTAATTAGTACAATAGATTTACTACTTCAAAAGGTCGTAGTGTTATACTTATATACTCTTTAAACAGTAATCTAATATAGTATAATTATAAAAATAAATGCGATGCAACATCAACACCTAAAATTCTTTTGCATTAAAAAGTTTCGAAACATTGTTAACAATTACAACTGCAAAAATTTTATCTTGTTCGCGCCAGGGAACGTACATCAAAAATTTAAGTGATGGTGAAATCTGTGGATAAGGAATCAATACAAAATTTCTTTTCTACAAGAATTAAAGACTAAAATTTATTTAAATAATATTTAATCCATAAGAACTTAATTTTTTAATTTAACCTTAGATTATATAAAAAGACATAAGTTATTAATTAAATTAGTTAGTTAATATAATTTCGAGTAATACAAAAACTAATTTATGATGGCTGTTTGTTCAAAGATATTAATAAAGTAATTCTTTAAAAGAAAGAAAATAACAAAACATGTGATAATATAATATGAAACATGTGCACAAAAATGAAAAATTTTATAAAATTTACGATTTCGAAATAATTCTTTAAACTTTAACATCACCTGAATTAAATTTTCAAACTGTACTTCAAACAAAACTACTATCAAAGATGATGAAAAAGATTAATTAATAAAATTACAGTTATTTGATCATATTTAAAGTAAAAGTAATACTTCCTTTTGTTTAACCTTAATCCTTCCTTCTTTGAAAATTCTTATAAAAATAAATCCTCTTAAAAAACTTTTAAACAACTATTAAAAGAAAACAATTATTTTCTAACTATTAAATATTATCTTTACAAGGAAGAGTTTTCTACTATTGAGATAAGTACAACTTTAGTTTTTCTTAACACCATTTTACAATATTTCAGGAAATTTATTACGCGGTTCATAAACAAAAATTTACAGTTAAAGTTTTAAAGGTGAAATATTTATTGATGGAAAACTTTTTTTTTCTTTGGAAAACATTTTTTATAATTTGTATTTAAGAGTAAAATACTTAGATTATTTAACAATAGATTAAAAAACAAAATAAGTGAGAATTTTCTATTGTTTGTTAGTCCCATATTATCCCATATTATGTTTGTAAATTATTAGAATTGAAAGATTTGGTTAAAATTATTTATTTATTTATTTATATTAATATTATAAATCACATAGGATATTGCAATATTACAAAACCATCGGCTACTAAAGGCCATTACAGATAGAATACTTATTTATTTATTTATTTATATTAATATTACATTCATTAATGTAGTGCAATATTATTGAACCATCGGCTACTAAGGCCATTGTAGGTTTTTATACTATTATTAAATTATATACTAATATTATTTATTTTGTTTATATTATATACTATATATTTACATTATATTTGGTCGTAAGGGGGTATGTAAAGAAAAAAACACTTACGACCTGTGCAGGGATCGAACCCGCACTCCTTCGGCTAATACGCCGCACGCCTACCCACTAGGCTGCCGAAGCCCCGGTTAAAATTATTTTATTTATTTATTTAACTCTAACATTATACAATTAATTGTTATAATATCAGTAGAGCCCTCGGCTACTAAGGCCATTTTGGGCTTGACAGTGCTATTTACAGTTTAATGTTTTATATTTATTATATTATATTATACTATAAGTGTTATCTTAAGTTAATTTTTTCTTTTGTATTTACATTATATTTGATTAGTTCAATAATTTTGCTAGGATTCGTTAGGTTTGTTGTTTTGTGGTTACAATTAGAATTTAAGATTTATTTACATTTATTTACTTTATTTACAATATTTTGTTTAATAACACATTAACATAGCAATTATATTACAGTTTATACAGAATTGAGAATAGGTAAAAATTAAATGTTGTCCCAGATTTTAAATATTGTACAAATTTTATGGATTTTGTTTGCATTTTCTAATGTTGGAACTAAGATATTCTTTAGATCTATTGAATTACTCTGCGCAAAATTTTTTGTAATATAGCATTCATGGAACATATGTTTGACTGTTAGTTGACTCTGACAATAGGGGCATATTGGCGGGTTACTATTTTCAAATAAATGTCTTTTAGTAAAAAAAGTGTGTCCTAAACGAATTCTGCAAATTTTTCTTTCTAGAACTCTTTTGTTACCCACACTATAAGTGGGAGGTACAACTTGAGGCCAATGACATTTTAGGAAGCTGTTGGAAGTATTCCATTTCAGTTGCCTGGGAAGTAACAAGTTTCTTTCTAATTCATTGGTCTTTTCTTTTAAAAAGAAAGTAAGTTGAAGAGTAGATGGTGATTTTATGGCTCGTTTTGCTTCTTCGTCGGCTTTTTCATTTCCGGCTATGCCCTGGTGACTTGGTACCCATATTAGTTTGATGTTTTTTCTGGAGTTCTCTAATGCATTTCTGATAAACCTGACAATGGGTTGTTTATTGTTAAGATTTTTTATTGCGTTCAAGGCGCTTAAACTGTCAGAAAAGATTATTATGGATTCTTGGGCGCTGCCAATTGAGAATAATAGCGCTTCGTAGATAGCCACTATTTCAGCATTGTAAATTTGAAAGCTATTCGGCAATTGTTTTTTTAAAATTAAATTACTCTCATCCACTACGGCTAGTGCGACACCCTCCGTTGTTTTACTTGCATCAGTGAAGATTTTATAAGCCGTTGTGTATTTTTGGGTTAGATTTTGATAAAGCTGAAAGAAAGTTTCACTATTTGTTTGTGATTTGAGATTGTTAGATATTGTCGTGTCTATGTATTTTCTGTGATTAAATGACCAAGGTGGAGTATGTTCACTAGTATTTAAAGCTTCGTCAAAGCGGATCCCTAAACTTGTATTTATGCTCGTGGTTTTGACTAAAGATGACCTTGTTGGTGCTATAATTTTTTCATTTATCAAAGCATTAACAAGCCTATTTAGAGGTTGGGATCTATCACTGTATTGTTTGTGCAGATTTTTCGTAGCTACCATGTCACGTCTCTCCTCGAATGTTACAAAACCCGACTCTATCATGAGACTGTCCACATTCGTTGTTCTTAACGCTCCTAGAGCGAGTCTAGCACCTTGGTTTAATTGCGCTTGAATTTTTCCTATATGCGTTTTGGTACAAAAGCCGTAAATAGAGACTGCATAGTCAATTTTACCAATAAGCAACGCTTTCGCTATTTGTAGGGCTATTTTAATTTGAGGTCCACATTTGCTTCGAAAAATGAGTTTAAGAAGATTGTTTGTATTTTTTAATTTTTTCAGAAGTTTGTTCACATGTGGATCGTATTTGAACTTATTAGTGAAGCTAAGTCCCAGTATTGTGATATCCTTTACTAATTTTATGTCACTATTGCAATATGAGTAATGTTCTACTACACATCTTCTCTTACTGCATATATGAATTGCTTCCATTTTACTGATAGGGAAGTTAACCCCATGTGAATCCGCCCACATCTTTAGTTTATTAAGCCCTAGTTGCAGAATATTGTTATGTTCGCTATTTCTGTCTATGCTATATAAGAGTATATTGTCTGCGTATATTAGATATCTTAGGCCATTTATCTCTTTTATAGCTGTTGTCAAAGAAGATATGAAGATGTTGAATAGGTGTACTGATAGCGGGGATCCTTGGGGAATACCATTATAAAGGTTTTTCACACTAGAAATTGTACCATTAAGTTTTACTAGAATTTTCCTATTTGTCAGAAAACTCTGAATAGTTTTAATGAATTTTAAACCTAATTTCCACTCTACAAGCTGTTCTAATATTTTATGTCGCGCTATTTTATCGAAGGCTTTCTCAATATCGCATGAAATAATTGTACCGTGTTCTTTATTGTTCAGTGCCATAGAGAAATCGAATTCCAGGGTTTGCAGCAGTGTGGTAGTACTCCTATTTGGCCTAAAACCGTGTATTTTGGCAGAGAGCTTTTTTTCTAAAAACCAGCTTAACCTGTTTCCCAATATTTTTTCTAGAAGCTTAGACATAGTAGCAAGTAAAGATATAAATCTATAGCTCGAAGGGTCGTTTGGGTTTTTACGTCCTTTAGGAATAGGTATGAGCTCAGCAGTTTTCCAGGCTTGTGGAAAATTACATGAGCTGAGTATGTTGTTATAGAGATCTACAAGTCTTTTTTTGAAGTTTAATGTTGTATGATTCAGCATACAATAAGAAACTCCGTCTAGGCCTGGAGTTGTTCCTTTGAATTTTGACAGTATTTGTTGAGTTTCGTTCAATGTTATTAAGCTATCAATTTCCTCCGAGTTTGCTATTATGTTTGGGAGGGTAAAGTCTTCTATTTCCTTTCTGAATTCCGCTGTATAGATGTAATTTTCTGAGTTTTTATAGCACATTTCCGCAAAGAATTCAGCATTCTCTTCGGAATCTATGACTAGTTCCCCATTTGGACTGTGCTTAATCGCTATTATTCCATTACTCCTATTTCCTAATACCCTCATAGCCTTTTTCCAATAGTCAGTATTGCAGTCTCCAATACTATTCGCAAAGTTTTCCCATGATTTGGATCTCGCTAATTTAATTTCCCTCTTTAGTGCTGCATTCGCTTTTCTAACTCTAACTAAATTCTGACTGTTTGTGTCGTTTTTGTAGATTCTCCAAGCTACATTACGTATCGTGATAAGGTTTTTAATGTTTTGATTGAACCAAGGAGGATGGTTTCCTTTGATTGGTTTGGAGGTTTGCATGGATTGGCTTGCCGCGAATCGTATACTTTTTGTAAGAGTGGCTGCTTCTCTGTTAATATTTGTGGATTGTGGTTTTTCACGAAGATAGTGTTCTAATAGATTTTCGAACTTGGTCCAATCGGCTGTTCGCTCCAAAAATTTTACTTTACGCTTATATGTAATTCTGTCGTACTCGGTGCATAAAAAAATGGCGAAATGATCACTCCCTTTAGGGTTTGGCTCAGTTTGCCACTGAAATTTGTGAGCTAATTCAGGAGAGCATATGGTTAAGTCAATGCAGGTCAGAGTACTATGTGTACTGAATAAGGTTGGAGAGCCGTCGTTCAAAAGAATTAACTCGTCATTTGCTTCGAGCCATTGCTCTACTATTCTCCCTTTACAATTTGATACTCGGTCTCCCCACATGCAATTTCTTGCATTGAAGTCGCCCGTGATTATAAAAGGTTTTTGAATTTGCAGGACTAAGGCTTCCAAGTCTTCCTTTCTATATTCTTTTGAATGTTCCAAATACAAATTTAGAATAGTGATTGGAATGGAATATTTTGGAAAGTTAACCTTTATTGCACTTGCTTGAATGGTCGTATTTAGGTGAATCGCTTTATAACTAAGACCTTTATTTATTAGGAAACCTAAACCTCCTGTTGATGAAAAATGATCAAAATAACAATTGTAGTTAAGAAATTCACTTGGAGCCAAGTTTTTTTTAATATGAGTTTCTTGAAGAGCTATTATAAGAGGTTTGTGTTTTTTAATTAATATTTCTAAAAAACCTTTATTGGTGTGGTAGCCTTGTATGTTCCATTGAATTAAGTTACTTTTTTTGTAGCGGTTGGCTGTATTATTATTATTCATATCGGAAGGTTTTTTAATTTATTAATATTTTTAAGATTAATTTAGAGCTACTGATATAAATTTAATTTAATTTATAAGAACTAATTATAAAAATTTAATTTAATTTCTAACTAATATTAAGAATTTAATTGAATACTGATAAGAATTTAATGTAATTTAATTTATAAGAACTAATTATAAAAATTTAATTTGTAACAAATAATAAGAATTTAATTGAATATAATTTAACTTTTACCTATAACTGAATGTTATTTTTTTTTTTTTTTATGAATTTGTAATGCTATATTGTTATTCTATTATAATTGGACTGCTGTCAGAGCTGTACAAACTGTTATTATTACTACTAATAGTATTATTTATATTGCTATTACTATCATGCAAGTTATTGTTGCTGTTAGTTAATGTGTTATCTAATAGTAAAGGTGTAATTGAAATTTCATTATTGTTAGTATTTTTATTGTTGAAAATTATATTATTAGAATTATTATTATAATTATTTTGTGTGTTAATTATGTTATGGTTTGTGTCTATGGTACTTATCGTTTTTTGTTTGGTGTGATTTTTCTCTACAGAAATTGTTGTGTTGATTTGTGGTGAGTGCTCTTGATGAAAGCTTGAGTTCAGGCTTGTTGAAGGTGAGTTCAGACTTGTTGAAGGTGAGTTGATTGGTAAATTAAGTGGTGATAAATTGTTTGTAGAATTAGTTGATCTTTTTGTTGGAAGCTCGTTTTTATTGATTGTTTGCAGGTTATTTTGCTCATGTTGAGTTTTGAACAACTGGGAGAAAGTTTGACTTTGATTTTTTTGATTTGACATATAGCTTAATTCATAATGTTTATATGCATCACGTTTAGTGCAATGTAAATCGGTTTTTATTTTTAAAACTTCCTTTTCTCGTGTGTACGATGGGCACGTGTTTGATGCTGCACTATGGGCTGCACCTTTACAATTTATACAGCTGAAAATCTTGCACATCGATATATGTGATTTATCACCTTCAGGTCGTTCCAAACCGCAATCAGCACATCTTGGTGAGTTTTGGCAATATTTTTGCAAATGACCCAACTTTTGGCATTTTCTGCATCTCATAGGATTAGGATACCATTTCTTTACCGCAACGATTGTAAAGCCACTCTTGATGTACTCAGGAGGCTCAAAGGAATCGAACGTGACAATGATGGCACCAGTAAAAATTTTTTGGCCATTTTGCATTTTGGATAATTTGAAAACTTCAACCACAGTTGGATTTTTTTCTTTCAATCCGGCAAGTATTTCATTCGTTTCAACATTTGTTAAATCTTTATCGTAAATTAAGCCTTTTGAAAAATTTAAGCCTTTATTTAGCTCAACATTGATATCAATTTTGCCCAGTTTATCTTGTTTAAGAAATAAGTCTGCAATTCTTTTACTTGGAACTTCGAGCACGATGTTGCCTGTTCTGTCCCAGGAGGCCTTGAATTTTGGATAAATATCTTCAAGCATCTTGTTCAAGACAAATTTATTTTGCATCCTAAGTGGAACGTTGGTATCAGTTGATTTTATATTTAAAAATTTTTTGAACTCTTCATTTGCATTTGTTATATAGGTTGGAACATTTGCAATGTTTTTTGATTATGATTATTAGAAAATTTATAGTAAGAAAAAATAAAATTGCATATATTTAGGGGTTTTTGAAATTAGAAAATAAAAATATGTATGTACATTTTTAATTATTTATAGTTTAAAATAAATAATTATAAAATGACAATGAGCTTTTACTTTATAAAATGACAATGATATCTATCACAGAACAACGTTTAATCATGCTTTCACTAAAAAAATAAATATTCTGAATGTACGAAAGGTTTTTAGGTTATAAAGTTATCTTTCTAAACATTTTCATATGTAAAATGTTGTATTTATCTAAAGATTGTATTTAAGTGGCCTTTTTTGGTGGTACCATCTCCTAAAATTTGCATTGAGCTTTTGTTTGATTGAATTTCTTTAAAAAATTTACTTTTATATTTATTTTAGTTTTTCGTAATCGCAATAGATCCAACAAAAAGAAGAATATTCTTTATTTTGATTACATATCAATCTATTTCAATTTCAGCCCAATTTAATCCAGCTCTTAATAGTCTACTTCGTAATAAATTCTTTATCGCAAACCTTAATTTAAATAAACCAAACTACAATATGGTACTTGCGTTCTTGAAAAATGGTATTTTTTAAATGGAACAGATTTTAATTTTTGATGATGTTTTGAATTCTGGAATCTAAACTGAAATCTGAATATACAGTTAAATGTTTTATACGTTAGATACTTCTTAATAAAGAAATTTTACTATCAGTAAAAAACTAAAGTAATTGCAATTATAGATAAATTATTCTACCATTAATCATCGTTAAGTGGTTTAAGTTGAAGATTTTTTTTACTATTTATAAAATAACTATGCGTTTTAATATTTTAACTATTTATTCATAAGCGAATAATAAGATAAATATTCACAAGTGTAAAATGTACTCTGAATATATGTACATTTTACACAGTTTTAATATATATTATATAGTTTGTTATTCGAATGAATCAGTTAAATGATAAGATGGCAGAAAACAAACTCAAATCCCCGTAATTGAGATATTTTATTAAAAAAGAAAAAAAAAAAAATAATGGTATTGTAATAAAAATACTCTAAAAGATAAGTTTACATCTTTCTAAACTTTATTTATGGAAATAAACTACTATTTTACTGATTTTAAGATTCATTTTCTACGATACTATCAGTATACAGAATGGTAACAGATCAGAATTTGTGTACATATATACATATATTAAATTATTTAAGTAATAATACTTAATACTATTAGTAATTTCATCAATTAAATATAGGTACATGTATGTATGTTCATATATCTAGGTATCTTATGTATAAATATTATTAAAGTATACCATTAAAGTACAGTTAATTTATTTTATTTGTATACGTAAGGATAATAACTTTTCTTTAGGTCTTAATTTTTTTTTCTTCTTGTTTTTTTTTTTTTTTTGTTATATTTTCATTCCTTTGTCAAAGTCCTTTTTTATTCTTTCTGCAAAATTCTCTCATTAAGGTAATAATATTTATTGGTGTAATAGTGGTGGTGAAAAATGTATTTGGTGCAAAATTTTTATACAATTGTTTTTATGCTGTTCTTCGTTTTCTTTTTACCCAAATAAATTGTTAATTATTAGATGAGTTCTTTAATTATATAAAGTATAATATTAACGTATATAGTATATATGTTATGTATATACATATTAATACATAATATTATGTATAATTTGTGGATTGGTATACAAATTGTATAAGAATACAAATGTTTGTTAATGATATTGATTTTAAAGCTAAATATACATAAAAATTGGCATACATATATTGTATCTACAGTATCAACAATAATTGATCTTATTTAATTTAGAAATGGGTTTGCTACAAAATTTCGTTTACTTAAATTTGTTACAAAATTTCGTTTATCAAAATTTCTGTTCTAAAAAATGTCGCTCTTTGAAAGGTGGCCATTTAGAAAGTCACTTTTTAAAAAAAATTGCCGATTCAAAATATGTTTTTTATTTTAAAGTTTTTTTGTGATCTGGGTACTGAATCCCAAATTCAATACCGCAAAACGGAAAATCTCAAATAAATACATTCATATAAAATCATTTTATTTTGTATTATTTCTCATTATAATTGAAAAAGAACGTCCAAAAACGACCTTTTGTTACGCTTCCGCTTTAATAGAACACTATTAAGAATTTATTGTTCGAACATTTGTGTGTGTGTTAGTCGAAATATAATATATGGTTTCTTTAGAGTTTTTTAACTACAGCAATTTTTGTTCTACAATTAATATATATTATGTATAATATATATTTATACAATTTGACCAATAGCGCAGTGCGTAAGTCGCCAATATTTCAGGCCAAAGATTGTGAGTTCAAAATCCAGTGAAGTGAAAAAAAATATAAAATATAATAATATAATAATATTATAAATAAAATATAATAAATATTATAAATAATATAATAATATTATAAATAAATGTACCACAATTATATTATATGAAAAGGAAAAATTAATTTATGTCCTCATCCCATTGTATGTGGTGGACGAACCAAAATAAATAAATAAATAAATAAAAAGTTGTACAAAATTTTCAGTTTTCACAATAATACTAAAAGTTAGGATTAAAGCTTACACTCTGTGCGTCATGCATATAGAGTTCGGAAGATATATCTTGAATTTCGGAAAATAAATAATTAATAAAGTTAAAGATCACGGAAAGTTTACATTATCTATAAGTTTCAGAACATTAGATGTATCACGTTTAATTATAATTTGTGAATAAAACGTTATAGGATTTCACCACTTTGAAGAAACTTTTAAATTTCAAAATGAAATATTGTTTTAATTTTTTTTAGATAGGGCTTTTAGTGTTGTTTAACAGCACTCTTGTCTTATATTTTATAATGCAAAAATATTTCTTACGAAATTATTATTTAGAACACATTATTACAAAAGTCAAATTAATTGATTTCCTTTAACATTAGCAGTTTTTTTCCTGAATTGTGCCAATATTATGTCTCTAAATATATAATAAGTGTTGCAATATAGTATATATGCTATATTTTTGTACAATACTGTACACATAATAAGAAAAGAATACAATGAACTCAGGTTTGTTTTATTCGGAGAATCTTTTTATAGTTTTTTTTTTTCTTTAATTTTGATTTCAAGTTAAGTTTTTATTTTGAACTCTGGTACAAGTGGTTAGAGAAAACACATTTTTACTTAGTCAAAAACTTTTGTATTAGAGAGTCGAGACAACATCAAAAGATTTATAGGATAATGAACTAAAATGACAGAAACAAATATTACCAAAACAAAAAATGGAAAAAAGTTTCGGAAACGGACAAAAGAAATGGAAATGGACATAAACCAAACAACAAAAAAAAAAAAAAAAATTTGATGAAATTGCTTTTATATATTATTGGAAACTATTTGGGTAAAGACCCTAAAACAAAAATAAAAAATACAAGAAGCAAAATGGAAATATATTAATGGATATTAAATACTGATTGATTAATAACTTCCATTTTGGAATATAAATTCAAATAATATCTTTTTCCTTTTTGGTTTGAAATTGGTTTTATGTCGTTATGTTACTATCAAAACTTTATGTTTTGGTCAGTAATTTTTGTACAAACAAATAAAAAAAAAAAAAATCAATTAAAGTTGAAAAGAATTCAAATGAAAATTATGTCAAAATTTTTGTGTATTTGAAACAAGGAAGTTTTTTTTTTTTTTTGTTTTGTTTAGGATTTTCTTTTTTGAGGAAATTTTCAAATGAATTGTTTTAAAGTTTTCTGTCTTTGAACTATTTATAGAAATATTGATTTTGATTGAGAATTTCGGGAAAATATTATTATATTGTGAATGTAGTAAATGTTGTTGTGAAATAAGATAAAAGAATATATGAATTCTCTATGCGGTAAAGGTAAATTTCTTTCAAAAAGAAGACAAAGAGTCTTTTTAAAATATAACAAAAGATAATAAATAAAATTTTAAAAAATTAAAAAAACAAAACAAAAATAAATTCAAATTTTGTATCAAGCTTTACATAATACATTTTGGAAATGTTCTATACATTAAACATTTTATAATATATTAAGTTTAAAATAAGAGCCATATAAGGTTTTCATTATTTATTTTAATATTTTTCTTAAAGTTATTTCGTATTATAAGCTAAGTATAACTCGAATATAATATGGTAATTAGATTAATTCATATACTGGAAAATAGATATATTCGTATATTTTATATTTATTAATCATTCATTTAGAAAATCAAAAATGACAATTAAAATTCATGACTAACTAATGAATAAACTTATAGATTTTATAACTTTATAACAATTGCGCAAAACAGCTTTATATGCAGTTTAAGTGCATACTAATTATGGAACTTCAACCGAACAGAACTTCTAACAATTTATGAAGTATCCTAAAAGTTTTAATGGAACTTGTTTTCGTTAAAAGAGAGAATAATAGAATGTGTGAATACTAGGTGCAAATAACATGTTTTCAGTTAATTTTTTTTAAAGTAGCCTTATTAATTTAGTCTCTTATTAATGTCTCAAATGAATATATTCCATTTATTTACTGAAATTAGGTTTTCTTTTAAATTATTTCCGTTCACATATCAGTTCAGTGTTCGCTTATAATTTATTTAATTTTTTATATCTTTAGATACTAAGTTATGAACAGTTTTTTTCTCATCTTGAGAATATCGCAATACTATACCTAATATTTTTTTTTTGATTATTGAATTAAAATTTTCTGAAAATTTATACTTAAGATTTGTTTTCCTATTTTTTGATGTATATTATATGAATTAAAGGCAATATATTCAATTTTGTAAAAGTTGTATATCAATTTATTCGCAAAGACATTTGCAATTCTTTTTCCCATACATTTTTTTTTGAATATTGACAAATGTTCCAAAAATTTTTTACGAAAAAAGGATATATTTTACGAAAACAAAAAAAAGCAAAAAACTTAAACCATTATGACAATCTAAAAGGTAAGAACTCTTTGTGCAATAAATGTCTTACCTTTTCACAATCAGGTGCTTCCTATATTACTGCAATTTAAAAAAAAAAAAAAAAGTAAACATAAATATAAAAACAGTACAGCAGGATAAAAAAAAAAAAAGAATCATAAATGATCATAAAAATATATGAAAAAGGATAAAAAGAAAAAACTTGTTATAAAAGAATAAAATATATACATTTTTTGTTTTTGTTCAAATTATATGAGTAAGATTGTATAAGATTTATTTTATTCTAAAAATTAAGTATTTTGTTAGTCCATCTGGATTTCTTGGTGTTTGTCATATTTTTCATATTAAATAATTAATAAACTTTTCATGTTCTATAAAAATATGACCTTATTATAATTTAAAGGAAATGAAAATGATAAATGAAATTCTATGGTACCATTATGAAAATTTATTAATAATATTATATGATTGAGTTTTTGCGAAGTTCTGTCAAAAAAAAATTTTCTTCTTGAAACAGTACAGCAGGATAAAAAAAAAAAAAAGAATCATAAATGATCATAAAAATATATTTAAAAAAAATAAAAAGAAAAAACATGTTATAAAAGAATAAAATATATACATTTTTTGTTTTTGTTCAAACTATATGAGTTATGTATAAGATTTATTTTATTCTAAAAATTAAGTATTTTGTTAGTCCATCTGGATTTCTTGGTGTTTGTCATATTTTTCATATTAAATAATTAATAAACTTTTCATGTTCTATAAAAATATGACCTTATTATAATTTAAAGGAAATAAAAATGATAAATGAAATTCTATGGTACCATTATGAAAATTTATTAATAATATTATATGATTGAGTTTTTGCGGAGTTCTGTCAAAAAAGAATTTTCTTCTTGAACTAAAATTTATAGAATAAATTTTTCCGTTTCAAATATTTTAATTTCTTGATTTTATTATTAAACAAGAAATACTTGTTCACATCAGTATTAAATTTAATTCAATTATAAAAAAACTTTTCTTTAGTTTTTATGTTTTACCTTTTTATTTTCACTCTTTTTTTCTCCATTTTTTTCGTTTGAACCGTTTTATGGATGTGTGCTAGTACGTTTTTATTAATTTATGCCGTTATATTATTTAGGTTAAAATAAAATTTTAATTGAAAATATATAATTTAATACATTTTTCAATAGAATTCTTTTCTACTTGTATTAAAAATCATAAGTCTATTTGGTCAAAACAATCTTCTGTTGCAGCGTTTTCTTTTAATTCTTTTAATACATATGGGCTCTAGAATTTTGATTATTTATATATCTTTTGATAGTTGTTGCAAAATAAAATAATGTTTTTTGCATATTCTTATAAAGGTATAACAACAAATTTTCATTAAATGTCATATTTAAACGAATAAAAAAAAAAAAGAAATATAGTTAATGTATTTATTAGTTAGTTGCATATTTCTCGGCGCAAAAAATTAATTTTCATAACGAATAATGTAAGATGGAAGTTCATAAAACTTCTTTTTACAATAACGATATTCCATTTACATTTATAATTTTCTTAAATAAATGATGTATTAATGTCACAAAAGGGAATATAGGATATAAATAATGGTGTGTACTTGTGTTTACCAAATATCATTAATAACTGTTTGAAGAGTTATATAAAAGTGAAAAAAAATTATAGTTATTGTTTGATAAAGAAAAGGAAGAAAAATCAAAAATGCATACAAGAAAATATTGGTTTTAATATTATGTAAAGAATTTTCATTTAATAAATATATATATATTTATTTATATATATATATATAAAATAATATAATATTATATCTCCTTGTATCTGTAAAATGTATATATGACATTTATGAAAAGCAATTTTTCGCAAAAAAATAAAAGTGTTTCTGTTCTTTCTTTTAGATTAAGAGTGAAAGAGAGGAAAAAAAATTATTATAGGATTTTAGTTATTTTTTTTTCCTTACTTTATCTATAAACTGTTTTTTCCTTTTTTTTTTTTTATAAAATTCCCATAAACTTTTGTCAGAAAAGGTAAAATATAAAATAAGAAAAAAATGAAAAACCATACTTACTACTATATAGAAAACTATAGTATTTTTTGTTGCGTTTTTTTTTATTTTCAATAGAGCGTTTTTAAATGTTTTCTAATATAAAATAGAACATTTTATCGGTAGATATTCCGTTCGAAAGAAAAAATCCTTCAAATATTTTATGAAAAAATAAAATTTTTAAAAGTTTTTTTTTTCGGTGCATTCTTTTAAAAATCGAAATCTATTGGGAATTTTGTTATTTTTTTAAGTTTTTTCCTTTTTATTTTTTATAAATATTTTTGAAAATTATAGTTTTAAATTTAAAAAAATTTCTCAAATAAATATCTAAAAAAATGTCGTTTCTTTTTCCAAGGTTTTGGTTCAACAATCTTTTGATTTTGTTCTGTTTTTTTTTTTTTTGTTTTGTTATAGATATGATGGGGCTATTTTCATGGTAAGATCATATTTTATATACTAAGGAATTTAAAAGAAAAGGATCCGTTCAATATCTAGGATGTTATTAATAATTTTCTTTATTAAATTTTATTTCATTTTTCTTTTTGGTTTGGTTTTGGTTTTGGTTTTTATTTTTATTTTTTTTATTTTATAGATAAATATTTAAAGGAAAAGAATTTCATATTATAAGTTATAATAATTTTGTTGCAAAGACAACAAACAAACAAGTAAAAAACAAGAAATAAGAAAAAAAAAAGAAAAAACCATGATAAACCTTTGATATTAAATGCTAGAAAAATTTTTTTTCGATTATTATACAAAATAAAATTAAACTAAAAAGTTCGTTATCATTTTTAAATGAAAATTTTTATTTTTTTTATAGGAAAGGAAATATAATATTTAACTTTTTCTTTAAATAATTAAATTTTCTTTTCTTTTTGTTCGCATTTTTACATTGATAAATATTGAAAAAATAAAAAATCAACATTTTATAAAATGAAAAATATTTTAAGGTGTACATTTGTTTAGTTTTTAATTTAAAATTTCTTTAACAAAAATTGCAAAAAAAAATAAAAACTATAAAACTTTTCCTTACAATTTTTTCATCATATTAAATTAAGAAAAATTCCCTATGTTTATACATGTAATTAATCTTCAACAATTTTTTTTGCATTTCATAGGGCTATTAAATTCTTTTTATTTCTCATAGTTTTATAGTTTTTAAAATATTTTCTAAAGTATCTTAAGCTTATCCTTAAACATTTATATTTATCTCAAAATTGGAAAATTAGCATCTTTGAACTTCATTGTATTGTTCATTTTATTTTTCAAAATAATTTATTTGTTACCTAAAAAAGGGACGAGTAATTGTATGGAGAAACAGATTGAAACTAATAACCACAACATTCATTTTTGTGAATGTTTCGGAAATCAAGAATTACTGGAAGATAAAAAGTGAACCTTTTTAGTTTAATTTCGTTTGAAATCAGTTTAAGTTCCTATATAATGTGGATATTGTTATAATAGAATACTTATATATTTTTTTTCTGTGGTTCTGTGCTCTTCAAATAAAATCTGTTTCCATTTTTAATCTTAAAGTTTTCTGAAGAATTTTTGGGGATATTTTGTTTAGTCGTTGATTTATCGTTAAGTCCTCCAAATACTTTATAGTAAAATTTTTCAGATGCAAAATTTTTTGAAATTGTACAAAATATTTAATTATTTTATATGTGTTATTAATTTTTGATTCATTACTTATCTTAAATTGTAAAAGTGAGAGAAAGTAAAAAAAAGAAAAGTGAATGAAAGAAAAATGAGAAAATGTAAACATATATTGGGAATATTTTTGGAGAGAATTCACTTAAGGTTTAGTTTAGACACCATTCTTATAATGAATTTTATGGACGAATTAAAAAAGAAGAAAAAGGAAATAAGGATTCTCTTTTTGCAGTCTTGTTATTTCAGTTTATTGCCATTTATTAATTAATATATTAATATTATAATAAGCAAGTGGAATTTTTTATAATAAATTACTTTTTCAGTAATTTCCATTCCATAAAAACACTTGGTGCGTGTTCAGGATTTGAATACGAACTCCTTCGGTTAATACTCCATATGCTAAACCACTCGACGATCGAGATCGCTTACTAACATATTATTATATCTATGGGATTTTTAATTTGAAGAATTTTTAATATAAAATTAAATTTCATTTAATTTTTCTCTCTGTCATTTTGAAGATGTATAATTTCCCATATAATTAACCAGATTTAAATTACCACCACCACAACCATAACATAAAAAAAATTTTTTTTTATAATAAAATTATAATTAATTACAACAAAAAAAAACTAGGATTCAATTACGTCATTATATCCACAATCGGATTAAACTTGTTTTAAAAAAATAATTTTTTTTTCTTTTACAGATCAACATCACTTTGACGATTGTTTAACTAACCTAAGATTATTTCAATTTTATTATATTTCTACTATTGTTCAAATCATTTTGTATACCCTAATTTTTATGGTTGGGATGGGGCTATAACAAAAAATAAAAAAAAAATAAAAAAATGTGCAAGAAATCGAATTCATTCTAATTATTATCAGTTCTCTTAAGAATTATGGACATTGCAAGAAAAGCATTAATCATGGTGTTATCTCGATTATAGTTGATTATAAATTCGTATTAGATTCTCATGGAAAAAATGTACAGGAAGAAAAGAAAATTAAGGAAAAGAGAAAAATAAAATTAAAATGAAATAAAGTTTTTTTTTATATTTTAATTTAAAAAAATAAAAAAAAAACTTTTTTAGCGGATCGAAAAGTTGGGATAAAAACTTTTTTAATGACTTTTATTTTACTTTCTTACAACTACTTTTAATTTTTTTTTTTTTTTATCTCTAGAATAACGATTCGCAAGAATAAAGAATTATAAGAATAAGAAAAGTGGTAGAATTGTTTTTTTTTTTTCCTGCTCTGTCCACTCTAATTTGGTCCAACGAATCTATGGGCTATGTAGATATTTATGATGTATAATCGCTTGTTTTATACTTTTAACTCTTAAATGGACAACAAAAGTTTTTATTAGTAAGCCATTTTTCGTTATGAGAATTACAATATTATGGCAAAAAAAACTAAAATTTTATAAAGTTGTATAGCAAAATCATATAATTTACCATGTTGAATTGAGGAAAAATTGTTGTAATTACTTTTTTTTAATCATTCTAGTAGATTAAAGTTACCTTTAAACAAGTTTTGCAAAAACTAAATATGAGAAAGAAAATGATGCAATGATCTCATTATTTTGTGCCGCATGAGGTTCTAAAAAATAAAAACATGATGCTCAAATTCTATCAATGTTTTCGATTTAATAAATGATTATGTCAACAAATTATAGAGGGTGCAATATCTATTTTTTGCATTTATAGAAGGCGGAGCTGCCTTTAAATGGAGAAAGTACGATAGATTATCAAAGGATGTATATTGTAGCTTTAAATCTGGTAGTAACCCAACGGTTTCAACTTTTCTCAGTGTTTCACCTATTTCTTACCTCTCCTTTTAATTTAGTATGAACCCATTTATCATCTGACTTCGCAGAAAAGCCAGAACGATAACAAAAGTCAATTGCATATAATTGTGGTTAGAAGAAAACTGTACCACTCTAATTATAAAAAAAATTATAGTACAGTTTTAAAAAATTCGTTTACTATCTTCTAAATATTAATTCACTTAACTTGTTTCTAAATTTTACCTACAATAAGTAACTATTGGATTCTTTTCTTTGAAGGTGTAATATTTTGAAAACCAAAGTCTTTTATCCTTTTATTTATTATTAAATCTTTAAAACTATTAGATTGCATTTGATTTGGAAAGGGTTAAAATTAATGTTCATATTGTAATGTATTGGTTTTACGGAAAGTAAAAATGCCTTAACTTTAAACTCATAGAGAATGCAAGTATTAAAACTTTATTTAGTAATTTTGAAAAGAGTAGGATTGCAAATAAAAAAATGTAGAATAAAAAGAAATTAAGGAAATTTTTTTTCCTTTTCTTTTTAATATTTTTTTTTTTTATGTTTGTTGTCTTGAACATCTCGATTAACTCTTGAATAAGTTTTTTTTTTTTTTTTATTTCCTATATTATATTTTCTATTTTAATTTTTTATTTTTTTTTGCCTTGGAAAATTGTTGATTTTGTAATTTGCTAATTTGTATTTAAAACTTAAATTTATTAGATAAAAAAATAATAACAAAAACAAAAAAAAAGGAAAAAAAAAAATAACTAATTTGATTTATTTGAGTTCTGATAATTAATCAAGTCGAATGTAAGACTCATGTACTACGAATTAAAAAAAAAAAAAAAGTTGCGCAAAAAAAGAAAAAAAATTTGTTTGGAAAAAGTTTATATGAGATAAAGTAGGAGATAAGTAGGTCATATTTCGAAAGTAATTTTTTTTTTAAATAAATTTAAAATAGAATTTGTAAAAGAACAAAAAGTTTAAAATTACTCTTTGTTGATTAAATTATAGCCTGATAATCATTTATTTAATTTTTTTTTTTAAAGATAAGAACGTTTACTTTTTCGATATTTGAGATTCAATAGCTGATGCAAATCGTACAATATTATTAAAGTTCATCAGTTTTTTATATATGTAGAATTATTAAATGAGATTTTTTTCATAGTTCGTTAAAATTAGTGAAAATAGTTCTTTGTTAATTTTCTGGTTTTCACTGATATAAGAATCATAGGGTATTCACACGAAGTCATTTATTATTCATATTTGACTAAGTTTCAGTTTCTGGAATCATTAATTTTAACAAGCCGTTGATTAGCTACCACAGCTCGCTTGCAGCTATTGTACAAGACTATGAGACGTAAATAATTTTATATTTTAACACCATCTATTATCTTATACAAGAATTATTTTATTATATTATTTTACACAATGATAATAATTATGTTTTTTTTTTTTATAATCTATATGATGAAGCCGCCGTTTGAATGTCTTTTGAATAGTCGTGATTTTTTGAATGATCGGTGTCTTATCAAATACACCATTAGCTGGATTCTTTGTTAATTAATATTATTAAATACCATTAAAACTAAATCGTTCATTTTCATTTGATCTAGTCCTTAAAATCTTGTCAGATGAATTTGAAAAAGTAAAAATTATTATTTTCAATTGAACAAAATTAAATTATGTAAATTATTTGAAATTTTGGCTGGGTTTTTTAGTTGAGTCCCGTTCAAAATCAGAATTTCAATACTTTCTTTAGCAGAGATTTGAAAGCAGCACCTCTTATTATTTTAATGTGTTGTTATTAAAATACGCATCTAAAAAATAAATGGAAAGAATTTTAGAGTTGAACCACGAAATCAGCGGGTTATTATATGCTGTTTTCAAAAGATGTAGATTATAAATATATAAGATTTCGAATTAGGAGTGATTTAAACTTGTTGACTCAAATAAGGGTTAGCCTGTTTTGTAGAATATTTATGTATACATACATATATGTTGGCCATAAAATTATGAAAAAATTTTATCTAGTTAATGTTTATACAGGCAAATGAAAGCCAGTCAAATTAAATTTAGTCAAATGATGGTAAAGACAAATGAAAATACATCAGGTAACATTCCGTCAAGTGACGTCTAGTAAAATGAAATAAAAGCTTGTTATTCTAACCCGGATTGTATTCATTAAATAAGGCTCTTTACTTTTTGCTTTTTAGAAGTATTTTTTAAATTTTAACTCATTAAAAAAATTTCGATAGCCTATTTCGAAATTATCTCTAAGCCTATATAAACAAAATGAATGGTCATATTGAATTTGACCAATTAAAACTTGATCTTCTTAACCATATAATCTTAATGATCTGAATTCAATGAGTTTGTTCTAAACTCTAGTTTATTTAATATAAGAAATTTAAATGACAAGGACATTAGGATTTTTAGATTTAAAATAAAAATTGTGCTAATAACAAAAACTAAAAATAAAAGAAAAACTTATATAATTAAGATTAACAAAAAAAATTGAGGGCAGGATTTATTAAAACAAAAAGAAAATTAGGTTTAATTAACCTAACATAAACATATCATGCTCTGATATAGTTGCAAGAACTAAAATTATAATTTATTTGACCTAGTCATAATATCACCATATTAAACTTATTAATTCACGACATTTTCTTAAATTGCTTGTAAAAACTGAAGTTTTTAATTAAAAATTATAACACTTAGACTTATTATGTAAATTCAAAAGAATTAAAAGTTGCTTCTTACCTCATTATTATTAACTATAGTACAAACATTAATTTTCGTGATATAATAAATTTTCATTACGTTCATGATACCTTAGAGGATCTGAGATAAATATGATAAAGTAAATAATTTTGGCTCAGAATCAAGTTCTGAAACAGTTTACATGTACATCCATTGTTCCCGATAACTCAAAAAATATAACAGGTAGGATTCGTAAAATTTTTACTATTTCATATTTGTAAAATTTTTAGTTTAGCAGTCATACAGCTCTTTTTTCATATGAAAATAACTCAGTGCCCACTGAAGCTAGGTATCTGTAATTTTGTGAAAAGAAGTTAAGTCTTACACTAACAACTTCTGCAAAATTTGGTTAGTCTAGAGTAGCATTTTCGATTAGCTGTCATTTAACTTCAAAATTTACATAAATATATATATCTTGTTACTATTTAGTTAAGTCAGATATCTGAAATTTTAAAAGATAATTCAATTTTATGGTAACAGCACGACTTATATTCGTACTGATATCCTGTCAAATATATAGTTTTCGTCATTTATTTTTAATGATAATATCAATTGGAACATATATTGTGGCAAGTAAAAGCACAATAAGAGAATAAATCTTTTGACATCCTAGTAATTGTGCTTGAAATCCTATTATAGTCCTATAATAATTATAATAGAATTAGACAATATCTTGAGTACATTCTTTTATAGAGAGAAAATTATGGTATTATAATTTTTATTATGTAGTTATTATAATTTTAATCTGTGAAACGATACATTGATATAATATTGAACGATAGATTTTTCAAAAAAATTAATAACGAATCTATAAAATATATCTATAAATTTTTTTATGTCTTTTCGAATATAATCTCGTATATTTATGAAAATCGAATACTTTAAAAATGTTCACATTAAATTTTTATTGTTATTTTTATCGGTATTATGGCAAGTAGCACTAAAAATTGTAGTTAATAATTCTTTTAAAAGGTTCAGATTTTTTATATATTGTCGTACAGAATATTATTAAAATTTAAGTTTATTTTTTTTTAATATTATTTACTTTACTAATTTTAATAATAATGATATATATATATATACATAATTATTTAATATACGAATATAATATTTTATATATCGGATGTCGTCTGGTTACTTAAGTGCCATAAAGAAATTGAATTGTACAGAATTAATACAAAATGAATATTTTCTGTGATCGAATACTTAATTATTAACAATTTCCAACAATATTAGCACTCAAGAGTTAAAAAAAAATCTATAAAATATTGTTCTTGTTGTTTCCCAAATAGAAAATTTCATCATCAATTAGTAACGTTACGTAATTTAGTTTCGATACTACGCAGAAAAGCCGACATAATTACATTTGCTATAATATATGCCAATGTTAATAGTGGCGATATAGAATGTAACAACAGAAAAATCGTAAAAATGCCGTGTTATGTCCTTTTTTGTGACTATACGACATTGCTACATAACATAAAGTTTGTAGAAACTTAGACTGTCCATTTGTTTTTAGTACATATGTTCTTACTCTTTTACTCTTACAGAAAATAAATCAAAAAAGTAAATTATTAAATTTTATTCAATCATAAAAATTTTTTGAAATATTCTTAATGAAATTTTTATTATTTTAAAATTTTCAAAACGTAAATCTATGCAAAAATAAATTTATCGAATAATTTTTTATTCTAGTTTAAAAAAAAAATACGAAAAAGAAACACAAAATAATTACTTTTAGTATTTTAAAATCATCAATATTTTCTTTTAAATAATGGAATTTAATTTATATTAAATAATAAAAAAAAATCAGGTGTGTCCATCACAGAACCGGTTGCTGTGATAAGAAAGTTTTTAAGTTGTTATTTATGACGAAAAAGTTGTTACACAAATAAAAAGCAACAACTTTGCCATAGAACATTTTTTGATCCGATTAACTTTAAGCTTTATTAAACATATTTTTTTCTAAGTTCACATTTCATACATAATTATAACACAGACACAACAGATTTTTTTAACGGTTTTAATACTTAATTACTTAACGTATAGAACCCTTTTTACTCTACGCATAATGTCGTAATAATTTCAATAAATCAGTAAAAATGGCTAGAAAGGTTACGTTTTTTCGTCAATTTGGGCACACATTTCTATTTAGGTTATAAGGCAGAATATAAGCTGTGTTTGATATATTATAAGTCTAGATGAATATTGAAAAATTTCTTTTTGAGAAGTGAATGATAATGATAATAGTCCATAATAATCCATGATAATAGTCGCGGCTAGGGAAGGATATCTCAATTCTTAACGGTGAAAAATCTTGCATGTTTTTGAAATAAATGAATGGTAATGGGTACGAAAAAAGTTTTTATCTTTTTTATCTTTTTTTGTTTTTTTTATTTGACCTTAATTTTTTTTCCATTTCATTCCTATGAGGAGTTTAAGGCATCCAATAAGTTGCTTATTTGACTATGATTCACTATTTTTCATAAACTTTTGATGATTCAGCTGTAAGTATTGTACAAGCTTATGAAAGACAAATATGTATCATATTTTGGTGACATGTTTTATCTTATATACAATAACTATTTATGTATTGTTTTTTTTTATATTATACGATATTAATTATTACGATATAAGTTATTACGGTAGAAATTATTAATATTACATATGATCTGATCAAGATTAGAACCGGATACCTTTCCATTAAAATGCTGATGACTTAATCACTTCGCCACTAGTTAGATGTCTTTAGTTCTAGTCTGCATAAAATAAAAATTTTATTTTAGCTTTGCAGCCATCCAAGTATATTATATAGTCTATTAACATTATGTACATATGTATTAATATTATTAGCATATATTTATATTTCACTGCATTAAAATTTTATTATTCAATTTTTATAACTATAAATATTATTGTATCTGTTATATTATAATTTAATTCCAAAATTTTTTAAACTATGTCAAAATTATTAAAGTAGGTACATAATAGACACATTATATTATGTACAAATATAGGAACGAAGGAAATCATTTAAGTACACAATTTATTCCACAGAATTACAGTTTAATATTTTCACATATTTTTTTATTTTTTTTTTTGTTGTAAACCATAGTAAAACATAAAAAGAAGTGAAAATTGGTTTCAAAAATACAATATGAATCGTATAAAGCGTTATTTTTACAGATGTGAGTTTATGTAGAAAAAAAGACATTTCAAAAGGGAGATATTTAATATGAGAAGAATTCTAAAACTAAGCCATCGATTTGAGTGTTAAAGCCATATTTTGAACGATTCTTTCCATATCAATTTTATAATTTATTTTTATTATTAAAAAAAGTTTATTAAATGAAGTTTTATAAAAAATCTAAACAATATTATAGAGAAGATTCTTCTAAACAGGAAGTCTAACTATAATTAAGTTTTTTTTTCTCAAATATACTTTGAAATTCAATAGTGATTCAATCAATTTTATCGAAATTTGAAAAGTAAAATACATAATAATGAAACATCAAATAAAAATTGATGAACTTTCAAACTTTAAATATTCTTTGATAGTTTGATTGAAAGAGTGATTATGAAAAAACATTAGTCTATCCAGAAACATTGAACACAAGCAGTGTATTATGTATCAGATAAATAAAGTTTATAACCAGTTTAATTGATAGCATTGCCAACTAATAATCAAATTATTGACTGACGACGGACAAACAAAAAAATAATATAACTTAAAAATTATCTTTAAAAAAGAAAAGTTCAATTAAAATTTATTATTACTCGACTACAATCGTCCATTACCATTTATACTACCGGATGTCATAAAGACAACAAATTACCTTTAAGAATTTCTTTATTGGTATATGTATATAAATACATTTATATTCGAATCAATATAGTAAAGTTAAGGTATAGGTATTAATATTTTAAATATGTACATATGGCAATTTTTTTTCTTTCTTCTCTTATATTCTTTTTAGTTTTTTTTTATTTATTTATTTTTTATTATTACTAGACGCCAAATATATTATTATACTACAAATAATATACATATGATTATAATTTTTCAATGATGTACTCGGATGTTGTTGTTTTTTTTTTTATTTATTTTTTTTTTATTTTTATATCTTTTCATTATTATTATTTTTATTTCTTATTTTATTTGGTATTTTAAATAGCTTTCTTTTTTATATTAACAGTAGTCAGTATTATTTTTTTTTTATTTACTTGTTTTATTTCAATTTTTCTATTTTTTGTTTTTTTTTTTTTATATTTTTGTAAATTGCAGATTTATATTGTTTTGTATACACGTATATAATATTATTATTCTGTTGGTTATAGTTTATTTAAAATTTCTATTTAAGTATTTTTATTTTATTTATATTTTTCCTTTTTTTTTTCTCTTTTGTTATTTTATTGCTGATTTGATGTTATGTGGTTTGTTGATTGTAATTTTTTCTATTATTTTTCTTTAGAACATAATAACATAGTAACCTACAGTCTAAGACAAAAACTGTTTGATGACATCGAAATTTTTAAAAAACTAAACTATGGTTCGTATAAAGTTATTTTGAAGACACCAACCAAGCGATTTAGTGAAGTTCTAAAAAGAGCTGCAAAAGACAGCTATATAATATATATAAAAGCGAATGTTTGTCTGTCGGTTTATGATTTATAGACACCCAACTGCCGCCAAGTTGGGGTTGTGGTGCAAATATTTAATCCTTTTGCTCAGTAATATGTTTTTTCGTGTGTTAACGGTTTTTTTTCGTTGTATAGGGTTCCAGAGTTACAGCCCCTCAAAATATTTTTCATAACTCCGGTACGCCTTTAGATAGGTATCTGAAATTTTGAGACAAGAAAGAACTTTTAGAATTAGTATAAGTTTGATTAGAGAATTTTTTTGTACCACCCCCTGTTTAAGACCTAATAGAGCTCAAAAATTGAAAATTTGCTATTTTCAAACTCCTACAACTTAGGCACCTGTACATATTTTACTTCGGCAAGATATAATAATTGAAGCTCCAATAATATATTTTTACATGTGTTAACGGTTTTTCTTATATAGGTGTTGCTTTTTGACAGTACAGTTGACTCTATTAACAGACTTCGAATTTGTTAACTCATATCGGCACGACGGTTTGAGCCGCGCAGAAACGTTTCACCGGGTATTAGCTAGTATTGAATAAAAATAAATTAATTTATACAAACAATGAAATATAGCTTGTGAGCGCTTAAAACTTAAGATATTCAGTTCAATGAACTACTGGGATGTTTCTTTTATTAATTTATCAAAACCTTAAGGTTGTTTATGAAGTGAAGCTTTTACTCAAAATAAACAGTACTTTTCTATTTTCATATAAGCTATAATCAACATATCTAGCTACAAATGATGTCATATTAGGCAACTATTATAATTGTGCGAACAAATTAATAACATTTCTGACACCTAGACTAGAAGACTAGAAAATTTAAATTTTTGTCCGACAATATGAAGTATGAAAAATTTAACGATCACTTCTCTATACTTTGGCATTAATATGTCGCGATTGTAATATTATTTAGAAAGAACTAGTTGAAACCGCAAAAATATAATTAAATGATTAAATATTTTTTTTTTACTATTATTTTAGAGTGTGTTGAGAGAATATACCAAGTTATAACAGTTATTATTTATTTATTATTAACCTATCTGTTATTGTTATATAATGAAAGTAACTGGAAAAATTGTTATTTATTATTACTTTTGTTTTTTCTTTAGCTTTAAATTAAATTAAAGTGGTTATGTGCAAGACAAAAAAAAAGAATTGTAAATAACGAATACATATAAATTATAGTTACAATAAGACGTGTTTTATTGATGTGATATGAATGATCGAATTTGAAGGTATATAATAATAAAAATAATAAAGTTGAGTAAAGAAAACTAGAAAAAATTAAACCCATCGGAGTAATAAAAAATTTTATTTTAAAGTAAAAAAAATAATATGATTTTGTACTGTTGAGAGTATAACGGTAACTTTATAAATTGTATCTAGTATGTAGGTACGTACTTTTTTTTTAGTTATTTAGAGAAAAGAAGATTTTTAATAGTGTTATACCTACAAAGCTTTTCTTTAAAGCTAAAAACGAAAAATAATTTAAATTAAGTTTTATTTATACTTTTCATCTCTAGAATTAACTTTTTAATAACAAAATTTACCTACTTACTTTTTAGTATTGTGAAAATATGATTTGACCGCAAAAGTAAAAGTTCTTGCAGACTAAATTATCATGAAAAATTCAGATAAAAGTCTCATATTATAACCAACCAATTTAATTTGAATACTCCAGACAGAAGACATATTGTTATCATAATATTTATATTGAAGAAAGTTTTATTTATTTTGAATTTCACAGTATCACAAAATTTAAAACTTAAGGCTTTTTTCTCAAAAAACGATGAATTTTCAATCAATTACCTATATAAAATAATATTAGGGCTTATTTTAAGAAAAGGAAATATGTTCAAATATAGGTAGGTTGTTGCTTTGTAGCTCTTCCGAAAATACAATGGTATAATTTTTCAAATCTATATTGTACATATCTTGTCATATTCATCCGAAGTAGTTAGTAATCTTCTGAGTATAGAAATAACATCTTTTTCTAACACAGAAGAATAATCGCCTGAGCAGAATTTCTCTTTCTAACAATACGTCTTTAAATTGTATTTAAATTACATTATATGGAACATTGTATAAGCAGTCTAGTTGAAGTACTTCGTTTCTATGAGAAGTTGAAATAAAATTTACAGATAATTATTACAAATCAATTAAGACGATCATATTATTACTTTTGTCAGTGCATAATTTTCATTCTACTTTTGTTTTATTGTATATAACCCAAGCGGCTCATATATTTAGAAGTGTCTTAATATTTTCTGAATATTTTATTTCTTGTTTCATTTTTAGCACTTTTCGGTTTAGTTTTCCGCAATAATTATCTTATTCCTGTTACAATTTTTAAATTCCTTCATATTCAGAATATCTCCGATTTCGAAAATCTCAGACGAAAAAGTGATCTGATTTTTTTAATATTAAAATGTAAATATCTAGTTCTTTAAATTTCATATATTAACTTTTATCTTTTGACTTTAAAAGAACCTAAATGATTTCAAGGAAAAAAATTTACCGAAATATTAATTTCAATATTAAAATTATTAAAAGTGGTTATGAAGGTCAACAATATTATAGAAAGATAAAAAAAATGAACCTACATCAAAGCCTGTTACAAAAAAAATTCATTTTGTATAAAATATCTTTATATATACATATATACATCTACATATACATATTATAAATGTAATTTTGACTTATCACCTTGTACTTGATTTAGATATGTATTTTGCAGAATTTTTGGGATTCATTAAAAGACCCTTGAATATTTTATCAATTTTTTTCCTGAATTCAACAAACATCTTTACATTCATTTTCATTTTCCTTTATAGGGCTTTATTGTTTTTGAATTTTTCTTTTTTGTTTTTTTGTTGAATCTGCCTAAATGTTGAAATGAAAACATTTATTAATCAAATCCTGTGGTCATTACAAAGTGATTAGAAAAAGTTTTTTGTTCATAAGAAAAAAAAAAAAAAAAAAAAACCGGAAGCAAATGTAAAAAAAATATAATGTAGAAAAAATGTGAAGTTAGGGAAATTTTAATATGCCGCCCAAAAAAAATTTTTTTTTATATTATCCTTAAGTTTTGTTTTCATTTTCCTCTTAGATTTCTGTTTATCAAAATTTCCAATCATTAATCAAAACCGTCAAAATTTTTCGTAGGCTGATATTATGTTTTTGAAAGATTCACAATGTTCTGACCTTTTTTATATTATAACATTCACGATGAAAGTGAATTGCGTTGGTTGTGCCTTACATATTATTGATATATAGGTATATAACTATAATTAGGTTTATATTGAGTATATTCGATATAAAAGTCTATAATATTTTGATCAATATTATTAAATACGCGGTCGTTGGTCTTTTAAACTGTCAATAATCTATTATAGTCCTTTTAACTATAATAAATTAATTTCATATTGATTTGAATGTTTTGGTTGTTTTTTTTAAAAAATAAAAAAACAGGACTGATTTGACACAGAACTTTTGGTAAAAAGAAAAAAAAAATTAAGAAAGAAATATGATTAAAGCACGTATTTGTCTGAGTATTGTACGTGACATATACTTCTCAGATTGATCTCATAGAAAATTATTTCAAAGAAGAGATTGATTTTTTCTTTAGTTATTTTTTTTTTAAGGATTTGAACATTTTCAGGTCATCTAATAAAATTTTCGTGTTGATTTTAAATACCTTCTATATGGTGAAAAATAAAAAAAATTAATTTTAATATTGAAATAATATTGTTAGTAAAGCTTCACAAATTGCATTAAGGATTTTGAACGTTTGAAGAGTGTTTTGACCTTAAATTGGACTAAGACATCATTGAATGCAATTTTTACAGTTTGTTTAGATTTATAGTATATAGGTACCTATCCTATGAGTTAATAACGTATAATATTTTATGTAAATAATTTAAAGACCTAGTAAGATTGCATAGTTAGTTATAGTTTTCTTAACAATATCTTTAGTTCACAACAAAATAAACATTAAAAAATTAAATTTGAAAATATTAAAAAATATAAGCCAAAAACTCGAAAAGAATTTCGAATAATTTCAAATAGATTATTAATAAGCAATTTTTTCAAACGACAAAGTGACATTAACTATAATGTATTTTTAAAACACTGACAATACTCCAAAACGAAGGAAAACAGAAAGTGCTGCAACATGAACTGAGTCATAGTCTATTTATATATGCATATAGTACGTTTTAAGCTTAATGAAGTTTACGGGGTAATTTAATTAAGTACACATCTGTTTTACTATATTAAGGTAATGATTTTATTGTAAGGAGGCTTCTTGAGCCAAGTATACCATGTTATTTTATTATGTCATGTTTAATGTATCAATCAGTAACAATTTAAGAAAAATTCTAATTTTTGATTAGGCTTAAACTTAATACAAACTAATCTGGATTTTTATCTTATCAAAGTTTCTTTGCATGGAAGAATAATAACAAAACTATTTCAACATTTATTTGAATAATAACAACAGTCAATACTACCCTTCATCGTCAACTCCATAAATAAATATAATTTGTACATTTTGTCCCATTAAAATAACTTTTAACTTTTTCATCAAAAATTGTAGAATTTAAAATTTTTTGATTAACTTTTAACAAATTTTAATAAAGACTTTTTTCACTAAAGTTAAGAAGTTCTGAAATTATTGTCTAACTAAGTTTTCCAGAGAAATTTTTATGTCCTACATAAAAACATAACATAACGATTTCTATATGCATAGCACACAAATTTCTATGCATAGTAAAATGCAAAGCAAAACAGCACCAATTTTTTATTACCACTAAACATTTTAGATTTTTTTTTTTTTTCTTTTTTGTTGTTCTTGAAATATAAGAGCAAACATTTTCTTTCTAATCTATAAATAAAATTGATGTGGAATACTTGGGTATAACATGGATTTTGACAAATTGATTTTTTATCTACTGAATATGCCTTTTAAGTATATTTATTTGTATTTTTCTAAAACTTTAGGAAACTTTACATTAGTTTAGGTGATGCAACAAGTATAATGAAACAGAAAAAGTTCGGTCAAAACTCGTGTAATATTTAAATTTTGAGAATTCAGACATCAACAGTGAAAAATACGTATCATACCTAAATGAAAATGTTTAGATCCAAAATAAGTAGAAAATTGATTTTATTAGACTTATCTTATCTTAATGAAATAATTTTAATTTGAAAATAAAGAATAAATGAATATGAAGGTCAATTACAATATAAAGCTTTTATTTAACACTTATAAACAGTTTATTATCGAATTTATATTTATTAATTATCTATCTAGGACCTAATAAACTATTTAAGGGCATTAGATTAACTAATCAATGAATGTATAAAAAAAATGAAAATGTACTTCATGATAAAAATTTATGCTGATTTTAGAATATCCTTCAACCGATTTTCGTTTTTGTTCTGCTGTTTTCTTTTCTATTTTGTTGATTGCTTCATTTTTATTGTTTTATTTTTTTTTTGTCCAATTGTTTATTCTGACATGTTTATAGCCTCTGATTAAACTAAAAAAAAAATTTTTCGTAAATTATCATACAAATAAAGTATATAACAGATAACGCGCAGTCTTTTAAAACCTTTAAGCAAAATTGATAGCATTAAATAAATTTTATGACCTTTATTTCACATAACACAATAAAAAAAAAAAAAAAGAGAAGAGAAAAAAGACATTTTTTATGAGATTAGCCAACAAAAACACTTTTTCAAAGTATTTACCGTTATTTAAATATTTATTAACAGCAATTTCTTTTGTTTAAGTTTTATTTAAACATTTACTATTATTTGGTAGTTTAATTTATTTGCTCTGGATTTTAGTCTATATTCGTTTTTAAATGAAAAGTGATAAGTAGTTTTACTTATCAGTACTCTAGTCCATCGGTTTCTGTTTTTTACGAAAAGTTCTTAAAGCCTTATTTATATAATGAACAAAAATAAGTAAAACATTTTCCAAGCTTTTGGAAAGTAAATTTGCCGTTAGATCTGAAATTTTACGTATTTATTGCTATTTTTATTTCAAAGATTTATTATAAGTTTGGGGGTTAAGTTAGTTTAGGTTAACAGTTAAGTTAGCTTAAGTTCGTCCTGAAAGATTTGTAGATGTGACGGTATTTTAGTGATTTCACTCTAAAATTATCTTAGCACAGATGGTATTCAAAAGTTTCTGAAACGAAAAAAATTACCTTATATAAGACAAGAATATCTATTTTTAAATCAGCTAAATCTACTTGAACTTGAAGGAGAATAATAAAAGTTAAAATGCTAATAAAAGTTAAAAAAAAAACAACTCAACCAATAATCAACTAAAGCCAGTTTTTTAATTACATATCCAGTGTACAGGCTGTACAGAAAAATAAGACATCTTTAAAAAATTGTTCTATCTTTTTATTTATACGAATTTAGCATGTTTGCATTTTATAGATTTTTTAGAAGTTATACTACAACTAAACTGCTTCAAAGAATTTTTCCATTTAGCCATTTAGCATGATTTAAAAAGAGATTATTTAATTTATTTTAAAATTCTCTCTTATTTTCTATATTTCCATTACAGGTGAAATAGTTTTTTTTTTTAAATCTTTTATATTATATATCGTATGTGTGTTTGGTATCTGGTTAAAAAGTATTTGTAGATTTAATTATATATACCTATGTTATATGTTGAATTTACCTACATTCGAGGTCAATTAGATATACAAAACGTTTGAATACAAATTTATGGGGGATTCAATTAGATTAGAATAACTCGGTATAGGTACATAATATTATACAGAATAAAACACAAATCCTTTCACAATTCATTTACACTAAAAAAAAAAGGACTCCATTTATTTTATTTATCCTTTGACAAGTCATAGGTGAATTTAGTTTTAGATTAAAGTGAATATAGTTTAGTATAGGGTTTGATAATGTGACAAACTAAATTACTAATTATTTAATTATGTTCAAATAGGCTCATAAAGGTTATTCAAAGTAGGTTAATTAAAATTTTATTTTATGTATGAAAAGTTAAATTTTTGTTTTTATATTTTTTGTATATCTAGGAAAGTGTTAATCTTCATTATTTTACGAGGTACATTATTAAATTTAATTTAATTTTTAAATTACTTGAAAAAAAAAGGTGACAATGAGATATAGTAAGGGTTCTGATTATTACGTAATATGTAGAAAAGGATTAAAATTTAAATTTGGAGAAATTAAAGAACAAAATAATTTTTTTGAATTTTATTGGTTTATTAGTTCAATTCATTTGTTAAGTTTAATTGTATGGTTAATTATTGTATATTTAATTGTATGTTCCGGTATAGGTGAAAATTTTTTTACGACTCGCCTGTTTCAAACGATTTAGATTCCATTCTTTTGCTTCCTCATTTATCGCCGTCTTTTCGGAAGAATAAATCTTAAGTTCCCAATTTTTTTTTCCTCTTTGGATAGGGTAACCTGTTATCGGGTTTTATCATATTTATCACAGTCGCCTGAAATAGTGTTCCAACACTTTATTTTCTTTTTAAAGTGGAAGGAGAAATAAAGTCGAATTGGCCTTATTTTCGTTTTCTGTTTTTCACTTTATGTTTCTTAGTTTTTTCCATTTTGTATTCAGAGCACGTTGTAAAACCAATTGTAGTAAAATCCAAACATTTTATGATAAGCTTTCCTGATAAAAAGATATCTTTCTAAAAATCCTAAAAATAAATTAGAGGATTAATATTATAAATGCTTAGCTGTTGAAATATGTTTGTAAGAAAAATAATTAACAGAAATTTTTTTATTGGTTACAAAATCAGGATAATATATTCTTTTTCCAAAATCTTAATATAATATTATACAATGTTTATAAGAGATTCTGCAACAAGATCTAGTTTATATTTGGTTACAAATTCAGTGTTTCAATAATTTGTTTAGCTATAGAATAAAGATAAGAGAGATAACCATCACAGTTTTCTAAACCTTGTCGCTTATAAGTAATTAGTAAAAAAGTAATTATTAGGAATATTTTTACAAAATCAGAGTTTTACAATTTTTTAAGAATATGTATATGTATACGATATAATCAATTAAGACAGATTATATTAGTTGGTAGTAGAATTTGGGTTTCAATCATTTGTTTAGCAGGTGTTTTATATCACGTATAATAATAAAAATTATCCAGTTTTAACGAAGAAAATAAAAAATTTGACGCAGAGTTTTAAAACATTGTGTTATTGGACATTAAATTATGTTGAATGAAAAACTTATTAATAAAAACAAAGTTTGATTTTATATCCTTTTCAATTTCGGTTTTATTTCCATTTCAAAGCTGTAATAAGGCTGTGTCTGAAAAAAAATATCAATTTTAGTCTTATTATACTTTTGAAAAGCAAATTAAGTCGATTCGACCTTATTTCTTGGGACATTATTTCTAGGCACCATCTATCATAGTTTGTTTCTAAAGGATAAATTCTATTCGCCAAATAAATTTTTTAATTTTTTTTTTAGTAATAGTTTTATAATAGTTTATATCTAATTTATCTTGTGGTTTATTTATATTATATTGAAATGCAGTAGAATGATTGAACATATTGAATTATGTACACACATGCAGAGACTTTTTAAATGACACCCAAAAAGAAAATATGTAGAAGAAATATTGTTAGATTTAACCTTCCATATAGGTTGTTAAACCGCGAAAAAAGAAAAATTATTGTCATTTTGTATGTATAATTTATTTTTTGAATGTAAGCTCGTAATTTTTTGCATTCAAGTTTTAGATTGATATGAATTATATTATTATTCTTACTATTAGGTACATAATTTATCCGTCATAATAGCCAAAAGAAAATAACTTAAATAATTCCGATGAAATTATTTTAATTTTTAAAATGAATTTTTTTTTTCTCATTACAGATTTTTTTGAATTTCATAATAATTATTCTTAAAAATTTGAATTCATCAAGGAAATTAATGAAAATTTCGCTAGAATATTAAACAATTTATAATAAATACATTTTAGAATTTGATTTCAAAAAGTTAATTTTGTTTTTTGTAATGGTGGGTAATTTCTTTAATATTTCAATTTCTTAAATATATAATAGATATTTTATAAAATTCATAAAAATCATTTATATTTAGTAGCTAATTTAACTTATCCGTTACATTTCCAGGAAGTATAGATACACTTTTATAAAGGTTAAGGTTTAAACGATTAAAAAAAATCGTTTTTTTTTTTTTCGTGTATTTATCTTTTTAGTTACCGGGAGACTGTAATATTATAATCTTTAAGAATCATTAATCTTTAAATGAAAAAAAGAAAAACTAAAAATAATAATCAAAAATTTATCTTTCAAATTCTAAGAAAATTTATAAAAAGTTTTTAATTTAAATTTTTAGGTTAGAAAAATGGAAAATTTTTATAAATTTTCTAATATTCTTCAAAAATATATCGGTAATTTATCGTTTTAAATTTTTAATTTATATTAAAGATCTATCTTTGAAACTCTTAAACAGATTAAATTTTAAAATTTATTCAATATTTTTGTTCAAAAGATATTTTTTTTTGGATTACGATTAGGTGTTTTTTTTTTCGATAAAATTTGAGCAGGAAGGCATTAAAATTTGTAATTTTTATTGGAATTTTTTTTATATATAAAAAAATATTGTGGAAAATCAACAGATACCAGCTTATTCAATTTTTAAGAAATATTATATAATTAAGAAAATATGTTAGTACAAAGCAAGCATAATGTTGAAGTTTTAATTTTTCTATCTTACTTTAAAAGAAAAATTTGTAAAGTTGTCCTTGTTGCAGTTATTTGGCAAAATTTTCAATTTTTGACACTTAATAACTGTTAAATGTAGGAGAATGTAAACATATTTTCTGAGATAACTTAATACTTATACTAAAAGACATTCTTAAAATGTTAACATTCTGAAAGATATCAAGGAAGCAAAAGACATGAAATTTTGTAAAAGCTTATGCTTGATTTGAAAACGTTCAAAATATTTTCTGTTCCGTTAATGCTTTTAGAGTTTAACAGAATTTGCGATATTAAACATTTTAAAATAAAGCTTTTTCCAAAACTAACGGCTGAGCTATCTAATGAATTGATATGGTGACATAAAAATTAATAAATAATAAAAAGTTGTTGTACAAAATAATTTTTCTTTTATTTTAGACCTACCTATTCATATTTAAAATTTCATTGTTCAATCTTAAACGGTGTAGATTTCTATAAAATCTACACCGTTTTTAGATTTTATAAACAGACGGATTGAGCCAATGAAACTAATTAGTAAAACTTTAAAAAACTGTGATTATAACAGTATGTAATTATTGGAGCAACTAATTAATATTCAACCTTCAAAGAAAGAAAAACTTTACGCACTGAATAGTTTTTATGAAATTTACTAATTTTAATGGCTTCCGTCAAAAACGTTAAGAGGATTCGTTAAACGAAAATGGCCTGGATTGAATGAGCTCCTTTAACCTTAAGTAGGTATAGTTTTACAGTATAGAAAAGAGTAAAAAAAAGTATTTAAATGATCTTTTTTGTAAATTATGCTTAGCCAGCTCAATAAGCAATAATATGCATAAATACTCGATGTGACAAAAGTAATACTCTAACCATTTTCGAAAAAAAAAACAATCAGAAGCGGATAAACCAATACAAGCATTTAAATTTGAAATTATGTACGTATACATATAGTTTTAATTTTCGCGATATTCAAAATAAATAATCTTTATTCGTAAGATAAGCAATCATTTCAATTCCAGACCACTTGATTTTAAACCCGTAATTATTAATAAATAATAAAAAAATAATAAAAAGGAAAAAAAAAATTTTAAGTATTCAAGACGTGTTCTTTAATTTTTAAAATTTTGACTTTAAAAACGATTTATAAGCGTTTCTGTTTTTATTTTAGTTGTTAACTTTTTCTTAAAAGGACTTACATTTTTTTTGTTTTTCATTTCTTTTTTTTTTTTAATGGCAAATCGTTTCAATATCCAGACAATACATTTCAAGGATAATCAAGAATATCAATCTTTTATTATATTTTTAATCTATTGAAATTCATTCTCATTCTGGTTGGTTTATTAAAAAAGAAAAAAAAATTTTCTGCTTATTAATGAAAATTATGTTTTATGCCTGAAAACAAAGTGTGAAATTTTGAGGTTATGTTGTGAGAATCACATACATAAATAATGAATTTAATTTTCTTTTACTTTTTTATCTGTCAAATTGATACTGACACGTATGAGACAGGTATATATAAGCCTCTTATAAACAATCACAATATAATAATTTAACTCATTCCAGAAGAGTTAAAGAGCCAAAAAAGTGTAATAGAAATTCATAAATATTATTTTATGATAAGAAATAAATTTGGCAAGTTGATAGGTTGAAAGTGGGTTAGAAATTTTGAAATAATCATTATACACACACACAATGACAAAAAAAGTCGTTTCTTTATATTTTTTGTTAAAATGTTTCGTTTATAAAGAAAAGTCTGCCCTAGCAATAAGACCTTCTTAATTTATACAATATTTTTAAGATGGATTAAAACTAGTTATTGAAAATAAACAAATTATAAGCTGTGAACAAATTATTGATGATAATTTAGGAATTGTCTAATTAGAGTATATTATATACATATTATGTAGCATATTATATAATACCTATTTATAAATTAGCAAATGATGCTAGAATATTTTATGTTTCTTGTCTGAATTGCCGTCCCGTTATTATCTCGATTGTAGTTCGTGTTGTAATTTACCCTGCTAACCTATAAAATTACTGTTAGACTAACCTGGGTCTTATTGCACCAACCACTTATCAGTAATCAAATAATCATTTTTTTTTTATGAGTGAACGCTTATTACTAATCAAACCTTTCTTGAATTATTACCAAATATGATTTTGGTACAACAAAAACTTATCAAAAAATGATTATTTTATAAGTGGTCGATATAATAGGGCCCAGCCACCAATTCTGCTTCAATTCGCTGTTGAATAAATGTCTTGTATCACAAAATTTTATTATCTTCTGTAACTAACCTGAAGGTTTATGATATCTCCAAGTAAAGAACTTCTCTTATGTTTTCTACATAGCTACTCATTTTTTTTTGCTTTTTTAATGAGGTGCCATTTTTTTTAGAAGAGAATTTTATGTTTCAGTTAACTTATTGCTCACTGCTGATTAATTTTCATACAACTACTGAATTATATAACTAGGTATTATTTTATTTTGTGTTTTAGTGTATTGATAAGGTATAATAATATCGTTAGAGAGAAAAAACGAAAAAGATAGATAATGAAAAGGAAAAACAAGAAAATTTTATCTAAAAGGATGTTTTTTTTTTTTTGTTTTATTTATGGCATAATGAATTTTCGATAACATATGAAAGGTGTCTGACAGGCAGATTAACTAATCATAAATATGGTGTTGAACTGATAATAAGGTATATTTGGTGTTGAAAATGTTACTTTAATGGTGCATGAATTTTTTCAATCCTCATGAATTTGATGAAAATCATTTTTTTATTACTTTTATATCTATACTTAAAATATGTAAGACATTCAATTTCAATCAATTTTGATTTTATTTCCCATTTGATTGATTAAATGCAAACATTTTTAAGCGTATTTTTGTTTATTTTTAAGCGAAAGCATATAGGTAAGTTCAAAATTGCCAATTTTCTTTTTAATTTTAAATTGAAAATTAAAATTTTTATCTTTATAAATTCTTTAGAGATTATAATGAAGGTATTGATTATATTATATATTATATTTAAATAGGACCATGTAAACAATAATAAGACAATCCTTTTCTAAATTTTATTTTATTTTTAATGTTTTTCCAATATTTGTTGCTTTCTTTAATGATTTTAAAATCAGTGGGTGAGCAAAAATAATTTCTGACAAATTATTTCTTTAAGATAAACTTGAAATATTGATGATTAATAAAGAAAAAATTTCTATGCCATTATAAGCGACTGGGAAGCTAAAAACCTAATTTGTATAATACGAATTAAACAATTTTGGGCATAAAAAAAAATGGCAAAAGAAAACCAATGGTTTTCAAGGCGTGATTTTCCCAAAAGACAATACAAACAGTTTAGAATACTGTAATTTGTACTAAAATTTGTATTTTTTATAGAATTTTATAATTTTTTTTACTCCTAGAACGAGCATGAGTTCTATATGAGCATGTGCGACTTTACTCCATTAAACACCATCCCAATTTTTTTCCCCATCACCAACTCTGCGGAAAATATAAGGTGGGAGATTGTTCCACATTCGCGATATTTGCACTTCAAACTAATTTCTATATGCTAAATTTTAACATGAAGAACTTTGAATTATAAAGGGGTGGGCAGTAGAAGCTCTTCTTTGTTTCTCTTTAGAATGCTTTAAGGGGCGACAACAAAGTTTAAATATAGTTAGAATAAGAACCCACTCCTATAAGATATCTATAACACAGGTAACAGTTGCTGTTCGGCGGCGAAGGCCTAGAGGAGCGTTGAGATAACATTGAGATCGTTTATTAGACGATCACTTCATCACTCCATCTTATCATTCATCGCACTCAGGATCAGAAGATGAAAGACAGATTTACAACAATGCAAGAAACCCATCCATGTAGCTTTATTTTTAACTATACTAAAAATATGGTTGGACTAACCTAACTTTTAATTTAGTTCCATGGTCAAGATGTTGAACTAGCCAGCATGTTGCAAAATTTCCCCGAAAAAAGTTGAGGCAGTTACACAATAGTTAAATCTAGTTGGAGAAATACAATCTTAAGAACTGCCTATAACTGTTAGTTTTAATTTAAATAAAAGCTCCGGCCTAAAAATGATTTTTCTAACTAAGGTCTTTAATTATTAAACATTCTGTCGAATAATATTATAATGAAGGAAAATTTAAACCAATTTAAAAGAAAATGTGTAATAATATGTAATTTTTGTTATTCTAAAAATTTCAAGGTTATTAAAATTTAATTATATCAAATTATTAATATAAACAATAATTGTAAAATAAATAAAATATTATATAAATATATGAAACGCGACTTAAATATTATTTAATTAATTTTATAAAGAAACAAGAATTCCATTTTTAGCATCCTCAGTTTTTATATTATTTTTAATTTAAAAGTAACAAAAATTTTCTTCGTAGCTGATTTTTTTCCGGAATTGTTATATGACTCAATTAAATAAAATTGCCAGGTTTCATATTGCATATAAAAGTTCCCATGAATATTTAACATCTATGAAAAAGAATTATTTCCACCATTTTCTTCACGTACCTAATTAAAATGCAAAAAATGAATAATTTAATTTGAAAGTACGTACTTTCAAAAAGAAAAATGTACATACGATCAATTATTTGTTTTTTTTAAATTATCGTTAAATTTTCTTTTTTAAATTTCAAATTTCATAATAATGAAAACGATAATATAATTAATATTTTCCTTGAATTTTTCAATTAAAATTCAAAGTAAATTAAGCATAAAATATGTGCTATGAAATTAAAATTTATTAAAGAAACGTACCTACATTTAATTTAATAAAAAATTACGATAAGAATCAAAATATTTTAATTATAATTTTTTTTTATATATAAAACATCAGGTATGATTAACCTTTGATAAGTATGTAGGTTTAGCTAAATTAATACAGTTATTTAAATTAACACAATATTAAAAGATCTGTTATTATTGAATTGTCTAATAAAAATAAAAATGAATGTTTTGTAAACTATATATTACAAGTATCCTTCAAGAAGTATCCTTTTCTTTGAAATCTCTAATCAGTGCCGCTCGATTTTACTTGTAATTTAAGAAGAAATAGTATGAAGGAAGTTTAACAATCGACAAAATTCTCAAATAAGGGAAGTTAACAGGTTTCTTTAGCTACTTTAGTTTTTTTAGCTACAAAAACTCTTGAAGTCGGTTTGACGAAAAAGTAAGCTTCGCTTAAAAAAACTGCAGTTCTAAAAAATAAAAAGATTTTATACGAAAATAATTATTTATAGTGGTGTTTTCAATTTAAAAATTAAAAATTCTTTACCATTTTTCAAATTCTTTCATTTTTTATTAATCTGGTTAACTCGGTCCTTTAAATGGTAATACCTAGATGTTTTTATTTAATTTTTTTTATTCTTCTTTAAAACTAGCTAACATTTTAACTAAAGCACCGGGTTTTTTTTAAACTAATTAAGGCCTAATAATTTCTAAAATTTACTAAAATCAGTTAAATTTTATGCCAATGATTTTTTCAAAATTTGTTTAGTCTAACACAATAGGTTCGGGTAGCTACGACATTTATATGCTGGTATATGGGTATTTAATAAAACTTGACTTGTGAAATTTTATAAAAGGGGACAGGGAAGAGTTTCTGTATAATAGGGTTGGTTTAGCGCATTGGAGTTGGGTAACTGTCCGTACATCTCCAAAATTTGTATAAATATATCGCATGTCTTAATAAATTTAGATATCTCTTAAAGAGATTAATTTATTTTATAGAATCAGCATTAATATATTCTATACACTAAGTTTTGTTCAAATGGTTTAGCCGTTTCTTCCCTTCCTCATTTTTAATACATTTATTAGTCATTAACATTTCTACTATTGTAATAATATTATACCATCAATCTCTACTAAACAATGAAGTCAAACAAGACCACTTTCCTAGTAAAATTGTATTCAATTCTAGAAAATGTTTTTACTTACGTTAAAAATATGGATGCAGATTACATTAATAAGCTCCGGCATGTCAACAAATTAAATTTTGTTTTATTGTATTTTCATTATCCTGCGTGATAATGGAACTTATTTTACCGATTGAATGATTTCCAATTTCATTTATCAAAAATTCAATTTTTGGAACGCCATCACTATGTTTGCTTTTATAATATATCATTTTTAATTCTAATTCTAATTTTTAATATTTGAATTTTTGTTTTTTCAAAGGAATTATAATTTATTTTTGTTTGATATATAATGTAAGTCGTAAAGATATCCTCTTTTCTTTTCTATAGCAAAGAAAACATATTTTTTCTTTTTTTTTTTTTAATATTTTAATAACATTTTAACAAGAAACTCATTAGTTTTAATGTTTGTTTTCATCTTCTGCTATATTTTGAATTCTACAGACAAAGACATTTGTAATTATATATGTATAGTTCAACATTCTTTTTGAAAAATTTTCTAATATGAAAAATTCTTTTTTAAATTAAAAAAAAAGGAAAAAAAACCCAATAATTGCATTAGCAAAAAAAAAAAAATTAATTTAAAATTTTTTATTTTATTTTTGGGTTCATATTTGAATCATAAAAATTTTTTTAGAAAAATCAAAAAAAAAAAAAAAAAACAACACAAACATAAATTCCACGCACATAAAATATTCCGATCATAAAATTTAAACTCTTAATTGAAATTGAAACAAAATCCACAAAACAATTTAATATTTATTTGTGAAATATACAAACACATTTACATATATCTACATACAAAAAAAAACAAAAAAAATGAAAATACCAACAAATTTGCAACAAAATAAAAATAGAAATGAAAAATATTGAAATACATCAAATTTAAAAAAAAAATTCTTCTTTAAATCATGACATAAAAAAAATAAAGAATTGCAAATAAAAATTTTTTGAGAGTGGTACACTTAAAATGTGTTATAACTTTTATAATGTTAACCAATATATGCGTCCTCAATATTAATTAATTAAAATCTTTACAACTTTATTAATTGTAGCTACATCCTCTGCTACATTGAATTGTCCTTCAATGCAAATAGGCAATAAAATAGTTATCCTTTAGGTTTAGTCCACCACTGTATATATCTAGAAATCAGCTCGAAATGTTTTCAGAAGATGAAATTTAAACTGTTTGTTTTAAATATAGAAAGATTAGATTAGAACAGATTGTTATTTAAGAGGTATAAATGACACTGCGACCTCTTTGTTGAGCTACCCCTGCTACTACGTGTTTTGGATTTTGCCTCCACTTATAAAACTTGCTTCCCTGCCGTACTACTTTTAAGAAAGTAAAGATTTGTATAGGGTTTATTGCTGGCAGTTCATCTTTGGCAAAGTAATATTCTTCCAGGTGCATATATTTTGCTCTGAGTAAAGCTCCGCAGTTTTTTAGTATGTGAAAGGAAGTTTCCTCTTCTTCTTGAAATAATCTGCATGTACAGTAAATTTTCTATTCCAATTTTCTTAAAGTGTCCCGCCAGGAATCCTGTTAAAATTTTAAGTTTATCTTTACTTAATCTATATACATATATAGTTTTAACATTCTTGATACCCTTAATTAAACTCATAATGAATTGTAATGAAAAAAAATTTATATTCTTGTGAAATATATTGAAAGAGCTACCTAATTCCAAATTGATTGTAATTGTGGTTAAATTGAACTGTGTGAAAGCGAAGGCAATTAGGATATTAGAGCTAAGTTTTCTTTTGTCTTCGGAAATTTTGAAAATTGCAAAATAGAAAATTGTCACATAAATGGATCCATATTTGTTTGCCTCTTAAAAGTCTCCAGGGAACATAGGGCTTCCACATAGCCTCTCCAATTATCTCTGTTTTGTGCTAATCTTTTTATTTCATATGACCATGTTTTTTCAGATAGGTCACTTTCTCTTTGCAGTCTTCTTTTCCAGGTTGCTTTTGGCTTTTGGCTTTTCCACATTTCTTCTACTTTATGAGTTCCATTCTTGGCTACTTAGCGCTTGGCTACTGATGCCAGTAGCGCTTGGCTACTGATGCCACATACCACTTGAATGATTTTAAATGAATTTGCAGGGCTATCACCAATTATCATCTTTGAAAGTTCTCAGTATACAAATATAAGTATATAAAACCTTTGCAGCCACATGCATTGAAAATTTACTCCAATGTTACCACGGATTAAAAGTAGAATTTAATAATAAGGGAGAATCGACTATTAGATGTAGGACATACTTTAAGGTTTTAGACTTTAACATATTATTATAATAGAGTGTTTTAGGTGTCAGCCTATATGAAGTACATTTGTTGTATAGATTTTTAAAAGTTTTCTGAATTGTATATATGGTTTTGTTATTTTCTGAAATAATTAGTTTAATGACTACTAATAAGTTAATGAAGATTTTTAAATTTTAAAAGACTTTAACACCAGATTTTCTTTGAAACAAAATGGTAGTGGTATTATATTCTCAAGACAAAGTTAAGAATTACTATTAAGCAAATAATTTATAATCGGATTTTGTTGAATGATTTTTGTGATTGTGTAAAAAAAACTTTATTTAGATATCCTATAAATGATAAAATTAATATTTAATAATTTTTGCAATTTATTGTAAATATCTTTTGTTTTTTTTTTTTATATTTATTTATTATTTTTGTATACAAATCAATCATAAAAAAAACATGAATGCTGTGTGTATGGAATGAAATTAGCCCCATTCAATGTTCAATCAAATTTGTTTTTTTATTTATTTATTTATTTTTATTTATTTATTTTTTTTTTCTTTATGAATTATGCAGAGCATACCAAATTTCACATAAATATGAATTTATTTATTTTTGTATAAATTTTTATTCATTTTTCGTTAAGTTTGAAGAACTTTAGAATATATTGAAAATATGAATAAGTGGCTGAACAAAACAAACTGTTTTTTTTTTTTTTTTTTTTTTTATGATATTTTTATCTGTTTTTATTATGCATTCATATTTGAATAAAAATATGAAATAAATAAATAAAAAAAAAAAACGACAGTCCATAATAGAACTGACATTATATGCTCCTCTATCACTTCGTTAAACTATACTATAATATTATTCTAGAATATTTAAGCTTGGAAAACAGTAGATATAAGCAATTTTCTTCATTTCTTAATTATTTTAATTAAAATGAATAGTATAAGTAACTTCTAAAAAACAGAGTAACTTTTATTTACTCATTAATTTACTATTTATTTAATTATTTTTTATTTAATTTGTAATATAAGTATTATAATTTAATTTGAATGATCCTTTTCCCTTCGGATGTGGCCCAGTATTACATTACTTTAATATTATTAATATATTTCTTAATCTATGGATGGATTACTTCTTTACATTTTCCTTAATTCATTATAAAATAAAATACTTTTAAGGTTCAATAATAAGAATTTATAAACTTCTACTTATGGAATTGAAAATTGTTTCTAATTATGAATCAAAAAAAAAAAATTGTCAATATAGACAAAAGTACAGAATATTTTTGTAAAAAAAATTTCTTTGAGTCTTTCTGCGAACTTTATATAATTTTATACTCAAAGTATATTGTAAAATGACAGGTTTAAGATTAAAAGAAATAAATAATATATTTTGGAAAAAAAAAGAAAAGAAAACTGGTAGAAATAGAGAAGAAATAAAAAAAATATCACGCAATATTCAAATTTTGTAATTCATTTTTGGTAGCCTAAAATTATGCAAATTTTTCCCAATAAAAAATATATTTTTATTTCTAGTTATTTCTTTGAAAAGCCTCGATGGCAAAGTGATTAATATTAAGATGTATCAACCGATAGAGTTCAAATTTGAATCCTGCACTTGTAACAAAAATATTTAGTAGGAAGGTAAATTAATTTTCAATTACAAATTCCTCTTGTTACAAATTTTATAAGAATAAAGTAAAGAAAATATTTATCGGTCTCGGTAGCCGGCCCAATAAAATAATAAAGTATTTTTTATATAAATAATAAAAATTTTAAAGCCATTATGGTTTTAGCAATCAAATGTTTTAGTAATATTAGGTAGGTGATATTTTATTATTAAATAAGTAAATTAAAATAAAAATAAAATTTTTTGCATATTGGCTGATTAAAAGAATATTAATACGCAACTATGAATTTATTTTGTAAATAATGTTCCCAAGAGAATTTTTGGGACTCCAAAATTTAATAAAGCATTACAACGTATAATTAGTATAATATTGGTATTTAATGAAAGGCCTTTTAATACGAAAATTCATTGATATTTGTGCTTCATATAATTTTCGTATAAAATATAAAATTTAGAACTCATTACTAGTGTTTTCGTTTGTCCTCCCTAATTTACCTCCCATCACATTTAAAAATGCTTATTTTGATTGATGTAGACGTTAAATTACAGTTTTTTTTTTCACATTTTTTCGCATTCAAGTTCTTACAAATTTTTTTGTTCAAATTATCTTATAGGAGTTATTTTTACGTTATAGAAGTCTACTTTTACAAAAATATATTTATAAGGATTCATGCATTGAATATTTTGTTTTTTCTATGTATTACTCATAAATTTTCATGAATTAATTTTGCCCCATAATTCCATATATTATAAAACATATATTGTTGTTTGTATTGTGCTAGAAGAATGTATTCGGGTATGACTGTTTTTGAATTGAATATCAATTCAAAAATATTTTAAAAAAAATCATAAAATTTTTTTTGTTTTTTGAAAAAAGTATGAGAAGGTGGTAAATCTTGAAAATTTTATTGTTACTTTCATATACGTGAGTTTTTACAATTGTTCTTTTTTTGATTGGATTCAGTGTTGTTTTTTTTTTTTTTTTTTTGCATATCACCATGATGTGGATGATTATATATGATTTATTTTTAAAAAAAATATTTTCGAATTTAGTAACATATATTGTATTCAAAATAAAAATATGTTTACATAAAATTATATATAAAAGTTTGAAGTGTTTATGAAATTATATTTTTTCCGTATCATAAATCTGCTATGTAAATAAAATTTTCAGAATTATTGACAATTGAATAAACATTTTCAAGAGTTAGGCAATATCATCCTCCGTAGGGCAATGACCAACTGCTTATCTGTAAATGTTCTCAAATTCAAATGAATATTATTTAAGTATAGGCAGTTTATAACGTTTATGATATTTGGGAAATCATGCTTTATAATTAATACCATATCAATTATATTATTAGACATGAATATTTACATTTTTTGGATATTTATAATATCTAAATGCTATGATAATGCTATTTTAATCCACTTGAAATTTTTTTTTTTAAGTTTTTTTCTTAAATAGTTGAAAGATAGGACACAATTTTTTGACCTTAATAAGAATATATTTGAAAAAGTAATAGGATTTTTTCTTTGTAAAATGTAGTCTGATCGGAGTTTATTATCTATCTTATACTTCGGAGTATGAAAGAGAAAAGAAACAGATGAAAAATTAAAATCCAGTTTTTAGTTGGGTTTGGTTTTAGTTTTTTAATAAAATATGAAAGACTGTTTGAAGCAAGCTATGATTATTAATCCTTCTGAACTCGTGGGCGTGTCTTTGTGACCAAAATATATTTTAGAAGCCAATAATTTTTTTTCTTAAGCATAATGTTCTTCATTTTGTAGCCTAGTAGCTGTGTTTTAATATTTTCTGAAACAAGAACTGTCATTTTCCTGTAGATTTTTTTTAAAAATTCTATTCACATTTGCAATGTGAAATATAGCCTTGGTCAGTTAATTTCCAATTTCCTAAAATCATTATTTGTTTTTATTTTGAAATTTTTGTTCTAAACACTATTAAACTTTGTACCTATTCAAGAAATATTTATCATTAAATTTTACATAATACTGTAAAGTTCCACCAATTTTTGTGTCCGTTCACAGCAGCTGCTACAAAAAATGTCAAAATTGCAAAATATTGGTGCGATATATTTTATAAATATTTTTATTTTGGCATTTTTTTCGAATAAAAAATTATTTTATTGCTCGTAAAAAATTTTATGTCATCTGAAAAATAAAAATCCATTTTTACATTTTGGTGATATTTTCTAGGAAAAGAGCGGAACGCTGATTATGAATACAACTGAAAAATCCCCCCTTATTCAGAATCTGACATATACAAAAAAATAAATATTCTGGAAAAAGCAGGTTATACACTTCTTTTGAATTATATAATATAATATAAATATTTTGGAAAAGGCGAATACGCTGATTTTGGATACAACTCTAAAATCATCCTAATTATATTTTTTACATACATATTTAACAATAAACTAAAAATAGTGGGGGCTTCCGTATCCAAATCACCGCTAAACAAATTATTGGAACCTTGATTTTATAACTTACTATAAAATCCGGCTTAATAATATTTTTATGTAGATATTTTAACAATAAGGCGTTTAATATAGCTGCCAACCCCAAACCTCCGCTAAGCATATTATTGAAATCCAAATTTTGTATCCCATTTTAAAATTCTACGTAATTTTGTACATACAAAAATTGTCGATATTTTTTTTTATTTTATATTTAAATTTTTTTGTCTACTCATCATTTTTTTAACAAAAGACGGGCTTCGAATAATTCTTGTATTTTGTCAATTTCTCTTTTTTCACGAGATTAAAAAAAAAAAATGGAAATGCCAGTTTCGAAAGGCATTTTCCACAGTATGTAAAAGTAAATATTTTTCCTTTCCGAATTTTCTGAAAGCTTAAAGAATTGATATGAGTAAATTGGCAAAAATAAATTGGTAAATTTTTCGTATATAATATGATGTGAACGTAGAGTTGATTATTATGCATTGGTTCTGTCATTAGCATTTACTAAACTTCATTTAATTTAACTTTGTTTTTTATTATTGACCATTTTATTTTTCGTTTCTGAATAGCACCATTAGTCTAGATTGGATATAATCCTTTTTGCTTATATTTGATATATTTATTAAACTATGTGTTGACATATTAATTTCATACTACTAAAGAAAGAATGCATAAAGTTTCATAACATTGAATTGGATTACTTTGAAAATGTAAAATTAAGTATTTGGGATTTAAATAGAATATTGATTTTAATATTTATAATTGTGATTCAATGTAATCTTAAAAAAAAAAAACTGAAATTTAATTTGATGTCAATTAATTAAATTAATTAAATTTTAGTACTTTTTTTTTTTTTTTTCTTTATTTAGATCTTTTAAATATAAAAAAAATTTAAAAATATCGGTTTACTTCTTTGTTTAATAATTAATTTTAAGATGGCCTGATTTCTTATTATATTAATTTTAGGTTTTATATTTTAATATTACAATAAATCTTTAAATGTTCCATGGTAATTTACATCCTTTTATTTATTATTTTTTTTGTAAAAATTTCATTTAAAAATACAAATTTATTTCTATTGAGTTTTAAAATAAAAACTTAACTTATCTTAACCTATCTTAACATATCTTAACCTAGCTTAACCTATATATCTTATCTAATTTACGTTATGCTATCCTACTTATCCTAAATAATTAAAAATAATTTTAATCTTCTATGTAGGTGTTTTCTAACCACCAATAATTTCTACTAATGTTTTTCTCCCTTTCTGGTATATGTCTATCAAATTTCAATATCGAATAATCTACGTTTCGAGGAATATAGTCAATAATCTTGCACGTGGTCCGCCTATTATAATGAAATAATAAGGGAATATGGTTTTGATCTTGAATGTAACCTTTTGAATCTAGGTATATAAAAAATTCCGGTGCAATGAATCCTGTATTCATGTTGTATCTTATAATTGTGATAATAAATATTTGACACTAGATTATTTTCCGTTACTTGTAGAGTTCTATTAAAATGGTTACGTATTAATTTAATAGCAAAGTTATCGAATCTTATTATGTTTGCATCTTTATATATTACTTTGTTTGAATAAAAATGTTGAAAATTTGATTCTGGTTTTCTTGTTTTACTTATGCAGACCCTAATGCATTTTCTCTCAAATTTTCTAATAAGTTCCATTGTGCTAGCACTTAAGTTAAACCAAATAGGGATGGCATATGCCATTATTATTATAAGAGCTTGATATGTAATTTTAATACATACTTATATATTCTCGAAAAAAAAAATTTAATAATGTTTGAACTTCTGAATGAATACAAGGTGTTTAATATAAAAGAGAAAAATTATAAAATTCAATTTTATTCTTAATTTTTTCTTTTATTTTAATAATTAATTTTTTCTATTTTATTACAGGTAAGGAGATTATAAATTAATTATCGTGGAATTATCGTGGATCATATGCAGAAAAAATAATAATGAATTTATGACTTGTTTCTTTAAATTTAATTAACATTTAGAATAGAAAATATTTTAGTTATTCGGAAAATTTAAAATCAGATTAACGTATAAAGGGGGTAAGTATAAAAATACTTTTTTTTTTTTTTTCTTTATTTATTTAATTCAATAATATTTTTTAAAAAAAAATATATAATTTTAGTGTGCATTACAATTTGTTTTCTAAAGACCCTAGCCTTTTTTAGACCCTGTTTGGTCACATTGTTTCTCAGTATACATAATTATTACAATTCAACTTAATCATAAAAAAGAATAAACTTAAATAGAATGAAATAAAAAATGAAATAAAAAATCAAAGCAAAAACAGTTTTCTCTTTTTTTTTTTTTTTAAAGTTCGATTTTACATATTTCAAAATTCAATTCACTATTTTATATTTTAATTTAGGTATTTCACATAATTAAACAAATTAAAGTTTACATAATTCAATTAATTATTTACGTTTTTTCAATTATAAATTTTGTTATTTTTCTTTTAAATTCTAGCATATTACTAATTAATTTATATTCGTAGGGTAATTCATTGTATAATTTTAGGCAATTGTAAAGGCAGTTCTTTTTTTGCCTATCGTTTTTGAAAAGAGTGAGATAAAAATTTGAATTATTTCGGGTGTTATGGTTATGTATATCAATCATTCTATTTAACAAAAAATTATGTTTAATGAAATTATTTATAATTTTAAAAGCAATAATATATAACTCACGTGTGCAAATATTATCGAAACTTAAGAACCTACCTGTATACAACAATCTTGATGGAAAAAGATTAGAATGAAAGTGAATTACTTTAATAGCTTTTTTATGTAGTATGTTGATTTTATTTAATGCAATTTGTGGAGCTCCAGACCATATAGGATTGAGATAGATAATATTTGACAAAACATATGATGAAACAAGGTAGAATGTAAACCAACGGTTTTTAAAAGCGCACATTTCCAAAACTCAATACAAATTGTTTAGAAGTGTGACTTACACAAAAATTTGAAAATTTCATGTAATAAGAAAAAATGTGAAAATAGGACTTTTCTGGAATTTTGAGGGGCTCTAAGTCCGGAACCCTATATAACTAAGAAAAACCGTTAACATACGTAAAAATATATTACTGGAGCTTTAATTTTTATGTCTTGCCGAAGAAAAATTTTTACAGGTGCCTAAGTTACAGGTGTCTAAAAATATCAAATTTTCAATTTTTGAGGCGTAATAACTCTTAAAGAAGGGGCGTTACCAAAAAATTTTCTGAAAAAACTTATACTAATTCTAAAAGTTCTTTCTTGTCTCAAAATTTCAGGTTCCTATCTAAAGGGGTGCCGGAGTTATGAAAAAAGAAATTTCATGCAAAATGTGGTTTTCACATAACGGTAAATTTAAATAGTAAATTACAAAATATTACATAATTTTGATATTGTTTTATATAGATAATAAAATTTTCGATCTTTGGGCGGTTTTAGATTGCAAAATTATTACGCAGAGCCCGAGATATATACATCTGAAAATGGGGCTTTTTTACAATTTTGAAGAGCTGCAGCTTTGGAACCCTTTACAACTAAAATAAACCTTTCACACACGTAAAAATATATTGTTGTAGCTTTAATTTTCATGTCTTGCCGAAGAAAATTTTTTACAGGTGCCTAAGTTACAGGTGTCTAAAAATATCAAATTTTCAATTTTTGAGGCGTAATAACTCTTAAAGAAGGGGCGTTACCAAAAAATTTTCTGAAAAAACTTATACTAATTCTAAAAGTTCTTTCTTGTCTCAAAATTTCAGGTTCCTATCTAAAGGGGTGCCGGAGTTATGAAAAAAGAAATTTCATGCAAAATGTGGTTTTCACATAACGGTAAATTTAAATAGTAAATTACAAAATATTACATAATTTTGATATTGTTTTATATAGATAATAACATTTTCGATCTTCTACCGGTATTAGATTGCAAAACTATTACGCAGAGCCCGAGATATACACATCTGAAAATGGGACTTTTTTACAATTTTGAAGAGCTGCAACTTTGGAACTCTTTACAACTAAAATAAACCTTTCACACACGTAAAAATATATTATTGTAGCTTTAATTTTTACATTTTGCAGAAGTAAAATGTGTGCAGGTTCCTAAGTTACAGGTGTTTAAAAATAGCAAATTTTCAATTTTTAAGCCCTAATAGCTCATAAACAGGGGGTGGTCCGAAAAAATTTTCTGAGCAAACTTATACTAATTCTAAAAGTTCTTTCGTGCCTCAAAATTTCAAGCTTCTATCTAGAAGCGTGCCGGAGTTATGAAAGTAGAAAAATCATGCAAAATTTGGTTTTCACATAACGGTAAATTTAAATACTAAATTTAAAAAAAATGTATAATTTTGATATTAATTTACAAAGATAAAAGAAATACCTGTCGAATGACGTTTTCAGATTGAAAAAATCTTAAGCAGAACATAAGATATATGCATTTAAAAATAGGGCTTTTTTAAAGTTTGAGGGGGTGTAGCTCCGTAATGGGGGGGGGGCTACATGAAAAAGTTGTTCCACAAAATTATTTTTTTTATGAGACCTACCTATGGTTAACATTTGTTTTCTCTATCTTTAACGGTGTAGAAGTTTTGTAAACAGTTTAATATTCAGTAAAAGTTTATGATTATTTAGCCAACTTTCTATTACATTGAGATCGTGACTAATGGAATTTTTCAAGTTAGTCTCACAGTTCTCAGAATATTTTAAAACTGTATCATCTGCATACATTTGGATTGTTCCTTTTAATGTTAAATTGGCAAGGTCATTTATATAGATCTTAAAAAGATCTGGCCCTAGAATTGAATCTTGCGGAACACCCTTTTTAATGACACTAGTACCTCTAGCACCCTTTTTAATGACACTAGTACACTAGTACCTCTGGCACAATTATTTTTAACTTTTTGTTTCCGATTAAGCAGATATGTTTTGAAAAAATTAATTTCGTTTTGATTGAAATCTAGTTTTTCAAGTTTATAAAGTAGAATATTATGGTCTACACAGTCAAATACTTTTTGCAAATCTAAAAAAAATGCATGCAACATATCTACCACTGTTTACGTTTTTAGTAACAAAATCTGTTAGATTAAGACACACCGCAGTTATGTTGGATTTTTTTTCAAACCCATATTGCTCGCTATGTAAAATATTATTACTTTTAAGAAAAATTTCAATTCTATTCTTAATAACTATTTCAAATATTTTGGAAAACGCACTTAAAATTGAAATGGGCCGGTAATTTGTTCTTTTAGTTACGCAACCGCTTTTGAAAATGGTAGTTACAATCGCTGTTTTTAAGCTTTCCGGAAAAGTTGAGTTTTGAAACGAAACTTGAAACTTACTTCATTATGATTCCCAAATTTAAATATCCTGTACTATATGATGTTAATGTTTTTATGCACATATTTGAAAAGAGTTCACGATAAAAATACTTGCAATTAAATTAAAGAGAAAATTTTAATCGATCTGACCATTAGGAATTTAAAATATCCTATATAAGCTCCTTTAATTATTAATTTGTTACGGCCAATTAAAATAGATTAAAAATTTTTGATGTTTTTTATCGATCATATAGAACAAAGTATAACTTCGGTGTCTCAGCGATTTGTCTAATGGTAGAAAGAAATTACAAGAACTCTTGAAGCAAAACTCAATTCATTTTCTTTATTAATTTTAATATTTAAAAATTTCACACAATTTTACGCAATTTTACTAAAACCATGAACCATTATTTAATATTAAGTAACTTTTATTAATTTGTATAAATTATAATTTATCTTATCTTATTTAATAGTAAGGGATCTGAGATGCGATTTAAATAAGCGCATCGTGGTTATTATATGTAATTTTTTTTTATGAGGTTCAATGGAAAACTTCAAAAGTTACGCAGTCCTTTAATACAAATGTGCAGTTTAGTTTATGGAATTAGAATGTGAGAAGTATCTTTGGTAAAAAAGAATTTGAGAAAATTAAGGATCATATGTATGTACTTATAGGGATTGATCTACCGAAGTTCCACATAATTTATAAAATCAGCTAAAATGAAATTTGTGGAGCATTGATTTTAACTGTGTAACATACATAGATAAATATTTTCACATATTTTTACTACTTTTTAGCACATTTCCAAAAAAATGTTGAAAAAATGTGCTTATTAGTTTCCATCTGTCCGTCCATCCGTCTGTTTACAAAATTTCTACAATTTTCTCTTAAAGATAGAGAAAAAATTTTTCAACTATGAGTAGGTTTCAATAAAAAAAAGAATGTTGTAGAATAACTTTTTCATGTAGCCCTCTCTATTCTGTAGCCACAGCCCCTCAAACTTTGAAAAAGCTCTATTTTTAAATGCGTATATCTTATGTTCTGCTTAAGATTTTGTCAATCCGAAAACGTCTTTCGACAGGTATTTTTTTTTAAATTTATAAATTAATATCAAAAGTACACAATTTTTTTACATTTAGTATTTAAATTTACCTTTTTGTGAAAACCAAATTTTGCATTATTTTTCTACCTTCATAACTCCGGAAAACTTTTAAATAGGGACTTAAAATTTTGATAGCAGAAAGAACTTTTAGAATTAGTATAAGCTGGCTCATAAAATTTTTTTAGACCACCCCCTGTTTATGAGCTATTTGGGCTCAAAAATTGAAAATTTACTATTTTTAAACACCTGTAACTTAGGCACCTGTACAGATTTTACTTCGACAAGACATAAAAATTAAAGCGTAATATATTTTTACGTGTGTTAAAGGTTTATTTTAGTTGTATAGCGTTCCAGAGTTACAGCTCTTCAAAATTGCGAAAAAGCCTCATTTTCACATGTATATATCTCAGGCTTTACGTAATAGTATTACAATCTAAAACGTCCAGAACACCGAAAATTTTATTACTTTCATAAAGCAATATCAAAATTATGCAATATTTTGTAATTTACTATTTAAATTTACCGTTATGTGAAAACCACATTTTGCATGAAATTTTTGTTTCATAACTCCGGCACGCCTTTAGATAGGAACCTGAAATTTTGCGACAAGAAGGAACTTTTAGAATTATTATATTAGAATAAGTTTACTTAGAAATTTTTTTTGCACCTCCCCCTGTTTAAGGAAATTTGCTATTTTTACACCTGTAACTTAAGCACCTGTACAAATTTTTCTTCGGCAAAACATAAAAATTAAAGCTTCAGTAACATATTTTTAGGTGTGTTAACGGTTTTCTTAATTAGATAGGGTTCCCGACTTACAGCCCTTAAAATTCCAGAAAAGTCCTATTTTCAAATATTTTTCTTATTACAAAAAATTTCTTAAATTTTCAAATTTTTGTGCAAGTCACAATTCTAAACAGTTTGTATTGTATTTTGGAAATGTGCGCTTTTAAAAGCCGTTGGTTTACATTCTACCTTGTTTTTTTTAAATTTCAATATTTTTTTTATGAATAAGGACATGTTTTAAATAATTCAAATGAATTTGTTTTGAATAAAAATGATAAATGTGTTTGTATAAAAATATTTTAAAATTTTTCAAATTATTTAAATTGAATGGATTGAATTGTTTGCTTATTTTTTCAAAAGAATGATAAATAGGAAAAAGAAATTTATTTGATGTAAACAATTTTTTTGCTTTAAAATATCGATAAAATAATTAATTATTTTTTTTTTTTTTGCCGGTTGATGAAATGCCTTTAGCACTTTAAAATTAAATAAAAAAAAAAATGTGCGATTTTAATCTATCAATTATATATTTCTTAAAATATGGAACCATAAATTATTGGTGATTATCATGAATCAGTGTAGTGACGACGAGCAGTGCACATTTTATCAAAAGTAAATATTTTGCAAAAACTCATTTAATAAAAAGTTATTTTGACAAAAAATTTAGACTTAAAGAGGTTGAAATCTAAAATCGTTTTTAATTATTTCTTGTCATAATATAAATTTTAATCAAAAAATATAAAAAATAATGGGTAATGACTACGTGACGGCATAAGACAAAAAGTTATATCTATTTTAATAGTAATATATCGGATAGATCTTTCATTAAATTGTCAATTTTCGGAATTCTGTCATTTGAAATTTATATTTTTGTAAAATGTACCTTTTTATACCCGTATGAACTATGTTCAAGGGTATAATAAATTTGCCATTACGTTTGTGACACCTTAAAGGAGTCGAGCTAGATATACGAATCGAATTCTGAGTCGATTAAGCCATGTACGTCCGTCCGTCCGTCCGCACGATAACTCAAAAAATAAAGGAGCTAGGGGGCTGAAATTTTTTTTACGTCACTTTTGCAAAATTGTTAGTTTTGCTATTTAAATCCAACATTTTCGGTTGGCGGGTTCGAGTAGCTGCCATACAACTTCTATATTTATATAGAAATAACTCAGTATCTATTCAAGCTAGGTTTCTGAAATTTTGCAAATGATGATCAAGTTTTATGGCAACAACTTCTGTAAAATTTGGTTGTGCTGGTGCGGCGGGTTCGGGTAGCTGCCATACAACTTCTCCGTTTAAATGAGAATAACTCAGTGTTTATTGAAGCTAGGAATCTGAAATTTAGCAAAGAGGTGTCGAGTTACATGCCAACAACTTTTGTAAAATTTGGTTGGTCTAGAGCAGCCGGTTCAGGCTTCTTGCACCTCTTGGAACCTAATGAAGCTAGGCGTCTGAAATTTTGCAAATGATGATCAAGTTTTATGGCAACAACTTTTGTAAAACTTGGTTGTGGTGGTGCGGCGGGTTCGGGTAGCTGCCATACAACTTCTCCGTTTAAACGAGAATAACTCGGTGTTTATTGAAGCTAGGAATCTGAAATTTAGTAAAGAGGTGTTACAACTCTCGAGTTACATGCCAACAACTTTTGTAAAATTTGGTTGGTCTAAAGCAGCCGGTTCAGGCTTCTTGCACCTCTTGGAACCTAATGAAGCTAGGCGTCTGAAATCTTGCAAATGATGATCAAGTTTTATGGCAACAACTTCTGCAAAATTTGGTTGGGGTAGTGCGACGGGTTCGGATAGCTGCCATACAACTTCTCTTTTTAAATGAAAATAACTCAGTGTCCGTCCGCACGATAACTCAAAAAATAAAGGAGCTAGGAGGCTGAATTTTTTTTACGTCACTTTTACAAAATTGTTAGTTTTGCTATTTAGCTCCAGCATTTTCGGCCGCCGGGTTCGAGTAGCTGCCATACAACTTCTTTCTTTAAATGAAAATAACCCAGTGTCTATCCAATCTAGGTATCTGAAATTTTGCAAATGATGATCCAGTTTCATGGCAACAACTTCTGTAAAATTTGGTTATGATGATATGGCAAGTTCGGAAAGTTGCCATACAACTTCTCTTTTTAAATGAAAATAACTCAGTGTCTATTGAAGCTAGCTATCTGAAATTTAGTGAAAAAGTGTCGAGTTGCATGCCAAAAACTTTTGTAAAACTTGATTGGTCTAAAGCAGCCGGTTCAGGCTTTTTGCATTTCTTGGAACTTAATGAAGCTAGGCGCAATAGATTCGGGTAGCTATCATACAACTCCACAATTTACATAAATATATCTCTGTAGTTCGGTACTAAAACATCTGAATTTTTTTAAAAGATGATCAAGTTTTATAGAAACAGGATATATTACGTTCATACGGGTATCCCAGAGTTGACACAGTCTACTCTACTGCACTCTTCCTCGTTTGATAAAGATATTGAGTCATTTTCTTTTGTGATGAATTATTTTCCCGTAGCGATTATCATAAACTCTTGCGTTGTAGGATCATCTAAAATTTTTTGTCAGTTTGATCACAGGTTCATGATATTAAATTTATTTCAAATATTTTTTTTTGGTTTTCTTAAATTATCTTCACATTTTAAATTCTCATATATACGTTAAATTATCTTCAGATTTCGAAAGTATTTCCAAACAATCTTCATACATAATATAAATTTATTTTAAAATATTGATCTTTAAAGTTAAGTAAAACGTACGTACGTATCATAATTTTCTTTATATATTTATACTTTTTAATACCTTTAAATATTGTTCACCATTAACCCATAGGTAAATATTTCTGAAGTTAGTTGTGAGTTATTAAATGAAATTATAGTATTGTACATTTTTGTACTACTTTGTACATATCAATCATGTACTTATAATGGTAAAAACTTGTAAAAAATAATGGTTTAAATTTTTAAATCATTGTAATTTTTGTATCAGATATTTTTGATATTATTTTAACTATTATAGTGGGGCCTCGGTGGCGTAGTGGGTAAGAGCGTAAAAAATACGCTGTAAACACCGAGAGAGTGTGGGTTCGAATCTTACACACGTCGTAAGAGTTATTCCCCCTTACAACATTTACAGCACCGCCTGAACAGGAAAGTTTGTGTAATTTCCTGTCCACATTTATGTGGCAGAGAAATGCATTAAAAAAAAAAAAACTGTTATAGTTAAATAAAACTGGTATACCAAACATAATTTATGATGCTGTGCTCTAAATACTTCATCGACGATATATTATTGAAACTCTTAATATTTTCTTTAAATACCTTAGACTGAAAACATTTTCAATTAGTTTTTAGATTAGAAACACTAGGAATAGCTTTTATATCATATCCTATATTAAAAATTCCATAAATAGGTTGCGTAACAATTGATTGATTTAACATTTCTAATTTAAACCTAAAAGCAAATTCATAATATCTTAAAATAATTCTACCTATTTAATACTTTATTTATAAACCATAATACTTACAATATTTTATTAAAGAAATTTTCCAGTAATTTAAAATACTTGGTATAAAGCCCAGAGGATAATTGAAGTATTTATTTTCTCAAATTATTATTTACAGAAAGATAAATCGAATATATAAAACAAAAAATAAAACAAAATACCAAAAATTAATTTATTTCGACAATTAAAAATATAAAATATTTTTAAATTTTAAAGTTTTAAAATTTTATTCCTCGTTTTTCCTTTTTAATTATCGAAAATATTTTCAATATGCATATAATGATATTTAAATAACAAAGTCTTTAAATTTTGATTCTAAAGAAATTATTTTTAATAATATTAGAAGATCAAATTATAGATTTTAAAATGAAAAAAAAAAAAAATAGGAAATAAAATATTAAAATTTTGCGGTAAAAGATAAGATTTTTTTTTTATTTGTAAGAGCTGTTGACTTGTGTTATTTTTGGAAAAATATTTTCTATCGAAGAAAGAAAATTTTATGTAAAAATTATTTTGAATTAAAATCATCAATTAAATAATTTCGGTCAAAAATATGTTTATCTGTATATCAAAAATAAAAAAAAAACAAGGCAGAATGTAAACCTACAGGTTTTTGATAGTGCACATTTTCAAAACACTATATACAAACTGTTTAGAACTGTGACTTGCAAAACAAAATTTGAAAGAAAAAATGTGAAAATAGGACTTTTTTGTTATTTTGAGTTACTTTAATTCCGTAACGTTATACTAATAAAAGAAACCGTTAACACACGTAAAATATATATTACTGAAACTTTAATTTTTATGTCTTGCCGAAGAATAATTCGTATACGTGCCTAAGTTACAGTTGTCTAAAAATAGGAAATTTTCAATATATAAGCCCTAATATGTTTTAAACAGGGGGCGGCACAAAATAATTTTCTGAGGAAACTTATACTAATTTTAAAACTTTTTTCTTTCCTCAAAATTTCAAGTCCCGATTTTATAGTTTGCCGGAGATATGAAGCTAGAAACTTCATGCAAAATTTAGGTTTTCACATAACGGTAAATTTAAATACTAAATTTAAAAAAAATTCTATAATTTTGATATTGATTTATAAAGGTAAAACAAAGTCTTGTCTCAACGTTTTTAAATTGAAAAAATGTTAAGCAAAATCTGAGATATATAAATTTAAAAATTGGGCCTTTTTAATGTTTGAAGGACTGCAGCCCCATAATGGATGGGGCCACATGAAAAAGTTGTTCAGGACAGAGACGGACAAAGTGAAACTAATCGGCACATTTTTTCATTTTTTTTTAGAAATGTGCTAAAAATGAAATAAATTCACTTTATTTTAAAATGTAATCATTATATGATAGGAGGTTGATAAGTTGTCGGGTTGAGGTTGATAAAATCATCTAATAATATGTATATGTAGATAATATATATATATATATATATATATATATATATATATGTTTTCTTAGTTTGTCGTCCTGCCATATAAATGTTACAAGGAATCGTATTATCGTGTTACGTGTATACTTTAGGTATAGGGTATAATTAAAAATGAAATAAATTCAACAAAATAACTTAAATAAAGGAAGAATTTTAAAGTTGGATACAAAATCAGGATATTCAGTAAAAATCAGGATGGATGGATAAATAATATGTTCAGTCTTATTCATAATGCAATAAGTTCAACAAAATTGTTAAATTTAAAACTAATTTCGTACCGCCCATGGTAAATGGATTAAACTATAAAGAGTAAAGCTTTTCGAATTTAGTTTTTTGAAATATTCTAAAAAGATTAAGTTTTACCATTGCCAAAATCTATTAAAAATTTGCCTTGAAGGTCATCACAAAACTTAGATCACCTAAAGTATGGTATTAAACAAAATGCTAATCTATTTTCAAATCCAAATAAATTGGAAGCAAAACAAAAAAATATTTTTGGAATTTTTAATCAAATTTTATTTTTTTATTTTAATTAAAAAAAAAGAGGATGCAAAATCTAAAATATTTATAAACCTATCAAATAAATTTTCATTTAATCTTATCTAATTGAAAAATTCAAATTATTTCAAAATTAATTAAAATTAATATTTTTTTTTTCATTCCAAAGGCACGAAAAATAAATATTTGTCCAATTTATAAACTAGGAATCTACAGTTTTTTTTTTCACTAAATAAATAGAACCCTAGCTTTGTTTATAAAATTATCATTTTTATGTTCACCTTCTGCTAATATTTACTTTTAAATTTCGTTTATTTAAAAAAAATGTTTTTTGTTTGTTTTTTGTTGAATAATAAAATTAAAAATTAATATTTTTAAATAGCATTCCTTTAATTTTTTAATAAAAAAAAAAAAAAATGTTGACAAAGATTCAATTTTAATTAAATTGAATATCTTCTAGTCAATTTCAACATCCTTTTTTTTTGCTATATTTATTTTTGTTTTAGAAAACAATTCAACTATTAATAAAAAGTAGGGTCCAAATTGTTCATTTCTAAACAAAACAAAAAAACATAAGTTTTTTAAAAATTGACCGAATATTGCTGATTTTTTTGTTAACTTTAATTATATTTTTTTTTTTATCTAAAATTACTTGTTTTACAAAAACAAATAAAAAAAACAATAAAACTCAACAGTTAAATTGTCCTTCCTATCAAACAAATTTAGTTTCCATTATAATAAGTATTAGAAAACAACCCCAAAAAAAAAAAAAACAAAAAACAAAAATGTTATTTCTAACCTAAATCAAATTTTAATTTTAATTTAATTTAATTTTTTGTACATTTAGGTGGTAAGGAAAAACGGAATATCTAGTGATGTGTAAACGTTTACCTTTTTGTTTTTGTTTATGTTTTTTTTTTTTTATGTTTCCAGTTAAATAATTATTTGAATAAAAACGTAAAACAAAAAGAATTTTTAAGCAATTCAACCCATCATGGAGTGGTATCATTATCATCTGTAAAAAAAAAGAAAAAAAAGAAGATTATCATGATCATTTACTCATCCTTTCTAAGGAAAATAAAAATATTTGTTTAAATACCTAAACATTTATGTACATTCCTAACACTATTATAATCAAGGTCCTTCGTGCACTTTAATTTTTGTGTGTTTCGTTTTTTTTTCTTTTTTGATTTTGTTATTTTTGTTTTGATATTTATGGAAAAATTTTCTAAGTTAAACATCTCAAAGGCTAATACAAGAGCCGACCTTCTTTGTGTTTTACATATTTTAACCCACACGTTTTATGAAATTAAACAAAAAACAAAAAAAAAAAAAAAAACCGAGAAAAAAAATTAAAAAAAAACTTAAATGGCTAAAGATTTAAGTATAGGATTTTTATAAAAAAACAAGGTAGAATGTAAACCAACGGTTTTTAAAAGCGCACATTTCCAAAACTCAATACAAACTGTTTAGATTTGTGACTTGCACAAAAATTTGAAAATTTCATGTAATAAGAAAAAATGTGAAAATAGGACATTTTTGAAATTTTGAGGGGCTATAAGTCCGGAATCCTATGTAACTAAGAAAAGCCGTTAACACACGTAAAAATATATTATTAAACCTTTAATTTTCATGTCTTGCCGAAGAAAAATTTGTACAGGTGCCTAAGTTACAGGTGTCTAAAAATAGCAAATTTTCAATTTTCGAAGCGTAATAACTCTTAAAGAGGGGGTGTCACCAAAAATTTTCTGAGGAAACTTATACTAATTCTAAAAGTTCTTTCTTGTCTCAAAATTTCAGGTTCCTATCTAAAGGGGTGCCGGAGTTATGAAAAAAGAAATTTCATGCAAAATGTGGTTTTCACATAACGGTAAATTTAAATAGTAAATTACAAAATATCACACAATTTTGATATTGTTTTATATAGATAATAAAATTTTCGATCTTCTGGCGGTTTTAGATTGCAAAATTATTATACAGAGCCCGAGATATATACATCTGAAAATGGGGCTTTTTCGCAATTTTGAAGAGCGGCAACTTTGGAACCCTTTACAACTAAAATAAACCTTTAACACACGTAAAAATATATTACTGTAGCTTTAATTTTTATATCTTGCAGAAGTAAAATGTGTACAGGTTCCTAAGTTACAGGTGTTTAAAAATAGCAAATTTTTAATTTTTAAGCCCTAATAGCTCATAAACAGGGGGTGGTCCGAAAAAATTTTCTGAGCAAACTTATACTAATTCTAAAAGTTCTTTCTTGCCTCAAAATTTCAAGCTTGTATCTAGAAGCGTGCCGGAGTTATGAAAGTAGAAAAATCATGTAAAATTTGGTTTTCACATAACGGTAAATTTTAATACTAAATTTAAAAAAATTGTATAATTTTTATATTAATTTACAAAGATAAAAGAAATACCTGTCGAATGACGTTTTCAGATTGAAAAAATCTTAAGCAGAACATAAGATATATGCATTTAAAAATAGGGCTTTTTCAAAGTTTGAGGGGCTGTAGCTCCGTAATGGGGAGGGCTACATGAAAAAGTTGTTCCACAAAATTATTTTTTTTATGAGACCTACCCATGGTTAAAATTTTTTTTCTCTATCTTTAACGGTGTAGAAGTTTTGTAAACAGACGAACGGACGGACGGACGGACAGAGTGAAACTAATAAGCACATTTTTTCAAAATTTTTTTGGAAATGTGCTAAAAACATAAAAGACAGTTAAGTTAAAATTTTACAGTTAAAAAACTAGAAAGGATTTGAAGCAAAATAATATGTGTGTTTTAATTCAATTAATTGCGGTTTTATGGATATATATGACCGATCTAGTATTGTACAGTAAAGTCCTCGTATATTAAAAAGTCATCGACTATACAACTATAACCTCATTAAGCCATAATAAAACTAATGCAGTATTGTACTATTCGTTTGAATAGAATGATTCAATAGAATATAGATAGAATATAATAAAGGACAATGTTATATTTATCTTATAAAATATCTAAATCCACATCTAATTGTAGAAGTGAAAGTTTTGTATTGTATATAACAAGTAAAGCGACTAAAAGTTTGATTAACTTACAAATTCTTCAAATTTCTTTAAAAAATTAATGAAAACCGTATATGAAAAGAACAAAAAAAAAAAACAAATAAAGTTTGCTGTAAAGGATATAAATAAAATGAAGAGTAAATAAATGATTCGTTAAAAATATTCTGCGAAAGTTTTTATATCCGTATAAATGTATGTAAAATTAAGGATATAATAAATTTGTATTAGGTTTGTGATACCTTAAAAGGAGCCGAGCTAGATATAGGCTCAAAGGTATGGATCGGCTCAGCATTGACAATATGTTCGGGTAGCTGCAATAAAACTTCTCTTTTTAAATGAAAAAAACTTATATTATCTATTGAGGCTAGATATCCGAAATTTCGTGAAAATATGTTGAGTGGTATACTAACAACTTCTGTAAAATATACTGTATACTAACAACTTCTTCGGTTGTTCTAGGGCAGCAGTTTCAGGTAGCTTGCACATCTTAGAAATTAATAAAGCATTAATAAGGCATCTGAAATCTTACGAAAGCTGATGAAATTTTAGGGCAATAACTTAGTTAAAATTTGGTTGTGCTCATGCAATAGGTCTGGTTAACTGTCATACAACTCCAAAATTTACATAAATATATCTCGGTACTTAATCATCTGAAGTTTTGTAAAAGATGATCAAATTTTATGGAAATAGCATATATTATGTTCATACGGGTATCTCAGTGTTGACACAATCTACTATATCTACTGCACTCTTGCTCGTTTTTATAAAAAATCTATAAGCGGAGATGAGTGAATAAAAGTTTTGCGATGTATTTGTTATTGTTGTGCTCATATCAAAATATATTATGTATGTATGTACATATATAATTTTTATCCTTAAGGTTATGAATTATAGATATGTGATACGGAGATGATGGTAAGTTATTCACATACAACATAATATGAGTGATGGAATTATTTCAAAGTGTTTAAATTTTAATGTACATATGTTTGTTATATTATTTTTTTATTGGGAAATTTTACAGTTCAAGTCAATGGAAAGAAAATTTATTTATTTTAGTTTTATTTTTTTTAAAAAGCATTAATTTTTTACTTGGTCTGATGATTGATGTAATGAATAATTGTGTTAATTTTAGTAGTAAGTGTACTTCTAGAATCTTTTTATGACGTAATTTAAAAATTTCTCAACGAAATTTATAAAAAGTATATTTCGTGATTAACACCATGAAATTGGTAAATAATTTCTAATCGTTATGCATAACAATCGTAACAAGAGAGAATAATTTAATACACAGATCACAAACGATTTAATTAGGTTGAGATGACTAACATTTTGTCCATCCATATTGAGATTTGATAGCGTATTGTGAATAAAATAATAAAAATCACCTAAGGGATAATTTTTTTTAGTTAACAAGTTTTAATTTCTCCAAGTTATCAATACAAGAATTTTTTCTCTACATTTTTTATTAATGTTGAGCATTTTAAAAAGGTCTTCGAAATGTATGTATATTTAAGTATTAACTTTAATAAGATCCTGTATCATATAACATCTATTTTAATAAAAAAGAAATATGTACGAAGAATATGTACTTTATGATCGCTGATTAAAATGGTGACATGATGCTGTTGTGCCTCCTCCTTATATGTTTTTTTCATATTGTTTTATTTCTTGTTTATGTCAGTACAAATTTATTAAATTACTACTATTACTATCTATCGTATTGTTAAAAAAAAACAAAATTTTTATTTTTTTCATCAATAAAAATTTTATTTACAAAAAACAAAAAAAAAACAAAAAAATAAATTTTTATTTTTTGAATACTAAAAAAAATAGAAACGAATAGCCTTAAGAGAATTTTCAGTCTGACGAATAAAAAAAAAAGAAAATAAAAAAAAAGTCATAAAAAATGAAATGATGACCCTTGGATAAAAAAAAAAAATGTTCAAGTGTTTTTCTTAACCTAAGGATAAGTTTTCTGTTCTTTTAGTTAGAAGCTATATATGAAATAAGTCAACTTTATAAAATATGTTAAGTAACTTTTCCACTGTGTATGTAAATATGACCTTGAAAAAAAAAAACGAAAAATTTTTAATGTAAGTTAAAAAATAAAAAAAAAAAATACGTTATTTACACACATTTATTAAGTACGGTTTAAGGTCAACAATCATGTTGTTTTAATATTGATTAGAAACAAAATTTCATTTAATATGGATGGATATAAGACTTTTTAGTTTGCCCTCTAGGTGTTATTATAAAATATTAGAACCTATATTAGTTATAAAGATATAGAAAATAAAATACTGCAAGGTATATATGACTATACTAAAAATAATATAATCGTATATTTTTAAGTAAAAATAACATTTAGAAAAATAATAGTATATATGTAATTGTGGGAAAAGGTAAGTTTTCCTTCTTAAATATCCTTTTTATGTAGCTATATATCTTTAAAAAATTTCAGTTTTTGAAAAATTTACTTTTTCAAAAACTGAAAACTTTTTAGTTTTAGTATCTTAAAAATTAAAATATACAATGGGCTTGAAACGGGAAAATTGGAAAATTAACAGAATATTATTTAAATATCAAATTGCAAAAAAATATTTTCTTTAATTTATAAGGTTTCAGAAATTTTCATTTCACTTTGAAAAAAATATTCTGAAATTTTTTTTAATAGGTTCCGTTTTTTGTGTTTAGACAATTCTTTTCAAATATATTTTCCAAAAATAAGGTAATTTTATAAAGTAGGTATATAGTTAAAGTTATTAGAGTCATTTTACCAGTATTTCTTTAGTTTAATGAATAAAATATTAATATAATTCTTGATGGTGGGAAAAAAGGTTGCTTTAAGTGTTACTTAAACTATCATAATATTTCTTTTTTGTAAAAACTTCAAATTTTCAAATATATTATTGTTAAGGGCATAAAAATGTGATGATATAAAATCGTCACGGTTACGTTATCTTTAAGATAAGTCGGTTGACATGGATGTGAACCTCTTAAGGCTTCATGTTTTAATTAAAGTATAGAATTAAAATATAAAATTTATATCTACTTTTTGTATTAACATGTCATAGTAAAAATTGTAGAATATACTGGTAGTGTATAGTTTAAGATTCTGTGGTAGTAGATACTTTAAGAAATAATACTCGTACTTTAAGATTTTTGATTAATTGAAAAATTTATTTGTCATTGGTTTAAATAAATAGTACATTTAAGGACGATCTGGATTATTTTATATAAAAATATAAATTAAAATTCAATTAAATGCATTGTAATATAAAGATCTAGTAAATGCATGATGGGTGAAATCATCTAAAAAAGTTAATTTTCCAATCCTCCCACGATTTAACATTTACAACATTTTAAAAATCATTGATGGTTCATTATTAACTGTTTTATATTTTTTTGTACCGTAGTAGGTAAACGGTATTTAAATTTTATTTGGAGTCGAAACATTTTTCTTCTAGTATTCTAGATGTCCATAAAGTTATAAGTAAATGTGAAAATCAGAACAACTGACATTTCCTTGATATCCTTAAAAGCAATTGTCACCTAAATATCTGTATAGAAAAAAATATTTACGGAAATGTTCCACCCAGTTTTTTACTTCCCTCTTTTTTTCAATTTTTTACTTCTCTTTTCTATGATATATTTGACTAATCTTCATTTTCTAGAATCAGTTATTACCCTAAACAGTACTCGGCTGTAGCTAAATATTGGCTATATCATCGGCTGCATCATATAGTATATATCAAATGTAAATGTTGTTTTGTTGTTGCATAAGTCAACACTATCAATATATAATCAGACAATCCCTTTTATTGAGATAGTTCTTTATCTTAATTCTTATGTTCTATACCTTGGCTGCAATATTTCTTTTTTAGGTTATTTCTATATAAAATACCGAATAGATTAAAGGATTTTATTTAATAACTAATTATTATTTAATTTATAAAATTTATCATCGAATGATAATTAAATAAATCCATAATTATTAACAGGATCAATGGTTCAATTACACAATAAGACCAAACAAACAATGCACGATGATTTTAAATTTTTATAAAATTTTCAATCTCAAGCCTTTAAAATAAAAACGATTGTGATTCATTATAAATTTTTTAAAACAAATTATATTATATAATATATACAATTATATACAAATATATATATATGTATGTATGTGTAAGAAATTTGTCAGTATTATAATATCCTGGACGGGATACTTTCAATTTATTTTTATGGTTTATTTGTTGTTATATATTTTATGGTTCATGTCTATAATAATTTCAATGGTATCTAAATATAATAATGATATATGTTTATGATGAAGATGATGATTCTGATGATGACATTGTGTATTTGTCATAAATTTATTTTAAAGAGTTTTCATGTTTGATCGAACAAATAAAAATAGAAAATAAAAAACTGAAATTTAAATGATTAAAATGAAATTCGAAAATGGTATTTTTTGACATTTTTCGTTCGCAAATCCTAAAGAAAATTATGAGAAGAAATAAAAGTTTTTAATTAAACATCCTCTTAAATAAATTATAAAATATACAGGATGGATGATGAAAAAATTAATATCTCAAAAGAAATTTTATTGACAAGGTAGAAAAATAAAAGGATGATATGATGTTAAAATTAAGCATTCATTCTGCCAAAAATCGAAATAAAGCAATAGTTACAAAATTTTTGTGGGGTATATGCTAGTTAAGTATCTCTCATGACAAAATTTCATTAAAATAATTAATAGTAACTTTATTTTTAAATTAAATGAAGAATTTTTTTAACTTTTATTTTTTTTTTAACTCATTTTAAAATTAACTTTAAGTTTCGTTAAGTTTAACAAAACTGAGAATATCAACTCTATATATCATTTGCTTGAAATATCAGCATATTACAAAACCTATTCATCTTTTATAAAAATTTTTATTTCTTTATATGATATTTTGTAACAATCCGATAGCATTTTCACACTTACTTGTTTTACTTTCTCCGTCCTTACATCTTCACAAAATTTCTACACTGTTTAAGATAGAACAAAGAAACCATAGAAGTATAGAATAAGCTACTATCGAGCTATAACTGTAATCCCTAACAACCCTAAACAACTGAAGTTGAGAATGAACTATTTGCAAATGTGTAGATCTCAGATCTTACTTCAAATTTTTTCAATCTAAAAAGCCTAACGACTGTACATGTTTTTACAGGTGTTAGTTAAAACCTTGAAAATTGGAGAGAAGAAAGATCTTTCAGAATTAGTATAAGTTACCTGAGAAAGTTTTTTTTATACTTACTGTGGTTTAAAAGCTAAAATAAATCTTGTTAACAGATTAAATAAATCTTGTTAACAGTTAAATGACTTGTTAATAGATTTTTTATATTAAATTTCCTTAAAACTGAGAAACGAAAAATTACAAATTTTGGTGCAAGTCACAATCCCAATCTATATTTTTTTAATTTTGTACCTTTAAAAACCTTTTACATTCTATCTTCTAATTAGAACCTCAAGATGAATGAATTATAACAATTTCTATTTTAGCATATCAAAGATTTTGTTTGTGTTATACAAAATCAATCAAAAAATATGCTGTAGATCCTTGTTAAGAACTCCTATATTAAAATTAACTAAAAAAAAAAACTAAGAATAGAATTTATTTATTAATATATGAACAAACTTTAATATTAACCCAAAGATTTTTCCTGATTTAAAAAAAAATTGACATCAGTTGATTATTTATTTCATTAAATATCACTTGATACAATTCATATTTCATCATGAACTTTTAGGTTAGGTTTTCTAATAATATTATTTTCCATTTTGTTAATAATGAAAATTTTATAGCTATACACTGTTATATACCTCTTATATTAAAATAATATTTAATTTTAAACTAAAAAAATAGTATAAATTGAATGGAGACAAAAAACTGTTGCCGTATGATGAATAAGAAAATGAAAATAAAAATTAAATATTAAGAAATGAAAAATGTTTCAAGATATTTTTCTAATTATAATATTTTTATTTCTGGTTTTATTTAAATGCAACCTTAAAGGAAGTATAATTTTTTCTGTTTGATATGGTTTATTAGGGTAATTGTTGATATGAGGTTGTTGATTTATATCATCTGTAATGTTTTAATGTAGACATTTGTAAGAAATTTTAGATTTAAATAAATTAGAATGATTTTGAATACAAATTTTTTTTTGACAAAAGTTGTACCTACTTTCAGATCTTGAATGACATATTGATATAAATCTTTGGAATCATGATTTTATAGATTTTAAATATCGTCGTGTGGATAAATGATTGTCGTATGTTAAAAACTATAGTTTTCAATAAAATGAAATCAAACTTTGAAGCCCTGTATCTCGAAAGTTATGTGGAAAATTTTCTCAATTTGGGAAATTTTTAGGTAACATGATTCATACCCTGTAAAGTTTTGGGAAGTTTTTTTTTTAAATATTCGAAATTTATAGTATAATTTCACAAAAACTTCAAAATGAGAACGTCGTATGTTAATTTTTCGTAAGAAATATTTTTTTGCATAATACATACGACAGTTTGTTACTTATACAACAAATTAATTCCAAAATGTTAATAAGAAGTGTCATAATATATAGATATATTATAAGTTTTTTTTTTTCTTACTTATATGAAAAATAATTCAATGAAGTCGTAAAGTTAACAGATATTTCAAATTGTTGGAAGAATCAATTTCGGATATGTACAAAAAATTTCTGATTCTTTCACAAAAATTTAATAGCAAATTAAGTTTAAAAATACAAAACAGAAAGTTGAATTTAAAAAAATAAAATTTAAATCGTGTTTTCCTTTTTTGTTTTATTGATTTTGAATTAACTGAAGACAACATTTTTTTATAATTTTTGGGGCTTTGGCGTTTTTTTTTTAAAAATAAATCTTGTTTCCAATTGCCTGTCTTGAGTCAAAATGTATTACGAAACAAAGTTTTTGCACAGAGTAAGAAAACTGAATTTGAATAATGTACTGAGTTAAAACGTTCTTTATAATTATCGTCCTTACATTGGCAGATATTTTAAACATACTGAAACGAAATACTAAGTAAATATGAAAAAATGGGAGTGATGACTTAAATTCCACATAAGTTCCAAGGAGCTTGTGTCCTCTTAAATGGACATAAGTTCCATGGAAATAAAGTCCGTTTTTAAATTCCATTCAAGTTCCATAAAAATAGAGACAAAAATTATATAGAACTTATGACCAATTAGCTATGAGACATAAGTTCCATTGAATTTATGACCATTTTGTTTGAGCCATAAATTGAAACGAAAGTCAAATATAAATTTTGTAAAATTTATGGAAATATCGGAAATACATATATATATAATATGTATGTGAGTGCTACAAAACAAAGATTACTGCTTTTTCCAGAATATAAATATATACATATGCATATACGAAATTCTGAATTAGGACGAATTTAAAGGAATGGTAATCAGGTAATTTTCTTTTTCCAGAATATTTATTTATTCATATATGCAAGATTGTGAATTAAGAAGGATTTTAGATTCTGGAAAAGGGTAAAACCCTGATTTTACAACCAATTCTAAAATTCTTCCTAATTCTCCCTACATATGTATCAGAAAATTCGTATGGCTATTTTATTTGAGAAACAATTTCTTACAAAAATGTGCGGAATTTATGGCCATTTTATTTGCGATTTTAGTTTCAACTGAAAGTAGTCACAATTTCCATGGAACTTAAGTCAATTCAAAAATAAATGGGCATATGTCGTAAAGTTAACAGATATTTTCAATTGTTGGAAGAATCAATTCCGGATATGTACAAAAAATTGATTTAATTAATGTTAAATCAACTACAAACTTTTACTCAATTATTTTTACATATTAATTTCATTTTTTTTGAATTTATTTAATATTTGGTTTTATTGTTCATCAGAAAATGCAAAAAATAACAACAACTAAAAAAAAGATCGTACTTATAAAAAAAAGACAATAAAAAAAAATTGTGATATTTCTGATATTGTAATGATATCTATGATGTCCTTTTTATTCTATTTTTTTTTTGTTTTCGCTTCTTGGATGGAAAATTTATGGTGGATGTGTGCATCATCATAAATTGCTTAAAATTTGAATATTTTTGTTGGCACAAAATCATAGAATATATTATCATACAGGCAAAAAGTATGTAATTTACAAAAACAAAAGTTTCCAATGTGATATGTGTTTATAGAATTTCCTATAATATAGATTCAAATGATTCCACGTTTTTACATAATTACATAAATACATATTTATTAGCATTTATAAAAAAGAAGTACACAAAATCATGTTTAATATCTTTTATATATTTTTTTTAGAACTTTTCCAATAACTTTTCCTTTACAATATATATAGGTATTGTTTCGTTATATAATACATATAACGGTCGTAGTTACTTAACAATATGTTAAATGTTATCTATCTACAAGATACATAATTTTAGAAGTATACTTTATGAATGTTAATTCTATGAATTATAATGGTGTGATATAAAATATGTGTAAAGAAAACCAAATGATGTCAATGTACCGGGGAATTTACAATACATATGGGTATTTTAAAATACACAAACACATACATACATACATATTTATGATTTATAGTATAGAATGTATTTAGAAATTTAAGTAATATTTTTACAATTTGTAAAATTTTTTTATACCCGTATGAACTATGTTCAAGGGTATAATAAATTTGCCATTACGTTTGTGACACCTTAAGGGAGTCGAGCTAGATATAGTGTCAAAGGTATGGATCGGCTCAGAATCGAATTCTGAGTCGATTAAGCCATGTACGTACGTCCTTCCGTCCGCACAATAACTCAAAAAATAAAGGATCTAGGAGGCTGACATTTTTTTTCCGTCACTTTTACAAAATTCTTAGTTTTGCTATTTAACTCCAGCATTTTCGGCCGCCGGGTTCGAGTAGCTGCCATACAACGTCTTTCTTTAAATGGAAATAACCCAGTGTCCATGCAATCGAGGTATCTGAAATTTTTCGAATGATGATCAAGTTTTATGGCAACAACTTCTGTAAAATTTGGTTATGATGATATGACAGGTTCGGATAGTTGGCATACAACTTCTCTTTTTAAATGAAAATAACTCAGTGTCTATTGAAGCTAGCTAGCTGAAATTTAGTGAAAAAGTGTCGAGTTGCATACCAAAAACTTTTGTAAAATTTGATTGGTCTAAAGCAGCCGGTTCAGGCTTCTTGCATTTCTTGGAACTTAATGAAGCTAGGATTTGGATAGCTGTCATACAACACCACAATTTATATAAATATATCTCTGTAGTTCGGTACTAAAACATCTGAATGTTTTTAAAAGATGATCAAGTTTTATAGAAACAGGATATATTACGTTCATACGGGTATCCCAGAGTTGACACAGTCTACTCTACTGCACTCTTCCTCGTTTTTTTTAAAAAGAAGTTTTTAAGAGATTCATACTTTTTTTTTTCCTTTTAAATAAAAATTATTTAGGGAAATGTTGAAATAAATTACAGCAAAGAATATTAATTATTGTCAATGTGTATATGTATATATGTCTAGTGTATTATGTATAGGTATATATTACATCTCTTGTATGGTTAATTTTATTTCGAAAAATGATTGGTACCAAAATGTAATATTTATTAAAATGTAATTTATATTATTTTTAAATTATTTGAATTGCTTTATAGTTTTATATTAAAAAAAATGAAGGGAATAAAATTAAGTGATGAAAAAAGTTAAAATAAACATCATGTCATATTTTATTATTCAAGTAGCAAAACATCTGATTAAACTAATGAACTAAATGTTGCTTAAAGGCATTAAAATTTTATCTTATCTACAAATTCATTATGTTAATAAGAATAGTTAATCACAAGTATTCTCCGTTTATATGTTTTAATATTTTACTTTTTTAATATACAATTTGAATGTCAATGCAGGATAATTTAAAGTTTTAATTTAACATCGACTTTTAGTTTCCGCAACATTTTATTTAAAATATATTCTTTAATTTTGTAAGTTTTAAGAAATTTTCCTTGCTCATAACATTCAGTAGAAAGTATATTTTCTTGCTCTTAACATTCAGTAAAATGTACTTATCCTTATTCAAAATATCTCTTACATTTATTCCATTCCCGAAGCTTTTGAAAACTTAAATGTGTATTTTGATTTACCCAATTATAAAAATATTTACTTAATAAAAGTTGTATCTCTCTGGGAATCTGGAAAGGAGATGAAAAACTATTCAAAACCTACAAAAAAAAAAAAATTAGTAAGAGATTCTACAATTTTTTATTTATAGGGTGAACCGAGAAGTATTCCAAATAATAGATGCATAAAATCTAACACTAGAGATATTAAAATGTTATATATATATATTTTTAATGCATTTCTCTGTCACATGAATTTGGACAGGAAATAACACAGCTTTTCCTGTTCAGCCGTGGCTGTAAATGTCGTAAGGGGAAATAACTCTTACGACGTGTGTGGGATTCGAACCCACACTCCTTTGGTATTTATGACGTATTTTATATGCTTTTACCCACTAGTCCACCAAGGGCCTGGCGGTCTAATTTTTATTTGAATATTAAAAAAAGAAAATAAAATTTTAAAAAATATTATTTATATCGTTTAACTTTGTTTAGAAATGAATCATAAAAATTGATAATCTTATGTTGCAATTAAATTTAAAATAAAAATTGTGATTCTACTTGTTAAGGAATTCCCAAAAGATAAATTCCATAAGATTTCGAAATTTTTTTTACTCAACCAAAAAAAAAAAAAAAACCAAAATAAATAATTTTGAGATTATAAAGGTTATGTCATGTTCTGATAGAAAGTCAATTTAAAATATATTTTGATAGTTTTCAGGCGTAAATCAATAAAAAAATTTTATTAGGGTTAAATAAAACGTGCAGGATTAGATTATTATACTATCTGCATTGTTTTGTCCAGAGCATTGAAAATGAATGAATGAATGAAGGATTGAATGTGGCTACATATAATATGTATACATATATTGTATATTATATTTTAATGTAGGTATATAACAGGAACATCTTTTCAAGTTAACACGTAAATATCCATTGCTAAGACAATAATTTTTTATTACGGTTTCATTTTATAGTTTTTTCTATTTATATTATCAGTTGTTACTTTTTCAATTTGAAAAAAAAAAGAAAGAAAAAATTGTTTTTGAGTATGTATTTGCTCATCCTTCCGTTTTAAAATTGCAATACGTATACTTTCTGTAAATGTTCATTGTTCATGTAAATAAATGATAACCTATTTTTAATTTTCAAATATCCTTTCAGGAATTGAGTTTTAATCATTGAGGTTATTAGCATTCTAGTGAAGAATTACTATCTTCTTATTCTGTAGATTAATTTAAATTGAAATTCACGAATGAATTTAAGTTGTGGACTGGTACACAAAATACAAAATAGATTGGAAACATTTTAGTTTTACATACTTAAACAAAATTCTTTTTATCCCTGAAATTGTTTATAGTAACTATTTATCCTTGGCTTGAAAATGTGCGTGTTAACTAAAACACTTCAGAATGATATTTATTTTGGAAAAGTGATATTTTATGTTTTATTAGATATTTTAAAATAAGCTTTTGGTTATAATAATGCAAAGTTGAAAAATTAGATAAATACAGAAATTAACTAATTTTTAAATAAAAATATCCTAAAAGTATGCAATATTATTCCACTTGTCAATATTTTACTCTATTACGGGATTAGTGGCCCAAACTGACATTTGAAGCCGAGGATCTTACTAATAGCACTACAATTTAGTGTATAATATTAGATTAAAATAAATAAATGACTTTAGAAATCAAATACATTATATTGTGATGGTAGTTTCTAAATATAACTTTTAATATTAGTTTTAAGATGAACTGGCTGGATCTATCAAATAATAGAAAATACAACTATGAAATACATTATTTATATTATTATTGTAATGTATTTTTGTTGTGAATTGTATATGTACAATATAAATACAATGTACGTGATCATGTTATTGGTTTGATGTTTTTACTCCAAAAAGAAAAAAAAAAGAAAACAAAACTAATAATCCAAGAAACACAATATTTTTCAGACATGATATTAAATAAATACACACTCATACGTATCCAAGAGTTTAAATATTCTTTTAACTTTTCTGTTTGTTTTCTATTTTCTGATACATTTGGATTATGTCTAATCTGATTCGACTATAAATGGGTGGTGATGCAAATAAAAATTTTTATTTACAAGTGTTGCCAAATTACAAAAAAAAAACTTATTTTTTCAGTACAATATATTTGAATGTTGAAAATGCTCAATATGAACTAAATACATATATTTATTGTCATTATTTATTTACTATTTTAAAAGATCGGACATACTTTATACTATAATATAGTTGAACTATAATTATTATGTAATATTCAGTACGTAAAGATGTTGTAGATGATGTAAATACACAAAATCATAAAATATATTTGAAAAAGCACATCTGGTGTTTCATTTTTTTTTTTTATTTTTTTTTTACCTTGAATAAGCGGACATTGTGATTTTATTGGAGATAAATGTAGAAAGGATGTAATCAATATGATATTTGTATGCAATAATAGAGAATATGAAAAATTTATTTAAGATTTGTAAGAAAGAAAAAGAAATAAAACAAAAAAATAGTTAATGTTGTAAAGAATTTTAGGCTTGATTTGATAATCAACAACAGATTTTGTTGTGTTGAAGAATCCGGAAGTATTTAACTTCTAATCAATAAGAAATTTATTATTTCCATTTACTTTTATGTAATAACGTGCTATCTATACATGAAGGATTTTTATTGAATTTCTTTAGTTATAGAAAAAGAAAAGATAATGAATAAGCATAAATTCTAAGTAAACAAGGCAGTATTCAATTTCAACAGTTTTCAAAGGAAATATGCGTCTTTTATTACACAAATGTTCAAATTATTCTAAAAATGGTAGTAAGTTTATATAAAAATTTTAGATTTCTTTAAATTGTCGTCTATGCAATTGTCAATGTTGTCATTTTAATTTTTATATCTTAACTTTAAAGAGCTGTTAATATTTCAGTTGTTTGTGAAAAGTCATATCTAATTTTTAACCCCTCGTGGTTTTAAAACAAAACGGGAGATAACACAAATTGTTTTAGTTTTGAGTTAGTCAGTTTTTGGGAAATAAGGGAGACCAAATTTTCATTTCTGTATGTAAATTTACTCACCCCATTATACAAAATTATTTTCTGTTAATCCGATATTTTTAAATTGAGTAGACCCAGAGTTGCAGTCATTCAAATACAGGTTTTTTTCGATTTTCTGGGCATTATAGATCGAACTGGATGGACAAAGTGAATTTAATTACCACATTTTTTGTAAATCTTTTGAAAAGTTTAAATTGAGAATAAAATTTTATGTTTCTTTTGATTTCTAGCCATTGCTTTATTTCACTTTTAAAACACCTCAATACTCAATTTATGTCACCCTATACCACCAATATCCTAAAATTTTTACAATGTGCAAATTATTATCCGAAAATCATCAAGAAGGAGTTATGAAACATATTTAAAATTTGATGTTTGGATAATGCATTTTGTTTTTCTGTTTATGAAAAACTTAACTTAAACTTCAATAACGTCTTTAGTTTTAACTTTTACGAATACGCTGCATAACTTTTTTCTACCATATTCTTTTCTTTAAAAAGTAGAAAAATAGGAATTATATAAATTTGTTGCAGAGCTTAAATGATACAGCAAAACAGTTATTTTATTCAGAAAATAGTTGTCGCTTCTTAATTTTAAAATCTAACAAACCGGGTGATCCGATATTTAAGAAAGATTTCAAATTACTTCGAAAAGTGAACAAGGTTTTTATTGGAAATGTATAATTTTATAGAATAAAAATGCAGTATTATTTGCTTATTGGGAATATCTTGATTTAATAATATGTTTCTTTTGTTTTTCAGTTTAAATTTTTCTTGTTTTCTGTTTTTTTGTTTGAAAAAGATTTCCATCAAAGTTAATAAGAGATAATATATACTTACAAAAAAGATTTTTTGTAAAAAGATACTTATTTTTAGTTTTATTTATTATATTTTGTTGAGGCACCCAACATAAAAATTATTAAGATCACCATCAGTTAATTTTATAAAATTAATAAAACATATGTAGTTTTATCTTATGTTTTTTATGGCGATCACTGTACGTTTAAAACTATTTTTCTGAGAGAGTGTCATATACCTGTATATATTTCCTGTAGTGTCATTTGACGGTTCTTTGCAAATAGTATCTAGTATCTAGTCAGTCAATAAAGGCAAATGACATACAGTCACGTGATTTTGGTAGGATTTTTTTTTTTGTGCTATGTCAGTCAATTCAAAGATTTTCAACTAAGTTTCATCTTACTATTTATATAATTATTTTCGCTTAACCGATGATAAGAGATAGAATTTTTAGCCTTTATTTTTTTAATTTTTTTTATTTTTAGAATTTATAAACTTTTTCTATATTGCGCCATCTGTTATAAGATACTATTTTATGTTGCTTAATTATTTTTTTTTTTCGAATATTTGTATATTATTTTAATTTTATTTTAATATTATTAGATCATTGTAAAAAATTGAGGTCAGGTTCGCAAAATTGCGAACTGATTAATCTCTTGGTTACAGAGCTGTTATATTTGGTATTTTAACAGGAATTGTTTGGTAAAGCAATTACCGCTCATCGTTAGTTAGAATTAAAGGGAACATTAGGCTGGGAGATTAAAGTTTACGAATAGTTTATATGTCGGTAACAGTCAATATTAAGCACATTTCCTCTAAATTAATAATTTTAGGACTTTCCAATCATAATATTTAATCTGTAAATGACAGACATTTAAAATCCTTTTACTCAATGATTTACCAACCAACTTTAATTTTTTTCTGTTTAAATGATAAATATTCAGTACAGCCATCTTACAAGATTAATATTTTTCCAAAATTTTCTGATTTTCATTAATAATTTTCCATTTTTATAAAAAACCCATGTAAAGTATATACATACATATGTATCATATAGTATGTATAATCTATACCTATAATATACATATTCAAAAAAAACCCTCTTTGATTCCGTTAAATTTTTGTTTTATTTTTTCTTTTCGATTAAAAATTTTAAAATATTGGTTGTATGATAGGAGTAGGAATTTCACAATATAACTGAATATAAACATTCAGGTTTTAGTTTAGGTTTTAGTGCAGCGGTAGAGTGTGAGACTATTAATAGTTGCCTTTTAATCTTGCAGGTTCGATTCAGTTCTGTTTTTTTTTTTTTTTTGTTTTTTTTTTTATATTTTAAACGAAATAAATTCTTACATATCATAATGTCATCATAATATTTAATCTGTATTGATAGACATTTAAAACCCTTTTACTCAATGATTTACCATCTTAGGCTTCTTATAATATATATATATATAATAGGTATATATTGAGTTTCCAATACTCAATAAATCAAGGGCAACTTCTAAACGATAATAATAACCGTTTTTTTTTACAAAAAATATCATTTGCAAAGAAATTTTAAATTCATAAAGGCATCGAAAATTGTATTTTTACATTTTAAATAAAATCATAAAGAAAGTGTATTGTATATACTGTATTGTAATTGCTAATTAAAACACCTCGAATTTCGAGGGGCGGCGAATACTAGTTTTTTTTTAAATCGAACTTTTAGTTCTCGTTTAATAATTAATAATCTAAATTGCCCAATTTTATAAAGTATGTGTTTTATTTCTGCTTACAATTTTTCATTCCATTTTCAAAGTACAAATATTTCAAAAAAAAAAAAGGAAAAAGATGAAACAACCAAATAATTAAAAAAGAGTCCTGAAATTCTTTTGAAAGAATCATTCCATCCCCAAAGTAATATATGAATATGTAAAAAATATGCCATAATGTGCATATGTGTGTATATATATTTTAAATGAAGATAAAAGGATATCTTGAGGTATGTGAATATTTGTATGAATGTTAAAAAGGGAAATTCTTATCAGTACATGTAAATTTTTATAATTTTTAGGCCAATTTTTTTTTTGTTTTGCTGTGTTGTGTGTTTTGTTGTGTTGTGCTGTTACAGTGAGTATAGGAATTACACAAATTTTGTCAGTCTATTTAATTAGTTTGTTTATTGTTTTTTTTTTATAGCAAGGTTAATCGTTTCTTCATTTTTTACGTCAAATTTTGTCCTTATGAAACTGAATTATTTATCAATAAGCTGATGATAAATAAAGATACTAATATTTACTAATAAACTGAGATTTCATATTAATTTTTTACGGTTAATTGTTGAGACTACAGTTATGAATTTATAAGCGTGGTATCTTTAATTATATTCTATTTATATTCTATTTAATAATATTATCTATTTATAATCGCCTCAAAATGTATATTGCATATATATAGGAGTATCTCTCAGATTTTGATGTAATACCTTGTTAAAACTTTAAATCTAAGATCTGTCTTAATAAGGTCGGCATAAAAAGATATTTTGTTAATTTGAAATGGGAGATTTTTATTTAAAAAACGAATAAAAAATAAAAATTTAAATGATTCTGATATTCACATTTTACTTATGTAAATAAATATTATAAAATATAAAGTATAAATAAGTATTTGATATAATATCGTGGCTAATTTTTTTTATTTTGTATACCTATTCATTTTGTATAATATTCTAGAAATAATATTATTATATTCTATGAAATTCCCTAAAGACTATATTATAATATCATCTTTCATTCCCGGTATTTTTACTACATAATAAGGGCTATTATAGCTAGAAGACATTTACATTAAAGTAAGATTCTTTTTGGAAATTTTTTTCTGCTCACTGAATACGTTACAAAAGATTATCAAGATTCTATCAAAAGTTTAAAAAGAAAAATGAATATAACAATTTTCTTTTAGTATAATGCTTAACAGAATTGAGAAATTTTTAATAGAATATAAATCAAACTTACGTTTTTAAAAACATATTTTAAGGTAAATGATGAGAAAGGTCTTTTAGTATATATAATACCATAAATGAGAATGAAAAATAAAAAGATTATGTCTAGGTATTGCACACAATATTTAGAATAGGGCAAAATTTTTGGTTTAAATTACTTATATATTAAAATTCATAGGATTTTTTTTTATAACATTTAACAATCTTTTAGTTATGTTCCACTCTTTTAAATTATTTTGCAATGTGTTGGAAGATAAGACAAATACCAAGAAAATGTGTTGTTAAAGTTTAAAAAAAAAGGGGTTGGTATAATTCTAAAAAAAAAGTTTAGTTAAAAAAAATATTTAATAAATAATTAATTTTTTATTTTATTTAATATTATACAGCATACAAAATTAATTGAGGATGTCTAAAATATTATATTTAGGATTTTCCAGTTCATACTAATATTCGTGCTAATAAACCCTTTTCACCGCTTTGTTTTAGGATATTTTGGAGTCGAAAATCCTGGTTATATTTGCTATTTTGCAAAGAATTATAATTTTGTTTTTAATAATTTTTTTTTTATTTGAACTATCATTATTGGAAACTAGATAGGCATAAAAAAAACTAACCTGACGTCTTGATCGAGAAAGTAAAAGTTGAGTGAAATGGAACTGTACGTCTATAGAAGTAAACGAATGTAATAAAGAATAAAAGAATGGAAATATAAAGTAGTGAGAGTGTTTGTCTATTGTCTTATCGATTTCTAAGTTCTCTATCCATTTCTAATAATAATGCGTATACGATTGCGATTCAAATTTGTAGGATATTCTGGGTTAAAGTTAATTTCTTCCAGTAGTCTGATGAAATTATTTTCTTAAGATTCGTTTACCTGGTCCAGCATATCATTTTATTAAAAATATGTTTTGTTTCATTTTACGATTTAAATTTTTTTACTTCACATTTCACAAAAACATTGCTGTTTGTAACATAGCTCCAGTTGATTTCTAAAACCATAGAGAATTAGGATTAACAAGTTTTCATTTAATTCGTCCATCAATTTCGGATTTGAACAATATTTCTGGCCAGCATCGATATATGTATTATAACTATTTTAATATAAAACCAGAAATTCTCTTATAAATAAATGTTCTTTTCTTTCCTTTTTGCTTCTACAACAAGGAGTGCAGGGCATTCAGAATGTCACTTATTATTCCAAATTTTAGTTTTCTAAATTTCTGTTTCTTCGGTGTTTTACTAGTTAATTATTTTTACTTGTATCAATCAATCAATCATTTAAAAAGAAAAAATCTTATAATATCAATCATAAAATTGATATGAAAGAAATTAAAATTAAGATTGAAGATGAAATAGTAAAATTCCTAGTATTTTGATAGAGTTCTCAAATTACATCAAAAGCTTTAAAATTTTTTTTTAAAATAAAAATGATTCTGGTCTTAAAAATTATTAATAAGCAACCGATGAAGCCAAACACACTTTTAAAGTCAAATATATTGCTGAAAAATTCCTATGCATTTTTAATTGATTTCACATTTTGAAGAAATGTTCTTATTTTTCAAGAATTTCACGGCATCAAATTTACAATTACGATGTCTTTTTTAGCCATTTTGCTGCTAATGGTTTGATTGAATTTTTTCAAATATGCAGAAACAAGTTAATCTTCCAAAACAGATTTATTTTTCTTTTCAACTTTATTATTCAAGCAAAATCTTATATATTCATTAATTAATTAATGAATATGCGTTTTGACAAGTTATTCATTCATATCAAAAATTATCTACGAATGGAAACTTTTTGGTGACTTTCCATATACTTTAAATACATTTTTCAAAAAAAAAAAAAATGTTAACAAATAAGCTAATTATAATTAGTTTCAGTTGTTCATTCATCGGTCGCTCTTAATAATAGAACTTCTACACCGTTTGCGACACAAAAAAATGGAATTTTAGACGTCCCATAAAAATAATTAAATATCTTTTTTACGGAACCTCATCTTATTAGAATTAAAATTTTACTGGATATTTTGTCGATCTAAAAACATATTATTAACTTACTTAAAAAAAAAGGATTTTTCTCTCTGTGACAGCTATAAAGAGTTACAAACTAAAAGTTTGGTAATTTTTAATATCTCGAATTTGGTTAATTTAAGGAGCCTAATAGTTTTCATAAAAAAGATGCAAAATTTAAAGTTCAAAATATAATATTTTTAAGTTTATGTTAATGGCTTTTCTATATTATATACATTAATGTTTTTAAGAAATAGTTTCTTAAGTTTTTTTAATTTTCTTCATACTAGGAAAAATACAATTCTAAAAGATAAAATAACAAATTTCCATGAAAGAGTAGTTTCATATTCTACAATGTTTATAATGAATTTTGAAAATGCACGCTTTACCTTTGCTTTTATATATTTCTTTGTTTTTTATTAAATCATTTGTGAAAAAAATTGTTCATACATGAGAATATTAACTTAAAATTTAAAACAATTAGAAAATTATTTGTGCAACATTTACTGTAAAATTGAAAATAAAAAATGAAATCTATTTAGTTGATCCATATCCAACGAAAACGAAACGAAAAGAGTTTATCACGTTGAGTTCCACGTTTACCAGTGAACATAAACAAATACTTGTGTTAAGTCCCACGTGTCTCATCGGTGAACATCACTCAAATGTTACATAATTCTGCGCTCACCGGTGAACATAAAAACAAATTTGCGTTAAGTTCCAATATATCACCGGTGAATATTTTTAAAGGTAAAACAGAGTACTTTAAATTGGTTCGGTTTTTTGAGGACATTCAGCAATATTCACCGATGATATTTTCAAATTTTTTTTTTTAGTTTATTCTCTGTCACATAAATGTGACAAGTTACACAGCCTTTTCTTTTCGAGTATGACTGTAAATTTCGTAAGAGCAAATTAGTCTAACGATGTGTGTTAGATTAGAATCATTCTGCCTTGTTATGTACAGCGTATTTAATACCGGCTTACCGTTTTAGGTCACCGAGTCTCCAAAATTTTATTTAATTAATTAAATAAAACAAAAGGAAATACTTTCAATTAAGGAAGGTGGAGTTACATAATAATGTCATTACAACAACTTTATTACGTCACCGTACTGAATATATTATATGCCATTGTTTTCGCAACAGCTAAAGTATCTCTAGCTAGGTGTCTGATAAATCTATTACAATTTAAAACCAATTTTTTTTTTTTGCATTTTATTAGTTAACGGTAAATTGTAGAGGACTTATTTTACGCACTTATGTGGAAAAATTAAAGGAAAAATCCGGGAATTAAAATTTTTAAATATCTATATTTGAAAAATTTAAATATTTAAAAACAATAATAACCGATTCAACAGAAAAAATGATTTTAATAAATTTTAAGGTACGTTTTTGCTATTTTACCTTAAGTACACCTAAATAAAATATTGAAAGCAATATTGTAAATGAAACTGACTTTTTATATTTTATCTCATTAATTTCAAAAAAATGTTTTCAAATAAAAAAAGAATGAGTTGAGTCTAAACATCAAAAATATCATCAATTTCAATCAATACTGGTTACTCATTTCAGTTGATTATAACATTTGATAAAGTATGTATTTAGTTTTATTTAACCTTCAACTGTTATTAACAAGATAAGAATTTTCCCTTTTGTGGAAAAATAAAAATTGTTATTTACTGTCATACAATGATCGACCTTGTTAAATTCTCTGAAATAAATAAGAAATTAAATTTAAGGGGAAAAAATTTTCATATAAAAACTAATTTTATAATCTTTCTTTTGTTTTTCCACCAACCCCTAATAGTAAAAAAAATTATAGATAATATAGAAATTATAAGATATAGGTAAAGAATAAAATTTCATTAAAGTATTATTCAAGTTTATCTTACGGGACAACTCTTTAAAAGTACTTTTCTATTCAATATTTTTCATGCGTAAAAATAGAGATTAGAAAAAAAAATAAGGAAAATAGTCAAAATAACACGTTTATCATTATATTTTATATGGTATTTTTACTGTTATATTATATTTTTTCTATTTATTGTGCGGGTTATGTTTTTTTTTAAATACATATTATACGTACATTCAATCACGATATTGTTAATTCATGTCATATAAGATTTCATTTACATAAGGAAACACATGTCAATAGAAGAATAGATTTTTATCGCAGTCGCAATTAAAAGGTTTTTCTTAATCTTAGAATATTTTACTGTTTAACTATATGTAACTATAACGTCTATAACGTCTATGTAACTATAGAAACTAACCTAATCTTTTATAGAATTCTCATTAAACTATTAAGTTTTTTTTTACTTTTTTTTTACTATTCCGGCAAAGTTGTATGGTAAACAAAGCCGTATTGTAATCATTTGTATTGATTTTCGACAGTGATGCACAAGATCCTACTTTTAGATTTATAGGTAATGAATGGCCAGTGATAAAGCCCTTATCAAAATTCTTAATATACCAAAAACAAAAAAAAAATTTGCGGCTTTTTAGATAATACCTAGATTCATCTTTTTCCTGACCTTCTCCAAATTTCATTGATTTGTTTTAAACCAGTGCACAAATCAACAGACAAATGTTATCCTAAAAGTTTCCAATTTCATAAATTTAAACTTTCATAAACTGAAAGAAAAACTCAAAACTAAGCCTAAAAAAATAGAAAAAAAAAATATATATATATAAAATTCTGCCCTTCTATTTCATTTTCATTGAAATAAAAAAGCCTTCATAAAAGAATTAAGTAACTTTTGAATCATGTTTAACAGTGTGTGATAAAAATCATATCATTATCATAAATAAATGAGAAAATCAGTTACCAAAAAGAAAATGATAAAGAAAAACAAAAATTAAAAATAATTCTACGAAAATTTGTAAAAGAAAAAAAAAAAAAAACTTTTCATAAAACATGTAAATATATACTTAAAATAAATTTAACCTATTGATGATGATATCAATGATGATAATAATGATTGATCCCTTGAATGTATTTATATCCTCGTCATCACCATATTATCAAAAAAAAAAAACCAATGGTACCAATAACAAAATAAACATCAATAAAGAATCCTAAAATCAAAGAAAGAGAAAAAAATATGATGGATCGATCGAATTGGTATTGAACATATTATAAATGTATAAAATTTTGATTTATTCGAGAATTCTTTAAGTTCCAGTTTCTTTCAGCCACAATATAAAAAATCACCAAGTTATGAATCATTTATTTGATTTTTTTTTTTTTTCTTTTGTATTAAGTTATCTTTAGAGTTCCCAGTCCTGATAAATACGTGTCAACATGTTCTAATATCAAAAACAAAAAAAAAAAAAAACAAATAGTATTAGTCCCTAAAATTCAGTCCCTAATTATACATTCTTTTATTGAAGGTATTTATTTTTGGAAAACTCTGGTCGAGTGACTATAGTATAAGTAAAAAAGAATGGGATCAATATATTTGTGATTTTTTTTTTTTTTGAAATAATCTATGGTATATATTTAAAATTATTTTTATTTTTTGAGTCGCTCTCAATACAGTTATGGCTAAAATTAATTAAGCCTTTCATTCGATAGGAACTTGAACATCACACCATTTTTTAAGAAAAAAATATTTCTTATTATAGTGTCACTTGCGATGCTTGTGATGATCGTCCTTACAGCCAAAACAAAATTTTTTTGAGTATATTATGTATTTTATCACGCTAAATTATCTGTTAGAATGACTAAATATTTGGTAGATTCAACATTTATATAGATTATAGATTTATATAGATTAGGTGATTATTTCATTTAGATTACCCTTTAGAAGACCATATAATACGAAAAGCTTTTTAAAGATTTCAACATAAAAAAGATTGGAACATAACTAAGTTAAGTACATGTCTTTTCGTATAATATTTTTTACCAAAATTGAATACTACAGTTTTTTTAGAACACTGTAGGTACATTGTATATATAACAATAACGAAAACAAATACCAACAAAAAAAAAAAACTAAAAATTAGAAAGAAGAAAGAAGATTTTACACAAAAAAAAGGATTTCTAAATAAATGAAACAATTGATAATAACTATAATATTTTTTATAAGGAATTTCTAAAGATAATATTAGAAAACAATATTGTAAATATGTTATAAAAATGGCATGTACTTATTTTGAAATTTTCAAATACATAAGAATATAAAAATCATAAAATAAAAAAAAAAAAATTTTTTTTTACTATGTTATAACATTCACAACTGTTATAGGCGCTATGATTGTTGTTACTATGAAAACTATAAAAATGTTGAATTTTTCGTTGAAATTTTCTTGAAATGATAAGCGACGCAATTGGAAACACATTGTTTAATAAATTATTATGTAGTTATGTGTTTAATAACTAAAAGGATTGTCACAAGCTTCTTAAAATCAAGAAGTATTATTACATTTTGATGATAATGTTTGGATTTAAAGTACTTAATAATTTTGATTATAGTTATTTATTTTAATAGTATTTTTTTATATCTTAAAACTTTGTTTCCAACTTTTAAAATGACAGAAATAAATTTTCAACAAATATACAGCTACATTTGTGTATACACAGCTACATCTGTCCTATTAATTATATTATAACCTCTCAATAACAAAGTAAATTTCAATCATTATTTTTCGAAATTCATTGCAAAACTCCCAAAAAAAGTGTTTATTGTAATGATAAGCAAAACGAAATTCAACCTCAAGACAATGTTAAAGAAAAACAAGTCAGAATGTAAACCAACGGTTTTTAAAAGCGCACATTTCTAAAAGATAATACATACATAATAATAATACAAATTCTAAGAAAACTTATACTAATTCTAAAAGTTCTTTTTTACCTCAAGTCTCTATTTAAAAACTTTCCGGAGTTATGAAGGTAGATAAGTCACAATTTGCTTTTCACATAACGGTGAATATAAATACTAAATTTAAAAAAATTGTATAATTTTGATATAGCAAAGGTAAAAAGAAATTCCTGTCGAATAGAGCTTTCAGATCGAAAAAACGTTAAGTAAAATATGACATATACGCATTTAAAAATAGGATTTTTTCAAAGTTGGAGGGGTTGCAGCTCCGTCATGGATGGGGTTATATGAAAAAATTGCTTTACAACATTAATATTGTTTTATATGAGACCTACCCATATGATTACATTTTTTTTTCTCTACCTTTAACGGTGAAGAAATTATGTAAGCAGACGTAAGGAGGGTCGGACGAGCGGAGTGAAGTGAAAGAGTGAAACTATTAGGCACATTTTTTCAAATTTTTTTTTGGAAATAGTCTGAAAAGTATTTAAAGGGAATAAAAAAAAATTTTTTTTTCAAAGGATTCGAAATAAAACTTTTTGCCAACAATTTATTATTATTTTTTATTTATTGGGTTATTTTTTGGTTTTGGCGATTGTAAAAATATTCGCGCAACATTAGATTTTTAATTGGGCGGAGGAGACGTTCTAATCAATTTCATATTTTGTTTTCATAGTATTTTTGAGGTTTTCTTTGTATAACACTTTAGTAAGTTTATGTATTTATAGTATTCAAATTTTTTATACATATTATTAGGTAAAACAATTTTATATCTGTTTTTTTTACTGTTTTTTCTGTCTGTATTTTCGTATTTTGAACAATTGAAGTGTAATAGTTATTGATTCTTTAAAATATCTTTTTTATATTAAGGAAATATTAAGCAATGTCAAATTTAAACCTTAAAAATGCAATAATGAACTATTTCAGTTGTTTAATGACAATATTATGATGAAAAGTTTATTGTTAAATGGTAAAACGTATGGAAGGAAATAGAAAGGAGTACAACAATGCCAATAGTTAAACAATTGAATAAACAAAAAAAGAAGAAGAAAACAAAATAACTTAATTGTCTTAATAATATTAATCTGTTTTTATCTAATCTAAGATTCACATAAAAACTAATCTCAAAATCAAAACAAATTTCGCTTTATAGTTAGTTCACAACTTTTTTAATGAATCATCCATGAATCTAGAACACATATTATGAATGATAGCGTATATTGTATAGAAACATAAAAAACAAAATAAAACAAAAAATACTTATAGCTATAGATACCGAACGATATATCATTCATATTCAAATTTCAATCTATATGTATAGCAATATCAGTCGGGGGAATAACTCTTACGGGACGGGATTCAAACCCACACTCCCTCGGTGTTTACAGCGTATTTTATACGATCTTACCCACTAGACCACCAAGCCCCCTTTATAATTGAAATATTATAAGTTTTTTCTTTTTTTTTGCAGGTGTGTATTCCTAATTATTAAAATGTCAACAATCTTTAATAAAGTAGAACATAAGTTCCTATAGGTATGTTATGTATATATATTCAATTATTGAAACATAATATTCATTTAAAGAGAGAACTATTCTCTCAACTCATTATGTGACATTAATCACACATACTACAGTTATTAATTAACACTATTCGTGCTTGAATATTTATTGTTAATGTTTATGCTTTGTATAAAGTTTATAAACTGTTTTTAAATTATTTTGTTTACATTGTTATCAAAAACTTCATACAATAATGAGTTTCTCTTTATTAGTATTTGCGAATTTGATTTAAACCTTGCGTTATCTGTCGAAATGGTGTGGAATATTAAAAAGTTTGACCAATTTTGATTTATCGGTTTTCCTGTAATGCTTTTTTGTCAACAATTGCAAGGAGAAATAAACTATTCGTCATTAATCGGCTTTATTGAAGATAAGAAGAATTTAATTAGGAAAGTCTAGGTTCATAATGCGAGTAAGACGAATTGAAGCGTTGCATCATAAATTACTTGAAGCGAAATCATAAATTTGACTTAATGTAACTTAAAGATTAAGAAAATATTGTTAACTTCTTTATTGCAAATCTAAGATTCTTAGCATTCAAATTGGAAATTGGTTATTTTATCTCAATTGATTGAAAATTTTTAGGAAACAAAAATGATAATAAATAAATTTACGCCATATGTTGATAGGCCTAGGCCTGATTTTAAATGAACTTGTTATTTGAAGTCATCTTGCACCCAATAATCTTTTTTCATATTACATAAAATTTTTAAGATCCTTACTAAACATAGAGCCAGTAAATTTATAAAAATAAGTTACATAAGTATGTAAACTTTATGTAAACATATTATACACTTTCATATACATAGAAAGAAAATTATTAGAAAAGGATTTTATGTAACAAAATATTTTGTCCTATTTTATTAAACTTTTTCTGTTGTTTTCCGATTTTTATTTGAATATTTAGCATTTTTTTTACTTTTCTCTTTTGTTTATTTTATTTCACTATTACAAAAAAAAAATAAAATAAAACAAAAAAGTCGAAAATTTTGAAATGGTTGACTAGTCAAAAGCTTGTAAAACATAAAAATAAAATTTGTTAAAAAACCGATTATGTTTTATATCACGAATAGGATTTTTTTTTTGTAATTTTCTTTCTGATTTTAGTGTGAAAGAGAAAAAAAAAACAATTTCAATCTAAGAACTGTTTAAAAGATGTTATTGAACCTGATTTTATCCCCTTCTGTAATTCAAAAGGGGTTTTTATTGTGGGGCTTAAGAAAAATATAAAACAGAATGTTAAAAGAAAAAATAAAATAACTGAGAAAATTCTAGTTATTGATAAGTGGATTTTAACAGCAAAATAAGCAAAAAATAGCATTTGGCGATTATTACCAATTTCCACTAAAAAAATAAATGACCACTAAACGGGTTCAGTGTTTAGTTGTTTGGAAAAAACGATTTTTATTTCTTTTTTTTTATTTTTAAATGGTTAAAAATCGTTTTGAAATGACTAAAAAAATTTCTGTAATGGCGACAACGACTATTTCAAAAGTTTTCATGAAAAAAAAAAAATATATTAAAAGAAAAAGGAGAAAAACTATTAACAATTTAAAAATTTAATAATATCTAATTTTTGTAATCAAAAAAAGAGGGTAAAGTTTGATGAAACAGTTTCTTTTTCGATTGAACGTTAGCGAAATAATTTTAAAGAAGTTAAGGAAGAAATGTTAAGGACAACTATTTTAAAAAGGAGTTTTTTTGTATGTGCATTTATCAAAGAAACAAATTTGTAACTATTCTGCTGCTGTTTAAAATTATTTTTAGTTTGTTTTGCAATTTAATTCGTTGAAAATATTTAGCTGTATATAGTATAATTTTATTTTAAGTTTATTTTGAAAAGCTTTATTTTGAATGAACAAAAAATGTCCAAAATGTAAAAATCAAAATGTTTGTATTTTCTTGATAGAAAATTGAAGAGTTGTTCGTCTACAGTCTGAATTTTGTATCCATAATCATCGAAGAGATTGTAAAATATCGTCCAGATTTTAGATTCAACTACTAAGTACTATTTCTAATATGTGAGTTGTAGATATAATAATCGGTATAACAAATGCTGCCATAATTAACATCGGACAAGTATATAAGCAGCAAATAAATAATATAAAGTAAATACTACTCAAAATCATTTCAATGCTTCTTGATCGGATCAACAATTTATAGTTTAATATAGGTACTTTATAACAATAATGTAAAACTATTGCAGATCCGATAAGAAAGTAAATATGACTTTAGGTATATTATACGATAGGATCTAAATGTTGACAATAATCTAATTATAAAGTAAATAATATTAATTATTTTTTTAATTTCTTCCATCCGTCCACAATTTTTAAAACTCTGTTCGTTGGTGGAAAATATTGGGGTGGAAAATTACCCCAGTCAATAAATCACATTTGAATAAGAGAAAAATTATTCCAAAATAATAATAAAATTTTCTTTTCAATAAGAATAAAATAATTTGTTATATGAAAACCTATATATAATATAAAATGGGCAAAATAAAAATTAAAATTCTAAACTCAATCAAAAATATGTTTTAGCAAAACTGAATGACTAAACATGCTTTTTGTAAAATTGCTTGATACAACATGTTTTTATTAGTATGGCCAAATTTTCTAAAGTTTTTTTTTTGTATAGTTGTATAGAAGTCATTTTGACACCACTAGACGGATTATGTCAGTTTTATTTAAGCATTTTGTAACGATTTGATATATGTGTTCGTCATAAAATGCACGAGGATAAACAAATCAAGTTATTTTTACAAAATTAGAAACATTAAGAGCGAGCATTCCTGGAACAACACATATTTAAAATAATTTTTAATAACTTTTTTTTAAATTTTAATTGCATTGGGGTCAAATAGACCCCAGGAAACGAACTTAAGGTTAAAGAAGATATTAAATTATATAATCACTATTTTCACTTAAAAATAATACAGAAAATGGTTTCTATATTATAAAAAATTATTGAAAATTTATTTTAAAAATGTAATTTTATTAATCACTAAACATTAATTAAATTTTATCAACAACCACTTAATATAACAAACTCCTTCTTAAATGTATGCAATAAAAAGTTAATTATATTTTTTATTTCGAAATAAATTTTAGGTTCATTTAGACACCATTCATTAGCATAATATTCTAATTTTTTTATTTAGTTTTCACTTGTATATAAATTTATATACACAAGTATATAATATATTATATATATATTTATAATATATTGTATATATATTTTTTTCAATTAACTGTTTATATGAATAGTAAAAAGTTGGTTATTATGTTTTTGGTTTTTTTTCTGTAGGTACATATTATTATGTGTATATAAATATATTTATGTACGTAATAAAAAATTTTCCAATTTTTGGGTTATACAAATTTAATGTTTTTATTATTTAAAATTATTTTTGGTTGATCGTCTGTTCTTTGACTATGAATGCTTACCTAAACAGTGAGATGGCAGTGAAACCATCCATATTATTTTGTTTTTAGTTGTATAGTTTTGTAATTAAGTGGATTCAAAATTGAACTTTTCAAGTAAATTAATTATTTTATTGAGGCACCATTACGTAATCATCTCCCATACAGTATACATATAATAATATGTAAGAATCACAATTTCATTAAGTGTTCTGTTGTTATTACATTTTGTAAAAATCTCTATACTCTAAAAAATATATAAGACCTATGAATATATTAAAAACCTAGATTTTTAATCACGGTTCGCTAAACAACATATAACAACTTTCCATTTTCCGTTTTCCTGTGATATGCTAACATATCTTTTGATATTAAGTTTTTAATACCATCGGTTATTTTATATAGTACATTTTCTAGCATTCATTTTTTCTACCTTCGAATTTCTTTAAAAAAAAAAAAAAGAAAATGCTAATAACTTCTATCCAAAAAAGCTTTGATGTTTGTTTAAAGTTTATTTGAAGTTGCTTTGTCCTACTTATTCTACCATGATAAAACACTTTCAGACTTTTACTACTGATGTTTAAAACCGAATAAAAATTTTTGTCTTTGTTAATTTATAACTTCTAAATTATTTTTAAATATTAGAAAAACCATTATTTATTTTTGTACATGTAAAAAATGTAAAAATTATGAAATTTACTATTATCATTACAACGGAAACAATAATAATATATTGTATATATTTTACCACAAATTGTATATTCACTATTGACTAAATCTTAACCATCATATAGAACACATACATATATTATTATTATTATCCTCTTTTTTCTAATATATTGTTCATGATGTGGGTTTTTTTTTTTTTGTCCTTGATGAAAAATAATAAAATGTAAACATGTTACAATTATTTTTGTGAAATAAAAAGGTAACAGATAAAAAACAAAAAGAGTAGAGAAAGAGAAAAAAAAAAGGAAAGAAAGAAGGACATGCAAACTCCAACATTACTATTTTGTTTCTCTATTACTGACCCTAAGTAACTTTATATGTATATAATATGTATTTATTTCCAGAGACCCTTTTATTATTTATACAGGTCAGAATGTTTCAAACAAAAAAAAAAAAAAAACACAGACACACACACACACACTGAATAATGTCCTCCTCTTTCCTCCTCTATCATTATAAACAAATTTTTATTTAATACGCTTCCCAAAACATTGAACTAATTTCCAGTTTATATTTCCACCAAATACGAATCGGAATATATTATACATAATATTATTCCTTATATGGAATTTTTGGACTATTTCGTGAGTAAATTTTAACATTATGCTTAACAGATTTGTCTAAGAATAATAATTGTATAATGTTAAAGTATACATTATGTAGCGTGGGAAAAATAATAATTAAGGAATGATTAAAAAAAAAAAACTTGAAGAATAATCATACCTAAAAAATGTTGAAGAAACGACCTAAAACATTTTAAAAAGAAAATTACACCGTTAGTAGGACAGTAAAATTTTCTATATACTAATGCCAGAATTTTTAAAATTTAATAACTTTTCTAATAATTTTTAACAAACAGTGTAAAAAAAGATTTTATATAGATGAATATGTAATTATAATAAATTTTTAGGCAACATGAATATTAAAATTCAATTAAAATTTTAAAATTAAAATTTTTTTTTTTTTCAAATTCAATTAAATTTAATTTAATCCAAATTTTTATAAATGTACTTACATAATAAGTATAAAGTATTCAGAAATCAAATTGTTTTTAAATTCTTTCTAAATTTTATTCTAAATTATTGTAGTGCTGCAGTTGTAAAGTTCAGTTGTCTCTATTTTATTAATTATTTGAATATATTGTTTTATTTTGCTCGCAGTTCTTTTTTAAAAATGATCACATCAATTATTTTATTAAACTTATTTATTATTTTTGTTGATTGGGATTGTGTTTCGCCTAAAAGTATGCAATTTATTTATTTATTTGGAAGTATTATTTATCACCATCAACCCTAGGGGCTTCGGTAGCCTAGTGGGTAGGCGTGTGGCGTATTAACCGAAGGAGTGTGGGTTCGATCCCTGCACAGGTCGTAAGTGTTTTTTTCTTTACATACCCCCCTTACGACCAAATATAATGTAAATATATAGTATATAATATAAACAAAATAAATAATATTAGTATATAATTTAATAATAGTATAAAAACCTATAATGGCCTTAGTAGCCGATGGTTCAATAATATTGCATTACATTTATGTATGTAATATTAATATAACTAAATAAATAAATCAACCCTAGAAGCCGATTTAGGATAAGTAGGGTAAGGCATAGGTTAAGTTGTTTTTATTGTAATAACCAGATTAAATATTGATTTTTATAACCGAATTTTTACAATATAAAAAAAGAAGATTAAAACATTATTTTGATACAAAAATTATTTTGAAAATTATATTAAGAATTAGACACATAACTAACATAAAAATTAAAGATTAATTTAAATGTTAATATAAAAAAAAAAAACAAGCAAAGATGCCGTTTTTTATAAACTTTTTCTAGGCTAAGATATATTTAAGATTGTATTTAAAGGTATAAATAAAAGGTTATTAATAAAAAAAAAAAAAAAAAAACCCTAGAAGCCGAACGTAATACTAACATTACTTAAACTTTTTATGTAATCGTAAAACTAAATAAATAAATAAAATCACTGTTGTTACTATATTCGCTCTTTTTTTTTACTTCTTGCTCATAATCTTTACAGAACAGGATACAGAAACTAAAAATTTCTTCAATCTATTTTTTTTTTCGAATAATACCGCAGTACAAAGTTTAATATTAGTTTTTATTATTAGAGGAATTTGAGGAATTTTTTAGAAATTTCCAAATTAAAACACTATGTTATGGTTGTGCGTTCATATCCCTCAGCATTTATATAATTAGATCTAATTGAAAATTTTCGATTTGCTTAGTTTGGGGCACAATTAATCATTATATAATTGCAAGTTTAGTATTCTAGCGTGTGTAAATTTTAATTATAGTTTGTAATTGATAGAGTGAAATCATGCTTGGTTTTTCAATTAACTAATATACCAAAATATAATGAAGTTACCTTTAACTAAATACTAAACAAACAGACGGATAGATAAATTTTATATATTTTCTACATTATGTTTTAAATAAATTGAACTAAAAAAAACAAACTGCAAAAACAGAAACACAACAAAAAGAAAAAAAAAAAAACTTAAGTTTTTAAAACAATTATGATAAGGTAAATTTAGGCGTTTCTTTTCGTACGTTTTATCAGAAAAATATTTTCCTTAATTTTGGTTTCTCATTCCATTCACCTGATTTTGTTGTTTATTTGTGGTTTTTTTTTTTGTTGCTGATTTCTTAATGTTTATTTGGGACTTCATTTAAATAAAAAGCAAAAACCATAATTAAAAACAAAATTTGAGTGATTTTGATATCAAATAATATGATAACCATTCTCTTATTTCTTTTTAATTTTTTTTTTTTTTTGTGTTTGTTATTTTTGTTTTTGGTTTCGGTTGGTTTGGTTAGAAAGTATTTCTTAACAATGTTTTTTTTTTTTTTTTGTTTATCATATAACAATATATAACATTAAGCTTTTATAGTCTTAAATTTATATAGAATAATTTCGATATAATCATGCAAGGCTATTTAAAAATGAATATTTTTGTTTTTCTTACTAGACAGTTTTTTGACGTATCACGCAACCAAAAAAAAAACCAAAAAAAAAAAAACAAAAATTAATTCTTAATTACAATTTTTATTTTTCTTTTAAATTGAAAATCAGAATAATCATCGTTCTGTCATCATTACACAAATTACAATAAAAATAAAGAAAAAACAATGAATAATAATACATAATAATATATATTCAACGATATATAATAGTTCTTAATATAGAAAATATAATATATATATAATTATATAAAATAAGTCCCTGTATGTGTGCTTTGTTATGTATTTATAAAATTTTCAATTAATTTTGTTTTAAAGGAAACAAAAGAAAAAAAATTTATAAATTACTATTTTAAATTGAATTTGCATCCTTGGCATAGCAAATTCAACTCAAATACCAAAAAACAAAAAAAAAACAAAAACAAAATAAAAATAATAATTTTTTTATAATAAATATTATTTTTCGATCTAACATTTAATTATCTTCTGTAAATATCCCTTTCAACCAAATACGTTTTTAACATTCTCTAGTATCAAATGTTTGTTGTCCTTAAGAATTATGTGTAAATATGTACAGTGTAAGATAAAAAATTTGACAAATATATGGAAATACAAAATTGAAGATGAGAAAAAATTCTTCTGCAAACCCGTCAAAAATTTTCACAATGTAGATTATTGCTAATATAGTAATAGATAATCATTAATATATGTAAATATAAAAAGACATTTCATTATCCTGTTACAGGACTATAATATGTACGTACACGAAAATATAAATAGACGCAGTATCATCTCTCTATACCAGCTTTAGGGCTTATATTTTTTGTTCAAATTGATTAAATAGTGTACCAAATACCTGCGTTTTTTTCAACAATATCTTTAAATTATCTACCATTGACATAAAAACATTCAGTTATTTATTGTAAATTGAAAATTTGTTTCTCCTTCATTTTTTGAATATCTACTCATTTAAACATTACTCTAAAAGATTTTTGGTAACTTAACATATTAGTATTTTTTTCTTTTTATACCCTACACTTAAAGTATAGGGTATATTAACTTTCGTATGGTGTTTGTAGCCACCAAAAGGAAGCGAGTTAGATATGGACATGTATATATATTCTGAATCAGGATCACCTCCTGAGTCGATTTAGCGATGTCCGACCATCTGTCCGTACGCACGATAACTCTAAATATAATGATGCTATTTTGATGAAATTTATACTGTTAACAATCACTAAAATAAGGCGGGAAGTGCAAATGGGCGAAATCGGACAATGCGTTCAGGTACCTCCCATACAACCCGCAAAACAGAATACGCATATCTTCGAAATTAATAAAGATAGAAACTTAAAATTTTGTACGAGGATGTGTTTTCCCGAATCCCTGATATCCCTAAAATTTGAAATGAATTGGAGTGGTTGATCGGGTACCTCCCACACAACTCCCAAAACGGAACAAGCATAATATATTCGAAATTAATAAAGATTGAAATTTTGTACAAGGGTGTTGTTTTGTTGAATCCCTAATTTGTCCAAATTCAACAGACCTAACAAGCATATTTTTGAATTTAATAAAGACAGAAGTCTGAAATTTTGTACAAAGGTTGTAAAAGCATTTATTTTTTTAGCTTAGGTATATTAAATACATAACTAAAATAACTTATGGATTTTTAATTAAATTTGAATTTTTTAGGTGTAGGGTATAAATAAGTCGGTTGCATCGACTTACTGTTACTTTTACTTGTTAATATTTTATTGTGGTGCAAAATATTGAGTACAGCCGTATCAAATTTTCGATTTTTTTAATGATCTTCTTATGATAAGATGAGGTAATATTAAAATTCTGCGATATTTTTGTTTTGTTTTACTTTCTATCATAAACTTTCTGTAACTTAATTTCTTTTGGTTGGTTTGCACAAAATTTAATTAAACATAATTACGACCCTTATTTTATTTTATAATTAAATAGAAAATATATCCTGCCAATCTGTTAATTACTTTAACCTTTTGCTGAATAAAATGTTTATTTCAATATAACAGAATTTCTTAGAGCTTTTTTATGTTTTATATGCTCCCATTATTCTCTTTTAAATTTATAAGATAATTTTAGTTTATTTCACTTTGGCCGAAAACCTCAACATTTTTAGTCTTTACTATGATTTTTTTGCAAAATTTAAAAAAAAAAAAATAAAAACAATTTATAAATTTTTGATATTTTTTTTATAGAACATACATTTAATTTTAAAGGAATTTGTATAGAATTTTTGTTCAGTATTGTTTGCATAAGAAAATGTGACATAAGGAAATATTAATCTAATAATTTTCTTGTGTACAAATAACATACCATTAAGAAACAACATAATATTATTGTTATATTTGTACACATGTTTTCTTATATTAATTGTAAAAGGACAACAAGAAAGAAAAATCTATTCTTATATAATGATGTAGAGATAAGAAAAAATGAAAGAATAGAAAAAGAAATGAAAATTACTATAAAAATGAATAAAAGACAAAATATGTTTACTCATCGTAATTATCTTTAACATAACTGAGATTCATTTTTGTTGTCTTTTACAATATTAAAATATTATTTTTCTTTCTTATTTTTTTGAATTATTTTTTAATAAATTTGCTTATTAATTTCATTCTGTCTGTACGTTCCGCTGTTTTTAAAATTTTGACACAGTTCAAGATGAAGCAATAAAATTTTAATCATAAACAGATCATAAAAATAATTAATATTCTGAGCCAACTTTTTTATGTAGTGCTATCCATTACAGAGTAACAGTAATTCCACAAAGTTAACAAAGTCATAGTTTCAAAGGTTTATATTACAATTACTGCTAAAATAGCTTTTCAATCTAAAAAGGATAAATGATAGGAAATTTTTCAAACTTTATACATCGAAATAAAAATTATATATATATTTTTTTTTGCAATTTAAAATTTAAATTTACCGTTATTTGAAAACAAATTTTACAAGATTTTGCTTCGTTTATAACTCCTGAACACTTTTAGTCAGAAATTTTGACAGGAGGAAGATCTTGAAGAATTAATGCAAGTTACTTCAGAAAATATTTGTACTTTTCCCTGTCTATTGAACAGCTCTACAAATTTGTCGCAAATAAGACGTACAAATTCAACTTCTAAAATTAAATTTTTAAATGGGTCAGCGCTTTTTCTTAGGGTTACCTTAAAACTAAATTAAATGTCTCAAGATTTTTCATAATTTCTTCTTACATAAAAAATTCTACGAAAAATTAAAAATTCGTTCAGTTGCAATCCTAAAATACTTCTTATTATCCTTTTGTAAATGTGTATTTTGAAAAACTTTTGGATTTTCTTACTATCTTATTTTTTGTTATAATTAAAATCTTTATATCCTTTTCAAATTTGTTATTTATGTTTAGAAATTTAAACATTTGTATGCTGTACTCTAATTTTTCTATTTTTTTTTTTTTTTGTATTCTTTTTTATTTAATGAAGTTTTAGAGTCACAAATAAAAAAGAATAATGCACAAACAATCAAATTATAGTTATAAAATATTTCAATTGAAATTTTGTCTTTTTTTTTATTTGTAAGTTTATCAAAATGTAAAGTTGATTCTTTTGAGTATATTAATATCAATTTTTAATATAGAATTATATAAATTGAAGTAAAAATTAGATATGAAAAGATTTGATCTTCTGCAGAAACAATAACTTTTTAACATTTTTCTTTAAATTCGATCCAATGGATAAAAGGCTCTTAAAATAAGATAAAAATTTTCATAAATTCATAAATGTGAAAGCTTCCTTTACAAACAACTCTATTTAAAGTATTATAGTGCAGAATAAATAAAATATTTAGTACCCTGCAGCAATAGCCTGTTACGGTAGCTGTTTAATATAAATAATTGAATAAATTTCTTAAAAAGAATGCATTCTTAAAAAGAATGACTAATTCCATATAATTTTATATTTTCTTAACAGTTCAACGAAAGGTTTGTCTTTATAGCATTGGATACACATAACAGACAACACATAATTGGAGTTCATATTTGCTTATTATCTTAAATTTAATAATATTATGATTAATAAAAACTTTCTTCATATTAATTATGAAAAATTTCCAGGTCAGATAAAACTTTTGGATCTTAAATTCCATCAAGATATATGCACCTAGAAGCATGAATCTTTACCGAAGATGAATTATCAAGCAATAAACCATTTAAAGATTTTTAGTTTCTTTGAGACAGTAGGGCTGACAGAAGTATTACAAATGGAAGCAAAATTCCCAACACATGGGAGTAATAAGGAGAGTACAATTTATAGTTCAACACCAAAAGATCGCAGTGTTACTTATATCCCTTAAATAATAATATAATCTAATCTACTTCATAATATATTTAAATTTAGAATATTGTTAACTTTAGTTAATAAAGTTATAAGCTTTTTTTTTTAATTCACTGTGTCTGTCAGTTAATGCTATGATTCATTTTTTTTTTTCGGCTGACGTTTTTAGCTATATAGGAATAGAATAGTGTTATAATTCCAAAAAAAAATCGAATGTTATAAAATTCCAAAAAAAAAAAACAAATTCGTTAAGGAAATGTTCTATTGGATATATAGATTATAATTATATAATTACATATGCAGGTTAAAAAAATAATTAAAAGGAATGGATATAAAATCCATCCAGATACAAATGGATATAATTTAGATGGATATAAAATCAAGGTCATTTCCTTTCTAGAATATTTATATATATATTATATATATATGCGAGATGCTGAATTAAGCGCAATTTTAAAGTTGATTTCAAAATTAGGGTTTAAATAACTTATTAATCAGGAGTTTCAGCTGCCACCCCTACTATTTATAGTGCTTGCCATTATATTTTACATTTAGGAATTTTCTTTTAAGTGGAATTTTTTTTTAAGCATTTTTTTTTTTTTAATTTTTTTTGGAATTATTTAAATGGTATTTGGAAATTAGAATTTATTTTTTAGAACTATGTACACGTATAATATGCCACTAATTTTAGGAAAAAAAAATTTAAATGAATATTAACTTTTTATGTTTTTTAAAGTTTTTTTTAAGATAAAAAACATATTTCAAAAAAATCTTTTTCTAAATTAAATAAGAAAATTATTAAATATTTTAAAAGAATCAAACATATACATTTACTAACTTTTAAACACTTAATGTGTGTTGAAATTAAAATCTATTTATTCAGTTCATCTTAATTAATTTTTTTTTTTCACAGAAAATACTAATTGCATAAAATTAAAAAATAAAACCAAAAAGTGGTTTCCTCTTGACTTTTTATTATCTTGTCAGAAAAGTAAATATTTTCTGTATTTCAAAAAAAAAAAATTATGATTTAAAAATAAAAAAGAAACATCTTACCAAATGTTGGACATATTACCGGACATGTTGGCATTGAAGGCAACGAATTTGCAGACAAATCAGCAAGAGAAGCAATAAGAACACCTTCAATAATTCAATATTCTAAACTTTTTTGCCAAATTAAAGCGCAGATAACCACACATAATACAAAACAAAAACAAATACACTGGAACCATAATAATGCAATAGTCAAAACAATACATCCAGACTTAAAGAAGATTGTTTTTAAAACCATGTTAAGAACACAAATTAGAACAACTCAAATCAAACTGCTAAGGTTATTAACAGAAATAACTTTAGCAACATCCATACATCTTTTCACCTCATAACCACAAATTTTATGCATATTTTGTGCAGAACCACTTTCAATACGACATATGTTTATAGTGTGTTCAAATTTCCATACGAAGCCATCGTTGGAAATACTGAAGATAGAAAACAGCAGCCAGATAATTCAAAATAAAGAAATTTGCAGAAAGTTCCAGATATGGGAAAAACTATAAAAACGTAAATAGTCAAGATAGAAGAAAGTCTAATAACAATTACATAAAAAGGTTTTAAAAAAAATATAACATGCAATATAATAACAAAATTTTAGTAAAATTTTTAAACAATGTAAAATAAAACTGCTGCCACATCTGTAAGGGAAAGGCAGAGTTTTTTAAATAAATAGATAAATAAATTACCAAATTTTTTACGTAATAGGTACTTGCCATTCTATTTTGAACATATCATTTTATTATATTTTATTTTTAATTTATGTAAGCTTTTATTTCAATTTTTGGTACATTTTTTTTTAGAATTTATAATCCAAAAATTTCTTGAGGCTTTATTGTTTTTGTTCCATAGTCGAAGTATTCCAAAATTATAAATATTAAATCTTTGGTTGATAAGCATTATTGCAAAATTAGCAGAAAATTTGTTTACTAACATAATATAATAAGTACAATTTACAGATAAATCTTACATTTATAAAATAAAAGCGCATTATATAGACTGCAGGTTATAGGTCAGATTTGTAGGTCAAAAAGGCTTAAATAAAATTATATTCTATTATGAATTTGTTGAAAATTATAGGTAAGTTCATGGAATATTTTGCAATATTGCAATACTTTCTTTTTGCAATTACCAAATTCATAAAAATAAAAAAAAAAGGAAAGATTTTCAATCCTTCAAAAAATTCTGCACAATATAATATACAGTTCTGGGGACTCATATTTTTTTATGCTGTATAATTTTTTAGTATTTTTTTTTTTTTTGTCTTTATGCAAAATTATCTATTTTAATTTTTAATATTTGAGTAGAATTAACAAAATATACTGGAATTATGTCAATAAGAAATGAAATTGTATAAATTTCAATTAAAAAAAAAAATATTCAAAACATTTATATAATATTAAAATTTTATTTCGTTATGCTGATTACATTTTATTTTCACATTACATATATGTCAGCTTAATTGCGCTCAATTGTAATCATTTATATAAAGTAGAGTTTTGGTTTGTTTATTTTCTATGAATTCAGCACAATACATTAAATTCAACACAAACTTTGTAAGAATTTTTAACTTAGCTTAGAACATCCCACAGTTTTGTATTCTTCTAATTCTTTTGAGTTCAAATTTGTAGATGTGTGACTCTATACAAAATCAATTCGTTGTATCTAGTAATAAAATTATTATTGTCATTAACCCGTTGCGATACAAGAGCTTTCCAAAAATTTACTTCTCAATTTATTTTTCTTTTTCGTTATCAATATTAAAAACGGATTGAAAATGACGGGTTTTAGATTCAAAAGGCAAGCAAACTTATTCCTTGCCAAACAGGATATATATAAGTACATTCAATATGAATCTATTTAAAGTCTTTTAAACCACTTTTGCATGTTGATTTAACAGGTACTGTTTTTTAAACTAATTATTTCCAAACTTTTGTTGAGATATTTTTAGGTAAAAGAAATATTTGAAAGAAATCTGTGCATTACCAGGTAATTCTGCTGCTGGTAACATATAATAACACTTATTTTTATACAGCGGATACGATATGTCAGAATATAAAATGGTTCCTAGGAAACTCCGTAACCATTCAAATTTTTAAATCAAATAGAAGATCTTTTTTTTTTAAAGATTTTCTTAAGAATTTTACTCTATGAAGAATCAAGTGAATGCTTCAATTTTACAATAATATTCTAGTACTTTCATTTAGTAGAGAACAGCTTCCATGACAAGGTTAAAAAAAAAAAAATAAAAATACTTAAAATCAAAAAGAGCTTTTGTATATCTTTAAAAGAATTTGCAAAAATATTATTTTTAACAATTTTTCTTTGGAATTACAGAATTATGGTTCAAGGTTTCTATGGATCTTTTGATAATTTATTTTCTGGTGAAGTTTTTAAAAATTCTATTATTTGGAAATAATATTGTCCTATAACGTAATACGCATTTATTAAAGGACAATTAAACGAAATTTAAAATAAATGAAATATCAAATCATCACCATATCTAGCTGAACAAATAAAGGTTAAATTTTAGCTTTATTTTTTTTCCAAACATAATATTATGTTAATCATTTATTATAGATTTTCTATTTGAATTCCAAATTAAAAAAACAAAAAAAAAAGGACAGACATTTTTTCAACATTTTAGAAAACATCTTAAACAAATCAAACTACTATTAAACAAAAAAAAAAAGAAAATGATACTCAAATTAAAAGTTATGGAAGCATGAAAGTTATTAAGGTGTTCATTTTTTATGATATGAGATATACTTTTGAATATAAGTTAAATATATATATTTTTTTTGTATATGTGTGCGTTTTGATTAAAAAATTTTCTTTAAAATTACCATTATTCAACAAATTAATTTTTTTTTTCTCTTTTTTTTTACTTATTTCGGTGGTTTTCCACATTGTGAACTCTTTTTTTCATTTTAATTAGAATTTTATATTATATGGTTGAAAAATTTATTTTATTTTATTTTTTTTACTGTCATTGCAATTGCTTCAGAGTTTTCCTTTTTTTTTTTTGTTTTGGAACTTTTCGAAATATTTCCTGTAGTTGAATCTAAAGGAATTTTTAAACTAATTTTTGTTTTGTATTATATAATTAATATTTTTTTATATTATATAATTACATACAAGTAATAATTACAAATACATATTATGGGATTATATATAGGTAGGTATCTATTATATTTTATGTAAGGATAATAATATAATACAAAAGGATAATATTTTCTGAAAATGGAAAAGCATTTCTCTATAATATTTGTAAAACTTTAAGACGCTTTGTATATTCTGACTATTGAAAAGAATTATGAAAAAGATGTTTAAATTTGTATTTAAAGTCTTAGATGAGTATTTTTACTAGTAGTTATCATTTTTTTCATAAAAAAAAATTAAAATTTTAAGAGAACAGCTTTAAGTTTTTACCAAATTCTAATGATTTATCTTTTTAAATTGATTCATCTTCAAGCAAAAGCAAAAGATATTTTTTTTATCTTGAATTATAAGAATATGCCATCACCGTTTTATTTTTTATTGCAATTTCAAGGCAAGGCAATTTTAGTTATCATCACTTTCTATCAGATGATATGGCAATATAAAAGACGAAGTTGAGATTTCAGAATAGATTTGCTTTTTATAGGGTTGGTAAATTCTCCATAAAAAAAGAATATCTTTTTGATGCTATGAATTTATAAGTGAATACTGAGAATTTATTGGGAATGTTGGGATGAATTAAAATGAACCGAAGTATTTTTTTTATTTTTTTTTTTGGAATCTGTATAGAAAAAATTTTAAGAAGAATGTTTGGCATATGGTAGATTTTTTTAATCTTTTAGTATTTTTAATAAATATATAGCAACGTTTGACTGTCAACTTATTTAGACTTAACGCTTAAAGTAAAATATTTGTTTAATGAAATGCTTGAACTTTTCTATATGAATTATAGATGTAAGGTTGAAATCAAAAATAATATTTAAAATAATATTGTATAGTTTTTGTTTTTAAATGATTTGAGAAATGGAATTTTTAAAAATTTAAAAATTTTTCTAATAATAAGAATTGTTTAGAAATTTAGAATTTGATATATCGCTCTCATGAGGAATAAGGAGTAAAAAAAGAAAAGAATTTATTATAAGACTACTAGCAGAGTATCCGGCGTTGCCCGGAGTATTTGATCGGCTTTATGAAATAAAAATTATTAACTTTTGCTTTTGAGTTAATATAATTTAATTAATATAGTTGACGTATATTTATAATATTTTCAGATACTGGTGGTTAATATTCTATTTTTTATTACATTTAGTTAAATTGAATAAACAGAGCGAAGATTTAGAGATAATTTGTCTACGAAAAATCTTTAAAGGAATCAATAATCTTTTGAGTACACAATGACGGCAAAGTGAGTTTTCACAATATATTCGTTACTACCGAAACATAAAATCGTATTTAAATTATAAAAGGCCATAATGTAATCAATTTTTTTTCGTAAGTAATGTCACTTCATGTTTTTGTAAATTATCCTTTTAAGCACATTTTGAAAAATTTGTTATTAGGTTCGCTCTGTCCCTCCGTCTGTTAAAACTTATATACTGTTTAATAAAGAGCAATGAAATATTAACTATGCATAGGTGTCTTAAAAGAGTAATATTGAAGAACAACTTTTTTATGTACCCTCACCGTTGGAGATCCTAGAGCACCAACAGCTCTTCAAATTTTGAAAAAACTTCTTTTTAAATGCGTACATTTCAGGTTCTGTTTAACATATTTTCAATATAAAAAATACATGATTGTTTTTTACCATTATAAATCAACCAGAATTTTTTTACGTTTAGTTTTTCTAATTATGCTTCCAAATTGATTGGCTAAAAATATGTGTAAAAATTATATATGGATAAGAATGTAAGGTTTTCTGTTCTTTAAATATGTATGTACTCATTTTTGATTAAATACTATACAGAAATGTGAAAATGTTTTCTAATTTAATTGATTATGTTTATAGTATTTTTAAATAAACGCACATTATACATACATATTTCAATGATATTTTATGGGAAATATGTTATACACATGTATCTTATATAGGTAGACCACATGTAAGTGATGCATTTCTGAATGATAACATGATGATTGTCGTATGTGGGAGATTGTTTCGGTTTTTTAACTGCCAGATAAAAGATAAAAGTAAAGAGTGTTGGAAATATCTTTTTAATAATAATAACAATACCAAAAATTGAGCAGAGTATTTTTAATAGGTACTCATGCGGAAATGGGCTAACGAACGTTAACAAAAATTTGTCGCAGGCTTTATTTAGAATCGTAAATTCATCCCGCCAAATTTGACAAAAATTAGAAACAACATATTTTTTTTGAAAGTCTATCGTGCTGAAATGGGTTAATGTATCACCGCAGAATTAATTAAATGAGCTTCTGTCTTAAAGTGCAATAATTGTGCCAATGTTCAATTGGTCAAACATTTTGAGCACGACAACAAAGAAATGAAAAACTTCATTGAGGCTTGATGCTTAAATGGGTTAATGTATCGTAACCAAATCAATTCAGTAAGCTTCTATGGTAAAGAGCTAGAGCTTTTGTGAATTTTCAACTCAGTTGGTCAAACCGTGGGCTTCTGGGGTGAAGAGCTACACTTTTGTAATTTTTCAACTTAATTGGTTAAACCTTTTAAGCGCGACAACAAAGAAATTAAAAAATATCATTGAGCCCTGGTGCCGAAACGGGTTAACGGATCGTAACCAAGTCAACTGAGTGAGATTCTGGGGTGAAGAAGTACACTTTTGTAAATTTACAACTCAATTGGTCAAACCGTTTAAGCGCGACATTAAGGTAAATTAAGAAATTTCACTGAACCCTGGTGCCGAAACGGGTTAATGGTTCATAACCAAATTAATCTAGTGAGCTTTTCTGCTAAAGAGCAACAGTTTTGCAAATTTTCAAATCAATTGGTGTAACTGTTTAAGCAGGACATCAAAAAAATTTAATGAACTTCGTTCAGCTTTCGTGCCCAAACGGGTTACCAGAACTTTACAAAAATTCGTCCCAGGGGTTTTTTCAGACCACAAAACCGCCATACAAAATTGGACAAAAATTTTTGTGGAAGCCCGCCGGACCGAACCCGGGGGAGATATGGCAACCCAATTTCTTGGGTACATCCCTAAAAGTGAGAAGAACATTTGTGCAAATTTTCAACTCAATCGGTCAAACTGTTTAGGCAGAACAACGAAAAAACCAAAACGCTTTAAAACGCTCTCGGGCCGCAATGAGTTAATGAACCGAAACGCGATATAGCCTATAACTTCTTCCGGGGTCGTAGAAATGTTCCTGCAAAATTTGGTTGCAATCGGACTGGTGGTTTTTACGTGAATCCGTGCCAAACAAACAAACAAACAAACAAACTGAATTTCTTCCTTATATATTAGATAAATGATTGAATATTGGATTTTAAAACTAAAATAAATTGAAAATTTAATTTGCTTTATCGAGCATACAAAACTAATACTAGTTTACCTTATTGAAAAGAAGAATAGACAATTCTGTTATGTCATTAAACTATAATATATCAAATTATTTTGGGTCTTTAGATTTAGAATCACATGCGTCATTGCATGTGTTCTCCAAAGTCACTGATAACGAATTAGTAAAGTTTAAGAAGAAAATTATTATTTTTCTTCAGAATTTCCTTTAAAATTTTTTTTACCCGTCTTACATAAGCTTAAATTTTTCTACATGCCGTTATATCCATGAATGTTTTCAAAATCCATATCCCTTAAACGAAACTGTATATTTGCATTAAAGTTTCCATCCTAAAGTTTAGTTTTAAAAAGAGTGATTTTGGTTTTTTAAAGTCGAACAATATCTACAAGAATTACGTGCAATTTCTCTGTTTGATTTTTGAGGTTTGTCACCGATCCTCGTAAAAAGAGAAAATAAAAGAAACCTACTAAATTAAAATACATTCATCCAACTTTTTTCTTTAACTAATTAAAGCCGTTATATTATTATCCGACACGCTTTTAGATAGGGACTTAAATTTATATGGACTTTTGAGGTAAGAAAGAACTTTTAGAATTAGTATAAGTTTTCTCAGAAATTTTTTTTGGGTGAGAAAAGAGAGTGTTTATGAGCTATTAGACCTCAAAAATTAAAAATTTACTATTTTAAACAACTGTAACTTAGGCACCTAAGTTAGGTAGTACACATTTTCTTCGGCATGACATAAAAATTAAAGCTACAGTAATATATTTTTATGTGTGTTAACAGTTTCTTTTAGTTGTATAGGAAAAAATTTAAAAGAAACCCTATTTTCAAATATATAATATTTCTCAGACTCTGCATAGTAGTTTTGCAATCTAGAAACGCTAGAAGATCAAAAATGTTATTACCTTTATAAAACAACATCAAAATTATGCAATATTTTGCAATTTTTACCATTTGAATTTACCATTATGTGAAAACCAAATTTTGCACGATATATTTTTATACCCTACACCTAAAGTATAGGATATATTAACTTTGGTATGGTGTTTGTAACCACCAAAAGGAAGCGAGTTAGGTATAGACATGTATATATATTCTGAATCAGGATCACCGCCGGAGTCGATTTAGCGATGTCCGTCCGTCCGTCCGTACGCACGATAACTCAAAAAATAATGATGCTATCTTGATGAAATTAATATAGTAGGTTACTAATTACGAAAGAAAGGCTAAGTTCGAATCTGGACAAAATCCGTCCATGGGTTCGGATTCTGGAAGCTTCCGAATGATTCCGGAGCAAACGAGATTATCTCCAAAAGCAACAAAGATAGAACCTTCAAATTTTGTACAATGATGTTTCTTCCCGTTCGATTTATGTCTCTGAAATTTAAGAGGATTTGGTCCATGGGTTTGGGTTTTGGAAGCTTCCGAACGAGCACCAGAGCAAATGAGATTATCTCCAAAACCAACAAAGATAGAACCTTTAAATTTTGTACAATTATGTTCCTTCCCGTTCGATTTATGTCTCTGAAATTTAAGAGGATTTGGTCCATGGGTTTGGATTTGGAAGCTTCCGAACGAGCCCCAGAGCAAATGAGATTATCTCCAAAACCAATACAGATATAACCTTTACTTTTGGCAGAATGGTGTTCTTTCATGTATGATTTAGGCCTCTGAAATTTAAGAGGATTTGGTCCATGGGTTTGGATTTGGAAGCTTCCGAACGAGCCCCAGAGCAAATGAGATTATCTCCAAAACCAATAAAGATATAACCTTTACTTTTGGCAGAATGGTGTTCTTTAATGTATGATTTAGGCCTCTGAAATTTAAGAGGATTTGGTCCATGGGTTTGGATTTGGAAGATTCCAAACGAGCACCAGAGCAAATGAGATTATCTCCAAAACCAACAAAGATATAACCTTTAAACTTGGCAGGGTGGTGTTCTTTCATGTTTTATTTAAGTCTCTGAAATGTGAGAAGATTTGGTCCATGGATTCGGGTTTTGGAAGCTTCCGAACGAGCCCCAGAGCAAACGAGATTATCTCCAAAACCAATAAAGATAGAACCTTTACATTTTTTATAATGATGTTTCTTCCAGTTTGATTTATGTTTCTAAAATTTAAGAGGATGTGGTCCATGAGTTTGGAATTTGGAAGCTTCCGAACGAGCCCCAGAGCAAATTAGATTATCTCCAAAAACAACAAATATATAATCTTTAAATTTGGCCGAATGGTGTTTTTTCATGTTTGATTTAGGTCTCTGAAATTTGAGAGGATTTGGCCATGGGTTTAAATTTGAAAGAATTCGAACCATGGATTCGAATTTTGGAAGCTTCCGAACGAGCCGCAGAGCAAATGAGATTATATCCAATACGAACAAAGGTAGAACCTTTGAATTTGGTACAATGGTGTTCTTTCGTGTTTGATTTATGTCTCTGAAATTTAAGAGGATTTGGTCCATGGGTTTGGTTTTGGAAGTTTCCGAACGAGCCCCAAAGCAAATGAGATTATCTCCAAAACCAATAAAGATATAACCTTTACTTTTGGCAGAATGGTGTTCTTTCATGTATGATTTAGGCCTCTGAAATTTGAGAGGATTTGGTCCTTGGGTTCGGATTTTGAAAGCTTCCGAATGAGCCTCAGAGCAAATGATATTATCTCTAAATGCAACAAAGATATAACCTTTAAATTAGGCAGAATGGTGTTCCTTCATGTTTGATTTATGTTTCTGAAATTTCTAAGGATTTGGTCCATGGGTTCAAAACTTGGAAGCTTCCGGACGAGCCCCAGAGCAAACGAGTATATCTCCACAACCAACAAAGATAGAACTTTTATTTTTAGTACAAAGGTGTTCTGTTATGTTTCCTTTTCTGTAAAATTGGAAACTGACATTTGAAAGAATTTGAACCATGGGTTCGTATTTTGGAAACTTCCGGACGAGCACAAGAGCAACGAGCATATCTCCAAAACCAACAAAAGTAGAACCTTTAAATTTAATAGAATGGTGTTCTGGAAAGTTTTCTTTATGTTCCTGAGATGGATTCGATGAATTGGAGTGGCAATTCGGGTAGCTGACACAAACCTCCCAAGGACTACCAATCTTGGAAAATAATTAAGATAGAAACTTAAAATTTTATACAAGGGTGTCAAGCATATCCCAAGCGAATGCCTCTTTTACGTTCTTGAAATTCGAGTTGAATAAGACAGAAAAGGGAAGAAGTTCAAGCAGCTGCCAAAAACACTTATGGATTTTTAATTTAATTCGAATTATTCAGGTGTAGGGTATTAATAAGTCGGTTGCATCGACTTACTGTTACATTTACTTGTTTTTCATAACTTCGGCACGCTTTTAGATAAGAACTTCAAATTTTGAGACAAGAAAAATGTTTTAGAATTATATAAGTTTCTTCAAAAAATTGTTTGGTACCACCCTCTGTTTAAAAGCTATTAGAGCTCAAATTTTATTTTGCTAATTTTAGACACCCGCAACTTATGCATCTGTAATTTTTCTTCGGCAAGACATAAAAATTAAACCTTTGGTAATATAGTTTTACGTGTGTTAAAGTGTGTTCTTAGTTATATAGGGTTCCAGACAGCCTTTCAAATTTGCCAAAAAGTCCTTATTTTTAATTTTTTTCTTATTATATGAAATTTTCAAATTTTTGTGCAAGTCACAATTCTAAACAGTTTGTCTAGTCTTTTGGAAATGTGCGCCTTTAAAAACCGTTGGTTTAGATTCTGTCTTGTGTTTTTTCTTTTATATGCTATCCAAAGATTGTGAACGGATTCCTTTATACATTATTGTAGGTTTGTATAAAGGGAAAGAAAGAAATGGGATGGAAGGTAAATTAGGGACGAACCTTTACCGATTTTCTTGGATGTAAATTGTAAAATGGGGAATTTTCATCAGAGAGGAACACTTTGGATGGAAGCATGTTTCACATTTTAGGAGATCTCACAATAAATAAGTTTCCATAACCAGTTTTAAACCATCGAAGGATTTCCACAGTGTAGAAATAACCTATATTAGGGAACCAAAAAGACGCAAATAATTTAATTTAAAATTAAAACGGGATATGTTACATGGCTTTATATAATAATACGAATATTAATAAGAATTATGTAATAAAAGGTATATAATATGTTAATCTGTTGTTGGTTGTAACATATTCAATAGACTGAAGCTTATGAAACAATTTTTTTTCAATTTCTAAATTCAAAAATAATGTATTCATTTATTAAAATATCATTATTAAATGGTTTTAAATAACAATACCATGCATACCACGTTAAATTGCGATTCCAATTTATTAGAGCGTAATTTTATATATAGGATTATCTGTTTTAGTTATGTTGCGTTAAATTTGAAATCATTTTTAATATCAATCAAGATAAAATATTAAATTTTATACATTTTTTAAATTTACGAGTATTTTACAGTATTTTATAGTAATTTTGTTTATATAAAGTTTTTGTTCTTTAAATTTTTTTCTTAAATTGTAGGTGTCAGAAAAACATTTTTTAAATTGAAATTTCACCATATTCTAAATACTTAAAATGTGAAATTTTTTTTTATTCCAATATAAATCCAATATAATCATTTTTGTTCATAAATATAATCAACATCAATATTATTACTATTATGTATTATGATCGCATTATTGTAATCATCAATAAAATCTTAATCATTTTTATAACTATATGTATAGTTTATTCTCGAGATTGATGAGGTTTTTCTGCATCAATGAAGAAAAAGTTTACTTCCCAACAAAATAAATTTTTTCCTTTTAAAAAAAAAAAAAAATCATCATTGGTATTTTTCTTTTTATATATTTTTGATTTGATTTTGAGAAAATGAAAAATAATAAATGAAAAAATTTATTCGAAAATTTTTCTAACTTTCAATTTATAAAATTTTATCTTATTTTTGGTTTTTTCTTTTTTTTTTTTTGTTGTTTCTTACTGAGTATTTTAAGATAGGGGTGAGTAAATATTTTTTTTTTCTTTCTACTGATATATGATTTCGATTGTTATGACATCTATAAATTCTTTTACTATCATATTATGTATAAATATGGTTATTTATATTTTTCTTTATACATATAATTTATAAAAAAAATAATTTTTATAAAGATATTTTTATATTTGGTTGAATTCCAGACATTATGAACAGTAAAACCTAATTTTGTTGTCAAAAAAATCGTCACTTTGAAGTATCGTTAGTCTATGTTTTGCTTATGGAAAATAGTATAAACTAGTTAAGAGGTTAATGAATTCACTGAATAAAACATAGACTATTAATATAATAATTTATTTTATATTATATTGGGCGTTGTTTGGTGTTTTAATCTCGTTAACTTAATTCAAATATATTATAAGGTCAACTATTAAAGCAATGTTATCCAGAATATACATACATTTTATGTTATTAAAAGATCTTTTAACCAATTTAAAATTCAATATTGCATAAAATATTTTCTAAATAAATTACAACTCACAAGTCACTATAATACCAGAAAATAGTCAAAACTTATATAGTTACTATGAAATAGTTACCAACATTGATGATAATACTGAAATCTTCTTTTAAATACACCATAATACTTATTTTTTCTAAACATTTTGTCCAGTATTATTTAAGACCAGTTATTATTTAAGGCTTTGTTGTTTGATTTCGAGATTATTAAATTTTTGAATAAACTTTTCAAAGTCGAAACTTTTGCAAGTTTGGTTTGTTTATAAGGATTCGTTGCTTTAGACTATACTCTAGCATTTCTTTTGTTACAAATTTTTTCATTGTTTTTCTTTTTTTAACAGTAATTTTTTTGTTTATTTTTCCTAAAGTGCCACCTAGCATAGAAGTTAAAAATAATAATTTTAGTAGACTTGAAAATCTTACCATATCATCAGATGAAGTCTTTGATTATAATTATTTTGCATAGTATTGAATATGAATTCGTTTTTCGATCAGCAGATAAAGCAGGGTTCACTACTGTTCACTATTTGGTAGCTGTGGTTATATGTCATAATAAGATAACAAAAATATAATAACAAACAATTTCAACTGAGTAAAAACATCATAGAATCAGTACACATCAGGTCAGGTCATCTAATGCTAAGGCTCACGCCGAAATAATAGGTAGAACCCACACAGGAATGCGTATAGGTTGTGAGCGGGAGGCAGAGACTGTACTATACGTTCTTTGCTAATTTCTGACGCTAGAATTGCAATGTAGAGGAACCTTGAAAGGTAGATAAACGTTGGGACCACTGTTAAGATATATCCAAACTGAGAGCTTTGGACCAGGTGACCATCGTCCGATTTTTGAGGTTCATTAACTGGCCCATTTAACAGCTCTGACAAACAAATATCTCATAGTGTTGCGGTGCGAAACGAGCCACAGCGCCTAGGTGTAAGTTTTCTATCTCCTCTTCCAAACAACAACAACAGCAACAAAAACATCATAATATATTATAATTGTATTTCCCTTCGAATCCGGTTGAAATGTTAATTGTTCTTAAAACATAATTTGGAAAGTTGAATACGTATAAAAGTTTGTATCATAATGACTTTCACTTTGATACTGCAGTAATTGTTTCTCAAAGCATGATCATTAATATTATTAACACATTAATTTTACTTTATGTTAAAAAACGTTAAAACTTAAAACTTTTAATTAGTAACAAAAAGCCTAATAACAAAAGACAAAAATAAAAAAAAAATTGTAACAAAAAGAAATATACAACGAATCTTAGATGATTAAAGGCAGAATTTTAAAAGTTATGTTATGTTTTTAAATCATCAGACCAATGAAGCAGTTCTGCGCAAGAAGTCGCCGGTCCTTTAAGCAAAAGATCTCGATTTCAAACTCCGCAGTCAGGTTAAAATATATATAATATAAATTAAAGTTATATTAAATAGACAATAATATAACTTAATTCTTATTCCAACTTAAGAAAGAATTGACTTATTTTCTTATCACCTTGTATCAGGCGATGGAACCAATATGAAAAGAAAAAGAAAAAATGGTTAATTTTTTTAATTTATAATTCTTACAAGTTTTCTGATTGTATAGGTATTAAATGTAAGAAAAAATTAATTTATTAAACCGATATAATACTGTAGATATAAAAATATATTTATATATTAATTTATTCCCAATAATATTTCACCTACTTATCATAAAACCATTATTTTATCGATATGACATATTTTGCAAAAAATAAAAAAAGAAAAATTTATAAACAAAATGAAATACGAGTTTTGGAAATTCTTTTTGAAAACACAAAAAAAAAAAATGACTTGTGTTCTAAATTTTTTTTTTTTTTTGGAATGATTAGAAAGGAAAAGAGAGGGGTAAAATTTAGAACTAAATTTTTTTTTTTTTTTTGTCATTGGATATCTATTTTTGTACATGAAACTCATATTAAGGCTTACATATAAACACGTGTTCATATTTCGCATTTCACATTCAATTCCATATCATATTTTTTTATATTTTTAATTTTTGATGTTTTTTTTTTATAATTTTTTCTTTATGTAAGTTACTTCTTGAAATTGCTGAAATATCCTTAGGGTTTTATTTGACATTCTATGAAATGAACGTGTTTTTAATAGGTGAATGATAATAAAAGTCAAAAAATGAAATTCTTAATAATATTAGAAAAAAAAAAGGAGAATGTTGTTCAAAACCAACAACAGAAATTACTTTTTTGTTTGGAAAGAGAAAAGAAAATAAATCACTTTTTAAACAATTAATTACTTTAACATTTGGTTGGATTTTTATATTTTTATAATCTAAAAAAATAAGGTGAGATCTTAAAGATTATTGTGAAAAAAAAAACTGCTAATTTTAATGTCAAAAATGTTTTGTTTCTAAATATTTTATGGTTTTTGAAGTTGAGTATAGCTATGCCTATGCAATCCATCAATCTATTTTAGTTTATCTCAGAAAAACTTATAAATTATTCTGGAAAAATGTAAGCAGCTGTATTGAAGGTAGACGTACAAGTTCTAACTTTGCTGATGTGGTTGACTGGTAAAATGAAATTGTTCCGAAGCTTAAATCTATTCATCTACCCATATTGCAAATCCAAAGTTCAGCTAAAATTTAAAATTTGAAATCTAATGACTTGAGTTAAATGCTTTTGAAACTTATAGCAGGAATTGCTGGAATAAGGTTAAATAAAAATCTGAAAAATTTGAGGTTCGTGTTTCGTTTTTATTCCAGCAATTTACTTTTATATTATAACAGTCCAAAATGCTTGCACTAGCAACTCACTTTTATATTATAACAGTCCAAAAAGCTAAAGTTTTGCAATCAATTTTATTTTCTACTTTTTAGGGGGCGAATTCGGTTTTGATAAAAGCATATGTATTTTAAAAATTATTTTTTTTACTTATTATTTTATTTTATACTTTTTAGTTTTAAATGAAACACATAATTTAAATTTAAAAAATATGGGATATTTTTACATACATTCATGTTTATTACAAATGTCAAATATCGTATATCAAATATCGTTTAAATCTATCGTCTATCATTTTTCTTGGTATTACGAAGTATTACAAAACGATATACGATAAACATAAATCTAACGAAAAAGCTTTTTTAAGTATGACATAAAATAACATGAAAAACATTCGGAAATTTCAAAAGTTTTAATTAATTTTATTTTATTTCAAATTTATTTAAAAGGTTTAGATAGTTTTGTTTTTAAAAAAAATTATAAAATGCTATCTGCTGAGTTTTTTTTTTATTTATTAAATAATTTTACGTTTCTTTACTTTTTCTTTAAATACTTAAATTTTTCTAATAAAAAAATTTTTAAATCGTTACCTATCATAAGTAAATTCCTAATTGATAAAAAAACACAAAGAAAACGATACGTTTTGACATCTGTAATAGTAAATTTTGAAAAACTCATACAAACTTAAAAACTTTTTTGATAAACGCTCAAGCACGTTAAACGATAAGTAACGACATACGTAATAGATATGAGAATTTTTATTGTTAAATATCGTATATCGGAAAAATTTTGACAATTGTAATAAACATGATTAATTATTGTTTCTGATATAAAATACGTTTTACAATTTTATACCAAATGTTTAAGTAAATTAAGAGACGTTAAATTGATTCCATTACAGCAAGAGTAAACATTTTTTATTCCAGTAATTCATAAATAATGAAAGCACCTCGAAGGGTTAAATATGTACCAAAATACTGTGATTATAAATTTTACAATCCAATTTAAGTTGAAGCAATATTTCTAACACGTATGAAAATGATATACATAAATGTATTTTACTGCATATTTCTATAGTCAGTATTAGTAGTATATCGTATATCCAAACAAACATCTAACCTTGAACACCAACCTACATACCTAATCCCTTAATAAGATCATGCAGTAAAAATTGTTGACAAAAATCTTGATTTAAATTATAAACAAATGGAGCGGAACAAAATAATTTAGGAAATTAGTTTAACATAATATTATTTACATACATACGTACATATTTACATACGTAGTTTTAATTTTTTGTGTTGACAAAATTTTGTTTGTAAATCATAATGGGTAATGCGCATAATTTTGTAATGATCTTTACTTTTTATATTCTTTACTATGTACATACAAAAATATATTATGTATGTATGTAGTTTGAATTTGGCAATTGGAATTATTTTGAATGAAATTTTATATGTATATCTACATACACAATCGACATAATAAATGTTCCTAAATAAAACACATAAAATATTAATTTTTAACGACATGCATATTCAATATGCAATAAAGAATGTTGGCAACAAATATTCTGATCTCAATCCTAAACAAATGTTTTAAAACAAAATAATTTAGCAACATTACAAATATTGTACCTATATACTTTGTGTTTTGCTAAATTCTAATACAAAATACATGTGCACATCAAGATTATTGAACTAAATTATTATAGGGGGAAAGATCAAATAATATGTGTATATTATACATAAAATTTTATTAAAAAAATGTTGACGAATACAGTTAACAAAAAAAAATGTACCTACACGAATTGGATTCGAACCAAATCACTCTTACTTTCAAAACCTGTACGCTCTCCTCTGCACTATACAACACTTAAATATTTAATGAACATATTACGAACATAAAATCTTAATTTTTAACCATGCATATTCAATATGCATTAAAGAATGTTGACAGCAAATATTTTGATTTAAATACTAAACAAATGTTGTAAACAAAATATTTTAGCAACATACATAAAAATATACTACTATAGGAGAAAAGATCAAAAATATATTGCTTGTGTATGCATGAATTTAGAGATAAAAATTTAAGTTTCAAAGTCATATATACAAAATATATACATATTTTATTCAAAAAATGTTGATGAATAGATAGTTAAAAAAAAAAAGTTGCATGTGAACTGGACTCGAACAACATGACCCCCACTTTTGAAACCTGTACACTTTCCTCTGCACCATACAACACTTACAAATGTTGCTAACAGATTACGAAGATAATAAAAAGCGTGACAGAATGACAAATAAATAAATAAATAAACCGACAGCGACAAGTTAATATAAAAGCATATAAAATAAAGTTTATCAAATAATAAGTATTGCAAAAATATTCTAAATTGTAATACATACTAGGGGTCCCTGTTAATGTGTAGTCAAATTTTATGTTATGTTTTTTAATCCCAATTCATATAATAGACAGTTGCAGTTTAGAAAAATAGAATTTATGGAAAAAGTACAATCCGTAAAAATTCAGAAAGCAAAACCAAATTCGTCAAAACACTAACTGAAATTATTTTTAAAATAACGCCAAAATAGAATAAAATTGTATAAAGAGCCTGTAGTTGGTGTACGTATATTTAGAATTTAGATTATTTCGTATTGTAAGTGAGGATTATTATGTCTATTTATTTATCGAGTTCAAAATAAATGTTTTAAAGGTACATGGGGAAAACATAATAGGTATCCGTAAAACATTCCGAAAATGCACAAACAAAGGTTGGAGCAAAATACAGTTAAATTTTTTTAATGAGCAACGTTGTCTATAACAATATTGCCGTTATTCGTTTTACCTTGCCCTAAAGTGAAAAATTTAAAATCTAAAAAGACCCTATAGGTATTTGTCGTACAATCCTTGATTAAAATTGTACATGTAACCTGGTAGAGAGGGCGAGAAAACCGTACAAATATTACCACATACAAAATATTTAAAAATAAAAAATTATTCAAATATAATTTTGGTTATAAGAACTGCTGTATACTAAAATTTAAGTATTTATATGAGAAGAAATTGAATTCAAACGAGGAAGAATACAGTTGACTTTGTCAACTCTTAGATACCCGTACGAACCGTTAGCATGTTCACAGCCTGTCACTCTGCTTACAATATTATTTTTTTAATATTTTAGTATTTTAAAATAATTTGGGTGAATTTTATAATTTCTAGAACTATGGGTTGTACATATATTCAAACTATATGTTTATATGACCATTCTTCAAAAGCAGATTCTAACCTTCCACATAACGATTATCAATCTAAAACTTTTTCAAATATTCTATAGTACCATTTAATACTAAGCGGTAAATGTATATTAAATTTACTAAGTACAAAACAGTAAATATAATTTTAAATATTATATTATATTATATTTAAATATTCCATTGACAGAATAATTTCTTATAAGTACAATAAAATACATATGTGCATGTAAATACGGCGCTATATAATATACATATATACTCTTATCATTCATTCACTAGTGACATATACGATATGTAAATAAACATGATATTATATAAGTATGTATATATCTCAATATCATATAAATAATAATAAAAATTCTTCAAGCAACCGTTATGTTGTTTATTTATTTACATTTTTTTGTACTACGCATTATATCCTCAACAATTTCAAATTATCGAGTAAAACAAAATGGAAAAAAAATTAGTTAAAGAAATTTGTTAGAAAATTTGAAAGAATCAAGTAACACTTTCGTCAATTATAAAGTAACCCTATATTATTAAAAAAAGTTGTTAACAGAAATAAAAATATAATGTTGGAGCTTTAATTTTTGTGTATTACTTCAAAAAAATTTTAACAGGTGTTCAAGTTACAGGTGTTTCAAAATAGGAAATTTTCAGTTTTTGACCCCTTACAGCTCCTAAACGGGGGGTGATACAAAAAAAATTTCTGAAATGACTCATACTAATTTTCAAAGATCTAACTTCTGTCAAAATTTCAAGTTTCCAACTTTAACCGTTTAGAAGATGGAGGGGTTAAAGAATTTTGCAAAATTTGAGTTTCGCATAACGGTAAATTAAGACACCGTATGCCAAAAATATATATTTATTGTATATATACTTTTAAAGCTAATGAAAGTAGTAATCGTTTGGCGTTTTCAAAATGAAGATATACCTTATACAACTTGTGCTATAACAATTGAAATATAGAGCTTTTTTGAACCTTTGGGGAGCTGTAGCTCCGTAACGGGTGGGGCTACAAAAAAAAGTTATAAAAAATAAAATTAATATTTTTGTGAGATCTATCAGTAGTTAAAATTTCATAGCTCTATTGCAAAAAAAATGTGGAGATCTAAAAGTTAGGTGTTCGAGAGCTACCCTAAGGCTTGGTCCAAACTCAACCAAAAAAAATAGGGAACCTACAAATTACTCCCAAAATATTTTGTGTAAATTTCAAGATTCTAGCTTTCTTAGTTTTTGAGTTAGCGTGCTGACGGACGGACGGACGGACGGACGGACGGACATGGCTCAAAAGTCTTAGAATTTTTTTCTGATCCGATCCATACCTTTGAAGGTATATCTAGCTCGCTTATTTCGAGGTGTTACAAACGGAGGAGTAATTTTATTATACCCGATCCTATCGTACGGGTATAAAAAGAATACCATTAGAAAATCGCTTCAAATAATATACAAACATTCATACATAAATGCAACAATTTAATAGAAAAGTAAAAAACTAAAACAATTATATATTTGAATTTTAAAGAGACTCGCCCGCTGGTTATTCATAAGTACATACTTAGATATATATTGATTATTAATATCAGATTAATATCATTCATCATTATTTAAAATTTCAATAAATATTGTGATAAATGACGATTTTTATCAATTTTTAAATTTTTTTCTTTATACATGCATAAGTTAAGTACATTACATACATATAGCCCAAGAATAGTTGAGCCGTTGAGGTCGAGTCGTGTCGAGTCCAGACTCGAGACTCGAGAGGAAAAAAAGATAAAGAATAAACAATTTTAAAGAGAGTAAGTGAGAATGTCTCTTATAATTTTGTTTTTTTTTTGTTATTCTGTTTTGTTGTGTACGTTTTGTTACTACATACTACCGACTATCGTAGGTACCATACTACTGTAATATAAATATGAAATGTGTTGTTTGTTTTTTATTATTAGTATTATGTATAGGTTTTATAGTAGAAAAATCGTAAAAAATATGTAGTTACTGATGTTCAAAGCTTGAAACGGAATTCATAATACGTAGTGTGTGGCTGAAAAGTACTAAATTATAATTATAGATAAGGAGTTTTTTTTTAGTAAAATTTTAGCTAAAATTCTAAGAAAATCTAAAATTACGAATATTTTCTTACAAAAGGTTAATTATACCCGTATGAACTGTTATAATAAATTTGCCATTACGTTTGTGACACCTAAAAGGAGTCGAGCTAGACATAGTGTCAGAGGTATGGATCGGCTCAGAATCGAATTCTGAATCGATTAAGCCATGTACGTCCGTCCGCACGATAACTCAAAAAAGAAAGGAGCTAGGAAGCTAAAATTTTTTTACGTCATTTTTCCAAAATTGTTAGTTTTGCTTTTAAATCCAGCTTTTTCGGTCGCCCGGTTCGAGTAGCTGCCATACAAATTTTTTCTTTATATGGAAATAACTCAGTATTTATTGATGCTAGGTATCTCAAATTTTGCAAAATCGCGTTGAGTTACAGGTAAACAGCACCTATAAAATTTGCTTGTACTGGGGCGACAAGTTCGGGTAGCTGCCATACAAGTTCTCTTTTTAAATATAAATAACTCAGTGTCTATTAAAGCTAGCTATTTGAAATTTTATAAAGAGGTGTCGAGTTATATGCCCAAGATTTTTGTAAAATTTTGTTCGTCTAGAGCAGCCAGTTCACGGTTATTGCACCTTTTGGATCTTAATGAAGCTAAGCGTTTGAATTCTTGCAAATAAAGATCAAGTTTTATGGCAACAACTTCAGTAAAATTTGATTGTGCTGGTGCAATGGATTTGGGTAGCTGTCAGACAATTCCACAATTTACATAAATATATCTCGATAGTTATAACGTCGGTACTGAAATTATTTAAAAGATGACGAAGTTATATAGAAACGGGATATATTATGTTCATAAGGGTACCCCAGAGTTGACATAGTCTGCCCTACTGCACTCTTCCTCGTTTTGTTAATAAAATCGAGATAAAAAAAAGTTACTGTCCTTCCTTCATTTCAAAAAAACAAAATTCTTATTAGTTAAAAATTAAGTTAAAAATATTCATTGTTGTATTTTACCATATCTGTAAAGAATTTGGACACTCATGTACTCACACATACTTATAAGATGTGAGTTCTAATATGTGCAATAAAAAAAACATGGTAATTTTCACTTATGACTCTTAAGGGACGGAAAAATCAAATAATTGTGCTGACCTTTACAAAATTATTTAGAAAGAATTGATTCAACTCCACAGTAAACTTTTCTAGTTTTAAGTTTATGCGAGTGAGAGATTCGCTCGGTAGTTGAAAATTTGGAACATTATATCCTCAAATTTAAAGTCTTGCAACTTATTTTAGTAAAATAAATTCAACTGTAATTGTTTGACGTTTGCATTAAACTTAAATTTTTAGAGTTGAAAAAAAAAAAAAACGGGAAATAATTGTGTGAATAAATGATTTTTTTTTTAAATTTCGGAAACTCTTGTTATTTTACGAGTAAGGTTATATTGGGTTAGTCTATATTTTTAATTTCATCTTTTTATTTTAACCAGTGTAGACATTTTATTGTATATTAAAAGTCAAAGAAATTGACAAAAATAAGTTTTTATTATTTTAAAACGAAATATGTATTAAAAAATTTGCTAAAAAGTATAAAATTTGATTTTTTTTTTTTTATTGTATATTATTTTCTTTTTAGTTTTTAGTACATTTTCTTTTTTAATATTTCTAAAATTGATTTTTTCTATAATACAAACAGGTGAGGTTAAGAAAGCTATATCTTTAGGTACTATTAAAAACTTATGAATACATATTATTATTATTGTGATTACATAATATTATAGTACCTATTATGTATAAGTACTTATAATATTAACAATATATTCAAAGATTACTAAAATTTTAGTACAATTGAATTCAATTGAATAAACCTTTTTTTTTGACATTCCTACAACAACAATATTAGTAGGTACTTGTGTTTGAATTGGAAAATTTTCTCAAAAGAATTAGATTTGAATGACAATTGACAGTGTGTCAAGTGTAATTTATATCAAATAATAATAAAATTGAGAGAGAGAGAAAAAAAAAAAAATATTATGTACTTTTTAATGTAAATATTATTATTATGATTAAAATATTAGTAAAGTTTTGAAATATACAAAAAAAGAAAAATACGGAAATCCATCATTCATAAGTTATAAAAAAAAAAAAAAGTGTTCAGTTTAACTAGAAAAATAAAAAAAAAAAATTGTAATAGGAAAATAAATACTAATAATTTTTTTAATCCTCTTGATAAAGTTGACAAAGTTAAATATTGTGAAAATATTTATTTGTTGATTTGTTAATCTTTCAGGATTACAATATTACAAAATATAACTTTTGAATAAATTTGAAAAGTTTTTTTTTTTTTGTAAAGATAATTCGTATTTTATTATTTATTAATTTTAAGTTGTAAACTTTAATTTTTTTTTTTTTTTATTTAGTTTACATTTTTTTGTAGTATTTTACATTATTTTCTAGTATTTTATATTTTATATTAAGTTTAAATTGATTTTCAAAATTTGTGACAAGATTAGACATAAAAACTTATATTATAATATCAAATCATTTAATATATTATGTAGGTACAGGTAAATATAGCCTATCAATCTTGTGTAAAATAAACTTCAAAATATTTTATGTCTTAAGAAACAAGAGACATATTGTTTTTTATAAATTAAAAGATAAAATTAATGAAATTTTAATAAAAATTTTTAAAAGATTTATTGTATGGAACTTTTTTGGTAAAAAAATATGCAGACGGTGAAATACATGCATTTCAAAATAGGGTTTTTTCTCAATTTTGAAGAGCTGTAACTTATTAGTAACTCTATAGATAATATAATTAAGAAAAAACTTTTAGTACATGTAGAAATATAAATGAAGCTTAATCTTTTTTATTTCTAATAAGAGCGAAGTTTGTCCAGGTGTCTAAAAATAGTAAATTTTAATTTTATTTTGAGTCCTAATAGGCCTTAAACAGATGATAGTACAAAAAATGTTCCGAGGTGACTTATATTTCTGAAAGATCTTGCTTTCCTCTAAATTTCAGGTTTGTATTTAAAAGCTTTGCGAACATATAAAGAAAACAAAATCTTTCGAAATTTTGTTTTTACATAACGGTAAATTTAAATACATACTAAATTTAAAAAAAAATGTAATTTAAAGAAATGGCTTTTTCTAACTTTGAGGGACTGTAGCTCCATACGGGTAGGATTACATTAAAAACTTGATTTACATTATTATTTGTTTTAAGAGACCTATCAATGATTTAAATTTCATTGTTCTATCTTAAAGAGTACGTGAAAGTTTTGAACAGACGCCCGTTCCAACAGAGAGAGTTAAATTAATAAGCAAATTTTTAAAATTTTTTTTTGAAAATTGTGTTAAATTAGTACGATTCTTACTAAAACTTTTTGTTGTATAACAACAACTATGTTATAATAATTAAGTATTAAACATTTTTTGGTTATCAGGCATTGAAATGGTACTCATTCGTAGTAGTAATAGTAAAAAAACTAATAATTTTTACAAATTGTTTGTTTATGAATACAGAAGCTGAAAAGAAAAACGGGTAACATTTTTTGTCCCATATAAATTGAATATTATATATTATCTTCCATTAGTATGTATATTTTATTATATCCGTACAAACTTAGTTTTTCAGGTTATAATAAATTGATCAAATTAAACTTTATGTCAAAACTTAACATAAATTTATTTCGGGACTTAAAAAAGTGAAATATGTAAAATTTTATAAAAGATAATAAGATTTGATCGAAGCACCATTTATTATGTTCGAGCGACTGTGTCCTAGAATTGATACTTCTTCGTTTTGATTTTAATTCACAAAATTCCTAGAGAAATTAGTTTTTTTTTTTTTTTGTAGAAAATTATAGTTATTTCTATAAAAGGATTCTAGAAAGAAAGAGAAAATGCCTATAATCATTCCAAAAAAGCTAAGAAAATTAATGATCTAAGTTTCTTTATCTAATCTTAATGTAGCAACTGAATGAACAATTTAATTGAGACCAATTCTAATAAATGCCCAACATATTCTTTGCCAACATACTCACATTTCATTTATTCATAATCAATATATCTTTTGTTCCAACATCATATATACCAATGATGTCGATAGGTTTATCAATCTACCAGTTATTACTGCCTACAAAGAAAATTTAGTATTATATGACCAAAAAGATACAAATTGGTATACATAATTATAATTAGATGCATCATATATGAGTGAACAACATCTGCAATAGAATTTATAAAGCATATTTTTGCATTTTAGTACGACACTTTTTTCATTGACTTTCTTCGGCATAATTTATTGATATCTTAGAATATTTGCATGTACCATGTACACAAAATTTCACACAAAAAAGTTTTCAAAAAAGGGTTGGCTTAAAAATGTCATATTGTTTCGATATAAGTAAATAAAAAAATGATAAATATTGTCAATTTGTAATTCAAAAAACGTTTTTTAATGAAAGAAAATTATTGTTTTGTAATGTAATATTTGTAAACTTTTTATAGTTCATGGCTAAAATATACTTTGTATAATAACTTTTCTTAAAGTTTTAAAAATTTTCAAAATTTTTATCGAAAGACTTCAGTCTAAAAAAAAAACCAATAAAAGAAAAACTAAAACGATAAAATGTTAACAAAACTGTTGTGATAACCTTGAAAAAAAAAACAAAATTCCTAATAATTATTTTAAATAAAAAATGTCTACAAAATCCAACTTAATTTAATATTTTTTTTTTAAGGCAATTATACTTTTTTAAAATTGTTTTCCACAATTTTTTGATTTAAAGAAGTGGAAATAAACACGAAAAATATTATAACGTTTTTAAGCTGTTTCCAAACTTTTAGACTGTCACAGAAATACATCTAGACTTACTAATTTTTTTTGTGATTGTGATAAATAAACTTTTTTTTTTCCTTTAAATAATTTTTATATTGTAGTAGTTAGTGGTAAAATAAAAAAAAATAAAAAGAAACTTACAAAAAGGTGAGCAAAAGTCCATTAAAAAGTTTTCAAATTGCCAACTTTTTTTTTTTATTTTATGTATTTTAATTTTTTTGTTTTGTACGTAATGTTTTGAGGCTGTTTCCCTATAATCGTTTATTGCAGGAAAATTTCAAACAAAATTTTAAAAACTTAGGAAAAAGTAAAAAAAAATAAAAAAAAAAATGCGCAGTTTAGATGACTTTTCAATTTGAAATGTTTAATTTTGTTGTTATTTGATATTGTTAAATTGTTGAAGTTGTCTGGTAACTGTTATAAATTTTAGAAAACTTTAAAAAATATATAAAATGTTGAAAAGTACCTAAACTTTTTTTAATAATTTTATCAGCAAAAAAAAAAAAAGTAAATTATACATTTTTAAGTATCCTACTTCCTAGTATTTTAAAATCTTATTTATTTTGAAATTATTAATCTTAACCAGAATCTAGATCTAGATTTATTTTTTCTTTTACTTTAGAATACTCTTTTGTAGATATTATCTAAGAATTTTTTTTTTGATTTTTTGATTATTGTGATTTTTGTTAACCCAGGAAAAACCCAGATTATAATACTATGTATATTATAATTTTATGTATGGTATTTAGGAAAAGAAAATTTTGACCAAGATTTTTATTTTTTGGTTACTAAAGATATACCGAAATTTATTATTTGGAAAAGTATAATTTATTATTTTGTTAGGATAGAAGTAAACTTCAGAACAGTCATTTTTAAAATTTGTTATAAACAAATATGTATATTTTATTTTATACTTAATTAAAACTTCTTTAATCTAATCTCAAAAAGCATTTTAAGAATCGATTGTGATTGATTTATTTTTCAATATCATTTGATTGTTTTTTTTTTTTTTGTTAGTTTGTTCTTCTGCCAAATATTTGTGATAAGGAAATTACACAGGCTGTAAATGTGATAAAGTGGAATTAGGAAGTGTGTAGAATTCCAACACATACTTCTTTGAACTTTACAGTGTAAATTTATACCGTCTTACCGATTAGACTACCGAGGACCGCCATCAATTGAATATCAATACTTAGATACCAGAAATTTTTTACTGATTTTGTGATGAATTATTTCGAGCTGTATCAAATATCAAGCTTTCGAACACCACAGTTAATTTGTATTCTAAAGCAATAACAATTAAAAGTATGAAATGTAAAATCTATTTTTAATATAAAAATGCATGATTTTGAGTTTATTACTAACTAATAATATATGCTTTATGAACCCGTTCTTCATAATACTAAAATCTACATTTATAGATGTTGTTATAATATTTTAACAAAGAGTAAAAGCTGTTAAATTTTCATAAAACTCGTGATTGAAAATAGAGTTTATTATTTTAACATCTCCTTTGGTTTTCATAATAATATTGGTTTGGAAAAACAGAATTTCCAGGATGACTTCAGTTTTAGTTAAAAAATGGAAAATAAAAATAAGTGTCGTATATTGTCGTACAAATTCTTTCAATCTTTTCAAAACTTTTTTCATTTTAATTTCAATCTAATACAGGTATACATAGGTTGCGTCAACATTTTGAAGAAAATATTAAATGCATCTAAATCTTTTATTAAATTAAAATTCATCATAAAGCTCATTTCTATGGCTGTTATTTAATTTGTAGAAGTCTACAACTTTTAAACTTCTATTTTAGGACCTACTCTTTTTTTGGTATACATTAACTCGTTGTTAAGTTTAAATTTTAAGAGTGTACCAACAGCCTTTGCTGACGATTTGGCCTTAGCGCATGTTTTTAATAATCCTTTAGACCTAATAGCAGATATAAACCATGATCTAGAACTATTAAGTATATGGTTCTCAAACCTTCAGTTAGTAATAAGTGACAAACCAAAAATTATGTTTTTTGATTTAAAGAGCCAAAATCGAATATATGGTGATCTATACTTCCATTCATCTAAATGTAAAAAGTACGTACATCCAAATATCAGTATTAATACTGTATACAATAATGTAAGTTTTTCTGTTAAAGATAGGTGTAATACTACGTGTTTTGTTATTGAGGTCGTTAAAAGATTTAAGTACTTGGGTGTGATCATTTTGATTCACAACTATCTTGGGGTGATCATATTAATGAATTAAACAAATATCTTCGCCCCACACTTAGAGGATTTTATAAGTTACAAAACTTATATTCCACTCCACTTTTACTAAAAATTTATTTTCGAATATTTCATTATGTTAATTACAATATGGCTTACCTTGCTGGGGGGGGGGGATCTTCTTTTCATAGAATTTCTCCTTTACTCTTACTGCAAAAATGTATTGTGAGAAAAATATTTAAAAAAAAACAGAGGATGTGTTCAACTTTTTAAAAACTTAAATATTCTACCAATTCGTCATCTTTATTATTTCAAATCCCAAAATATCTTTTTCTTAAAATCAGGATATTTAAATAGTAGATTTATTGAAGGATACAATATTATAAGAAATAACAAATTTTTTATAATGGTTCCTTTTTTTCGCACAACAGCCAATTAAGAAACCTAAATAAATTTTTAAAAGAAATCAAACTTTGGCTTATGAATTTCAACTATATTATGAATTAGAAAATTTACTATAATTGTATCTTGTATTCATTTATTGCAGGCTTGTAATGTGTGGGTTGTACTTTTATTTATGTTTTAGTTAACTTTAGTAAATATAAATTGAAATTTTTTATCATATCCCACTTCATACTATTACGAGTATGTTATGTTTAAGTATAAATTTTATTTAGATGTTTAACACTATTTAAAAAAAAATTTTTTTTTTTGTATATAAAACATCGTTTTCTCTTTAATTGTAATCACACATTTTAGTAAGTAATGAATTGTTAATTGAAATATATCTGATAATAAATAATAAATAAAAAAAAATAAAAATTTTTATTCTGAGGAAACTCTTTATATTTATCACTAGGTATACCATATAGCTTTTATATTACGAAAAAGTAGACCAGGCATTAAAGATTTCAAAAGTTAAGATCATGATTTATAATATCGAAGAATTCTATTGCTATATATCTATAGATTTTAAATCATCATTATATAAAGATTATTTCATTTTATTTATACTATTTAAGATATTATCAAGTTCTTTCAAAAAAACACTAGCATTACAAATTACTATGGAGTCTATAAAATCAATAAAAAGTAAAAGTCTCATTATAAAGTGTTCTTAAAAGAAATTTGTAAATTAAAAACTGTAGATTCTAGAAATCGTATAGAAAATTCGGCTGAATTATTATGAACATTTTATTTCCTAAAAAATTTTCTATTTTAAGTTCTTTATTTATTATAATTTTTGACTACAACATTTGTATGTGTTTATTTCACTAAATATGAACAAAAAAAAAAATATTTTTTAATTATTTAAAGAATTTTTTAAAGAAGAATAAAATCTTAGAATAACCACAAAAATGGCAAAGCAATTATTAAAATGTTTAACACAATAAAAAACATAAAGAAAAATAATCTTAAATTTATTTTTGTAAAACATTTTTGAGAAAAAAAAAAAAAAATTTAATAAACTTTAATTAACTTATAATTAAAGTTATAAAATTAGTTAGTAATTTACTTTAACCGTATAATTATTTTAATATTCATTGTTAAAAAACATGGTAAACCAATCCTTAATTGATTTTATATATCCTTGAAATTCCTAACCTTTTACTATATACACAATATAAATTGTACTTATACGTTATATAATACATTTCGGTATATATACAAATATTACAATAAAAGTTTAGACAAAAGAAAAAATAAAAATAAAAAATTGCAATTACCAAAATTTTACAGATGTCCTTCAGTTAAATTTTCTTTTAAAGAAAATCATTAAAATTTTCTATGAATTTTTAGTGGTTATCATAAAATTACAGAAAATTTCTTTAGTAATGAATTTGATATTTAACAAAGAGATATTTAACTTAGATTTAAAATATGTAGGTATTTAATTAAACTAGATTTTATTTAATATAATTATAAATTAAAGTAAATTAAAACCAATATAAGAATTGTGATAACAAAAGAAACAGTTTAGGCGAAGAAGAATATATTGAAGTTCAGGAGTCCTATTCAAATCTTGATTGACTTAATTGATTTAAAAAAAAAACACCTTTTAGTTTCAAAATGGATTTCTAAAACTGATACCTATAAGAAATGGTAAATAATAATTAAGGGAAAACGTTCAAGTACCTAATGATGGTGGCTGCAAAAATAATCTGTACTTCATCTGTAATGCCAATATATTATACTCATAATGTATCGGATTGAATGTAAAATATTTTTTTTTTGTTTAGTTTATTCCCCTACCATATTAATGTGATATGAAAATTACATAGCCTCCCTTTTCAGGCGTGGCAATAAATATCGTAGAGGGAATTATTCTTAAGACGTCTTTGACTAATGAATTTAAAATGTTCAGCTTGTTTGGAAATTTTGGTTTATTTAAATAAAATGTTACAATAATTTTTTTTTTTCTTTTGGTCAAATTATTTCCGTACGATACCTTTGAATCTAAATATAATATTCCGAAATCTCTACAGTGAAATTAACCCTGCGAAGTTTAATTTAATTTTAAATTATGATACCCTAATAAAATTTACAATATTGTCAGAATTCAATCACTGTGAGGTTTAATTTTGTATTTTAATTTAAAACATATTTTTTCTTGCCATTAGAGTCTGTTCTTAGTGGTTTTATTTACTATTAAGACATATTCAGGTTTTAGAATTCAAAGAATTAAATATCTCTTATTATAATAATGTATTCCTATTAATTCTTATTAATCTTTTCATCTTAACTTACTATTAAATTTAAATTAATTTTAAAAAAGTCTTTTACTTTGACCCAAAATCTAATCGAGAAAAATAGGACGTATCATCTACAAAGTTTCAACATAAATTATATTTTACTTTTTTGTTTTTTTTTTTTTTTTGCTGACCCAACTAAACACGCATAGACGGAATCGTTAAAATAATATACGGATTTAAGAAGGTTAAAGCTTAAGAATTTAAAACAATAATTGAAGTTTCTTTATTAGAAGGTTTAGAACATAGTGATTTCCCTCTAGTGTTGAATTAATTTATGATTTTAATCGTAACCAAATAAGATTAAAATATAGGAATATAGGATAGAATGTGTATATTAATTTACAATATAATATTAAATTATGATAATATATTATGTAGGTATACGATATAATATGTATGTAATTTATATTTGAAAGGATATAGGTATATACCCAATCGAGTTGGAAAATTTATTATTTAATATATTCTGAAATTTCATTTTGAATAAAATGAAAATTGAAAAATAATATTTTTTTTTTATGTTAATTATGTTTGTTTAGAAAATTAGCTTAATGTCATCTAATTTTGGTTAACAAATTTTGTTTTTTATAATGTTGCCATTACTGAATAAATTGTTTTGATAATATTATAAGAAAAGTTGCGATTTAAAGGAAACTATAAACAATATAATTATAATAACTGGTGAACTAATATTATTATAAGATATTATAAAAGGCATATATTTAGAGTTTCCAATCTAAAAATTTTATCCATTTTCCCAAAGTTCATTAAAATTAGTTGTTGTTATACCCCATACTATAAAGTATATTAACTTTGGTATGGTGTTTATAACCACCAAAAGGAAACGAGTTAGATATGGACATGTATATCTATTCCGAATCAGGATCACCTCCTGAGTCGATTTAGCGATGTCCGTCCGTACGCACGATAACTCAAAAAATAATGATGCTATCTTGCATTTTTGCAAATGGGCAAAATCGGACCATGGGTTCGGGTACCTCCCATAAAACTCCCAAAACCGAACATGCATATCTTCAAAATTAATAAAGATAGGAAATGCAAATTTGATACAAGGGTGCTTTTTCCTGAATCCCTGATTTGCCTAAAATATCAGATGAATTGGAATGGTTGTTCGGGTATCTCCCACACAACTCCCAAGACCGAACAAGCATATCTTCGAAATTATATAAAAACTTGAAATTTGATATAAGAGTGTTCTACCCTGTTCTGATGATGTCTCAAAAATTTGAGATGAATTGGGGTGGTGGTTCGGGTGCCTTCACACACTTTCCAAAACCTAACAAGCATATCTTCGAACTTAATAAAGATAGAAACCTGAAATTTTGTACAAAGGTTGTAAAAGCATTTATTTTTTTTAGCTTATATTAAATACCTAACTGCAATAACTTATGAATTTTTAATTTAATTTTAATTTTTTAGGTATAGGGTATAAATAAGTCGGTTGCATCGTTTTTTTAAATAGAATGATAATACTAAAATGTTTATGTTTAGAAAAGAGAAATGAAAATTAGAATCCTTCGCTACAAATTAGAAAACTGGAAACTTACATTGAAACAAACGAAACAAAAATTGTTCATAGAAGTCCCCGGAATATAGTCCTTAAAATGATGCAGGCTATTTATCTCATACCATCAATCGAATTTTAATTGAATAGTAATTGAAATATTTAAACACGAACATATAAGAAAAGGTTTACTCTATGTCTATAAATTGAGAATGAATTGAGAAAAAACTAACTGATTCATATGTATATAAAGAACGACTGTTTGTAAATCTAATATTATATTCTCATGCAAACTATTATTTTCTATACAAGGCAAAAATCACAATCGTTCAGATTGAACATTGTGTTTACACATTTAATATAATATGTATACGATTAGAATATTATTTTGCAGAAGTGCATTTAGTTTTAGCAGTTTATTTATTGCAGCGTTAAGTTTCCCAATATGAAATATGAATTAGAGTTCATATTAAATTTAAATTCTTATTTTGTTTTTATTTAAATATAAAATCTTAAAAATATTGTAAATTAAAATTAAATTTTTCGATCTTTTTATTCATAAAAATGTAATTCTTTTATTGCTTAAGGTCATTTCTTAAAAATAAAAATGTTCCGAATGTTATTAAAATTTCAATGTTCCACATTTTTTAGTAAAAAAAATCCTTGTATTGTTGTTTTATTTGAAGTTTTCAAAAATATATATATATATAAAATTATGTATAAATGTATATATTATGTATATTCAATAATTTCTTGATGTAATCAACGTAAAAAAAAATAAAAATAAAAAAGGACACGAGAAGTAATTATAATAAAAAGATTGAATTTAATACAGTATTAATTCCCGGTGGGAGGATCAAATGGTGGATGAAGAAACTGAATATCTTAATTTTTTTTTTGCTCTATAATAATAAAGAACTTAGTTCGTAACTGGATAAAATGTTAATTTGTTTCTAATATATGTACATTTACCTAATATATTTACTTACATATTATATGTAATAGGAGATATATATTTAAGATATATCATAAATGTTCTGTAATTCGATTTTTATTTAATTAACAAATAGTAAAATTAATATTAGGTGACGAATCTGTGCTTTCTAAACCTTTTGGTTTTTTGTTACATTTTACTCTGATAGTCAAGCGGTAGTCAAATTCTTACAGCAATAGTTACCAAATCTAATAGGCGGTAGGAGGCTGTCAAATAGTATTGAAAATACTTTCTACAGAAAATTGATTTGGATCTCAACTTGATTTGGATCTCAGTACAGGAAAGTATTACAACAAACGAGTCGGTAAATGAGCTAAAAAAACATGGCTTAGACTTACATCAACCTCTAGAATATAGCTTGAGAATATCCCGATTGTCCATGTGCCTGCCAAACTCTCAAATCGAACATTAAGAAAAACTTCCTTGATTTGCCTAGAAGGTGGGAGCTAAAAGTTTTAACTTGCATTAAAAACACTGTAGATTTTGTAGAAGAATTAACGCGATTGATAGAGTGGAATCATCGTGATATAAATCTAGAGAAACTTTACACCAACTCCAGTCGAATAGGTTCTCCTATATATTGAAGGTATACTATATGGATCTAGAGTCTATATAGTGATTACTGACACATTAGTTCAGCCTTCATTATTAACAGAAAAAACATAAAAAGTATTTCCAATTTAAGTGCAAGCATTTTCTTTTTAAATGCACGGTTGATTTTTTAACTGAACTTTATTTTAATAAAAATTTTGTTTGATTATATGTGTAACCGTGTAAGTTGTTTGATTATAAGCTGTTTCAAATTTTATAACAAAAAACCTCTTGTTACCTGTCTGAACATTTTTAAAAAGAAATTATAATATGCATATAATTTATATATATATATACATAATTACTCATAAAAAATTGAGGAAATATAAAAATTTTCATTTAAAAAAAAAAATACATGCATTAGAACAAAGTAGCACATAAAGTACAAATCCTTTTTCTTATACGGTAAAAAATATAATAAATACAATACTATATTTTTGTATCGTATGATGCAAAATACTAATATTCTAATGATATATCAACTAAAATATTCGAATTCAATTTCGAATTCCCTCTTATTTTGACTAACTCTAAATTGAATCCCTATTACCTATATTATATAAACATACCTACCCAATATGTTTGTCAAAATGTTTTATAAAAAAAAACTTAGACCCTTTTTTTGCTTTTAACATTGTTTTTTTGTTTCTTAAAGTAAAATTGTTGTAATTTTACTGTATATAAACCTAAAAATCCTTAAAATTAAGACATTACCTTAGGGATTTTGAGACCAATAGAGAAAAACAGATATAATGATAAAAATAATTGGAAATTGGATAAAATTAATAAAAAAATGAATGAGATTAGGTAGATATATATAATGTAGGTAAATAGAATTTAGTAAAGTTTAATCAATATATTATATACATAATTGTTGTCATTTTCATTTGAATCTATTGTCATTTTGTCTGTTTCTGATTTTGTTTTTTTTAATTATTTTGATAATGAAGGCATAAGATAGGACTTGAATATACAATAAAGAGATTAATTAAAAAATTATGTTCATTAATTTAGATTGGTCATCACACCATTTAACGTAAAATTTATATTTAAGGAGGATTATAATATACACTTATTTTTATATAATATATAATCTACATATAATGGATATACAATCTGAAATATTCTTAAGATATTTATAAATTAAAGTGTTGTTTATATTGTAAATTTTTATGAAAAAGAATTTATAGTATAATACAAATTATATATTGGTGTTTATTATAGTAGATTTTGAAATTTTATCTAATAAATAAGGAAGAAATTCTGTTTGTTTGTTTGTTTGTTTGTTTGTTTGTGCCCTTTTCACGTAAAAACCACCAGTCCGATTGCAACCAAATTTTGCAGGAACGTTCCTACGACCCCGAAAAGTGTTATAGGCTATATCGCGTTTCGGTTCATTAACCCATTGCGGCCCGAGAGCCATTTAAAGCCGTTTCGTTTTTTCGTTGTCCTGCCTAAACGGTTTGATCGATTGAGTTGAAAATTTGTACAAATGTTCTTCCTAGCATTGGACGGGTGTCAAAGAAATTTGGATTCAATATGTTACCCGGAATCGACCCGGCGGGCTTCCAAAAAATTTTTTGTTTCCGATTTATGTCCAATTTTGTATGGTGGTTTTATGGTCTGACAAAAAGCCTGTGAGAAATTTTTATGAAGATCCGGTAACCCGTTTGGGTACGAGAGCCGAACAAAGTTCATTAAATTTTTCTGTTGTCCTGCTAAAACGGTTTGACCAATTGAGTTGAAATTTTACAATAGTATAGCTCTTTATCACAAGAGCTCACTGAGTTGATTTGGTTTCGATCCATTAACCCGTTTCGGCACCAGGGGTCACTGAAGTTTTGTAATTTACTTAGTTGTCGCACTTAAACTGTTTGACCAATTGAGTTAAAAATTTATCAAAGTGTAGCTCTTTACAACAGGAGCTTACTGAGTCGATTTGGTTACGATCCATTAACCCGTTTCGGCACCAGGACTCAATGAAGTTTTTCAATTTCTTTGTTGTCGCGCTTAAACGGTTTTGCCAATTGATTTGAAAATTTACAAAAGTGTAGCTCTTTACCACAGGAGCTCACTGAGGAGATTTGGTTACGATCCATTAACCCGTTTCGGCACCAGGGCTCAATAAAAAATTTTAATTTCTTTGTTGTCGCACTTAAACCGTTTTACCAATTGAGTTGAAAATTTACAAAAGTGTAGGTCTTTATAACAAAAGCTTTCTGAGTTGATTTGGTTACGATACATTAACCCATCAGGCTTCAGGCCATGAAGTGTCTCATTTTTTGTTGTTGTGCTTAAACGATTTGACCAATTGAAAATTTGCACAAGTATTGCACTTTGGCACACAAACTCATTCAATAAATTTTGTTGTGATACATTAACACATTTCGACACGATAGACTGTCAAAAAAAAATTTGGTTTCTAATTTCGGTCAAATTTGGTCTCTTTACTTTTATCTATACTGTTTCTAATATTCCATAAAAACCTTTCAATGCAAATTTCTAATATAGAACAGTAATTAAAGTAACCTTAATAAGTATCTTAAGAATACTGTTTTTAAGTCTTAACAACATAACATTTTCATGTTAAAAAACAGAAACAATCTCCTACAATTACACAATCATCATGTCATCATTCAGATATGCATTACTTAAATGTGGTCTTTACATGTGGTCTACCTATATAAGATGCATGTGTATAACATGTTTCCCATAAAATATCATTGAAATATGTACATATAGTATGTATAATATCCGTATATTTAAAAATACTATAAACTTAATCAATTAAATTAGAAAACATATTCACATTTCTGTACATCATTTAATCAAAAATGAGTACATACATATTTAAAGAACAGAAAACCTTACATTCTTATCCATATACAATTTTTACACATATTTTTAGCCAATCAATTTGGAAACATAATTAGAAAAACTAAACGAAAAAAAAATTCTGGTTGATTTATAAAGGTAAAAAACAATCATGTATTTTTTATATTGAAAATATGTTAAACAGAACCTGAAATGTACGCATTTAAAAAGAAGTTTTTTCAAAATTTGAAGAGCTATCGGTGCTGTAGGATCTCCAACGGTGATTGTATATAAAAACGTTGTTCTACAACATTACTCTTTTAAGAGACCTATGCATAGTTAATATTTCATTGTTCTTTATTAAACAGTATATAAGTTTTAACAGACGGAGGGACAGAGCGAACTTAATAACAAATTTTCATATAATTCACCAAAACATGAAGTGACATTACTTACAAAAAAAAATTGATTACATTATGGTCTTTTATATTTTAAATACGATTTTATGTTTCGGTATTAACGCATATTAACGAATATATAAGTTTGGAAAACAGACGGAGGGACAGAGCGAACCTAATAACAAATTTTTCAAAATGTGCTTAAAAGGATAATTCACAAAAACATGAAGTGACATTACTTACGAAAACAAATGTACTACATTATGGTCATAATTGAAATTCACTTCACCGTCATTGTGTACTCAATAGATTATTGATTCCTTTAAAAAATTTTTGTAGAAGAATTGTCTCTAATTCTTGGCTCTGTTTATTCAATTTAACTAAATCTAATAAAAAATAGAATATAAACTACCATAAATGCATAAATACAAATATAAATGCATATAAACTACCATAAATCTGTAAATGCATAGTAATAAGGTAACTATATTAATTAAATTATATTAACGCAGAAACAAAAGTTAATAATTTTTATTTCATAAAGCCAATAAAGTACTCCGGGCAACGCCGGGTACTCTGCTAGTTATATTATAAGATAGAAAAATAATTGTTGTCTCGTTTTATTATTTCTATTTTGAATTGTAGCTTTTTAATTAATATTTTTTATTTTTGTAAGCTTTTTTCAGTTCATATTAAAAAATTTAGAGTTTATGTAAACAAAAAAAGTCATAAAATCATTTTGTTTAATACAAGCCCGATTCTTTTTATAAAAAATTAGTAAAAATTGTACAAAAATGTAGAAAAATGTCAATTTTTTTTTTGATTTTGATAGCTGGTTAGATCTTGTACAAAGCTTCCATATTTTATTATATTTTGTGTTAGCATTTTTTTTTTTAACCACGTTTTTCATGTGATTCTTCAATTGACTTTACTAAATTCTTCTTAGTGGTCTAGTTTTGTTATAAGACCTAATATATTCTAGTTCTAGTTTTGTTCTAATGATAATGATTTGTTAAATTCCAGAAATCTTTATTTTATATTCACTATAAATAGAATATTTTACATATAACCGACAGATATTTTATTTAAGAGCATTTGTAATTTCTGGATCATAGTATTAGTGGTCAGCAATATAATATACAAGATTGATTTAAAACACGCTTTAATGTTTATACTTTGATAATCATAAAAATATTAATTTTATTATTAACAACTTTTTCCTGTAGCCCCACCCCTTACGGAAATATAGCTCCACAAAATTTGAGAAAGCTCTATATTTAAATTGTTATAACACAAGTTGTTTAAGGTATATCTTCAATTTGAAAACGCCAAACGATTACTGCTTTTATTATCTTTTAAAATATTTATAGAATAAATATATATTTGTGACATACTGTGTCTTAATTTACCGTTATGCGAAACTCAAATTCTTGATTCCTTCTATCTTCCAAACGGTTTAAGTTAGAAATTTGAAATTTTAAGAGAATAATAAAAATAAGTATGAGTCATTTCAGAAAATATTTTTGTATCGCCCTCCGCTTCGGAGCTGTATGGCGTCAAAAAATTAAAAATTCCTTATTTTTAAACACCTGTGACTTGAACACCTACCCAAATTGTTTTTTCAAGTAATATACAAAAACTAAAGCTCCAACATTATATTTTTATTTCTATTAACAACTTTTCTTAATATTATAGGGTTACTTTATAATTGACGAATGTCTCACTTCATTTTTCTAAATTTTTCTAACAAAATTTTTTTAACGATTTTTTTGCATTTTTTTTTTACTCGATAATTTGAAATTGTTGAGGATAATGCGTAGTACAAAAAAAAATTTAAATAAAAAATATAACGGTTGCTTGAAGAATTTATATTTATATGATATTAGTATACATACTTATATAACAAATGTTTATTTACATATCGTATATGTCACTGATGAATGAATGATATATAATACATATGTATGTATAGTATAAATTATTAGACATTTGCCTCTTAGTATTAAATGGTACTATAGCATATGGAAAAGTTTTGGATTGATAATCGTTATATGGAATGTTAGAATCTGCTTTTGAAGAATGTGTAAACATATTGTTTGAATATATGTATGTACAACCCATAGTTCTAGAAATTATAAAATTCACCCAAATTATTTTAAAATACTAAAAAATTAAAAAAATAATATTATAAGCAGAGCGACAGGCTATGAACATACTAACGGTTAGTACGAGTATCTAAGAGTTGACAAAGGCAACTGTATTCTTCCTCGTTTTTAAATGTTGTTGCTCGCGTTATTTGTGACCATCGCCATATTTTCCATAACCTTGAAAATGTTTTAATTCTGTTCTACTGAAAGAAAGAAGGAATAAACGAAAATAAAAATACATAAAAATGATAAGAAATAATTGTGTATTGGGACAATTAACATGTATATTATTCATTTTTTTTTAGTCAATATTATTAATACCTGGTCGTGTGTATTATTTCAAAAAATTCTTTACTTTGAAAAAAAAATTGAAAAATTTTGACATGATTTTAAAATTGAGAGTTTATTTAACTGGAAAAAATGTAAAATTATTGAATAAACATTACACGATTATTAATTTAGAATGATTTAGAAATATATTTAAACTGTCGGTAGTGGTGAAAATTCGAACTGTCGATGGTGGTTTCTATTTTTGTTTTCAAAAGAGGTGTGAATCCTCTAAATACACCATGAATAGCCGCTTGATAGTGTCAGATTTAAATCTTACTTATTAGAAGCCTTCTCCGCTTTAAGCAATATATTGGGATGCAATCCACAACTACTAATGTTATTGACTAGAGAGTAGGCATAGCAAAGGATAGAACTAAGATGCGAGAACTTTGTATTAAAGAGTCGGACTGTAAGGGAATAAATCGATTATTATTATTATTATTATAATATTTTGTAATCAGTGATGAAGCCGTAGTTACAACATTTAATAGTATTATGTAATGCCTTGTCCTATGACATAATAATTGAAGGCATAATTTTTTAAATTTTTATAATATTATGTAAAATTGAATCATTGCTAATTCAACATATTATTTGCATATACGTTAGCAATAAAAGAAACTTATGAATAAAACTAATAAAATTGGATATGATAGACACCATAAGAATTCAGGAAACTAGGAACCCAAGGGAAAAGAAATTAATTATGTTGTTGAAGTACCGAGGTAGTTTAACATTCTATATTGATTTTGAAGAAGGCTAATGTTAAGAGTGATCATAAGCCTTTAATTCCGAATTTTAAGAAAAGTCTTGTAGATTTACTATTCAGATTACAGAAAATGAAATTGAGAATCAATAACATCAATATTATATTATTTCTATCTTTCAAACCGGGACAGAATTGTTAGTAGTTGTTACCAGCTGAATATGAAGACATATCGTATCATATAATGTGTGTAAACGTGATAGATAACAATAGTTATGAAAAATTAGAAGAAATTAAACTACAACGCCTAGTGATTTTTCAAATATAATTATTACAGGATCCAGGGCCTGACAAATTGCCTAGCTGGTTTTAAAAAAATAAAATCAAATTCAGATGCCAAAAAAGATTGAAAGAAAAAAAAAAGAGTAAATACTTTTTATTCCAACCAAAATCTGTTATTTAAACTAAATCAATAAGCTGAGATGGTTCTCCCATTGACTTTTTAGTATACTCATGTAAATGTGGATACTGATAAAGATTATTACGTAAAGGATAAATAAAAAGCATTATAGATGTATAAATAAATAAAAAGCATTATAGATGCTAAGTAATAAATAATAATATTTTGCTACCTATTTATAAATTTCAAAGCTATGATCATGAACAATGCAAATTTTTAATTGAAAAAACGCTACCTTTCGATTGTCAAATTGATTATAGTTTCAATATTTTTTAATTTTTTCCCAAATACAAATTAGTTTGCAAAACTACTTAAAAATAATAACTAAATGCTTTTAGTTACACATTGTTTTACCTATACTGAATTTTAATATTAAACAACTTCCGGTTTTTTTGGTAAGCCTTTCTCTAGCTAAATTCTTTGTAATAATAGAAGTTAAAAATCTTAAACAAACATACATACGGTGCACGCACGGTGCATCACGGTGCACGCACAGATATTATATGTTTTCAAAAATGTTTTTTTTTCAAACTTTAGAAAACTCAAAATGACAAAATATACGTATAAAAAAAGCCTATCATATCGAAATATGTATTGAATTATATTTCACGTATATCTGTAGTACCATAATATATGTGAATCAATACATTTGCATATTATTAATGTAATATATGATGAGAGTACTAAAAAATGTAATTTTTTTATTTTTTAAAAATAGAAAATTAATTTTTTCCTTGAAATCGCACTCTGTTCAATAGAGATCGAATATTATTTAAACTACCATTTATAAAATATTTACAGCTTCTTTAATTTACATTTTTAATTTTATTAGTTCCAACACGAGTTGGAAATTTAATATTTATTTTAATTTTTTGCTTGATGTAATTCCACCTAATTTTTTAAAATAAAAAATAAAAAAAAATGTAACATCTATCAGAGTATAAAATTATATCGTCATGGTATTATAAATTCATTTTAATTATATTTATTAAAAAAAGGAAAAAAAGGAGCAGGAAAGTGTAACAAAAGTGTAGTATTATGTAAAATAAGTCTATAAAAATTGTAGCAACATTTTTCATCATAAGATCTAATATTCAATTATATCTATTTCTATTTAATTATATCTTACCTTATACTGTAAAACAACAATTTGTATTATAGCTAGCTATTCCTAACCATATTCTTTGCATTTTCTTTCAAATTTTTGCACTGATGATTCCTTTTTTTATCAAAATATTATACAATATCAATATCAAATTTTTTATTGAAAGGATTTTCAATATATAATTGTTCAATAACCTAACTATAGTGCACTGATTCAACATCTTCGCTTTCGGCTGAAATCGTCCTCCTTTGATCTCACCTAATCTAAGAAAAAAAGGCACTAATTTACTATTAACGCAAAGTTTTTAAAGAGAACATCACTCTTAACAGAATCTGCTATCAAAAATAATCATTAATAATTGCATTCAACTGTATAATTGTTGAAGAACCTATGGTTTCTGAAAATGTTTAGATATTCAAATATTTCGTATTTCATATTTCATGCTTCAAGATTACCATTACACATCCTACCTAGTTCAATTTTATTAGGAAATGTAAAAAATTTAAATTTAAACGTATAGATATAAAATATTTTATTGTAGTGCTATTTATATGGTTTGCAATACAACAAGCCTATTAAATAAACATATGAGAAATTATTCAAAAAATCATATTGTTTTTAATCTAATTGTGAATATTTTACATCTATATACCTAAATGTTAAATACGTAATTCAATTACCCCATATACTAGAATAACAAGTTCAAGAAATAAATAATCTCTTAAAAGAAAATGGCGTAAAACAAGAAGGTCCTTGAAAAGCACATCTTAAATGTATCCGATCTGTAATTTTAAAATGTCTTCTTATTAAAAAAAAAAAAACCTTTTTCGATATTCTGAAAGTAAAAATTTAATTTTTATAAAAGTTAAAATGAGAAAATTCAACAAAAAATATGGATAAAGAGAAAAGGAAAATAATAGAAAATTTAAACGAAAAATCAATAGGAACTTAACTAACTAGAAATTTTTAATCCTTTGTGCAAACATCCAGGTAAAATAGACTTTTTTTTTTTTTTAATTTTCTAAAAAAAAAAATCTAAATTCTTTTTGCGTTATTTTCTTTATATTCTGGTCTTCATCATCGTCCTGTCATAACCATTAAGGATAAAATTAAAAAAAAAGAAAAAAAAAACAACCAAAGATTTTCAAAGACGTACATTTTGAAAAAGGCAATAAAAAGCATTTTAGAATATCATTGTGACTACTTTTATATAACAAAAGGAAAAATTCAGATTTTTGATTTTGTGTAAGTAAAAATAGTGAAATATAAGGGGCACTTTCTTAAGTTTAATAGAACGCTATATAATAAAGAAAAGCTGTTCAAACATGTAAGTGAAAATATAATGTTGGAGTTTTAATTTTTACATCTGAAAAGTATTTTGAAAAAATGTGTACAGATTGCTAAATAATTATTAGGTATCTAAAAATAACGAATATTAAAATTTTTGACATTTAATATCTCTAATACGTGTGGTTTCATAAAGTTTTTCTCTTTTCTGCCTCTAAAATATCAAGGTTCTAGGTAAAAGCATTTCGGACAAAATTATATTGTTTTATATAGTGGTAAATTGAAATACTTGATTTATAAAAGTTAACAAAATTACTTTCATTTGATGTTTTTAGATTGAAAAAATATTCAGTAGAAGTTGAAATAGGCGAATCATTTGAAAATAGGATCATATCCAATTTTGTGGGGCAATAGCTAGATAAGGGGTAGACTACATAAAAAAAAGTATTTTGCAATATTGATTTTTTATGAAACTTATATGATTAAAATTTTTATATTTCATCTTAAACGTTTTAGAAGTTTTGTAAGCAATCAGACAGGCGGACAGAGTGAAACTAACAAAGCAATTATTCTAAATTTTTTTTGAATAATTTGCTAAAAAGTAAAAATTTTTCAGAATTTGAAACTCTTATATAACTTTTATTTTAATTGAATTACTTTTATTACGTAGCTATACATAAGTTTGTAATTAGATTCTGATGTAGAATATCATAAAATATCTTTGAAATTATATTTAATAATATTATAGTATCTTTTATATAATATACTAATTTTACATATAAAATAAATTTTCTTTTAAAATTAATAAAATAAAAAAAAAATAAAATGTTATAAAAATCTTGACCAGGATAATATAAATTTTTTTGTTTGGAAACAAACGAATGTTTTGAATTATTGGATTAAAACGTGAGTTCACTAGAAGTGCCTGTAATGCATTTTCTATTATAACTACTTAATAGGATATGATATTTTGTAAAGTATTGAACACAAGTCTTTTGTTTGTGCCAAACCTTACAAACATAAAATTTAATGAACCATCAGTCAGTCATCGATTTATTTCTTTAGTTAATACATATAGCATAGAGATTGTACAAAATATTTTACCATTTTGAATAGATTTATATATAGAAGAGAATAATAGCTACCATTTGAATACCAAATACTATTGTTATTAAGATATACTAACTTTTAATATTGGCTCTTTAAAATATCTCAACGGACGATCTTGTTCTTTAAATATACATTGAATATTTCGAGTAGATTGATTTCTAGTGAAATAGAAATATGATAGAATACACAATTAATAATTCACATAATAAACTATAAATTAAATTTTTATTATTTTTAATTTTTAAACTTAATTAAAGTCATTTTCGTTACACATAATTATATATTATGTTCCGTTCGGTTAAGTCTTCACTTTCTAATCAACTTGCAATGAAAGTGTCGTATTATATTTGAGACGGTTGAAAACATCTTAACAAAAATAAAAAATATTTTATAGTATTCTTCTTCTTCTTCTTCTTCTTTTGGCTCTACAGCTCGATGTGAGCTTTGGCCTTCTACACAACATCTCTCCACGCATCGCGATCTTCAGCAACATTTTTCCAATTTAATTTTATAGTATTATTATATTAAAAATATTATTTTAGTATATATTATAATATTATAGCATTATTAAATTAATTTTTAATATAGGCCTCCGTATTAATATAAGGAAAACAAAAATTATGAAAATCAATGCTGCAAATCAATCACCAATATTCATCGGGAATACCCAAATTGAAGAGGTAGCTGAATATGAATAACTGAGAAGCATGATAACAATCGACGGTGGAACAACAAAAGATATATAGCACAGAATTTCGAAGGCAAGGAGTGTCTTCGCTAGATTATGGGCAACCTGAAAATCACCACATATTGCCAATGGCAGAAACATAAGAATATTCAACGCATGGGTGTGCTATACTATACAGCAGTGAAACCTGGCTGGTAATACGGAACAACCTTATAAAAGCTACAGGTTTTCCCCAACAAACGTCTAAGAATAATATGTCGAGTATTCCGACCAAAAAGAATATACTGAACCTGGAATTATGGGTAATAACCAGTCAAGAACCAATTGAAAGGCAAATATCTAGAAGAAAATGAGATTGGATCGGCATCATCCTCCAAATAGACGTCCAGTAACATCAGTAGTACGTCAGGCATTAGACAGGAACCCTCAAGCCAGAAGAAACATGGGAAAACGTAAAGCGACTTGGAAAAGAAGTATCCAAAATGAAATAACAAATAATAGGAAGTCTTGAGCTAAAATTAAAAGACTAGCACAAGATAAGGAAGTTTGGAGAAAATTTGTTGAAGACCTATGCTCCCGAAGGGAATAAAACAGGAGAAAAAAAAATTATATTAAAAGAATAATATATTAAATACAAATAAATAATAACTATAAATAAATAAATAAATAAATGGAAATATTTCTTGTGTCGAATAACAGATGGCGCATATATAGATTTTAGTATGTAAAGTACTTGTACTGTATTATCTTGTACAATTTCAACAGATAAGGATTAAACAATTTAGTACAAATTAAATGTTGAGTTAATAACAATTAGATTGGAATATTGTATGCCCCCTATGCTAAGAGCGGTTAGAAAACAAAATTAGATTTTTTCAAATTTCAAAAACAAATTTCCTAAGTAGTGAAGTTGGTTTTCAAATTAAGTGCATGTTCCTTGGATCAAAAGTTGAAACTGATAATTATCAAATGGGGCAGAAACTGACTTTTTACTCTAAATTTATTTTTTTTGTTTTTGTTTTAAATTTTTTGCTGAATTTTAAAGCATCGCAGATAATAAATACTAATTTGGAGGCTATTGAAATCTATTACTCAAATAATATGACACTAATTACTCTCTTAAAGATGGTTTACAGTAAAAAATCACAAAAATTATGTAGTTATTTTCAAGAAGGAAATAACGAACCCTATTAAATAACTTTAAACCAAATCTTTTCAAAAAATGCATATTTCTTTAAAGACTTTTCAAAAATAAAAAATTCAGATTTAGGTCAACTTATTTTTCTTCAAAATTTCATAGTGAGTTTTTTTTTTTTTTTACTATAGTCGTTTGCTGTAATATCAAAATTCTCCAGAGTGTCATTAACTTATTGTATTATTTAAAAGCAAAAAAAAAAAAAAAATGTTTCAATAACACAAATATATCTATAATTTTAATACATTTTAACTTTAAACAAAACAATTGAATTCCGTTTCAATTTTTTTCTATCTTGATTAAATATTATAAAAATTTAAAAGAAAAATTTTGAGAGAAAAATTTCATTGGTTGTTTTTATTCTTAAAATTTTCAGAAAATTCTTGGGAAATCAAAATTTTGTAGAGCACAAGATATAAGAATAAAAAACAAAAATCCTTTCTTTGTACTCTTGTTAATATTTTATTATTATCGTCGAAGCTTTCAACACCTTTCCACTCAATCATACACGAAAAAAACCACAAAACAGAACCAATTCCCTAGAAAAAATTGAAAAACTTTTCAGCATAAGAATATATTATAAAAATATTTACCTTTTTTTTTTTATTTTATGGAAAAAAAAGGGGTTAATACATAATATTATCTAGATTGTATCCATTTACCGTACAAATTTGTAATAATAAAATAATGATAAAAGATTGATAATAAAGACCAGACATATATAATTTGAATCCCTTTTTTTTTGTTGTTTTCTTTTCTTTTTAGTGCTTATTTAATTCATATATTTATGCATTTGGATTCAAGGCATATGTAACAATATATTTATTTTTTATTTTTATTTTAGATCAAACCGTTCCTTTTAAATTAAAAGATTATCTAAAATTTTATTTTTGGTTAGTCTGCTTATTTTTAAGCAAATATTGTCCAATCCTTAAAATATGTGATTTTTTCCCAATCTTAGAAAAATCCTTGAAATTCGACTTTTAAAAAAATATTGGTTAAAACTATCCTAATAATACACCCTACTTAGACATAACCAGTATAATAGTATAAAAACTATATAACAGTTATAATCTTGTTCGAGTATTCTTTTAAAGTATATTCTCTAACAAAAGTCTATTCTATAAATATAGTTTATAAATTTAAATCTAGTTCTAGCCTATAAACTTTACCGGACTTTTATAGTGTACAATACTAGCCGGTAATTTTAAAGGTCCTTTATATATAGATTTTGATGTTATTATATATAACTCTTGGATATATGATAATATAATTTATTGAAGAGAAAATATGTCTTTTGATTATAGATCTTTTAAAAAAAATCTCTTAAGAAAATCTATTCAAAGACCTTTTCTCTTCAAGTAATCTAACTTCGAGTAGGTTTATACGTCCTAAGATTAATTTTAAGAGAGTATTTTAAATTTTTTTTCATCAATGTGTTCGAAAGAGGTGATACCTTATTTCAAATGTGAAGAAATCTGATATGTACACAAGATTATGACTTTATAATTCAGTGATTTAAATGCAAAATTCTAAAAATAAATAAATAAATAAATAGGATTATTAAAAAAAATAAATTGAAAAATTAGTAAATTAGTAATTCTAGAAAATCATGATGTCTGTACTCAAATTTTCAGCTTTTTTTTTATACTATTATATATGTTGCTCGTCCTACTTTCATTTATGTCCATGACATTTTTTACTTAGAAAAGTAAAAACAGAGTTTTTTTTTTATTATAGTAACGGATAAAAAACAACCCTAAAAACTTAGAACCTTGGAAATAAATACCTAGGTACAAAAAAAAAAACAAAATAATAATATGTGGGATAAAAGGTAAAGCGAGTCATTTTTCTACTTTAAATATTACTGAATTTGATCAACAATAATAATTTCCCGTTTTTAAAAACTTTAAAAAGATTCACAATTTACCAAACGTGGTATGAAACAAAAAAAAAATTCTGCATGGTTATTTTAGGTTTAATACAAAAAAAAAATTTTAATGTAAAAAAAAAACAAGTAATGGAAAAAACCAAGGTTTTTTAAAAAAGCACATTTCCAAAATTAAAAAATGCTCCATAATAAGCATAGAGTAGAAATATTGAAAAAAAATTTGTTTGGTTTTTTTTGGTAAGAAAAAATTGAGGAAAATGAAATAATACTTTCGTCAATTATAAGTTAATCCTATATGCTTTTAAGAGAAATTATTAACATAAACAAAAATAATATAATGTTGGAGCTTTAATTTTTGTATATTACTTCAAAAAAATTTGGACAGGTTCTCCCAAGTTACAGATGTTTAAAATAGAGACCTTTACAGTTCCTAAACGGGGTGCGAAACAAAAATATTTCCTGAAACGACTTATACTTATTGGCGTGGCACAGCCACATATTTATTTTATATATATTTATACAGTTTATAAAATCAGCTATCGTTTAGCGTTTTGAAAATTCAAAATATGTCTAATAGAACATGTTGGTTATAATAATTTAAAGATAGAGCTTTTTCGAATTTTGTAGGTCTGTAGCTACGTAACGGGTGGGGCTACAGAAACAAGTTGTTCCACAAAATTAGTTTTTTGGCGATGCCTATCCGTAGTTAAAATTTCATTGCTTTATTTCACATGATGTAGAAGTTTTGTAATCACCCAGATGGACGGACTGACATACATATTAATAAGCATATTTTTTCAATTTTTTTTTTGAAAATGTGCTAAAAATAAGTAGACAAGAAAACGAGAAAAAAAAAATATAAAAAAATTAGGTCCAATTAAGAACAGAACCCTATCGATCTCTATTATGAAAAGGTCTTATTATAGTGGTTCTATTTTTTTTTTTCTTTTTTACTCTCTTCATTCATTTTCTTCATTTTTTCCGTTTAATTTTTTTTTTTTTTTTTGCTACCTATTTCTTTACTTTTATTATTGACTCGTTATCCTTTTTTTTTTGTTAATGCTCTTTTTTTTCTATTTTTGTGTATCAAATTTTTACTGTTATCTCTTATTACCTTACTCCTTTCATTTATATATAAATATTTAATATTATTATTTCTGTTACATTTTTGCGACTTTGATTGAAAATGAAGTAAAATAAAAGTGAAAGAGGTATAAATTTGTTGGTTAAGCCCAAAAATGGGTGGTAAAATAAAAGAATGGGTACGAATTTTAATATAAAATAAACAGACAAATCTGGTACCAACTTGAATAATAGATTTATTTATTTTTATTTTTTTTCGAACTTGAATTGAATTGACAAACTTGATTTTTTCAAGAATTTCTAAATCCCTATTATCTGTTTTCTGTTTTTTGCTTTTCGTTTTTTTTTTTGTCTTTCTTGTGTATAATTCTTATTTTATATTCTAATATTTTTTAAGTCTTTGTTGTTGTCCTTTTATATAATGCTTTGTAATATAAGAGAAAATATGAAGGATCACTTCATATCACTTCATAAACATAAAAATCTGATTCAACTTTTTGAGGTTATGAATTGATACTTCATCAATACATTTTTGTATGAAAAATATGTTTGCGAATTGTGTATTATGTATTAGTTATAAACACAGTGACATTGGTTTAAAAAAAGTAAAAGGAAATTTTTTCGCAAGGTGTTATAGAAAATTAAAGATGAATAATTAATATACTAAAATTAAAACGGTAGATTTTGTTGTTTAGTTTTTTCTTTGCTACATGATTTTAACAAAAAAATAGTAGCTAACATTACTTTGTTATATGTTCATTTGTTCCTCTAAAATTCTACAACGGTATTTTCTCAGTTTTTTTCATAAACTTTTTACTCTAATTTTTTTTTAACATGTACCATTTTAGCAATTGCATCAATTTTGCATCTTGATTCTCCCTTTCTTCTAAGTCCTTGTTTATTATTTCTTTGTTTCAGCTGTCTTATTAGTTTATTATTTGGATTCTCATGATTACACATTTAAGTTGAACATTCATTTAAGTTCTTTTAGATTTTAATAAAATTCAGTTCGATATCCTCTTGAATTGATATTTCTCTTCCAAATTGGTTTCGGTTTCGGTTCAAATAAATTACTTAGTCTTGACCTTTTATTTTCAAATTCTGTTTTCGTTTAACATGTTTTGTTTTCAGGTTGCCAATAAATTGTTTCGAATTATGTGGGACTCACTGTAGATGTTTATGTATAAAGAACTGAAATACAAAAAAATAATAAATAAATAAAATCCGTGCTTAATCGAGTGGTTTTTGAAGCGTTAAATACACAATTATTTATGCACAAGTATATATGGCTGCTGGCTTACACAGGTGTATATTTGTGTATTATGTACATTGTATAGAATAAAATTTAACATTGTTTTGATTTAAACACCTGTTTGTTTGAAAAAAAAAAATAAAAATGTATTAGGAAATTTAATATTTTTTTTATATATAGGAGTTTACAATATATACAATGTATACAAATAAAAATAATACATATGAAGAATAAATGATTTTAAGCTAATTTTATTTACGAGAATGTATATATTATATTATATACATGTACATACAGACATATGACATATGTATGTTTGATCAAGTGTAAAAACAATAATAAAAAAAAGTTTTCTGAGTAAATGAACTGTAGCTGATGTTTAGATAATAATGAGGATGAATCAATTGGTTTAGATGGTTTTTCCGCCATTACTGTTCTTTTTTTTTGTAGTGCCGCTTATTTATTGTACTTCTTTTCATTTTTATTATTCAAGTGTATATACATATGTGTAATACATAGAAAAGGAAATGAAATTGACAAAAGTGTTTCAAGAGTGTTTTTAACCCTTTTATTTTTTAAGTGATTTGATTTGCAAAGTCAACAATCATTAATTCAGAAAATATGTAAGTTATATTATTGTATATTATATTCTATACAATATATTTAGTGCGTTACGTATCTACATACATATATGTATTACTACATATTGGTACATATAATTTTTATGTAATACATATTTTATTTGTTAATGTTTTGAGAAAGAGATATGATGTTTTGATAATTATTGTAAAATATGAAATAGTAAAAATATGTTTGTATCTTTTTAGCACATTTTCAAAACATTTTAAAAATTTTTTCTTATTAATTCACTCTGCCGGCTGTCCGTCCGTCTGCGTTCGTTTCGGTGTTTACAAAATCTTTACACCGTTTGAAATAAAGCAAAGAATTTTTAACCAGAAAACTAATTTTGTGGGACGGCTTTTTTTTATAGCCCCACCCGTTACGCTACGAGCTACAGCCCTAAAAAGTTCAAAAAAGCCCTATCTTTAAACTATTATAACACAAGTTCTATAAGACATATTTTTAATATGGACACGCCAAACGATAACTGGTTTTAAACTTTTTAAGTAGGTATATATAAAACTAGTAATGTGTGCTTGCATTGCAAGCGTCAAACAGATGATTAAATTGCATGATGAAAAAGCATGTTGAAAAAGCATTGTATCTCTGATTTTTATAGTAAGGTATTATAAACGCTCTCATCCTCCAACAGGACGGTCTTGAACCATGTTCCAGAAACAAAAGTTGTACAGCTGGTCAAGATATGTTTAATGATATCCCACATGATAATATACCGTTGTCTGTTATATTAAGAGCTTATAAACAGTTGCAGGAACCAAGCAGGACGTGCTAGAACAATGGTCCCCAAAGTAAAGTTGAATAGCTCGCCAAGATCTTTTCAATGATACCCCACATAATCATATATATGCAGCTGATTTTATATGAAGGGCTTATAAAAGCTTTCTGAACCCAAGCGGGGCCTCCAGAAACCAGAGTCCCCAAACAAAAGTTGTTAAGTCCACCAAGACCTTTTTAATAATACCGCTCATGATAATATACAGCTTATTTTATATTTAGGGCTTATAAACTGTCTCAGGGACCAAGAAAGGCGTCCTAGAATACTGGTTCCCAAATAAATGTTAAAGAGCTCGACCAAGACCCTTTCAATTATGCCCCATATGATGATATTAGATTATAAATATTGAAATCCCCATACAACAGATAAAGGGCTTAAAGGGTTCCTCTGCAATCAAAAGGATATAATTTCAGATTTTTCTGAATGGTTTCACACCAAACTCTATCAAATGCCTTTTGCAGCTAGTCTCTGGCACATCTAGAAGTGCTTCATCTTTTTAATACGAAATGAGTGAGTGGTTTCATGCATTTGTTAGGAACAGCTTTATATATATAAAGCTTTATATATATAATAAATATGTGGCTTTGCCATGCGGTATTATAACGGAATATAAAACTCAATTTTTTCAAAATTTTTGGACTCCTTCTATCTTTTAAGCGGTTTAACTTAGAAGCTTGAAATTAGGCTTATAACTTTGAAAATAAGTATGGGTCATTTCAGGAAATATTTTTGTGTTAATTAAAGCTCCAGCATTATATTTTTGTTTGTGTTAATAATTTTTCTTAATAACAAAGGGTTGACAAATGTCAATTAAAATTGTGACTTGATTTTTTGACAAATGTGACAAATGTGACAACTGCGACAAAGATTTATGTATTTTTTACCAAAAACTAATTTTGGAAATGTGCTTTTTTGAAAACCCTTGGTTTTTTCATTACTTGTTTTTCAATAGAATTATTCTGAAAAATGTCACACTCAATTAATATGAGAGATTAGTATAAGTTTTATATGGTTTTATTACTTATAGTTTTGTTTAAATTTTTACAGATAGGTATATACCTGCAAGATATATTATAATATTTTGTAATGATTTAAGATTTATAAAATATAAATTAAAATTATTTAATTATATCTTTGATCATATTGTATACATATGTATATATGATCGAAGGGTTATACATATTTTGATTTTTATTTTATTCTATACGCTATTTATATTTTTCTATTATTGGTATAATAAAGTTCCTCTTGTTTAGCAATAATTTAAACCTAATGATGAATGGTAGCTGAACCATATCAAAATTTTGAGAATAAAAAATTTACTTGAATTATTTTACACTGGGTTCTGAATCTCAACATTGCTAAATAATCGTTATCATTCTACACATTCTATAACTTGCCCCTTTGTCCATTATATAGGAACATAATGTTGTAATAATAAAATCTTTTGGTATTTTGTTGTTAATTTAAAAAAATTGTTTTGTAATATTGTCAATTATTAGTAATGTTTATTAGAGATAAAGTGCATATGATCGTAAATAAATGAAATTCTTCGAACTGAAATTTGAATATTAAAATAATCATGAAATTTTTTGACAAGTAGAGGTCTATTTGCAGTGGGTCTATTTCTATTTTCATATAAATAAATTTAATAGACCAATTTTTTTATTTTTGTTTATAATTAAAAACATCAAAAAATATTAAAATATATTAAAACCAACTGTTTTGTTAAAAAAAAGATAAAATTATTTCAAATATTGTAAATTTTACGCGTTAAGCTAACAACGCATTTAGCTGCAGAAACTTTAAAGAAAACTTATTCACTTTTTCACTTAAAGAAAACTTAAAGATAAAAAGGAGTCTTATATTTTCAATTTCATTATACCCGTATGAACTATGTTCAAGGGTATAATAAATTTGCCATTACGTTTGTGACACCTTAAAGGAGTCGAGCTAGATATAGTGTCAAAGGTATGGATCGGCTCAGAATCGAATTCTGAGTCGATTAAGCCATGTACGTCCGTCCGTCCATCCGTCCGTCCGCACGATAACTCAAAAAATAAAGGAGCTAGGGGGCTGAAATTTTTTTTACGTCACTCTTGCAAAATTGTTAGTTTTGCTATTTAAATCCAACATTTTCGGTCGGCGGGTTCGAGTAGCTGCCATACAACTTCTATCTTTATATAGAAATAACTCAGTATCTATTCAAGCTAGGTTTCTGAAATTTTGCAAATGATGATCAAGTTGTATGGCAACAACTTCTGTAAAATTTGGTTGTGCTGGTGCAGCGGGTTCGGGTAGCTGCCATACAACTTCTCCGTTTAAATGAGAATAACTCAGTGTTTATTGAAGCTAGGAATCTGAAATTTAGTAAAGAGGTGTCGAGTTATATGCCAACAACTTTTGTAAAATTTGGTTGGTCTAGAGCAGCCGGTTCAGACTTCTTGCACCTCTTGGAACCTAATGAAGCTAGGCGTCTGAAATTTTGCAAATGATGATCAAGTTTTATGGCAACAACTTTTGTAAAGTTTGGTTGTGGTGGTGCGGCGAGTTCGGGTAGCTGCCATACAACTTATCCGGTTAAATGAGAATAACTCAGTGTTTATTGAAGCTAGGAATCTGAAATTTAGTAAAGAAGTGTCGAGTTATATGCCAACAACTTTTGTAAAATTTGTTTGGCCTAGAACAGCCGGTTCAGGCTTCTTGCACCTCTTGGAAGATAATAAAGCTAGGCGTCTGAAATCTTGCAAATGATGATCAAGTTTTATGGCAACAACTTCTACAAAATTTGGTTGTGCTGGTGCGACGGGTTCGGGTAGCTGCCATACAACTTCTCTTTTTAAATGAAAATAACTCAGTGTCTATTGAATCTAGCTATCTGAAATTTAGTGAAAAAGTGTCGAGTTGCATGCCAAAAACTTTTGTAAAATTTGAATGGTCTAAAGCAGCCGGTTCAGGCTTTTTGCATTTCTTGGAACTTAATGAAGCTAGGCGCAATAGATTCGGGTAGCTATCATACAACTCCACAATTTACATAAATATATCTCTGTAGTTCGGTACTAAAACTCTGAATGTTTTTAAAAGATGATCAAGTTTTATAGAAACAGGATATATTACGTTCATACGGGTATCCCAGAGTTGACACAGTCTACTCTACTGCACTCTTCCTCGTTTTTTTATATTTTCTTTTCAGGTAACTAATAATAACTTGTCTTTTAACATTGATTGAATTTTGATTGTAAAAAATATAAAAAAAAATGTAAAAAACGGTTGATAATTGTGAAAAATCAGTGTCTACATTAAGGTAAGAGTATGTAATATTGGGTCGAATGCATAAAACTGAGTTTCAACTCAAACCTCACTTTTTCAAACAAAAATTTGAGTTCAAGCGTACTTTTTGTTTGAAAAAATGAGATTTAAGTTCAAGCTCACGAGGCATTATCTTTATAACACAATTGACAAAATAACATCTTAAGACTCTTTTAAGCATAATGTTTAAAACGTTTTATTTTCCAGATCTAAAATAAAGTTAAGTAGAATGGAGAAAGGGGTGATAGAAAAAAGAAAGGTGGTGATGAAAATAAAAAAAAAATAAATTAATTATTATAAGAAGGTTTAATTAATAAATAACTAATAGGATTGAAATGCTTGAAAATGACCAAAAATAAAATAATTATTAATAATTAATAAAATAATATCAAAAATTTTGTAATTTTATGAATATTGAATTGTAATTTATTTATTTGAAGATTATCTTAATAATTTACTTGAATATTATAATATTACATTGTATATACTATAATAATATAGCTATATATAGTTGTTCTATAATACGAGTAGTAATTATAAGGATTGTTACGATTGCTATCTACATATTATAAAGGATTATTTTCTATTATTAAAAACTTCTCTATCACTGTTATATCTGTTATAATTACAATTTATTTAATTATATATTATAGGTATATACATGCATTATACATAATCAAACTATAAATAAAAATGAATAGATTTTCACTTAAACTTATACGTACAAAAATACATACAAAAACATATACATAATAATATATTTATTTAATAATAATAATATTTTTTAGGACGATTTGTGATATGCTTTTAAAATCCATAATCTGTTTATAGTTTCTTTCTTTTTTTTTTTTTTTTTTGTTGTTTTTTACCATAATAAATGGTGCCTTGATTTGGCAAAAACCATTTTCATATTATGAAATTTACTTACACCATATATTATAATATATTTATATCTAATTTTATCTACCTTTCTCTTTCTTATTTACATTGTATATAATATTATTATGTATGTACGTATACTTATGATATTATATATAAATAAATAATGTATAAATAGATAAGCAATAGGGAACAAAGACCTTAAATAGCTCTATCGATTTTCATTTTTCTTTTACTATCCTTTCATATTTGATTTTCTGGTTTTTCTCGTTTTTTTTGTTTTTGTTTAGTTTTGTTTTTTCTATTTTTTTTTTTTTGTTTTTAATTTCAGATTGACTGTCGTAAATAAAGTCACAATTTTTTTTTTTTTTTTTGCCATTAGAATTGAAATTATTGTGTTGGCATGGCGGGTAACTACTTCCGGGTTACAAAAATAAAAAAGAAACAAATAGAATGAAAGCAAGAGACAGAGTATATGTTTATAAAAACAAAAAGATATAGGATTTTTTTTTAAACTAAGACAGTAGACGTTACATAAGATTTGAAAAATCATTCATTATTCTACAGTTTGTAGTCATGAAAAACGGATAATTAAATATAAGTAATATATTAATTTAGTTCTTCTTATAAATTCATTAAATTCTAAAATTAATAATATGTTATTGGGTCTGATACGAAAGAATGGGTTTTAAAATTTCGTGTTTTAAAATCTCGTGTTTGCAAGTCTTGTGTCTCGAAATTTCACCGCGAAAATAAAAAATTTTGAAAAATGGGAATATTCTATTGCCGTTATGAGTTTATAATTTTTCTGATATATAAATTGCATCGATAATATTTTTATAATAATCAGTGGCTGAGAAAGAAATAGCGATCAAATTCACTATTTATAAAATATTTGATTGAATTATTTTTTTTTTTTTGGAATTTAACTATAATGGCTACACGCAAAAAAATCCCTTTTGTTTTAAAATTTTTGTATAATAACCAGTCTGACAGATAAATAGTGGGGGCTACCACCTTCAAACACCTGGTAAACAAATGTTTGAAACCCTGATGTTGTAACCAACTCTAAAATTTTTTTTCATTATTTTTTTTACATACGTATTCCAACATCAAAGAATTATTTAAATAGTGGGTAAATAGAATTGTATTTTTTATGGAAAATATCATGAAACGAGATTTTAAAAGCAAGATTTTAAAACCCGAGATTTAGAGACACGAGCTTTTAAAAAGATAATTAATAATTATAAAACCCGAGATTTTAAGAAACTAAATTTTGGGACACGAGTTTTTGATACGTTCACTAATTCATTTAATTAATTTCAATGATATAATATTACGTTCAACATTATTCAAGCATTTATTCATGCATTTAAGTTAGTTGAAAAATAATTTTATCAAGATACTGATATAATTCGACCTGCATTCATTTGAATCTTAAAACTTTTTTTTTTTAAATCAAAAACATAATAATACGCGCAATACGCATAAAATTATTTTGCGCAACCACTCTTTTTCAAGCAGTTTAAAAACAATAACTTTCATAATTTTTATATGGAAGCTACTGTATCAAAGTTATAATACTTATTATATATTTATGTAGTATGTACATATATATTTCAAATATTAGTAAAGAATAAAGTTAAATGTTACATCAATAGTCTAAAGAACGCAAAATAATAGTAATAGTTGAAGAGTAATAGAGAAAAGAAGAGAGATAAATTTGTGGATTTTGAGGTTTTTCGGGAATTTAAGTTGGAACATAAGTTGGTCCTTAAAAAAAAAATTTTTTTTTCTTCTTTACTTAGTTTTTTTCGATATACTTATGGTATATAATATACACATACATTATTCATATATATAGATAGTTTCATTGGAACAAATAATTACTTACATATACCAGAAACAATATGACATAGAAGAAAATAAAATATTGGGATTGAAATTTGAAAGAGTATAAAAATAATTACTCGGTTGTTACAATTATGAAGGATTTCCATTGGGGAATAGATAAATAGAAAAACAAAAACAAAAAAGAAAAATGAAATGGAAAATTTTGGTGGATTTTTTAATTAACACTTCATATATATAGCTATAATCAAATAAAAGAAAAAACTTTTTCAATTTATTTTCTAAATGAATGAATATTTTAAAATCAAAATAAAATGTAAAAAAATGTCGTAATAGATGAAAACCTTGAGTAGATTAAATAGAATTTTTATAGTTTTTTTATAATGAATTAGTTTGTTAGTAGAAAATAAGTAAATAGTTTATATTAAATAAATAGAAAATACTTTAAGGAATCGAATGAATTTTGAATAGAGAAAAATTATCCTAATATTATATTTATGAATTATTAAATTAATGATCCGAATTTTTGAATTCAATCATTCGAACAACATTGTCAATATTTTCCAAAAAAATAAGTAAAATATTTATTTTTGGTTAAAATTTACTTTAATGTATTTGTATTTTCTATAAAAAAAGATATTTTATTAAAAGTAGCGCACACGACTGGCACCATAAGATAAAATCTATAGGTTAATTATGTTTTCGTAAAAAAATTTTTTAAAGTTTTCCAAAAGGTTACCTCTTGAGTGGATGAGTGGAAAGTTGATTAAATGGGATTTGGTTGAAAAACGCAATACAATATTATTAATTTTAATTTAATCTTAAGTCGATCCTGTTCATTTAAATTACAAGATTTTAACATATTATTTTTGAGCAATAATTGTCAATACTCAAAGACATGTAAATAACTTCACAATAAGAATTGAGTTGTTATCTTTACTTTCATTATTTCAGCCTAAAATACCAAAATAGTATTAACTAATATTTAAGCAAATTAGACGTCACAAGCCGACGTCTTGATCGTGTAAGTCTATTTACAAATTCTCAAAACAACATTTAAAATACTATTATCATTGTACCAGAACCAGAATTAAAAGAATAATAATATGAGGATGATGGCTCATTCGAGATCATGCCTTACAAGACACCTTCAAAACAATCAATCTAAAACTACGAAAATATTACTGAATATTTTTAATAAGATATAAATTGAAAAATTGCCCTAAAAAAACCATTCGTCAAAATTAATTAATCAGTTATTTTTTAAACGTGTTATTTAGTTTATAAAAAAAACGAAAAATATTTAGAAAGAATTTTATTTCATTTGAATATTTTATACTCTGTCTGATTAATATCTTATTTGAATCGATTTAAATCTTATCTAATTGTCGATAAGTCAATTTTTTTGATACTGCAAGATAAGACAATTAATGTTTTAAACAGAATCTAAAAATATCAGGTAAAATAACATCATCTAAATAGGTAAAATCAGATAAAATAATAGAAAATTCTTAGAGAAATTTATATTTTATTACAAAGATTTTATGAATTGTGCTGTGGGTTACTAAGTAATTGAAAACGTTAATAGATCTATTGTTGAACTCTTTGTTCTAGTACAAAAAATAATACATACCCTTTGCAAATCTAATGTATTTTTAATGAAAAATATTATTGGTGTAAACATCAACATATAGATATCATAATAACATTGCCAAGTCTTCTTCAAAGAATACATTAAAGTGTTCAAAACAAAAAATTTTCAATAAAGAAATTTTTATTTATAAAATTAAAAAGAATGGAAAGAGTGATTTGTTCAACTTTAATTTAACTTTAATTTAAAACTGCTTTTAAAAATTCATTTAAGTATCTTCCTATATATTTATATTTAATAGAAAAAAAAATTCAATAACAATTTACTTTTATATATAAATATAAGCGATTAAAGAAAACTACTTTTTTTTACAAAAAGTCCTGCAGACGATTTCTACACTTTGACTTTGACTACAAAAAAAAAATTTTTTTCTTTCCACTGGACCAAAATAATTTTTTTTTATAATTTCTCTTAATATATTTAACAGAAGTTGATAGGTTAGTTAATTTATTCATTAAAATATATATAACTTTTCATATATAATTTTTTCCTCATCATGATTTATCATCAAAAATTTAAGATTCTACCATTAATTTATCTATTGAACTCTTTTTAATGCAATATTAAAAGTGTTTTACTATGCAGACGATTTTCGATAAAGACTAAAATGCTAGAATAAATTTTAAAAATATTTCTGTTTATGTATGAAAATCATTTTTACTTTAATTGAAGCCTCTTTAACTTTAAGTGAATATTTTCTACTTTAAGTGAAGACATTTTGGTTTTAAGTGAATATTTTTTCACTTTAAATGAAGATATTTTTATTTTAAATGAAAAATCTTAACTTCAGTAATTTATCTTGTGTATAAATATTTAATATATATAGATTTAATTTATGTATCTGATATTAATTATGTTTATGCATATTTTTATATATATATATATATATATATATATATATATATATATATATACATAAGTATATTATATGTAATTTTTTGCTTTAATTTTTATTACAAATGTTTTCACTTGAAGTAAAAAATCTTCATTTCAAATAAAAATTTGTTGACTTGAAGTAAAAAATTTGCATTTAAAGTAGAAATGTTTTTCACTTAAAGTAAAAATATTTTCAGTTAAAGTAAAAAATTGTATATTAACCTTTGGCTAAAAAGATATGTCCAAATCTATGTTTTTATTAACTAATAACTGTGAATTTTATATCAAATCTTATGATTCGTAATTTTTACGAACTCATTTTAAGTTCGATGAACATTTGATTGAAAATCATTTTTGATACTAATATTTTGTCTATATATTAGTAACATAAATATTTTGTTTTGAAATATTTTGCAGTTTAGGCTTTAACTTTTGTCTAATTTTTTTATAGTAAAATAACATAAAGTTTACATTCATTAACAATTAAGAATTAATATTCTAATTAAATATAAATAAAACCTGCAATTCAAAGATATATACATAAAAAAACTTATAATACCAATTTGGGACACATTTATTATCTATTTTCATTGCCTTGTAATGTCACAAAGTAATCTGTAAAACAAATTGATGAAACGGTCAAAAATTAAAATTTATTCTATTTTATAGAATAAGAATAATTTTCACATTTCTTTACTAACCAAATATTTCAATGTTTATTTGAATCGATCACGATCTTACTCAATTTGTATTTTATGAAGCAAAAGAATATATATACCAAAGTTTCAACTGAAATATCTTCAATATTGAAGAAAAAAAAAAATTCAAATTTATTGTACAAGTTAGAAAAAGACAAATATACAAAATTAAAATAGTATCATACAAAAAAAAAAAAAAAACAAGTAAATAAAAAAATAAAATAAATGAAAATTAGATTTTTTTTACAAAAACAAAATAAAATAAAAATAAATTAAGAGAAAAACATGCAATATAGCTATCAAGAAATTGTTTTTAGTATATATATATATAGCTATTTGCCATTTTATTCAAATAAAAAATGAGTTCATGAGACTTATTTTTTCTTAACCCCTATTTCATTCATTATGCAATATAAAATTTCTACTTCACCTTCAGCCATTCGTATATATATACTTACCTACTTATGTTAAAATAATAATATTAAATCCTTACGTTGTGTTAAAATTTCTTCTTACTCTTAACATAATATTTATACTGAAATGAATCCTTTATATATACCATATAAATTAAGTTCTCATTCTCATTTATAATAGAAAATTTAAACAAGTGCTTGAATTTGTATCATATACAATTCAACTATAACACATACATACACACTTAAAGATATTTTAAAAAGTTAAAGAATTGCTCACAATTCTAATAGTTTGTATAATATTTTAATATAGGGGCATCGGTGGCCTAGTGGGTAAGAGCGTATAAAATACGTTGTAAATAGCGAGGGAGTGTGAGTTCGAATCCCACACACGTCGTAAAAGTTATTCCCCCATACGACATTTACAGACAGCCACGCCTGAACAGGTATAAGGCTGTGTAATTTCCTGTCCACATTTATGTGGGAGAGAATTGCATTAAAAAAAAATAAAAAATTTTAATAAATATATGTAGATACTATATTGTTATATTTATTTTAGTACTCTTTTTACTATTTTTGATTTGTTATAATAACTCACAGATGATTTCTGTAGAAATTCATTTAAGTGTTATGATAAATCAGAAGTTTAAGAAGTTTTACAGTGTTTAGGTAATTTTCAATACTGCAATTACTTAGGTTTCTAGTAATGTTGAAAAGACGAAACACTCTGAACATATTATTATAAAATATTTTAGTATTTTTCTTTTATTACATTATGAGTATAATATAACCTACAATTTAAAACTAAAAATTGAGGTAAGAACTAAGTTTAGAATAATCGTATACATTTTTTAACATTAAGAAGTAAAAGAAAGGGGTATGACCTATTGGATTTATATACTCGGTAATGTTTTCTTCATAAATATTTTATTTTTTTGTTTAAATGATGTCTTTTGGAATCATTGAGTTTTCACTGTAGATGTTATCGTTTCAATTAGTATTGCTTCATTTTAGTTGTTTAACCATAGTGTCATAGTGTTGCCTAACTTATTTCTCTTAATAAGTTGAGTATTCCGCATTTTGTAGATTACTACAAGCAAGAGTTGTATTTGCTAATTTTCGCCTTAGGTTACTTATACCTACTTTTTCTATTTTTTGTACTAAATTTTTTTCTGAATGAATTTGTGTAAAGTTTTTCATTGCCAATGGCTCAATAGTGGTTCTGCTGTGCTCTAATGTTGTGAATTTTGATTTATTTGGTTTTTTTTTTAAATTTAGGTTGAAAGTAGAGATTCCTGTTTTCCAAATCAAGGAGAAATATTTTCGTCCCATCACACGTTATAAATAGAATAAAGAACTGATACTACTATAGATTAGTAGTATGATGATGAATCGCTTAGCAGATAATTTGGCAGTTAAACATTCTTAATCTCAATTAAATTTTAACATATATAGACTATGGAATTACTTCCAGTCATATGCATATAATATAAGACAACGTTCAGTAATGTTTCTTGCAAAACAACTTGTAAAAAATTCTTTAAAAATGAACAAGAAAAAAAAAAATCAAAATGTTAAAAAGGATTTTAAACACGCAAAAAGGATTTTAATATTTTATATATTATACTATGTTGTTACATTTGAACAAAAACATTTTTATATAGAAAACAAGTTTATACTATTATATGTGTCTGCATTAAAAGTACTATATAAGTTGGTTTAAATTGTGGTAGGGGTTTTTAACATTAGATTTATTTTAGTAAATTTAATATTATTATCGTCTCATTAAAAGAGAGCACTTGTTCTTATTTTTGTTGTTGTTGTTTTTCTTTTTTTTTTGTTATAATTTTTAAGAGTTTTTATTGTTCTCTTCAGATCTAATTGCATTAATTCTTAAGATAAGTTAAAATCTCATTCATTTTTAGACTATAGTACAAAATTAGACACTTTCACAAAATAAATATCATTATTATGTATAATTATAATATAAAGTTTGTAAATATTATAAAAAAAAAAAAATGAATATATAATTAAAATTAAATCTTAAAATGTTTAACATTATGTATACTTAAATAAAATTATTTTAGAGAAAAAAAAATGTATCCTTTTATTTTTTCCAGAGAACTGAAAAGTATTCAAGTACCATTTTAGAGTACTGGTCAAGTAATAGTGCTTCAAAATATATTTTATTGACACTTTTAAAAATTTAGGTCTATATAACATAAGAGAGACTCAAAAAAAAAAAATATTTGCATCTTAAATTGATAAAAAATTTAAAAGTTTCATTTATCCTTACAAAATTTTCTCCGAAAAAAAAAAATTTATAGAATAAATATACATTTATATTGGGTATAGTGTTTGTTTATAAATTGATTCGAGTAGAATTTTGTTTGTTATGCAAATATACTATTGTCTGGACTCATTTTTTTTTTTTTTTTTATAAAAAAAAGGGATTTATTACTTTGTTCTGGTAATTTATACCTTTTCTAGTGTCAATCAACACTATGTACATTTTATGCACACTTAAATTAAGTGTTAAGGTCCTGTACTAAAAAAAAAAAAAAAAAAGATAATATAATCATTTTGTTGTCTATGGAATAATTGAAATACTTTTAAAGAGCTGAAGGAAATTAAATTTAAGATTTTTTATTTTTTTGTTTTATTGATTATTATAAGGTTTTATTAAAAGTGTCCCTTGTAAATTTTGATAATAAATAAGGATACTTTATTTTAGTTCAATGGTTTTTTTAAGTGTCAAGGTTATTTTATTTAAATTGAATTAATTTTAATTAAATTTAAAATAACATTCTCAACACAACTGTGAATTGAGAAAAAGATAATAACTTATAGATTTTGGTAAAATAAGTGTTACTTTTGTTGGAATTTATAATAAAATATTTGGGATGTGATGTTTTAAACAGAAAGTTTGGTTGTTTGATTGTTTAAGATTCATGTGAAAATCATCAGTTCAATTACCATAAAATTTTATAGAAAAATTCTTTTGAGTTTGTAATGAGTTATAGCCAACGTTGCATTCTTTTTCAGATTGGCAATTCTACTGCTGGTTCCTCTACTAAGCAACACAACGTACTCATGTACATTATGAACTAAATAGATTAGTGTTAATCTAATTAAAACCTGCACTTTCTTTAAAAGCAATCTTTAGTATTAACCGCTATCACAAATGAACAGTATATAGTTTTAGGGATTAGAATGTAAAAAAAATGCTTTAGAAATTGTGTTTGCTATTTGGATGAATTTAGGATTATTTAAAAAATATTATGCAAATCAGTAGAATTTATTTCTGCAATTTTTTCTTTGTAGACGCATTTTGAAAATTAATATTATATTAAAACGAATTTAAAATTTTAAAGAATTCTTTTATTGACTGAAGAATGCATACTCCTTGGATAATGGTTTAAAAATTTAAATCTATGCAATTAATTTAGAATTTCTTTACTCCATAATATAAAAAATATAATTTTTCTTTCTCAGCTCGTCACTCTTTTTGAAATTTTCAATTACATTAGATCTTATTATCTTTTGTTTGTTATTTGGAGCGAGGGTTCCTTTCCTTTCGTATGCGGGGCTATTTGAGTATTGAGTATTAGTTTGAGTATTATTTTAAATTTAAGTATCTTGAAAGTTGATATTCAACATTTGTCTTCAAAGCTCAGTAGATAATAAAATGATATAATTATAGGTAACTAAAAATAATTTTTGAGATTTGGTAATAATAATTTTATACATTTAAATTGTAATTGTACTACTAGGTATCTTGGTGTTTATTTGCTAGTGATTTGGTACATGAATATTCAATGATAGGAAAATATTTTTTAAGAAAACAAAGTATTAAAACATTTTTAATTTATAATTTTATAATGTACTACTGCTATACTATCATATATTATTATGTAATATATTGTGGAATAATATCTAACTAATTTTTTTAAATACCTAATTATGTACTTATCGTTAAGTCATAACAAAGATCAGAACACATTTTGATTAAAATAAACACACTCTAGACTGAGAATATACAAAGTGCGCCATATATCGCTCAGATTTAATAAAAAGACACGATATGAATAAACTATAATAATGCATCTACAATAAACGAACGTTGGTTGAAATATTAAAATTAAAAATAAACATTAATGAATATAATGAACATTTAATAATAATTTTGCAAAACTTTTTCTTTTTTAAAGAAACATCAAAACATATTATACTTGTCAATTTATTATGTTTAGTAGTACTTGAAATTTTTGTTCTAAGCACGTAGAGAGTCATCTGCGCATGATTTCATTTATTAAAAAAATATTTATTCATACGATTTAAGCGCTCAGATCAAAAAAAACAAAATACTAAAGATTTAATAGATCATCCTCTGCTCCTCTTTGAAATGAAAACGCCTTGTGTATATAAAAAAATAATTTGTAACATACTTTTGGCGAATACATTAGAAATTCCAATTTAAACACAAAATTAAATATAAAATTTTAAATCAAGCATAATATTTTTTTTTAAAAAGTAATCAGCATTTTAAAATAACATTGTCTTTAGAACATTCCCTCTTTATGTAAATATTGGCACTATTCTTGTTTCTATTTTTTTTTAACTAGACCTTGTTATAAAAAATCTTGACCGTTTTTAATCTTACACAACATTTTTATCACTGTTTGTTGATTTTTACTATTATTTTCCCAAGCAACATGTTTTTGATTTATAAAATTATTCATTCATTTTAATTAATTAAAACTTATTTTTTGAATTTTTCTGCCTAACTTTTGTTGTACCTATTCTCAATTTCTTTAAATGTTTTTTCAAACAAAATCATTACCATAATATTATACCAAAATAAAAAATAAAAAATCTTTGTCTAATTAATAGTCATAATTCATTTTTTATTAATATTTTTTGCTTTTGGTTTAGCCATAAACACCTTATTTTTAATTGCAATTATATTTAAGAAGGACGAAAATAATAAAACACAACAAATATCCCTTGAATATTATAAGATACTCTCATTTTAACAAATTAAATAAAAAACGGAATTAAATATTTTAATGTCTAAAAATCAGCATATATTATGATTGTTATTATTACAGGTCTTTCATGCAAAAAAAAAAACAAGGTAGAATGTAAACCATCTGTTTTTAAAAGCGTACATTTCTAAAATATAATACAAAACTATTTAGAATTGTGATTTGCACCAAAATTTGAAAATTTCATATAAGAAAAAATGTGAAAATAGGTCTTTTTAGCAATTTTGAGGGGCTACACGTCCTGAATCTAAGAAAAATTGTTAACACAAATAATATAAATATATTACTGAAGCCTGAATTTTTATGTCTTGCCGAAGCAAAATGTGTCCAGGTGTTTAAAAATAGCAAATTTTCAATTTTTGAGCCTTAATAGCAATTAAACAGGGGTGGTCCAAAAAAATTTTCTGACGAAACTTATATTAATTCTTAAAGTACTTTCTTGTTTCAAAATTTCAAGTTCCTATCTAAAAGCATGCCGGAATTATGAAAAAAGAAATATCATGCAAAATTTGGTTTTTATATAACGGTAAATTTAAATAGTAAATTACAAAATATTGAATAATTTTGATATTATTTTATACAGGTAAAAAAATTTTCTATAGATTAAATTTTTTTTTTTCTATTTTTAACGATGTAGACGTTTTGTAAACAGACGGATGGACGGACGAACGGATAGACAAACGGACAGAGTTAAACTAATAGGCACATTTTTTCAAAAATTTTTTTGGAAATGTGCTAAAAAGAATAATAGAAGAAGAAAGAAGAAAATTTATAATAAGATTATATTGGGTATATAAACTGGGTATATTGGGTATAAAAAATGTATTATATATAGGATATTTTAATTTGATTCAAACTACTAGAGTTGTTTATACAAGAAATATTAGAGGTTTATCTTAGACTAGCAATTACAGATAACAAATAAACTTTAAATTAACACTGCATAATAATATGTGAACAATATAGCTAACAAAATTCAACGGAATCAAACTTTACAGTTTTCCGCTAAAACTGTTTTTAAATAATTCATCGATCTTGTAAAGTAAATAAGACTTAATACTTTATATTGAGCCAATATATTTATACTAATGTGAAAAACCTATATTACTAAAAAAGTAAAAACAAATAAAATTCTAAAAATAATAACAGAAATAATGATTGTTCTGTTCTCATTTTGTTCCCTCATCTAAGAATAACAATATTTTCAAGTAAACAATATGAAGATGTGAAGTAACTTACCTTTTTTCCCATTAATATTTAATAGATTCAATATAATTATTAACTTACTACTAATTCAAAAGTTTTTTAGACCTTTTTCTTTTATAATAATTTCCTAATAACCGTACATTCGAATACTTCTCGACAAACCTATCTAGTGTTTGATGTTTGTAAAATTTAAAAAAGAAAAAATTGCTACAACTGATAACATCAAAAATAATTTTTATATGAATTACAAACTTATTTCAGATTTCATAACATCACATATATTTAAAAAAAAAAATATTTATTGAAAATACAATTAAAAGTTTTTCTTCCAAAAAAGAAAATTTTAATTATAACGCAAATATCGTTTGTTATAATTTGATACGCCAGCTGTTCCTTTTTATTATAAACGAAAAAAAAAAAATAAATAAAATTTTAATTAATTTTAACCTTGACCTGAAGAAAAAAATGTGTTTTCAAGGTGTTAGAAATAATAAATTGAGACGATTTTTCTAAATGAAAACTTTTTTATATCATTGGTTTGAAATTTTCAAAAAAAAATAAAAATAAAAATTAAATAAACGATTAAAAATTTCTCTTTTTTTTATTGTTACCAAGAATTAAAATTAAATTCGTTAATAATGAGGGGTTCATTTAAATGTTTTCACTAATCAATTAAAAAAAAAAAAAATCTTCTATTTTTTAAATTGACCACAATGAAGATTAGAGTAAAGAGTAAGAAGTAGAAAAACTTTAAAATTTAGGGATCTATTTTTAGACCGTTCCTCATTTCAGATCGTTCCTAAAAAAAAAAAAAAAACAGAAAAAAGAGTAAGTATTTCTGCCTTACGATATGAAATATGTATTTAAAAGTTTTAATTTTTTTCTACTCTACTTTCTACTCTAAAGTCTAAGACAAATTTTTATATTTTAATTTTTTCCAATAAATTACAAAAAAAAAAGTCATTAAAAATCTAAAATAACTTATAGGATTTATTATAATGATTGCACACTCAAAAATAATGAAAACTTTATTAAAGGAACGAAAAACTTCGTTCAGTTGCAATAAAACTTAATTGCATCTTTTAAAATGAACAAGAAAAAAAAAAATCGACAATAAAATCTTGGGGAAAAGAAATTAACATAAATCAATTTCAATATAAATTTAACTATTTTATGGAAAAAGTTTTATATTTTGATTTTTCCAAGTGAAAATTTAATTTTCAAAAAAAGAAAAACTTTTTAAAATTAAAGGAGACACAAATGCCATTTTCTTATTTAAAGAAAAAAAAAAAGAAGAAAAATACTAAAGAGAATTTGGAGAAAAACACAAAACTTTTTCTATTTTAAATGTTTCGTTTTGATAGATACTATTTTATTTTATTTTTTGTTCTTCATTAAATAAATAATATGTAAAGTAATAGATGCACTTCATAAGACATATAGTTGATTTTAATTTTTCTTCATTTTTTTTATTTAAAGACTTTTAAAGTTAAAAAGAATATTGGTACAGCAATAATTTGAAATTTTAATAAATGACTACGACTAAAGCCTAAATTTTTTATTAATTTTATTCGTATTATAAAAATGAATATTTTGCGTTCCCAACCCAATATCTCTGTAGTGAAAATATTTATTTGATGAATTGTTAAAGTCTCTTTAAATTAATTTTATAAGCTTGTTTAAAAAAAATAAATGTACCATTACCAATACCTATTCTGTAAATTGTAATTTGACCTACAATTTCTAAAAAAGAATAATTAGTAAAATATCAGGTTATCGCTTTGTTTGTTGAATTTACATTCATTTTTATAAAATAGATCTAATTACTGACAATAACAATGAATTTTGAAAGTTGAATTCTTATTTAATTTAATGCCGAAGCTTTAAATACTATAATATATAAACTCTAATTGATTAAAAATAATTTTGGTTTATAATTTGAAAAAAATCTTTTGATGCTGAATGTAATTTTAAAGTAGTGGATCATGATGATACAATGACAAAACTGTGATGACGATATACCGTGATGTGATATTTATTTAGATATATTATGCATTTCTCATATGTTCTTGTATAATATAATGGATGGCAGAGAAATAAAAAAGAAACGTCTTAGTCTTGTGTACAATAGCTACACCCCATAGTAATCAACGGCTTAGTGAAATTAATGATTCACGAAACTGAAGCTTAGTCAAATATGGATTATAAATGACTTAGTGGATGCCCTATTAATACTCCTCATAAGAGTGGCAAGGAAAAAAAAAAAGGTATTTCTCATGAATGTATTAACACTGAATTATAACGAGATCAAAGACGCCGTACCGATATCGTACCGTAATTTAAAATATCGTACTTAGCCATATTTTTCTTTTGCAGGGAAAGGGTCGTCACATCATCGATGCCACTTTCCGGTAATATATTTATAAGAAATACAAATTATGAATAGATATAAAAATTAGAAATAAAATCAAAATCATGGCTTGTTATAAGTGAATATAGGATATCGTTACAAAAACGTCAAATTAATATTATTTTGTAAATTATTAATCATATCCAAAATCGGTATAGTATAAATAAAAATATGTTCCCATCACGGAACGTCATTGTTCGTTACTTACCGCTCTGGTGGAAATCAAATTTAAATTCTTTTTTGGCTGCTTGTAGTATAAATAATTATAACGAATTATTAATAGAGTGTAAATTTTCAGTTGAACAAAGAGTATTCTATAGAAATACCTTGGGTATGAGCAACTTAATTGAATATTAAAAAACAAAAATAGAAAACTCAATATTAATTTACATGCTAACATTAAGTTATATAAAATAAGTAAGTTTCTATATTTTAGATGAAAATAGAGGTTCAGTTAAAAGATCAGATATGAATGAATCCTTTTTTATAAAATATTATGTTCACAAACGCCATAACTGTAAAAATGTTCATCCTTTATTCATTTATTTTAAAAGCCGACAGAAAATGAATTCTTGGCTTGATTAACTCTTTCCTTATTTTACAGTACCATATTATACAAACACAATGATCCGTCTTTTTATTTCAGTGATTTACGTTATTTTGAATGAAATTTTGTATGTAAAAAATTAATTTATTTTTAAATTAAATTATTAAATGCAACTGCCATTGTTGTATCCTATAGTCAAATTTTTAGAATTTTAATCAATTAGCGAAGAAAAAAAAAAATTTTATCTATTGAAATGAAATCCCTAAATTAAAAACCAATTTTATTTATATTCATATTAGCAGAGAAACAAAAAAAAAAAAAACTGGTACATCATTCTTTAATTTCTATAGATAACCTTAAAACGATAGAAAAAGGATCAAACAAAAAGAAACAAAGTTAAATAAATTGAACCACCAAAACTTGCTTCTAGCTTCATTTCAAAATAGAAAAACTAATGATTAAAAATTTTAATTAAGAATAAAAAAGTTAGAAACTCTTCAATGGGTTTTTTTTTTTTATATTTTAATTATTTTAATTGCATTTTGATTTTCAAAATTTAATTTCTTATTAAATGGCATTTGCTTTCGGCAAATTTTTTTATTGTTTACTTTTTTAAAAATTAGTTTTCGAGTTTAAAGTTTCTCTCTGTAACTCTTGCAGAAGATTTTATTCAATTAGTGATTAAATAAAATTTGTATATTAATAAGTAGTTAAAATGGAAAATGTCTTTTTATTTTTTATACAATGTTTTATATGGAAATAGACTAGAAATTAATGAAAGAGGGGCTGATAAGCAAAATATTGCTTTTCCTTTTAAACTTTTTTTTTTTGTTATAATCAATAGTTGCAGTGAATAGCTGGTACAGTAAATTTTTAACACTTATAAATATTTTAAAATGGTGGCTGGGTTCAACATATAAATAATAAAAAATATAACGCATTAAACAAAGGAATTCTATCAATTAAGTATTGTTTTTTTTTAAATAGATGAAAAAAATATTCTTAATTGAATTTTGACAACATTTTAGTATTATTTTTGCAAAATATTTAAAAATTAATTTTTTAAAAAAGAAATAAAAATATTTACATCACATTTAAGTATTTCCGCTGAAAATAGATTCATTTTCCATGAAGAAAAAGCTATAATAAATCAATTTTGAATAATATTTAAAAATTCGCTGAATAAATTTCTTCAATATTTGTATAATTAATTCAATAAGGATATATAAAATTATTTATTATGGATCAATTCGGTATGTTTAAATATTGAAGACGCTTCTTTTGATACCTAGCAAAATGCTTTCCATATTATCTTTATAAACATTCTTATCCCCAAAATCAAACTGTACATTATGTTACCAAACTGTACCATTATGTATATTATGTATTAAAAAACCCATCCTAAAGTATAGTTTTAAAGGCGGTGGTTTAAGTTGTTTAAAGTTCAACACTACTCAGACGAACCTAATGCAGTTCTTTTGAGTGACTTTCGTTATTTTCCACCCTTCCTCGAAAAAAAATATGTTTTTATCACATAAGTTTGACACTTTTCGAATTTCTGTTTACAAAATTTCTACGCCGTTTGACATTAGGAAATAAAATTTTAACCACTAGTAGATAGATGTCAAAAAAAAAAAATTTTCTAATATTGTGCGGCAACTTTTTTATGTAGTCAACCAACCCATATTATGCAGTTTAAAATTGGTAAGGCTAAAAAAGCTGTGCTTAATATTTTTTCAATCAAAAAACTTGAAATTTTTAAGGTTTATAAATCATTATAAAAATTTGAAAGTTTTTTGCCATTTGGTATTTATGTTTACCGTCATGTAAAAACTTAATTTTGCAACAACATTCCTTCATATCTGCGGAACGGTTTTAGATAGAACCTTAAAATTTTGAAATTTCCTAGAATAAGAAAGATCTTTACAAAATAAAAATTTTTTTTTGTACCGTCTGTTAGGGCTCAAAAAGAATTTTTTTAGTCATCTGTAACTTAGGAACTTGTATAAAATATTTCAAAGTAAACCGCAAATATTAGAGCGTGAACATTATAATTTAATTTGTGTTAACAGCTTTTAATTATATGGGGTTTGCTTAAAATTAAAGAAATCTCTCTCAATTGATTTTTCACATTTTTTTTTACATATAAATTTCTAAAAAAATTTACAAAGTTTGGTGCAAGTCACAATCCTCAACTCTTTTGTTGCTTATTGAAAAAAGTGTAGTGAATTTTAAAACCTTTGGTTCTGCCTTCGTATTTTAATAATTTGTAACACAATTTTTAAAAACTAATTTTTCCTATCTAAAAGCTTCTGTTTAACCGAATTATGGTCATTAAAATTAATTATTTTATATATTCTACAATATTTTTAATTATAACTAACGATTTTTAAGTTATTATTTAATTTAGTATTAGGTTGACAGTTCAATTAAAACCTTTTCAGAATTTCTTTCAATCTTATTCCTTTCAGTATAAAATTAAGCACTTCAAACCAATCCATTTGGAAATATCTATAGATAAAAAAAAATAATTTTTTTTTACACTCAATTAATTTCTGTAATCCACAAAGAAGAAAAAAATAAAAGAAAACAGATTTTAAAATCGTTTTTTATAGTTTGAATGCGTGTGTTAATGTTTAGAATGTGTACATGCATGTACAATTTCTTAATGCAGATGCAGAACAAAACTGCATTTTCAAAGGATTTTTTTATTTTATTTTAAATAGATGCACTGCTGTTTATTACATTTTTACCATGCTTCTATTATACATTTCATACCATCAGAATTCAATATGAATCTTTGTCTAAGTTTTTATTACATCAAATACATGTTTCTTCATTTTTATTGCTACTCTGATTATTTTTATTAATATGAAATATGATTTCTTTTACTCAACACATGTAATTTATCTCGTCTATAAGATTTTTAGCATGATTTTGTTATATATACAATTATATGTATTTAATGGTGACATCGTAATGATTACAATTGGCTTGGTATTACTGTTAACGAAAGTGGTATAAGGTATTCCTTCTTAATTCTTTGAAATCCTTTATCTTTTTTATTTTATTTTCCACTAAATTTATTTTCTATATTATGGTATGAAGTAATATTATCACTTAAATAAAAACAAAATTATTCAATTAAAAGATAATAAAAATGAATTAAAATAGAAGTTAGAAAAATAATATTGGAAAATTAAAAAAAAACATATTTTAAACGTAAACTTAAGAATTTCAAATAATAAGAAAAAATGTGAAAAATAAAGAGACACTTTCATTAATTTTTAAGGGAACTCTACAAACCATTAACACATGTAAAATTATAAAGTTAAAGCCTTAATTTTTGTCTTTTACTTTGTAAAGATGCGTGCAGGTGTCTAACTTATACGTGTTTAAAAATAGGGAAATCTCAATTTTTGAGTTTCAATAGTCCTTAAACAGGGGAGGGTATTAAAAAAAATAAAACAGCTCAAAATTTTAAGTCCCTATCTACAAGGGTGCTGGAGTTATGAAGGAAGAAAAATCATGCAAAATTTGTTTTTCACATAACGGCAAATTTAAATAGTAAATTTAAAAAAAATGTATAATTTTGATATTGATTTATAAAGGTAAAAAAAATCCTGTAAAATGCCGTTTTCAAATTCAAAAAATGTTAAGCAGAATTTGAGATAAACATATTTAAAAATAGGGCTTTTTTAAAGTTTGAGAGGCTGTAGCTACGTAATGGATGGCCTATCCATGGTTAAAATTTAATTTCTTTATCTTTAACGGTGTAGAAGTTTTGTAAGCGGACGAACGGACATAATGAAATTAATTGGCACATTGGAACTTTCCTAAAAATCAGAATAAAGAAAGGATATTTTCAAAGTAAATTAGAAGCAAGGCTAAGTTAAAATTTATGTAAAACTTAAGGGTTATCAAGATGCATAATATTCAAAAAAAACAATAAAACCATTCCAAAATTATTGTGACTTCTTTTGCTTCAAGATTGTTTTCCTTAAAAGTTACTTTAGGAGTTTTACAAGTTAGAAAATACACTTAATTTTAAGAGACCGTACATAATTAAGAAAACCCTTTAATATGTAATAATATTATAATCTAGGAGGTTTAATTTTTGGTTAAACGTGTCTAAAAATAGAAATTTATCACTTTTAACTCTTATTATAATTTAAACAGGGTTAAGTACAAACATTTTTTCTGTGTAAATTTCTACTACTTCTCAAAGATCTTTCTCTACTTAAAATTTCAACATGGCTAAAATTATTAGGGTATTATAGTAGGACAGTGGTACAAAATAAAAAGGTTCTTCCACAAAATTAATGTTTTTATAAGATCTATCTATGATTACTCTTTTCTCTATCTTAAAGGATGTTTAGATGTAAAGTTTATTAAACAAATGGAAGGAAAAAGTGAAATAAGTAAATTTTTTGAGCTAAGTTAAGGCTTCTGTAATCTCTAGACAGAGTAAAGGCTTAGCTAATCCATCGTAATCACTGGGTAATCATTCTAGGTAAGCTTAAATCTTACATCAATTAAATAAAAGTAGAAGTATAAAAAGTATAAGAATAAAAGTGGTCTCTTAGAGTCTACTAAAATTCAAAGTTATCTAACATATTATTGGTTTTATTGAAAGGCTAATCGGTCTTCAATTTGTGTTTGATTTTTAACAGTGTTTCGATACCTGTTGAAAGGATCATGAATCAATATCATTAGAGGGGATCATCAAAATCATATAAAATTGAATCATAATTAACGTACCTGCAGAAAGTTTAATAATTAAAAATTATAATAATCCTTTCCACCCGACAACAAGGAAAATAATGCTTATATTGTATTAATTGAGTTGCATGATTTGTAATCAGAAGTAAATTTTTGAGAGGCAAAAATAATCAAAACAATTTTCCTTGAACACAATTAATTTTTTATAAAATTTAACATGGAATTATTACCTCTGCATATCTCTTATAAGAAACTGATTATTAAAATTCTATTCAATTTATTATCAATTTACTTTTATTTTTTGTTTTAGAAAATGTAAAGCAAATCTTCTTATAATACTTACACAACATTTAATTATTTTTTATGAACTTTACATTCAACTTGTTCTTAAATTATGATAGCCTTTAGAAATTTTAAATGGAAAATGTGATGTAAATTAAACAATAATTTTGAAATTGCCGGACATTATTTAAAGAAAAATTTTTTTTAAATATTATCGTCCTTTCTCTTATTTTTGTTCGATTCATTGAATTTTGTTAACCAATTTTAATAATTTGAATCGAATAACTATTGAAGTGAATAGAAAAGTTATTTGTAAAAGACAATGTATTTTTGTTATGCATCTAACTATCATATTATACGTGTAAAATTTAAGTTTAATATGAAGTATCATTTAAAATTGGTAATTTATATATTCTATCCTTTAGTTATTTTTACAAACCTCATTAACATCCTTCTTTAAAATTTCCCTCCAAATTTTCCTATACATTCACTTATAATATCTTACATTTCCTAAACCTTATTTTCCTAAAAATCTTTTACACACATCTTTATCCCCAACAATACTATACAGTTGTGTTAAAGATTCCATCCTAACGTTTGATTTAAAAGGGGGTGCTTTTGGTCAGTTAAAGTTCTACACTAGTCACAGGAACTAAGTGTATTTCCTTTGGATAACTTTTTCCACTGATCCTAGTAAAAAAAACGACACAAAAAAAAATTGAAAAACGAATAACTTCTTTTGATCGACACATCAGGAAAAACTATGCCAAAATGGACAGTTGACAGGTTATTTGAACAGCGAATATAATTTGATTTATTGTGTTTTTTTTAATACTGTAATTATTTAAATAAAAATGAAAAATCGTATTTCGTTCTTAGAATCGAAACTTATTGAAATATAAAAAAAAAAAAAAAAAATTAATTATAAACGATAGAAAAAGATAAAAAAAGATTAAAATTTTACATTTTACAGAACTCATTATTTGTATTTTAATTAAAAAATAATTAGGAAGCTTACAAATCAGTTTAAATGCTTTACAAATAATTCTTCATAGAGAATCTTAATCTTTTTCAATTATTAAAATGAAAATACACTTTGCTCAATACTTTTTAAAAGAATGCATAAATATAAAAGTGGATTTTACTTTAATTTAAAAAAAAATATTAATTTGTATTTAATATTAATTATAAAAAGTTTTAAAGCAGCGATAATATTTCCTTTTATATTTTAATAATTTTTCTCTTAAAATTATTTATAATTAAGAATATTTTAAGAAATATTATGATAAGATACTTAAATTAAACATTCTTCTAAATTAGCTATATATAACAAAAATTATGCTAAGCGCTCACAGTACCTACTTAAAAGTATTTATAAAAATTTTCATTTACATGAAAATGTATTTAAATATATTTTAAAGTTATATTACTTAATTACGGTTAATATTTAATTTTTATATTATTAATAGATATTAGATAACCTTAAAAAACTATTATATGAATTAATAGTTTCTCCTATAAGTATGCAATGATTAGAATTATTATCATTTTTCTATTTTCTTTTTTCATATAAAATTTTATTTTATTTTCTCCAATATTTTCTTAATTTATCGTAACCTAAAGGTAAGGAAAAGTTTTTAGAAAACTGGGTTAATGTTTAATAATTATTTAAAATATTAACATATAAAAATATATATTTTTTTTTTTTAGTGCATGCCACATAAATGTGGACAGGAAATTACAACGCCTTTCCTGTTCAGGCGTGGCTATAAATGTCGTAAGGGGGAATAACTAATTCTTTACGACGTGTGTGGGATTCAAACCCACACTCCCTCAGTGTTTAGAGCGTATTTTATACGCTCTTATTCACTAGGCCACCGAGGCCCCAAAAAAAATATTTTTCTTTTTTTTTTCTTAATATTTTCCTAAATATTTTTCTTAAATATAATTTAAATATGTGTAAAATCTATATGTATAAGTTTTAGTAAAAATGGGTTTAATAATTCAATATTTAATTGTTAAAAAATTTGACAAGAAAATAATAAGTATTAGTATTTATTTGATTTTTGAAAATCTGTTATCTTAAATAAATATTTAACTATTCTGGCTTACCTATCATAACTTAACTTAACATAGCTTAAACAAAATAGCCATTTTTTACTTTAATAAAAATAGTTATTCTAAAAAAAAAGTCATTCTAATCAGCAGGGGTTTTTAGACACTCATGTCATATTATATAATGATATATTATAGGGGCGGTCTTCAATAATGATATATTATAGGGGCAGGATTATCCCTCTGTAAATAACAATTTTGTCCAATTATTGTCATTTAATTTAATTAAAAAAGAGGTATTATAGTAAAATTGTATCATATCATACATATCACATCATACACTATGTGATTTATAATATTACTGTAAATAAATAAACAAATAAATAGTGGCCGTCTCGGTGGCCGAGTGATTAAACACTTGGTACATTAACAGAAGAATTGAAAGTTCCAATCCCTAAAAATCTTTAAATAAATTTTTAATAATTTTTGAATTATGAAAGAAAAGTAAATTTTTTTTAACAAAAATCCGTTGCAAGTTTTAATAATATTAAAATTATTAAATAAATAATAATATTAAAAAAAGATAAATTAATAATAATATTAAATCTATAATAGCCGTATAGTAGAATTTTATAATAACTCATTACAAAATATTAGAAAGATTGTAAATTACATTTGTCATTACCATTCATTTAAATTTTTCATTGCCGCTATAAAATAATCGTTCATTAATAATCTATTAATATAGCTTTAGAAATTTAAATTATCCATTAAATAATCAATAATTTTTTAAAGGTTTTATTTTATACCACTTTATTAAAGGATTACACCTTTTATAAAAATCCTTGGCAAAAACTAAAGTTTTAAAACAACAAAAAGTGAACCTTAATTAAAGAATCATTAAATCATTTATAATTAGTTTAAACTATTTTGAATATTAAGTGTTTGCAATTTACTTTTCAAAATATTTTCCATTTATTAAAACTTTAAAATTGAAAAAAGTTTAAAGTCAAAAAGAAAAAGAAAATTTAAGAATAAAATAAGACTAAAAAAGTTCGATAAGAAAAAATATAAAAATCAGAAAAAAGAAAGCATATTTTTTTTCCTTAATTTAAAAAAAAACAAGAAAAAAAACTTTAGAGTAAAAAATGGAAGAAAAATTAATTTTTTGTTTACGTTTTCATCAAAAAGAAAGGTGAGTAAACAAAATAAAAAATTTTTTAGTTTTTTACCTTTTTGTTTTTAAATAAATTCTTTTTCAATTCAAAGAAGAAAAAAATTGTTAACTGAATAATTTTTTTACTGTTTTTTTTTTTTTTTTTGGTTTTATGCTGATTCAATGATATTTTTTGAATCAATTGATTTTCTTACTCTCATATTTCATTTTCATCTTCATCATCAGTACCATTATTTATGTTATTTGTATTACATATATATATTTATATATAATATATAGGTATTATTTGTATATTATTTATTGACAGATAGGCAGTAAGGATATCTGAAGTTTAGCTATATTTATTGAAAAGGATTCTTTTATTTGCTTTCTTTTTCTACTTTTCCAAAAAAAAAAAAAAATATAATATAAGAAAAACCTTATTGAAAAAATTTTCAAGTTATTTTCTTTAAATATTTTTAAGTTCTAAAGGAAAATCATTTTTTTCTCCACATAATTTTTATTATTTTTCTTCTTTTTTTGTTTTGTGCTTTTTTTTTTGTATAAACAAATGAAATTCTACCCTTGATTTAATCAAACATTGAAACTTATTCTATTTTTGGAGACACTTGTAAGGGTATAATATTATACATAAATTTTCAATATAATATGAAATAGATATTATATATAATATGTTTAAATGTTTTCAATTTTATTTACTTATATCGTATAAAATGGGAAATCAAGAAAATAATTTTTATTTATGAAAAATAGAATTTTGTTGCTATGAAAGCAAAAATTTTATATTAAAAATACCAAAAATTTTCGGAAATATAATATTATTATCCTGTAATTTTAATAATTGAATAAATTGTACAAACTTTAAAATATTTTTTTGGAATAATAATTTAGTACTTCTTAATTCTTTTTTTTTCAAAGCAAAATGTATTATATTATATATTTTGAAAGAAGAAAAGCAATAAAAATTGAGTTTATTTATAACATAGGAAGGATATTTCATAAAATTGTTGGAACAAAAAATTGTTGAGCCAAAGGTTTCTCCTTATATATTTACCTCAAAAATATACCGGAATGTTTTGATTTATAAATCATAATAAAATAACGATTTATAAGTTTTTAATTGCCAATTCGCTCAATGTGACAACTTCATTTAAATGTTTTCAATTACTTAAAGAGCAAAGACAAGATTATTATTAAATAGCATAGCTAAGTACCTATTTAATTTGTATAGACGGTTTTAGTGAATGAATTAATTTAATAAATCTGTTATTTTATCATAAAATCGATTTTTAAAGGAGCTTTTGTTGGGTTGAAATCTCATTTTCGTGTCTCATGAACTTAGTAATACGTATTTTTAATTTTCTTCCAATAAATATAAGAGAAAGTAAGAGTCAACACACTTACATATCTATTATAATTAGTAGAGATTTATCGTTACTTCATATAGCAAATGTAACAAATTATTAACAAACGACAACTCTAACAAACTGTCATTCTATACAACAAAAAATTATTCAATATTTATACTTCATACGAACAAATTATAAATATATAAGTCATTGATAAAACGGTACCTCCTACCTAGATCAATAAAAAATAAAAATTTTGTAATTATATTTTAAATGTTTGACGTTTCCCTTATAAAAACATCTATTAACATCACTTTTTATTTTAACTGAAAGAAGTGGCCGATTTGCAACATAAAAATTTTATCTTTTGTAACAATCAGACATTATTTCAGATATATTTATATACATATATTAATGAATGGTACCGTTATTTTTACATTAGCCAAATACTTAAAGACAATGGATGTTACCGTCAAAATAAAAGACAACATTTCATCATTCATGTTTTAATTTTTATTTTAATGAATTTTTGCCTTCTTATTTCTATTTCCTTCTTTTTCACTTTCATATTTTTTCTAATATTTTTTTTTTCTTTTTCTAACCTTATCTATAAATATTTATTTATACAAGTTTATTTTTCTTTTTTTTTATTTTTTACTCCTGTAAATACAATATATTTTCATTAACAGAAGAACATTTAAAAAGTTAAGCAAAATAAGAAAAAGTTTTTTTTTTTTTTAAATAATTTAAGTATAATAATAATATGTATACATTATATATCCTTAAAAGATAATATGTCCTTAAACGTACACGTGTATATCATATTATTTACACATATTTCTTCTGTACATAATCTATGAAAGTGTTCTTTTTGTATTGATAAGGAGGAAAGGTGACCGGTTGGATTAAGGAGTTCGAGCCATTGTATATTTTATAATGTAATGAAATATTATCCATGAGAAAACTAAAAAGATCACGTGATACATAATTTAAGTACACACTTCAGAATAAACTAAATAATTTATATAGAATGAACATAATTATACCTACATGTAATGTATATTATATATTATGTATATACGTAAAATGTAATAAAGACTATTTAGATTTATAAAGTGTGATAAAATGAAATTATGTTGATAAATTTAATGAAAAGGATAACATGCATACGATCATTATTACTGAATATTTTGTTGTATTGGAGAGCCCGTAATAAAAATAATCGAAATATAAGTAAACCAAATCCTTGTATGGTAAATGTAGAAAATAAATATTGATTTAAAACTAAATATTTGATTTAGATTAAAAAACATGTTTTGTAAATTTTCTAAGATTATGTAACTGTACGAGGACTGTCTGAAAATTTTTGGAAACATCGTTATTCATGTATACTTAACATATACATAATTATATTTAAACTTTAAATTATTAAATGAATATAAGGGCTATTACAATAATTATTAATTTTTCTGTGCAGTTGTGGTTATGTATGGTTAAATGACGTGCAGTTGTGGTTGATATAGAAAATATAGAATGTGATGCAATGAAAAAATTCTTTGTTTTCAAAAACTTATCTTTATCATCACTGATACTAAAATTGTGAAAGTATTAAAGTAATCTTTGATTTACAACGGTGCACAAAGCCATTTTATGTATTACCACAAGAAAACATATTAAACAAATCTATAATATTATAAAAATCTTAGATTTATAGTACATAAAAGCTCAGCTAAGGAAAGCACCGAAAAAAGCAGTTTATTACAATTTATATAATAAATTAAATATAAAAAAAAGATTTGAGCAATATATGTCTGAGTTCACCATTTTCTTACAATTCGTCAAAATCCATTAGAAATTAAGTTTCCCAACAAGTTTTAAGCATTTAAAAATAGCCTCTATATTCATTCAATTTCATTTTATACTTATAATAACGTATGAGACGAATAAATGTGTGATAGAAAAACAATTCAATTAATAGGCATAGACAGATAGAAATACCCCATATATATATATATGGGGTATATCATTTAAATCAACTTCTTGTTGGCCGTAAAACTTATGGATTCTGTTTTCTCCAATGAAACAGTGATTAACTATAGTAGATATCTTTTATAATATAGTAGAATGCAGAAATTTGTGTAATACTATCCAGGTTTATTCATAAAAAATTTTTACCGATGTCAAAATTTTAATTTTAAAAATTTTAAGCCAGCCCTTGTCGATTATAAAATATTCTAACATAAAATAATATTAATGTTTCTAGATACGGAATCTTCATATTTTATCTTTTTCTATTCTGAATTCTACTGAATTCAAGTAGAAAAAAATAAGTGAACGTGATTATTTTTAACTGAACTGATAGAACAAAAATTTAGAGTTCCGATCAATAATTATTTATAAAATGTTGGAATTCGAATTAATTGTTTGGTTTAGACTTAGCTGTCTGCGCTTTGGTATAAGATCAATACTATATAAGATGATCAAATTAAAACAAAATCAATAATATTCATGTTCTTTACAAACATTTTAAGGGTAAGCAGAAATTTTTAAAAAAAGGTTTGGATTTAACTTATTTACCATAATTTGATTCATGATGCTTTTAAACATTATCTCTAGTTACTAACATTTTAGATCTCTATTTTGCTTGACGGAAATTACGTATTTGGTTTTCTAAGTTTCTTTATTAGGCTAACTGTGTCTCTGACTGTAATATCAAAGATCTCTTACCATTCTGGAAACCCTTTTCAATCATCAGTTGATATTTAAAGCAATATTAGACATTATAGTATTAAGGATATTGTATTGACTAGTAATATTTTGTGTTGTGTGGAATGAAGTTTGCCTACAAATGCATTAATGATTTATTATAACTTTTAGAATTTTTTAACTTTAAGCTATTATGTTCCTCAAATTATTTATCTGCCTCAATTCTCTTTTATTTTTAATTTGTGTCCCGTTAAAATTACTATTGAATAATGTTCTTATAGGGTTTTTCCAATTTGAGTGATATTATTTTAACGTTTCGGACATTTGTAGTATGTCATGATCTGTCATTTTTTTTCATTGTATTCAGTAATGTTAACAATTGCATCATGGACCACCGTAAACATCGTGAATTTGGTTCTGATTTTGTCTTGGAACAATTTGAAAACGATAACGATTTTTTTAAGAAAATCATGTTCTTCGATGAGGCTTACTTTCATCTGAGTGGTGCGGTAAATAAGCAAAGCTGTCAATTCTGGTGCGAAGAAAATCTACAAATTATTCATGAACAACTATTACATTCACCTAAATTGACAGTTTGGTGTGGTTTTTGGTCTGGTGGAATCACCGGTCCGTACTTCTTTCGAAATGAAGCTGGTAACACCGTTACTGTCAATGGAGAGCGGTATAGATCGATGATAACCAACTTTTTATGGCCGAAATTGGAAGAAGTTGATCTTGATAACATTTCCAACAAGACGGGGCTACGTGCCACACAGCACGTTCAACAACCGAATTATTGCAAGAAAAGTTTGGAGATTCGATTATTTCAAGAAACTGTGATATTGAATGGGGTCCAAGAGTTGTGATTTAACACCATTAGACTATTTCTTGTGGGGTTATTTGAAGTCATTGGTTTTTAGCAATAAACCAGACTCTCTTGAAGGTTTAGAAGTCAATATTGAACGTGCTATTCATGACATACGACTTGATTTAGTGGGAAAAGTGCTCGAAAATTGGGTTAATTGAATTTATTCCTGCAAAAGAAGTCGTGGAGGCTATTTGAATGACGTTTTATTCAGAACTTAATTGTATCGATTGTACTTCACATTAACTAAAAAACATTTGAATTTCCTTAACAATTAGTGTGTTTTTTTTTTTTAAAGAAATCATATCACTCCAATTGCAAAACCCTTTATTTCTAATTTTTAGTTGCAAGAGGGGTTATAATGAAAAGTTATTTTATTTTCTTTTTTTTTTTGAGTACCTATTTATTAAAACTTATTCAATTTTATCTTTGATATTTTACAAGTTTTTTATTGACTCATTTAATTAATTACTAATTTCCATTTGATTTGCGTTTAAGAACTAAACGTTCTTAAGCTTATCAGATAAGCTTATATTCTTTCACTTAATTATTGTTCATCTTTTCATTTCATTATTCACTTTATTTAAATCATTTTCGATTTCTAACTCATCTTTTTAATTGAAAATTATTTAACTTTATTCAATTTAAATTTCAAATTTTCGAAGTGAACATACTTACATACCTGTATTACCCTTTTATTTCTTTTCAATATTGCTTTCTTTCTAGGAAATTTAAAAAAAAAAAAAAACACTTTTTCGTCCTTCCCAGTTTTACTTAGAATTTGAAAAGGAGAATGAAAAGAGTCGAAAGTTTATTATCAAAATGAAAAATAATTGGATTTGACCACTAGAACTGTAAAACTATGAACGTATGTGGAATTTTTTCCTTTTTTTTAACAACGGAATTACTAAATATATTTTTGTATTATCTGCTTTTGTGGATCCTTACCACATTTCTCGAACTTTATATACATATTATATTGATATATATATGAACATCTTTTAATAATATAAAAATTATAATTAAATTTATTCACCACAATGTGAAGTTATAACTTGTATTTTTCTGAATAAAAGAAAAATTTTAGAGAAAATTAAATTTGAGAAAAGTTGAAAAATCTATAAGATGATTAAGTAAGATTCATTCACAATTGAATATTATCTGAGTCTAAAATCTAAATCTACTTTACTTGCCACTATTATAAAAAAATTCATTTTTTGGAACATTTGAGTATATTGCTAAAAATTAAGATCAATGTACAGAAATAATATTATAGTGTTATAGTATTACTACTAAAGTTCAATAATGCTCTTAAAATTATATTTTTATTAATTGTATATAGAATTTTCCTTCATTTTTAAGTTGTATGGCAATGAATTTCTAAACTAAATAATAACTTAAAATGCTATTAATTTTTTTTTTTGGTTTTTATTGAAATGAATAATTCATTCGATTAGTAATTTTAAAAACAATTAAAAGGGATGGATAATAAATGCAATTGGCAATTAAGGAAAGAGACTTTATTTACTTAAGTCATTCATTAAAAAATCGATTTCAAGAAAATTTTCCTGATTTTTACTTTTATACCCATTATTGAATTTTCATTAATTTATTAAAAGTTTTTCTTAATTTTATATAATGTAAAATGATTTTAACTGTTTAATATTATATACATATAAAAAATAATACACCAAGATATCAAAAAAGAAGGAAAAATGAAAATAAAAAAAATAAAATTAAAATGATTTTCTTAAAATTCTAAAGGATTAATTGATCAAAGTTTTTTATTTAATGATTATTTTAACTCCCACTTTTAAAAGAGAATCTAAAAAATTTGAGATTAAAAGTAGAATAAATGTAATTTTGTTGATAAAAAAAAAATTAAATTAAAAATAAAAAATTGTTATTTTTTTATTCAGTTTTTCTCAGTCAATTTAAAAGAAAATTGCAACGTTACTATTAGAAAATTTCAAATTATTTTTATTTTTTTATTTTTTTGAAGAAAATTAATTATTATTTATTTTATCATTAGAGAATCGAACAAAAATTTAATTATATTGAAAATGTAAAATAATTTTCATTCAATGATTTGCATTATGCAATCACAAATGATTCAAAATTGATTTCAAGTACATACAGAAAGAAAGTATAGCAGTATTTAAAGCATAATTTAATTTAGAGTTTAATTTATAGAAAATTAAAATATTCCAAGTAAAAGTAAAGTATTCCAAGTATTAAAAGTATTTGGGAAAATAAAATATTTTTGTCCAACAATTTTGAATATTGTAATTTGCATATTGTGAATATTGTGATTTGTGATTTCTTTCTATTTTGACCCCTAATAATAGCTTTTAAAAATCGACAGGTACAAAAAAATTTTTTTGAGGTAACTTATACTCTAATTCTGAAACATCATTTTTCTCTCAAAACTTCTAAGGTTCTTAAAAATATGGAGTTTTCAAATTTCATCAAAATCAAATTTTGAGGAGCTATAGTTTCTTAATGAGTACGTTTTTTTTTTTTTTCCTAAGGGGGGTGGGAATCTTCCAAAGACACCAAAAATTTCCCCCTTGGTAGTGTCAGATTCTTACTGACTAAAGCCACCTCCCCCTTTTAACCAATATAATGGGATGAAAATCCTTACCTGCGAACGCAGTATATTGGCTAGGGAGTAGAGATAGGAAAGGATAGGAAATGGATGCGGAAGCATTGAATTGGAAGTGGGACTGCAAGGAAACAATGAATCCGCCTATTATTATTACTATTTAGCTAACAGTGACTAAAGCCGTCACAACAGTTACAACATGTAGTAGTAGTAGTATATAGTATGAGGTAACATGAGGTACATGAGGTAATTATTGAAGGCAACCCTCACTGTAACTGTAGCGGCTATTATTATTGGTATTAGTATTAGTATTCTTATTAATATTATTATTATTTTAATACAGAGTCAGCGCCATCAGTGGATTACAACTTGCAGCAGTATATAACACCTTACTTGCATGATATAATCAAAGATGGCTCCACTGTAGCAGCTATTATTACTATTACTATTATTATTACAATTATTATTATTATAATTATTGTTATTATTACTATTACTATTATTATTATTAATATTATTATTGTTATTATTACTACTATTAATTATACGATATACATTATTACAATATAAAATACTACATATTTTTTATTTATGACCTGACCGGGGTTTCAACCCAAGACCCTTCGATTGAAAGGTTGGCGACTTAACCACTGCGCCATGAGTCAAATAAACGTTACATACAAAAGTTTTTCTACAATATTAATTATTCTTTTAAGGGATTATCATGGTACAAATTTCATTATTCTAACATAAACGGTGTAAAGTTTTGTTTTATCGGAAGGACAGACGGACACCCATATGGACGGTCGGAAAAAAGTTAAATTAGTAGAACAAACACTTTTTTGAAAAACATTTTTAAGTAATAAACCTCGACAGTGCCGAAATGCAAATTCTTCATTTTATATAATCTTGAATTTCTAAAATTCATATAAATATGCAATACGAAAGATCAGATGAATCTATCTGCTGGCATATAGATGACGATATGAATCGTTGTTTTCTTCTATTATGAAACTGTCTCTTTTACTAAAACTCATGCTGCAAATATTTAAGAAAAAATCGGACCTAAAATACGGACCTAAAATAACGGAGTTATCTCAGTCTTGAATTGAGTAAAGGAATAAAGTAAACAAGGTAGAATGTAAACCAACGGTTTTTAAAAGCGCACATTTCCAAAACTCAATACAAACTGTTTAAAAGTGTGATTTGCACAAAAATTTGAAAATTTCATGTAATAAGAAAAAACGTGAAAATAGGACATTTTTGAAATTTTGAGGGACCGTAAGTGCGGAATCCTATATAACTATGAAAAGCCGTTAACACACGTAAAAATATATTATTGAACCTTTAATTTTCATGTCATGCCGAAGAAAAATTTGTACAGGTGCCTAAGTTACAGGTGTCTAAAAATAGCAAATTTTCAATTTTTGAGGCGTAATAACTCTTAAAGAGGGGGTATTACCAAAAAATTTTCTGAGGAAACTTGTACTAATTCTAAAAGTTCTTTCTTGTCTCAAAATTTCAGGTTCTTATCTAAAGGGGTGCCGGAGTTATGAAAAAAGAAATTTCATGCAAAATGTGGTTTTCACATAACGGTAAATTTAAATCGTAAATTACAAAATATTACATAATTTTGATATTGTTTTATATAGATAATAAAATTTTCAATCTTCTGGCGGTTTTAGATTGCAAAATTATTACGCAGAGCCCGAGATATATACATCTGAAAATGGGGCTTTTTCGTAATTTTGAAGAGCTGCAACTTTAGAACCCTTTACAATTAAAATAAACCTTTAACACATGTAAAAATATATTATTTTAGCTTTAATTTTTATATCTTGCAGAAGTAAAATATGTACAGGTTCCTAAGTTACAGGTGTTTAAAAATAGCAAATTTTCAATTTTTAAGCCCTAATACCTCATAAACAGGGGGTGGTCCGAAAAAATTTTCTGAGCAAACTTATACTAATTCTAAAAGTTCTTTCTTGCCTCAAAATTTTAAGCTTCTATCTGGAAGCGTGCCGGAGTTATGAAAGTAGAAAAATCATGCAAAATTTGGTTTTCACATAACGGTAAATTTAAATACTAAATTTAAAAAAATTGTATAATTTTGATATTAATTTGCAAAGATAAAAGAAATACCTGTCGAATGACGTTTTCAGATTGAAAAAATCTTAAGCAGAACATAAGATATATGCATTTAAAAATAGGGCCTTTTCAAAGTTTGAGGGGGTGTAGCTCCGTAATGGGGGGGCTACATGAAAAAGTTGTTCCACAAAATTATTTTTTTTATGAGACCTACCTATGGTTAAAATTTTTTTTCTCTATCTTTAACGGTGTAGAAGTTTTGTAAACAGACTGACGGACGGACGGACAGAGTGAAACTAATAAGCACATTTTTTCAAAATTTTTTTGGAAATGTGCTAAAAAGAATTAGATACTAAAATGTAAAATTATTATTTGTATCATTCAAATGACAAAAGAAATTTCGAAAAAATTATAAATATATTCTTTTTATAAAAATTTTAATTTCAAAAGCAAAATAAAATTGATAGGCAAAAATTAAATGTCTTTAATAATTTTGTTTTCTTTTTTCAAAGATAAATTTTTATCAATTTTATAGGTTTCTTTATGCTGCCTCTTTTATATAATATCTACTTTATTTCTCATTAAAATTCCTGATATTTAAATAAATAGGTCTACTACGACATATTATACATAATATGAGATTACAATAAAAAAAAAAAAAAAAAACCAATAAAATTATATTAAAACGTTGTCACATCTTCCAATTAAATATAATTAAAACCCTTCATTAAAGAATCCCAATATCATCATTATCATTATTAAAATGACTATTAAAATATTCGTTGCTTTGTTAATAATATTATTGTATGAATTGTCGTAAAAATGTCCAACTCATATTAATTGTAATAAAATCTATATGGTATGAAAAACCTATATGGTAGATATTATGCTTATTTTGAATTTTCTACCATTAATTCTTCAATATAATTACATATTATTAATTCAAGTATATATACTTACCTATATAAAATTATATAACACCTTCTACCATATAACACCTATATTTTGGTCATTAAATTCATTGTGAAGAGTATTTCAATTAAAAAAAAAAAAAAAATCATTGAAATTAATCAACATACATGACTTTAAAAAAAAAATAAATAGAATGGAAATAATAAAATTGATCAGGATATACATTATATTTTTTTTTTTTTCTTTTAATTAATGAACATACCCGGGTCATTTGACCTGAAGAATTACTGATGTATTCTTATAAAAACCGTAACACGAGAAATAAAATAAAATAACATTTTAATACTGGATTGTTATTAAAAAAATAAACCAAAATAGATGGATATACTTTATCCGTAGACTTATTGATGATTGTGCAAAAATTAACAAAATATCTATAAGTACGTAACACAAAGTTTAAGTTTTATCAGTAATTTTAAAAGCTTACAAGATATAAATTTTATTTTTAAATTATTTGATTACATAATTAAGAGGTATCAAATGAATAAAACGAAATTAGATAATTTCTGATAAGTAAGGGATGATAATTACAATTGGTTTAAAACAAAAAATCTTTAAGAAATTTTAGTTTAAAGAGTCACACTTTCAGAGCATAAAAAGTTCAATATTGTTAATAAATCATCGATGGAAAATTTTTAACTAATTTCTTGAAATAGTTTTAGTATTATTTCCGAAAACTATTCCCGCCAGTTTTTTTGTTTATCTATTTACAAAATTTATAAATAGTTTGAGTTAAGGAAATAGAAATAGATAAATCTTGTTAAGTATACCTACATAAAACTTTTAAAGGAACTTTTTTTATATAGGCTCTACAAAGTTTAAAAGATCTATATTGAAATAATTATAGTATTAATTTTCATTATAATAATCCGTGTTTCCGTCTTGTAGACCTATTTTATGTACAATATACATACACTATTGATGCAGTCTATGGTGTTAAAGAAAATAATAAAGTTGAGCTTCTCTTTTCTGTTATTTCAGTACTTTGGTAATTTTATTTTTTTTGGGCTAATGAATTTTGCAAAATATATCCAAAATTTATTTTAAAATTATAGAAACCGTTCAATGTGTTAGACCTAAATTAAAACGAAGAAGAGTGCAGTAGAGTAGACTGTGTCAACTCTGGGATACCCGTATGAACGTAATATATTCTGTTTTTATAAAACTTGATCATCTTTTAAAAACAATCAGATGTTTTAGTACCGACGTTAACTACAGATATATATTTGTGTAAATTGTGGAGTTGTATGACAGCTACCCGATTCTATTGCGCCTAGCTTCATTAAGTTCCAAGAAATAGAAGAAGCCTGAACCGGCTGCTTTAGACCAATCAAATTTTACAAAAGTTTTTGGCATGTAACTCGACACTTTTTCACTATATTTCAGATATAGCTAACTTCAATAGATACTGAGTTATTTTCATTTAAAAAGAGAAATTGTATGGCAGCTACCCGAAGTTGTTGCACCAGTAGAACCTAATTTTGCAGAAGTTATTGCCATAAAACTGGATCATCATTTCTAAGACTTCAGACCCCTAGCTTCATTAAGTTGTAAGCTTGCACCAAGAGGTGCAAGAAGCCTGAACCGGTTGCTTTAGACCAACCAAATTTTACAAAAGATCCATTTCCAAAGTTTACGAAGTGTATAAAAAAAACATAACGGTAAAAAATACACCAAATTGCAAAACTCTATATTTTGTTATTACATTTATGTGTTACTTTCAGTAATTTCTAATCGTTACATTTGTTTTACATACTTAGTAAAAATTAATTTTTGACCAACTCTAAATTGAGTTCTTTCCAATTAATCTGACTGCAACTCTTTAATGAAAAAAAAAATCTTTAACAAAATTTGCATTGATCCAATTTCCTTGCAACATTTATTATATGCTAATAATACTAACTTCTGAATCGTACTTTTACTAAATTTTTTACATAGGTCTTCAATATCAGTCCAAATTTTATCATGTGGAAATGCAATAATAACTATTAAAAATTCAAAGGATATATTTTTATACAAAATTCCTTTTATAAAAATAAATTTTTAATAAAATAGGGTTCAGTTTATTTGAAGAAAATTTCTTTTTTATAAAAAAAAAAATTTCTTGGTTTTCATTTATTTTTTTTTTTTTTGTAAAAAATTCGTCAAAGTATCTGACTAAAAAAAAAACTAATAACATAGCCATTCATTAAAAAGATTTAAAAAGAAAAAAAATTATATAAAAAACGAAAGTTGAAAATTAAAAAAAAAATTAATTTTGTTTAGCTTTTGTGTTTATATCTTTCATATTTGCATTCATCAAAAAAAAAAAAATTTGTTGCCTTTAACAATTCTCAAATTTTTATCATTTTAAGATTTGATTAAATGAAAAATTTTTACATTTTTAAAAAGGATATATGAAATTATTTCGATGAAAATAAGAATTATATTGTTACATAATACTAATATAAAAAACTTAATACATAATATTTTATTATATATAGCTTTTTAATTAACTTTATATTGCCTTTCTGATGCAAGATAGTATATCTATCGATATATCGAGATTTTTTATTTTTTTTTATTTTTTAGTGCATTTCTCTGCCAAATAAATGTGAACGGGAAATTACACAGTCTTTCCTTATCAGGCGTGGCTGTGAATATCTTAAGGGGGAATAACTCTTACGACGTGTGTGGGATTTAAACCCACACTCCCTCGGTCTTTACAGTGTATTTTATACGCTCTTACGCACTAGGCCATCGAAGCATCATTTCTTTGATATTACCACCAATTTCTTTGATATTATTCCATAGAAAACATATTATATTTTGGTTATGATATGGTTCAATAATTAGAACCGTGAAAAGAAGAAGAAGAAATAAGATTTTTATTTAGAAACAAAATATGTATAGTACAATATTATGCCTTATAACTCCTTTAAATAAGAATATTTTCTTTAAACGTAATATATTTCAATTAAATCTTTTCTGAATAAATCAGGGATGGCACAACTAGTTAACTAAACTAATAAAGAATGGAATTTGCACAGATACCTGTTAAATTTTTATTTATATTTATTTTCCCTTTCGATATAAATGATTGGTCAAACTTCAAAGACCTGTTTTACTTATATAGGATATAGTCCATTCGATTTTTATTATAACATTTTTGAAGACATTTTTTATTTATTTTCCCTTTCGATATAAATGATTGGTCAAAGTTCAAGGACCTGTTTTACTTATATAGGATGTAGTCCATCATATTTTTATTATAACATTTTTGAAGACGAAATCAGATAGTATATACTCTTATGATACTTAATATTGTTTATTATCTGATTCCTTGAATAAAACAAAGATAATTTTAATTGATTTACAAGTTTGTATTTCCCATAAACATATAATTATTTTGTAATTTGAAATAATCTTAAGAAAAATTCATTTTGTTAAATTCATTGTATTGAAAATGTTTCTTTTCATGACTACTAATGACTTTCAATGACTACAAAGGAAATTCTATGTTATTTTAGATAGATAAACTTGACAATATAAAAGAAAATTAATAAATTCTTTAAGAACTTTAAAATTACTTATAGATAAAATTCAAATTTTTTCCTTATAGTTAAAATTCAAAAATATTTGTTTAACAAAAAGAAATTTTGAATCTAATTATTGTTAATTTGTCATAATTATTCCAAAATTACACAAAAAAAAAAAAAATTTACACTAATTGCATAAAACCACCCTTTTATTGTTAAAATTTTTCTGTAAAAATTTTGCTATATTGACGACACCCACCATTATAACTACCACAACTATAAAATACAAGATATTTTAAACAAAAACAAAACAGAAATTAAAATTGCATATTAAATTGTATAAACAGAAGAATTCATAATTATTCCATTTTTAATAGTTGACACAAATTACATTTTATTCAAAAAAATAAAAAAAATATATAATATTATGTACATATTACATAATATTATTAACTATATATAAATAGAAATACATGTATTATATTATATCAAACATTAACTTAACTTTTATATGCAATCAGAGCAGATAAATTTTTTTTTTTTTTTTTTTTTTGAAGAATAAAATTAAATCACAGTTACTATCAGTATTACACAAAGTAAAAAACAAATTTCTAAAAAAAAAAAAATGTATTAGTAAACTTTTTTAATTTGATACTTTTTTTCGTTTTCTTTTATATCCTTCTCTTTTTCCCTAACAATTAACTAAGCAAAAAACAATCAAACTAAAAAAGAAATATGTAAGTTGTAATTTTTTTGTCAATCAAATTGCCGTTTTTTTGCTATACTATAATAAAATTGATTGCTCGATAATGTCAAGTTTAAATAACGTAATTTTGATGGTTAGTTTAGATTACACTTAGATTAAATCACTCCTAGAATGTATAAATTGGAGATACGTTAGGCTATACTATAGGAGTATATTAGATATATTGTGAAAAGTTTCTGCCTTTTTTTTTGCGAGAGTAATTGAGAGTTATTTTAAGTCATTATAGAGAAATAGAAGGAGTACATCAACGAGTCTTCTTTAAGTGTATGAAATTTTAACCCTTTTTTGATCAAACAATAAATTATATGACATTTAGTACTGTTTTTTTTTTTACTGTTTGGTCAAGGGAAGATAAGCGTGGAGAATGAAAATTGATTTCAAATTTACAGGAATATTGGGAACAAATCGTTAATGTTCACCTTGAATCTTTGGATGTTGTGTATGTAATCCATGCCAATTCCATAGAGAACACATATGGAGTGTGACATGGTTTCATATCCATAATTTTTATACCATGAACGAATTATCATAAATTAAATCATAACATCTAGAAATTAAGGATGCAGTTACACAACTACATAGGTATGTGTAGTGTAAGCTCTCCTTGTTTCTCTTTGGGGTATTTTGAATGAAGGGACCAATCTTTTAATCTTGAAAACAAACATTTAAAAAATTGAAAAAAATAATTTGCATTCCTAAACCGTCAGGAAGACATTGAAGATTTTAAACATTTTCGTTCCATAAATTTGTATTGATAAATCTTCAGAAAGAACTTGAAGATTGGTTCCACTGTCCAATACTATTGAATAATAATAATAATAAATCAATACAATTGAAAGATATTAAAATTTTCTTTATGAAAGTACACAATTTTTTGTGTATCTTTGACCATCTTATATAATTTTTTTTGTTGATAAAGACTGATTCAACGCATCTGTAATCGCTAGACTCTAGCTCCGTAATGTGTTTTGGAAACGTAGGAGAACCTATTATGCTAAATTTGGTGTTAACTTCCGCTGGATTTATGCCAAAAAATTTTGTTTTTTTACGTCCCGGGACAGTTGCAGAGAAAGTTATCTACACTCTCTATTGCGTCAATTCCTCTGCATCTAACCATTTTAGGGCGAAATTTATTTAAAATTGAAAACAAACGTACCTACATATAAAGTTCATTTAAAACTTACATAATAATATAATATTAGTTATAAATTTTGGTAAAACAATAATTGATATTAATTGACCAAATTTTTAGAATTTATCAATTCCTTCAATTTTCTCTATTCACAAAACATGTGTGATGAATCTAAATTTTATAAACTTTATTTTGTCTGACAGACAATAATTAAAATAGTAATTCCAAAAAAAAAAAAATTGTGCAACACTTACTATTAGATTGACAAACAAACAATGACTTAACATAAAAATAACATAAATATTATGGTACTTTTTATAACAAGATAGAGATACTATGATAATAAAGATAGAGGGCGTTAAAAAATCATTTTAATCAGCTATTCGTGTCGACAATAATTTTTTGTGGATTCATTCAAAAAAACAAAAAAAAAAATAGAATTAAAATTAAAATCAACAAAGGATAAAATAAAAAAAAATATTTTTTTTTATAAAAATATTAAAACATATGCATATAAAATATATTATGTATAGTCAGTCCTATATAATTTTATTATATAATAAAAATAAATAGAAAATCTAATGAACTAAATTGACCTAGATTCAGTGCTCATTATAAAAAAATTATCATAACAATATTACCAACTTAAAGTAAACTAACTATTTTAAAACTTTATAGACCTGACTGTTTTTCGTTTTTTAAATGTGCCAATTAATTATAACCCATCTAAAATTTCAGTACTAAAATAATGAAATCTATAGTTGAATAAATTCTTTGGCGGTTGATTTTGTTCCAAAAACTTAAATATTAAACTTTAATTTCTTAATATTTTCCATTTTATATTCTCTATTTAAAAATTTTAGTTTCATAATTTTTTTTTTTTGGCATAAGGAGTAATCGTTTAAGTGCACTTAAGTGGTTTTATTACTAGTGGTATGCCAATCAACAATAACCACTATTATAATATTATTAATACGAGTCAAAATACAATGTAAATCGAAGTAAAACTTCGGAATTAGAGATCTTTCATCTTATACAATGAATGTAATACCATATGACTACCACTATTACCACATACCACTATTAAAGAGAGGAGGGAAGGGTGGTAGCGATATAAAATTAGAAAGAGTTATAGCGATTAAAAAAGGGAGGATCGAAAAAAAATCTTAAATACAAAAAATGTTGAAAAAAAAAATGATGAAAAAAAAATTTTCTTTTTTTATGTTACAATATTTTTTTTTTTAATGTTTAGTACGAATAATATTATTATGTACTCGTATATACTAATATGAAAGTAAGTAAAAAGAAAATAAATATTTTTACAATAAATTCTGAAAAAAGCTAATAACCTTAATTTTCAATTCAACTCTAAAATCCCTCATAATTCAGAGTTTTACTTATACATATTGTATATAAATATTCTGTAAAAGGGGAGTACCCTGATTTTGAATTCAACTCTAAAATCATTTCAAATTATTTTTGTATATATGTTTATAATTCAACAATAAAACATTTACTATTGGCAACAGCCTCCAAACTACCGCTAAACCACATATGGAAACACTGATTTTGAAACCAACTCGAAAATCGCTCCTAATTTTTTTTTTTTTACGTACATATTTTATCAACAAAGCATTTAAAATAGTGGCGCTACCGCCCTCAAATCCCCGCTAAACAAATTATTGAAACCATAATTATTGAACCAATCCCCCCATCATTATACATCATCATTTTACATACATATTTCGTGAATGATAAAAGCTTATCCTATGTAACTAGCTTTAAAATATACTACTTTTAAAAAATATCGAAAATTTTTTTTTGCAACATAAAAATTCGACATTTTTTTTCCGATTTTTTTTTTTCAATATTATTGTTTCAACATTTTATTTTTCAACATTTTGAACTATTCGAAATTTTTATTTCAAAAATTTTTTTACCACCTTTTTGTTTTTCGAAAAAAGGCCAAAGTTTTGTCTATTTACTACTGTTTTGTCAAATATTGAAAAATCAAACAAGTTGTAAACAAAGTTCCTTTTGTTTTCCAAATAAAAATTTCAGTACAAAAATTGATTTTTTTTTTTTAATAACAAGATTTGGAAAATTTTAGAAAAATATTAACATATTTTTTGAAAATTTTCCATCCTTTATAATCCTAAGTTTCTTAAACACCATTTTTCCAAAATTCCTTTCCACATTCTCATAGTGAAAACCAAACTGTATATTTTTCATTAAAGGTTTTGAAGATACATTTTGCATTAAAGATCTTAATTTGATTTTAAAGGGAACGGTTTGGATTGCAGTCCAATTTCAGCCAAAAGAACCAAGTGCAATTCCTCTAACTCTCTTTTAAAATTTTTCAACGACCCTCGTAACAAAAAAAAAATAAATCGAGACAAAATAATAAAAAATTTTCTGTCAGATATATTGGTTTTGGCCATCGGTCAATCTGATTGTTGGAGTTTCATTTTTGTTATCAATTAATAATTGCAAGACACTTTTAATATTATAAACTTGAGTAAAAATTAAATTAGATATACAATGTGTAAAATTTAAGTTAATATTTTTGTTTTTTCAAAATCAAAATTCTAAAATTTCTAAAAGAACTCTTGTTGCAGAGTTGCTGCAACATATACATATTACATATACATATACATATTTTTGAATATGCCATTACCTACCATTATTACATATTATGTATCTACACGATTTCAAATTTGATAAATGAAGGTCTGAAAAATGAAGGTCAGTAATCTTTATTTTGAATGTAGGAGTTTTGGCTCATATTGAGTAACATGTTTTTATTTTTTTTTTTTGGCAAAACTACAAAATATATACTAACATATGCATTATAAAGTGCCAGATATTATTTATCACATTAAGAACAACAATATTTAATATGTATGGGTAGTTATTTTGTGAAAAGATTGGAAAATTTGTACCTATGATAAAAAAAAGTTGATAAAGTACAGATGCTTTCAATTCTATTAAGGAATATATTAAGAACATATCAAATATTTTTATTTTTCTTTTTAAAATTTCTAAAAAGACCTGAAATTTTTATTTTATGGATTTAGTGTTATAAATTTAATGTCACTCGGTTTTTAGGTGGTAAAACTAACCAATTTTTAATATTATGTTTTTTAAATAAATAAAAATAATATAATAAATGCATTTATGTACCAATTTTGATTGTTTTCTTAAATCAAATGGTGGATTGATATAAATTTAGTATAATCCTGACTAACTAATGTCAAATAAGATATTATTTTGCAATTTATTCATATACTTGTGAAAGCGCTGTTATATCAGATTCCAGAGTATCAAAGAAGGAACCAAGTAAAAAAAAAATTCCTTAATTTTTTTTTCCTATTTCGTATTTGGTTTTTGTCAATCAACCGTGCCTATTATATCTTCCACTTTTATATTTTTAATGATCCTAGCACAAAATCTTCAAAATAAATTTCATTATGGATCTGGTTAACATAAAGTTACAGTTGTGAGTACCACAATAAATGGTAATACTTGTTTTAACATTCATATTTATTGTACAATTTTAATGCAGAATAAAATGAATTTGTGGCTAATAAATAGGGTAAGTACAAAATCTTTTTCCAGATGAAGTACAACTGCCTAAGTTTAATAAACTTTTCAAAGAATGCAGTATCATAATTTTGAATTAAAAAATTCTAAAATTACAAAATTCTGGTTTTTCTTTTGATTCTGAATTTCCAATAAATATCACAGTTATAACATTCTGAAGTACGGAAACCGGAGTTTATTTCACACATTTTCTACAAAATGTGTCTGTCAAAAATGTCTCTGTCCGTCCGTCCGTTCATTTCGAAGCTATATGTCCCCTTAAATTTGGTATCTTGTTATGCAAAGCCAAAACTTTGACAAATTTTAGCATGGAAACATTATAATTTAGTGTATGTTAACTGCTTCTTCAGCTAATGTAGGTAAAGTATTTCCTTAAAATTTAAGAAAATGTTTCTTAATTTTTCAGATTTCATAAAAATTTTATTTTTATAATACCTTCTTTAAATATATTTTAATTTTTCTTGAATTTTAAATCGCTTCTTCTTAATTATGTATGACAACTTATTAATTATGTATGTAAAACAAATAATCAGAAAGAATTTTTGAGTTGGTTACAAAATCAGAATTTGAACAAACAGTCCAGCGGAGGTTTAGGTCTGCAACACTGACTATTTGCGATGCTTTTTTCTAAATCTTCATGGATAAAAATAACGAAGAGAGATTTCCCATTGGGACTTTTGACTTACCTCTATGAAACAAAAGTCCCAAAAAAAAAAGTAAAAAATCCCATGGGACTTCTGGTTCATCGAAGCGAGTCAGAAATACCAATTTTGTTTTTATAATAATAATAATTAATAATAAGTAATAACATCGTTTATACTATACTTTTTGGACTAAACTTTAGTTTATGCCCCGATCAACTATAAAATAAGATACCTACATTTATTTTCCATATTTCGGCCAGTCCAGATGTATATATATTATATATATATATGTATATATATCTATTGAGTGAGATTTTATAATTGTGCGAAATCAGATTTGCCTCTTTTTCCAGAATATATGCATATGTATTTCTGAGATTCTGAATTATGAGCGAATTTAGAATTAAAAATTTTTATATACATTCTTCAAAATTATTATATACATACAAAGCGTATAACCCTGATTTTGTAGACAACTCTAAAATCCCTCCAAATTCAGAAACTCATATATACATATATATACACATTCTGAAAAAGGCGTGCAACCCTGATTTTGTGAGCAACAATAAAAACTCTCTTAATTCATTTATATAACAGAAAAATAAAAACTCTGATTTTTTAGCGGCCTAAAATATCTCCTAATTCAGAATCTCACATATACAAAAAAAAAAAAAAAAAAATCTCAATGGGACTTCTATCCTTGACACGGAGACAAAAGTTCCATGGGACTTATGACCTAGAAGTATGAGTGAAAAGTCCCAATGGGATTTTTAACCGTGGGACTTTTGATCCTGCACCCATTATTTATGTATTTACTCAACGGTTCCTTTTTGTTTCATAGATTATAAATACTTTCTAATTATGTTTTATAACCAATCGCGTTAACATAATAAACTAAATGAAATTGCATATTATAGTATACCATCCGTATTACATACATATTATTTAAATTTTTATATATCAAATTTATTGCATGAGAAGTCTATATTGTAAAATGGGTTCATAATTTTATACACCTAAACATTAGGTCTACAGGAAAATTTTATAATTTTTTCTTTAATGTATGTATTTTGCTGATCAAATCAAACTTCCCAGACTACACATTGTCCACATTTAAAAACAAAAACTTTTTATCGAATATTTAGTTCTTAGATTCTTATTAATATCTTTACTTTTAATTTAAACCATTATATTTTAAATTTCTTTTTCAGATATCAATTTTAAACTAAAAGATATAAATAGGACACAAAAAAAGATCTGCTATAGTTAATTTTTATTTATGGGGTTTTCTTAACGTAGTATTGTGTCCAAGGGAAGAGAAAAGTAAAATTTGTTGATTTGAAATATTCTGGATATTATTATAATAAATCATTATTGGTTTCACCAAAATTTACTACCATTGCTCCTCTTGTTCGTCCTTAAGAAAAATTCATTTTACAAAATGTAGTTTTTAAAATTATTCTAATCAGTTCAGAATCAAACATATTATGTTCTAGATGAGATTTTATTTTTACGGACGAAATTTTTCGGTCTATTTATTTTAAAATGATTACTAATATATACACATATATACAAAACTTTAACGGTACATAAATATAACGATTTTATTTTTGTACTAAAAACTATTTATATTTACTTATATTACAAAAAAAAAAAGAAAAATTAAAACATACATAATAATAATGAATTTTTTTTTATTTTTATTTCAGATATTAATGTGACAAATTCGCATTTGGAAGGAAATGAAATCACGGGAATACCACAAAAGCTACTCGCTTTGTGGCTTTACTTGGATTGTCATACTATTGTATTTCCCATATTTGACATTAAGTTCTGCAAACGATTTTGATTATCGTATGCAAAGAGTTAAAAAAGTTTTAACTGAAGTGCCTTTAATAGACGGGTAAGTTAACAATAATAAAAAAAAAAAAATTCATATTATACATATATTTATGTTATTTATTTTTTATTATAAATTTAAATGTGAAATAATATTTTTTTTTTGTATAAAATGCAATAAATTTGTGAATGTAGATAGTATTGGACAAAATATAATGTAACGTAATGATTTCGAGAAAATTATAAATTAAGACGGCTAAACGCAGCTCGGAAAGACTAAGAAAGTGTGGAAATGTGAAACCATCTTCTACCTTTTGGGGCTCCTAAGATTTGGAATGATTACATTTTCAATTTCCAAAGGTTTAAAGAGAACATCAATATTTTCGTTAATGCTACCAACTATTTTAAATCTATTTTTACATCATAGCAGATTAATCTCCCTTGCCCGAACAGTACAATAGTACTAAAAGTTATCTAAATATTGTTTGGTCAAAAGGGGGTGTTATATTTAATGGGTTGTTAGAGGATACGTATCCTACAGGTTGATAGAGGATAGATACTCACTTTTTAACGTTTTTCGCTGATTTCCATTCCCATTTATCCCCGTAAAAAAAAAATAAAGAGTCTGCTTATAAAGTAATAATGCTTAAACTTATAGATTTTAAATTGCGGAAGAGCCAAAATATAATTAATACCATTTAATGTATTTTCTTAAGCTTTATTTTATGAGAGAAAAAAACGTTATTTTTTGTTCAGTGAATGGATTTAAAAATTGAAATCTCTTGGTAAAATTTTTTTTTTTTAATGCATATCTCTGCCACATAAATGTGGACCGTAAAAATTACACAGCCTTTCCTGTTCAGTCGTGGCTGTAAATGTCGTAAGGAGGAATAACTCTTACGACTTGTGCGAGATTCGAACCCACACTCCTTCGGTGTTTACAGCGTATACGCTCTTACCCATTAGACCATCGAGGCCCCTTTGTAAAATCTTTCAAATGAACGTATAAAAATCGAAAAATTCCTCAAATTGACGTTTTACATTCGTACACTCAACTATCTATGAATTAATGGAATATACTAAATAACTGTTTAGACTCTAAATCAATTCATCCATTTAACAGAAAATTATATTTATGAAGTAATTCAATAATATTTACTTTTACATGCGAACCGTAAAACATGGTTTTATTTGAAAATTACACTTCGGGAAATTTTATGCTTATTTTGGTTTTTTACACATTTAAGAGGTTTGTTTTTTACACATACGAGATAATAATTAATCAACCATTATGGTTTTAATTCCTGTACTATTAAATATTTTTTTTTACTTCATTTTCTATTAATAATGAACATTTTTCGACTTAAATAAATTTTTTTGTCCGATACTATATTACTTAATAGATATCTATAGATTTTTCAATGAATTTCATGATGACTGAAACATTTTTATGTGTCATATGCAATCTTATATAATATTATGATGAAAATGTTATAACTTTATAATAATTGGTTGAAAAGTTAACAAAATATTAAAAAAAAAAACTTAAAGATCTTATAAGATATAAAAGTTATATACATATAAAAAAAATGTATAGCACATGAAAATATAATATGAAAACCAATAAAAATAAAATTTATTAAAATGCATTTTTCATATTATGTAGCTATAGATACATAGATATTATTATGTATTTGAAGTTCTTTTTTGAACTATTGATATTACTTGACATCATTGTTATAATTTTATGTTAAGAAATGGTATGGTAAAATCAATAATATTAATAAATATAAGTTAAAAATGTATTTAAAGTCTTAGGTATGTTTTTTTTTTGGTTTTGCTTTTAGAAATTTTTCTTTTCTTACAAAATATGGTTTTGGTATGGATTCCTTTCCATTAAAGTTACATAAATGATTTCTAAATTTTGGAAGTGATTAGATTTTTGAATATTAATATGACAGTTAAAGACTAATAATAGAATACTAATTATATAAATATTATTAGATGCATTTTATAAGATGTCCCTGATTTATGTAAAATTGAAAATTTTATTAAATCTTACATGTTACATTTAATGTTTATTCATGTTTATGTATTTACAAAAAAAAGAAAAGAAAAACAGGGAAATTTAAAATTTAACGGAAACAAAAGAACAAAAAAAGAGAGTCTTATTTGAATTTATAATATATATAGATTATACTATATGATACATAATGTATGTATATTCTTTATATGGGTTTTTTTTATAAAAATAGAAAATTAATAATGAAAATTAGAAAATTTTAGAAAAATATTGGTATTGTAAGTTGCCTGTACTAAATATTTATCATTTAAAAAAAAAAAGAAGATTTTAAATATCTATCATTTACAGATTAAATATTATGATTCTTAATGGGATCTGTAAAAAAAATTATGAAAAATATTATATTATATTTTTAAAGAAATAACGTTATTATTGACAACTACGGTGGTTAAAATTTACTCACTTTGAACCTTAAAAAATGAGTTATATTTGTTATTCTGAAAAAAAATCATAGACTATGAAAGTCTGTCTATTTATCCATAGAAAGTATTTTTTTTGTTCTCAGGAATCTTTCAGGAACAATAATGCAATAAATGGATCGAATTTTTTTTTATTTATTGAGTTTCTAGGAAATGAAAACATTTTCCTAGCTCGCCCTTAAAGTCGATTTGGTATTTTTTTTTAAATATTTGTTATATACTTGTATAGTTGTTCTAGAAGTTAAATATTTTGTATTTTTTTTGGAAATTCTCACTATTATTATTATATATTCCATTACATAATTGTGATAACATTATTATGACGGACAAACTGTAATTAAGTTTCGGTCTATTTATTTAAATTTAAGTCTACTTGAGTTAATTATAATTTAGTTTTAGTTTTAAACTATTTAAAGATCTAAGAGATTCATAATTCGTCTTTTAATAGATAAAACACAATTTTAATTTGTTTTACGAGTATTAGTTCTCTTTGTATTAGACATAAAATTTAGACAATTATTCTAGAATTTGTATCTCTTTAATTAATACCTTTTTGTTTCTTGATTTAAAAAGCTAAAATAAGACAAGCAACCCCGATTCAAAACATATTTTTAAAATTGCGTATGAAAATTTTTTTTTTTTAATCTGCATATATAGTTTTAGTTTCCCACGTCCGTTTCCACAATACGTTTAATTTAATAAAGAAGGTGCAATGGGCGATTGTTAAAATGCAACACTTCAAAAATACATCCTCATTTTTTTTTTACATTATTTTACATATCTTTCCCTCCTTCTTCCTTCCTCCAAAAAAAAAATTTATGCGTTTGCTTCTTTCTGTCAGTCAAATTGACGATATTAAGAAAGATTAGTATTAAAATACGATAGAGTGATTTTTAGTTATATCAAGAGTTCCATAAGTTTTATTACACCCTAAATAAACGAAAAAAAAATTTGTCCAAATAATAATATCTTGTATATGAATACAATATGAAACAAGTAAATGTAACAGTAAGTCGATGCAACCGACTTATTAATACCCTACACCTGAATAATTCGAATTAAATTAAAAATCCATAAGTGTTTTTGGCAGCTGCTTGAACTTCTTCCCTTTTCTGTCTTATTCAACTCGAATTTCAAGAACGTAAAAGAGGCATCCGCTTGGGATATGCTTGACACCCTTGTATAAAATTTTAAGTTTCTATCTTAATTATTTTCGGAGATTGGTAGTCCTTGGGATGTTTGTGTCAGCTACCCGAATTGCCACTCCAATTCATCGAATCCATCTCAGGAACATAAAGAAAACTTGCCAGAACACCATTCTATTAAATTTAAAGGTTCTACTTTTGTTGGTTTTGGAGATATGCTCGTTGCTCTTGTGCTCGTCCGGAAGTTTCCAAAATACGAACCATTGGTTCAAATTCTTTCAAATGTCAGTTTCCAATTTTACAGAAAAGGAAACATAACAGAACACCTTTGTACTAAAAATAAAAGTTCTATCTTTGTTGGTTGTGGAGATATACTCGTTTGCTCTGGGGCTCGTCCGGAAGCTTCCAAGATTTGAACCCATGGACCAAATCCTCACAAATTTCAGAAACATAAATCAAACATGAAGGAACACCATTCTGCCTAATTTAAAGGTTATATCTTTGTTGCATTTGGAGATAATATCATTTGCTCTGAGGCTCGTTCGGAAGCTTTCAAAATCCGAACCCAAGGACCAAATCCTCTCAAATTTCAGAGGCCTAAATCATACATGAAAGAACACCATTATGCCAAAAGTAAAGGTTATATATATTTGTTGTTTTTGGAGATAATCTCATTTGCTCTGGAGCTCGTTGGGAAGCTTCCAAAATCCAAACCCATGGACCACATCCTCTTAAATTTTAGAGACATAAATCAAACTGGAAGAAACATCATTATAAAAAATTTAAAGGTTCTATCTTTATTGGTTTTGGAGATAATCTCGTTTGCTCTGGGGCTCGTTCGGAAGTTTCCAAAACCCGAACCCATGGACCAAATCTTCTCACATTTCAGAGACTTAAATAAAACATGAAAGAACACCACCCTGCCAAATTTAAAGGTTATATCTTTGTTGGTTTTGGAGATAATCTCATTTGCTCTGGTGCTCGTTCGGAAGCTTCCAAAACCAAACCCATGGACCAAATTCTCCTAAATTTCAGAGGCCTAAATCATACATGAAAGAACACCATTCTGCCAAAAGTAAAGGTTATATATTTGTTGTTTTTGGAGATAATCTCATTTGCTCTGGGGCTCGTTCGGAAGCTTCCAAAATCCAAACCCATGGACCACATCCTTTGAGAATTTTAGAGACATAAATAAAACTGGAAGAAACATCATTATAAAAAATTTAAAGGTTCTATCTTTATTGGTTTTGGAGATAATCTCGTTTGCTCTGGGGCTCTTTCGGAAGTTTCCAAAACCAGAACCCATGGACCAAATCTTCTCACATTTCAGAGACTTAAATAAAACATGAAAGAACACCACCCTGCCAAATTTAAAGGTTATATCTTTGTTGGTTTTGGAGATAATCTCATTTGCTCTGGTGCTCGTTCGGAAGCTTCCAAAACCAAACCCATGGACCAAATCCTCTTAAATTTCAGAGACATAAATCAAACACGAAAGAACACCATTGTACCAAATTCAAAGGTTCTACCTTTGTTCGTATTGGATATAATCTCATTTGCTCTGCGGCTCGTTCGGAAGCTTCCAAAATTCGAATCCACGGTTCAAATTCTTTCAAATTTAAACCCATGGCCAAATCCTCTCAAATTTCAGAGACTTAAATCAAACATGAAAAAACACCATTCGGCCAAATTTAAAGGTTATATATATTTGTTGTTTTTGGAGATAATCTCATTTGCTCTGGAGCTCGTTGGGAAGCTTCCAAAATCCAAATCCATGGACCACATCCTCTTAAATTTTAGAGACATAAATCAAACTGGAAGAAACATCATTATAAAAAATTTAAAGGTTCTATCTTTATTGGTTTTGGAGATAATCTCGTTTGCTCTGGGGCTCGTTCGGAAGTTTCCAAAACCCGAACCCATGGACCAAATCTTCTCACATTTCAGAGACTTAAATAAAACATGAAAGAACACCACCCTGCCAAATTTAAAGGTTATATCTTTGTTGGTTTTGGAGATAATCTCATTTGCTCTGGGGCTCGTTCGGAAGCTTCCAAATCCAAAACCCATGGACCAAATCCTCTTAAATTTCAGAGACATAAATCGAACGGGAAGGAACATCATTGTACAAAATTTAAAGGTTCTATCTTTGTTGGTTTTGGAAATAATCTCATTTGCTCTGGTGCTCGTTCGGAAGCTTCCAAAACCCAAACCCATGGACCAAATCCTCTTAAATTTCAGAGACATAAATCGAACGGGAAGAAACATCATTGTACAAAATTTGAAGGTTCTATCTTTGTTGCTTTTGGAGATAATCTCGTTTGCGGAGATTATCTCCAAAAGCCGGAATCATTCGGAAGCTTCCAGAATCCGAACCCATGGACGGATTTTGTCCAGATTCGAACTTAGCCTTTCTTTCGTAATTAGTAACCTACTATATAAATTTCATCAAGATAGCATCATTATTTTTTGAGTTATCGTGCGTACGGACGGACGGACGGACGGACGGACGGACATCGCTAAATCGACTCCGGCGGTGATCCTGATTCAGAATATATATACATGTCTATACCTAACTCGCTTCCTTTTGGTGGTTACAAACACCATACCAAAGTTAATATACCCTATACTTTAGGTGTAGGGTATAAAAAGTAAAGGTATTAAAGAAATCTGCTTTTTTTTATCAATTAATGTTACCACTTTTATTTAGTACATAATCGTTCCTACTTGAAAATTGTTCCCGTTAGATCACTCATCTTTTTCTCGACATTCCATATTCCATTCACATGCTTTAATAAAAACTAAAAACTATAAAAAAAATGTCATTATATTTATGATTTTTAATTTGTGTTGCCCAAAAGTCTAATGTCCAACTATTAGACTTTTGTCTAAATGTTTTACCGTGTAAAAATTTTTCAATTTTTCATTTTAACTCAACGAAAAGCAAACAAGAGTAGAAAAAAATAAAATCATTTAAATTTTATTTTGTTTTGTTTTAAATTATTTTCTATTTTATTTTTAATGGTTTTTCATCTTTCTTAAATGTAATAATATTTTATTTTTTTTTTTTTTTCTGTTAAGAAACAAAAAGTTGAATTTAAATTTTGAACAAATTTTTCGTCTAGCTAATATTAAAATTTTTTTTTTCTGCCATTTTTAGTTTTCACCCCAATGTAATAATAAAACGTTGTTATAGACTTTCACAATACAATAATGGAATAGAAATTTTATTATTATTATTATAATATAACTTTTAATATTTTATTTATTTAATTTTTTTCCAAAATTAAAAATTATTAATAATTCCCTTTTTGTTTGGAGAATAATTTTTAAGGCGAAGTCAAATGAATCATTTAACATGAAAAGAAAAACCATTTTAATTCTAATGAGGGTTGAATGACTTGAAATCGTTTATCACAGAATAAAACTATTCAACAAAAAACAAAAAAAAAAAAAAAAAATTAATTGGATGAGAATATTGGTAAGGGAAATAGCTGGAGTGTTCTTTTTCCTTAATAAATTTCAAATTTAATAGCAAAATTTGAATAATTTTAATATTAAGATTCACTAACATTATAGAGCGAACGCCTACTCATAGAGTATCTAGACGATATACATACATAATTCTGGTCTTATAATATGGACGTTCTTTTATAAAAGTTGAGTTGATATTTTATTTATAAAATTCTAGGATGTTCTTCCATTTCTATTTCTAATAAGAAGGGAATTGGTTTTTAAATTAAAAATAAAAGAGTTCAAAGAAAATACAATTTTATATTTGACTATAATGGTTTGATCTTTTTTTTTTTTTTTTGCACTGGAAGATTTAAGTGCAAAGAACCTTGTTTACATTTTATTTAATCTTAGAATGAAATGAAAATTTTTGTCTTTTTTCATAAAATAATCAGTTGGTATTTTAATTAATAGATATTAAATAAAAGTGGACCTAAAATAACGATAATAACTGTTTTTTTTTTCTTTCGACAAAATTGAACAAAACAGAGTAGTGCGGTTATAGTCTGCGATGTGGTCTGATTATAAATGGTGATTGCTTTAGAACAAAAAATAAAAAAGAAATTTAAATTTTTTTGTTTTTAAATTTACAATATGAAAAAACACTATTTTTTCTCCTTTTCTTTTACATTTTTGTTTTTTAATAAGCATAAAGTCATAAATATTTTATTTAAATAAGATTAAAAAGAATTAAAGTGAAAAATACAAATATTAGACTAAAAATTAAGAACACTGAATTATATTGAAAGAGTAGGTATTAAAAATAATAGTATGTATATAGGAGCAAACAAATGAATATGAAAAATATAAAAAATAATATTAATTGCCGGAAAAAACATTTTAAGAATATAATAAAAAAAAAAATTAATCACTAAGTTTGCTTTAAATTTATGCACTTAAATTATTGATAAATAAAAGAACTGATAAATTTTATATTAATTTTTAACCGGCTTAAAATACTTTTTAACTTTGTATAACACCGTATTTAATTTAACCTTTAAAAAATTTGCACAGGTATTAAAGTTCGAATAGTCTAAAAATAATACATATTATACGTTCCTACCTTTTAGTTTTAGTCTACCTTTATTACAGATAACAAGGCTTATATGGAAGATCGTGCTTCACATAATGGTAAATCAGATAAAGCATACCAATGTCCGAGCTTCACATAATGATAAATCGAAATAAAAAGTTGTAAATAAACATATAGGTACAATATTTATTGAAAGCATGTCTGTCATCTTTGAGTTTATACATGAAAAAAAAATATATAATAAGACTTTTATATAAGGTTCGTTTAAACTTTGTAAAGAAGTAGATTTAAATAAAAGTGTTACCAATATTCTATAACGATAGTAATAAAAAAAGTTGTTTTTCTTTAATTGAATTAAACAGGGAGCGATGAACAGACGGACAGTATAAAACTGATAAGAATATTTTTCCAAAAACTATTTAAATAATATATTAAAAATATTGAGACAAATAATGTCAAATTGATGTATGCAAATAATAATCATTCTCAAAATCCTTCAAATAATAGAATAAGTCCTTTTTTCTTTAAAATAACTGTAAGTATACGTGACTCAAATACTGGGCCAGAAAAAATGAATTTAAAACTATATGGTTAATCAAGAAACAGATAAGATATAATTGCAACAAAAAAAGAAACGCTAATTTAAATAATTTTGATGTAATTCAGATATCTAATAAAGTTGGTAAATATCTGGTACAAAAGCTTTGTACAAAAAAAAAAGAATGATTTTCACATCAAGAATCACAAGAGAAAAAACTTGAGTTGAAAGTAAGATTAGATTGAAAATTTGTAATAAAGAAATTAAAATGGGTAATACTCCCTCATTACAAAATATAATACCTTATTATAATTCTATAATACCTTATTATAATTCTAATAAATTTGCTCTAAAAATATTTTTATTACTTAAATATCTAATCCTTAACTTATTTATACAAATATCTAATCCTTAACTTAAAATAAAAATAAAATTAATATCTATAAATAATCATAACAAAAATTTGTTTTTAAATTAAAATGCAGTCAACAAAGTTCATTATTCATAATTTATATTCTGAAACCTTGAATATAAAATTATGTTTACATTTTAAGTATAAAGAAATTTTATTAAAACTAAAATGTATAGAATAATAGAATATTATTGTTTTCCTTTCTATTTTTGATACTTTCATAACAAAAATAATGAACTTTTTTAATCCTTGTATAAATGGAAAAACAAAAATATCTTTATCAGAACTGAAAGGTAGCTCTGACATACCTTTAGTTAATATATATGACAAATTGAACCAAAGTTTGCATATAAAGTTTTTTTTTTTATTCAATATAAAATAAAAACTTAATTAATGCCTTACTCTTCCAAAATATCAAAAATTTTAGAACCATAAAAATATGTTATAAGAAAGTTAAGTTTTCTAGAATATCTTTAGAAAAAAACGACAAGTTCACTTATTAGACCAAAGATAATAATTATACCTATTTTAATTGAAAATTATACTTTAGATTGAAAACGTTGCAATAATGATCATCAGATCATGTACAACTAAAATTATGGGCGGTTTTTTATTGCTGAAGATGATTAAGATAATACTCTATCAAACTATTCTGAAGCATAAAATGTCAATTCGAAAGCTGATTATAATATGATTTTATATAATTCGGATGTTAGAGATAAAGTACAGATAATTAAAACTTTTACAATAAAAGTGAAGCTTTCATTTACTAGTACGATGCGTAACTTTCAATAAATAACTTTTGTTTCGAGTTTTTTATTCATAAATTTGAATGATGATGTTGAATTATTATAATCGCAATTCCCAATATTTTTTCCCAATTCTCAATATTTTTTCCTAATTCCCAATTTTTAAATATAAAATAATATTATAATACTTTTTCGGAAGCAAATTTGCTCACTTAAGTTTCAAGCTCCCAAGAGCTTTATTAAATCCTTTTGTTTTAGGAAACATTTTGAATGAATCAAATTATTACATATTGCGACAAATTAATTTGGATTATGATAGAAAGAGTTTTTTTCATAAATAAACAAGCATACAAAAAAAATGCAACATAAAACCTAAAGTAAAAGTGCCTACATCAAAATATTCCTTAAGTCGGAACTAATTTTATTTTATTTGCTTCAATTCAAATTTATTTTTGTTCTTCCTCAAAATGAGGGAAGAACTTCCCCTTCTTAAAACTCTTATGTTAGATGTATTTAAATGAAATTTATATATACATACATAATACATATATATACAATTTTATATTATATAATCAATTTGTTTACTACAATCTATACTATCTTTTTTTTTCTTAGAACTTTTTAAAATTTTATCATATCATTAATTTACTAACTTCCAAAATTATCACCTGAATTGGTAAACCAAAAAGAGACTTACACTATAATTTTAAAATTTACTAATACAATTTATAATATTGGCTATATTGGTTTGCATTAGATTGGTTCTACAAAGCAGAGATATTTAGAAATTAGAAATACCTAACTATAAAACTTATATTTCTCTATTGAGTTTTCTTTTTGTATAGAAATCTTTTTAGCACATTTCCAAAAAAATTTTAAAAAAATGTGCTTATTAGTTTCACACTGTCCATCCGTCTGTCCGTCTGTTTACAAAACTTCTACACCGTTAAAGATAGAGAAAAAACCATGGGTAGGTGTCATAAAAAAATTAGATCAACTTTTTCATGTAGCCCCCTCTATTACGAAGCTACAGTCCCTCAAACTTTAAAAAAGCTCTATTTTTAAATGCGCCTCATTTTCGTTTTAACATTTGTTCAATCTGAAAACGAAATGCAACAGGAATTCTTCTTACCTTTCTAAGTCGATATCAAAATTGTAGTATTATTTTAAATTTAGTATTTAAATTTACTGTTATGTGAAAACCAAATTCAAGAAAGAACTTCAGCAAGACATAAAAATTAAAGCTAAAGTAATTTAATTTTACGTGTGTTAACGGTTTCTTTTAGTTGTACGGGGTTACGAAGTTACAGCTCCCCAAAATTTTAAGAAAGTCCTATTTTCTTATATGAAATTTTCAAATTTTTGTGCAAGTCACAATTCTCAACAGTTTTATTATATTTTGGAAATGTGCGCTTTTAAAAACAGTTGGTTTACATTCTGCCTTGTTTTCTTATACTGTAGATAGTACCTATACCTACTTACTTACTTATATTTTTAAATTAATGCATATGATGCACCCATCTTTTCAAGTATCTATAAAAATTTATTATTTTATCTTGTATTATAGATACTTTCGGTCTTCTGCATATACTTATACACCTGTGTAACTTTGAAAAAAAAGGAAAAAAGGTTTTATGGTACCAAAAACTAAAGTAAAAAAAAATTTAAAAATAAAAATGTCACGTTTTCAAAACAAATAAGAATTTATCCAAAATGTAAATAGTTTTTATAACTAGAAATATAGTATTTGTCCGGATCCCATAAAAGGTGTAACAATTTTTTATAAAGTTTTTTTTTTTTTTTAAATAAACAAACAAATAAAAACTAGATTTTTGTTCATGAATATTTTATAAAATATCTCATTTATTCGATAATTTAAAATTGAATAATAAACTAAACAACAATGTTTATATATATACATATATTAATATATAAATATATATACATACACTTATGTAATTTATTAAATTCCTACTATTATATTTTGAAAATGGAATTTCCTGTAAAAAATAAAAATCATTTCATACCATATAAAATTCCGCAAAGTGTAATGGTATTAGAATTTTTGTTACATAACGATTTATATTCTAGAAATGAAACTGATCATTTTTGTAAGTGTACGAATTTATTCAAGTATATAATGACTACCGTTATCACAATAATAGTAAATCACTAATAATAAAATTACCGTAAAATTATTAACTGTATATTAATTTTAAAAATGAGTAAGGAAAAAGATTAATCACGTCTGGCTACAATGTATCGACCAAAGTTCAAATCAAAAGTTCAAAATTCAAGTTGAATAATTTAAAGCATTGTTTTTAGAAGTCATATGATCAAAAATATTTGGGAAATTCGTTGGTCTGTAAAATTTCGGTATATGAAAAAAAATTTTTTTTGTATTTGATTAGGACTTTTGTATACTATTCAATTTATTATTTACATCTTACATGTTACCTATCTAGTTATTAATACTAGGCAGTACAATATGATTATTTTTCTTTTTAAAACTTAGTTTTAGAATTTAATTCTTGTCTAAATTAGAACACTTTTTTACTTAATCCTATCTAAGTAATGAACTTCATTTAAAATTATTACTTAATATATGATTAAGATTTTTTAGTATTTAAATTCATATTAAGATTAAGTTACTTTGGTTCTTAGAACATCAAAAATCATTTCTGTACTTACCATTATTTTAGCATGTATATTATATGTATCAAATGTCAGAAAAGATATAATATGTTGCATCCTTAAGCGTGTATTACACGATACACCGGTTGATGAACGATTGAATCAATTTGTAAAAATCAAACAACTGTTGAATAATCGTTGTTTTATGTTTGAAGTTGAAACAATATTGAGTGGCTAAATGACCTGAATATTTAACCGTCTGTTGTATACAATCGTTGAATGTAAATCGTATCACATATTTTGATTTGTTTGAACGTAAACATCGATCTTTTATTTTTATATTAATACTAAAATAATATTGTGAATAATGAAATATCTTTTATTCATTGTTATCACTAACATATATATATATAGAACATCGAATTGAACATCGAATCAAACATTTTTAATTGAAAAATTAATGAATGAATGCACAAATATTTTTGAACAACTAAAATTGTCATTGTGTATTAATAATTTTAACAATGTCATATCAATACAACATCACATCAATTTTAGTTTAACGCAATTTCACTCAAATATTGTTCAACAGTTGTATCGTGAAATGAGGTTATTTATTTTGAAACACGAAACAATCATCTTGTAATATTTTTTCTTATTAATTTCCGAAATGTTGTTATTAACACCATCATATTATAATATTATAATACACAAAAAATTGATCAGACCTTGTCAACATATAAAAAAAAAATATTTTACTTCAAGAATTTTTTGTACCGCACATACTTCATAATTACACAAGAAGGAAATTTTAAAGCTTGGTTAGAATTACATACACTTTACATACAAAAAAAGAATTAGGAGATATTAATTATCGGAGACACAAAAACACTTTAATTTCCAACCTCCTAGTTTAAATTAAGACCTTATAAAGCTTTTCATCTTATATTTCTTACATCTTAAATAGAAAGTCTGTTACTATAAATTGACAGATTATTAAATCGACAGTAGTTTAACTAGAAATGAAATTTCCTTTTTTGATTTTAAATAAATAGAAATAAAAACTATTTATCTAAAAATAAATGTAATAAAAAAAAAATATATAAATGTAAATGTAAATATAAGTTTTATTTTATTTTATAAGAATACATTAAATCTATACCAAGCTGTTCTACAAAGTCCTTTTATTTTAAAAAAAAAAATTATTTTGCATTCTGTTCAATCCTCTTATTATGGTGCATTTATTGTTAATGTAATATAACATAAGAATAAAGATGAAAAAAAGATAATAAAAGGATTTTACAGAATTATAAATAATAATATTGTGCAACCGGTAACAATTTTACTTTTGTTTTTCCTTTTATTCTTTTATTTTTTTAATATTTTCTCAAAAAAATTAGAATTTCAAACAACAATAAATGCATCAATGCATATTATATAACTAATGCATATGTTATAATATTATATTAAATCTTCTAAGTATGTAATTCACGTTGGAAATGTTCAAAAAAGGAAATTTTTTTTTTTCTTGTTGTTTTAATCTAATGGGTGGTAATGACTATATCACCTTATAGATAAACTTGTAATAAAAATACATTTAGAAAAATATATTTTTGTAACACAGTCTAGTAAATATTCTCTTGAAGAAAATTTGAATATTTTTATTTTTAAAATTTCTTTTAATTTTAAATATAAACTGACCAGATATAGGTACATTATAATATAACTATATCTTGCAAATTTATGATTTTTTAACATTTCAATCTATAAGTGGTCTATTATCTCCAAAACAAAATCAGGGTTACGGTCTATTAGTTTGTAATTTCTGACTACTGATGTTGTTATTTGGATATTTAATAATTTGCTACGTTTATATACTCTTTTTTATGAATTCAAAAGATAAATTAATTTATGTTTCAATTGCGAAGTCTTTTTAATTGCGACAAAATCATTTATTAGAATCTATTAACGAAATGTAATATAAAGCGATGGATCCACGTAAAATAATATATAAAATTTTATTTCTACCGAAAAAAACAAAAGAAATCGGATATCTCCAGTATACATTGCTCAAAAATATAACACCATAAATTAAAAATCATAGCCCAGTTAAAACTACCAACAGGAAAACTGACTTAAAAATAATACGGATAAGACTATAGCAGTAACACTTGCATTTTATCACAAAGAACAATGCTGCGAGCACAAAGAACAATGCTGAGTATGTAACTTCTACCAAAATCAAGTAACAATACCGAATACCCTATTTAATTCTTCATATCCTATAGCATTAAAATACCTGTTTAACTTAAAAATATCGGAAAGAAAGAGATTTGGAGGAAATAATAAAATTATTTACGGCACATCGAATGATGTCGAACAATGAATAAAAAAAAAAAAAACCAAACTGGCTATAACAAGAAGAAAGAAGAGAGAAAACAAACAAAAATTTCACCAGGAAAATAATTTATAGTGAATAGAAAAGGCACATAGTAGAATATTTATATTAGAGTCTTCCATTTGGCAGTACTTATCTCTTTAAGATGCAGTTAAGTAATATAACTAAACAAGAAAGAAACGTAAAATGAAGCTTTTTAATCCAATTTAATTCTAATCATAATGACGTATCAATTAAAACAATATTAAAAACTACAGAAAAAGCTTTCAAAACAAAACAAAAAAAAAGCTTTTAACTGGGCTTCTTGTATATTCTGAAGTAGCCAGTAAAACAATAAATATCTTAGCAACTCATATTCTTAAATCAACTCATAATATTGATATTTTTTTTTCAGGGCATCCACTAAGTCATTTATCATTCATATTTGACTAAGCTTTCTGGAATCATTATTTCACTAAGCCGTTGATTACTCGGCTGTAGCTATTGTACAAGACTAGGCGTTTCTTTTTAGTTCTACGCCATCTATTATCTTACACAAGAATTATATTTTATTATTATTTTATTATATATTACAATATGATATTTATATATAAGACATAATATACACATAATTTTAATTTAATTATATTATACTAATTATAAGAAAAATTTTATTATATATTTATTATATATATTATAAGAAAATTTCTAATATATAATCTATATGATCCAGCCGGCATTTGGACCCGAGACCTTTCGTATGAAAGGCAGGTGTCTTAATCACTACACCATTGGCTGCATAATATTGATTAGAATAACTTAAATGATCGGTTTAAGGAGCTTACATCAAAACAATTGTTATAGTTCAAAATATTTATTCATAAATAGACTAATTTCCCTAACTATTAAAATAACAGCATTTCTAATGAAGGTAACATTAGAAAACTATAAGAAAACTATAAAAAAAAAAAAATAAATAAATAAAGATAAAATTTTAGAAAGTTTTTCAAATGTTACTAAGTTACTTAATTTTTTTTATTTTTGCATTTTTCACGAGTATTATTAAAATATTTCAGTAACTATTATGTAAATAATAATATTATGTATAATATACTGTTGGTAGAGTGAAAAATTGAATTAAAAGTTAAATCAAATATATTTTTGGAAATTTTTTTAACTGTAATTAAATAAAATATAAGTTATGCAAAATAAGAGATACTGAAAGTTAATAGCATTAAAAAATTTGTATGTGAAGTTACATGAATATGATAATGTATGACATGGATTTTATTTATGAATTGGGGCTAATATCCTAAAATCAAAATCCCAAACTCAATATCCCAAAAAAAGAAATCTTAAAATAACAAATTCTAAAACACAAAATACCAAAAAAAACACAAAAATTCCAAAAGTACAAGTACAGTCCTAAAAAAATAAAATCAAGTGTACAAAATTCCAACAAAAATATTGCCTACTTAAAATAACTCCTGTTGCTAAACAAATATTGTAACCCTGTAACTCCACTAAACAAATTATTGTAACCCTGATTTTGTAAACAACTGTAAAATCCCTCCAAATTAAATTTGTTATATAAAATTTTCAACAACAAATAATCTGTAATAGTGGCGGCTACCATCCTTCAACCCATGCTAAACAATTTATTGAAACCCTGATTTTGTAGCTATACATAATATACATATATATATTCTGGAAAAAGCGTATAAGTTTGATTTTGTAATCAAGTCGAAAATCCATTCCAAACAATTTTTTTTACGTAATACTTAAAAAGCAAATCATTTAAATTAGTGAGGACAATCGCCACCAGATCTCTGCACAACAAATTATTGAAAATCTGATTTTGTAATCAAATCTAGGAATACTCTCTAATAATTTTTATAAGATCCATACTTGAACAATAAAACATATAAAGTAGTAAATATCACAATTCAAATAAGAAATTTTATAGTATAGGTTACTTAATGTCATCCAATACATAATGTTAGCATCCAAAATTAAAATCAAGATAATAAATATATTAAAAATATGTATCTAAATAAATTAGTAATAATTATTATAATGTTACTGATTATTTTTAATTTTTAAATGCATAAAAAGGCATTATTTTGTTACTTGGGATTTTGTAACATTAGGATTTTGTAACATTAGTATTTTTTACCATTGGGATTTAGATGGGCCCGCTTATGTAGGATGTATGAATCTATGATTTCTTACAGCTAGCTTTCTTATTTCTCTTGTTTCATAATTTACACAAACAACAATAAAAAATAAATAAAATAAAACAAAAACATGAGTTCTACAAATCAAAAAATCAATTTACTAGAAACTGACATGTTAATTTTTCTAAATTGCAAAACGTCTAAATAGTTGGAATAATAAGACACTTCGCTAAGATATATTTGATAATCACTTACACTAAATATACTTACAAATATGATAAATTTTCTGGAAAAAGCACATAGCCCTGATTACTCTTCATAGCTGATTACTTCACATAGCCAACTCTTAATTAAATTGTTTTTATATAGGTACATATTTTTACAATTTGACATTTTGCTTTAAATCTTTATTGACAAATAGAATTAGGTGAAATATTTTATTAAGAAATTGATTTAGACAAACTGTGCAGGCTCCAATATGATAATAAGATCATTTAATTAAAAAGAATTATTATTGTGTGAAAATAAATATTAAAATTATACTAAATTAAAAAGATAAAGAAAGAAAACTTTATCTTGAAATTTAAATTATTATGTTAGTAGGTAATTAAAAAATCTTTAGAGTCTGTCACTTTTTAGGGAGTTTTTTATTTGATAATTAAATAAAATTTAATGATAATGATTTAATTATTTTTATGTTACGTTAATACAATTAATATATGTTTATTTTTTTCCTTGGGTTTTCCAAGGGTTTTATAACATTTGCTTAAATATTTATTATTAATATATATAATATTTTTTTTAAGCTTAGAGTTATACAAAATTTTGGTATATGAGATTTAAGTATTTTAAGATAGTAGATAAGTACTATGGTAAAATTCAAAATTCGGCGAAAATATTTAATTTTTTTTTTTTTGTTTTTTGAAGATGAGTTTTTTTTTTTTTTTTTTTTTTTTTACGGGGGACGGTGGAAAAGTCACCCACAGGAACTGCACGAGGTTCCTCTGAGTAGTGTTGGACCTTAACCAACCAAAACCACTCCCTTTAAAACCAAACTATAGGATTGGTCCTTTAATACATAATAATATAATGTACAGCTTGGTTTTGGGGAAAAGGATGGGGGAAGGAATACTTGGGTGTTTGAATATAGGAAAATTGGGATTATGGAGGATGAAGGGAAAAATTTGGATAGTTATTTTGAAGAAAGATGTTAGTGTTCTTCTTGAATTTCGATATATCGTACACAAATGAATTACCAACTTTTGGGAACACATGTGCGGGCATAAGGTTCCATAAACGCGACGTGCGCATGACAAACGAATTCCCGAATGCTGTATTGCGCCATCTTGACAGTTCGACAGTGGATGGGTGGGCATTTGTTGCACTCCTCGTTTCACGTTGGAAAACTTTGAGTGGAGGCATCAATTGTTTTATTTCTTTAGAACAGGTAAAGTGGCAAAAATTACATTAAACTACTCGAGAGAAGTGTTTATCATTATTAATGGTTTCTAAAATCTTTTTAAAGATTTTCTGTTTTTTTTTTTATTTTCATTTAAGAAAATTATTTATAAAGCTTTGGCATGAACATTAAATTTTTGTTGTCTTTTTCCGGCACTATAATGAAAATTAAAGTAATATGTAGGTAGAGTGATATGAGATTATTTGGGTATATTGGCTATTCTTAGCCAATTTGATTTCATTTCACCTATAATTTCTGAATGCTAATAATGAAATTATAATTTCTGAAATTCTGAAAACAAAAAATATATTGGCCAGTGTCATCATTTTTCATGTTGAAAGAAAATGGAAAATAGCTAAATAGTGTCAATACTTGAAAAAACATATTAGGAATTTAAATTGATTAACTTATTAAACATATTATTGAACGAAGATAAAATAGTTTTATTGATGAGCCATTTTATAATTTTATCGCTTTCTAAATCTTTGGAAAAGAATAGCACTACAATTTTTAAAGAGTTTTTGTATATCCATTCCATAATGTCTAAAAAAAACAAAACAATATATTTAATAATAATATTGTGAACATTTTAGGATATTAAAATTTTTTTTTTTAAATTTAGTGCAGAGCTCTGAGCATATTTTCAAGAAACAAAGTACGGTCTGCTCAGAGCTTGTCAGAGTATGTCCAGAGTGTTAAAGTTTAATAAAAGAATAAAAAGGAGCATAAGCTGCTAATTTTATTAAATTAAGTTTAAAATTGTCAGCAAAAGTCGAATTTAAAAAAGACTAAGTTTTAAAGAATTGATTAAAGAAAATATGGATGAAATAATTGATATAATGATCAGGAGGCTTATATATATATTTTTTTTTTTATGAGAATCACTGTCATAAGATAATATTTTCGAAAATAATTGTTTTAAAATAGGAAAAAATGTTACCGAATAAATTGTTCCAAAATTTCCAAATAAAATTTTGAAACCCATTTTCGTATAACTCCTGCGAATTTTCCAAATTGAATGTAGTGAAATAAATCGTATTCTGTTAATATTTTTATGGTTTCGGATGAAATACAATATTGATTGAGAACCAGTTTCTTTATTTTCCATAATGTAAAAATAAAAATAATCTGTGTGCTCGATAAATTAATTTCACGTAAAGCACGCTCTGAATACGTTTTGAACACAAAAAGTACGATTTCAGAAATACAATAAAAATCATTCTGGAATTCTGATTGCTCTTGCAGCAAAATTTTTAATTTTTGTTGGAAGTGCCCATAGAAAGACAACATAGGTATGACAATAATCTGTTATTTACAATTTTATAATTAAAAAATAATGATAGCACTATTCATTAGATTAATATATAACACTAACTAAAAGCGGTCCCTAGATATAGAGAAACAAAAATCTTGCAAAATATTGTTTTTACAGAACGGTAAAATTATATACTAAATTCCAAAAAAATTATATATTTTTTTTATATTGATTTATCTAAAGCTAAAAAATTTTGTGACATTTGACATTTTATGATTGAAATGGAAAATGGTCTTTTTCCAAATTTGAGCGCATTCTAATGGGTGAAGCTACATGAAAAAAAATATTCCTCAAAATTATTTTTAAATTAAACCTATTAATAGTTAAAATTTCATTGCTCCATCATAACCGGTGTAGAACTTTGCTAAACAGATAGATGAACAGATGAACGTTCAGAGTGAAACTAATAAGCAAATTTGTCAACATTTATATTAAGGACCCTAAGTTGTAATCTAAATATCGATACATTTATTTATTATTTTAATCGATATATTTTCTAATGAAAAACTTATTGAATGCGTATTTAGAGATATAAAAAGTTTTTTTTAAACATATTTTTATAGTTTAATTTGAAGCTATGAAATGATTTTCATAGCCATTTTTTTTTTCATTTAAACTTTAAAATAAATTTCATCTTATTTTTATTTCAATCAATTTATATAATCATAATAAAAAATATAATATCTTATATTATAGAATATAAAGTATAATATTATACAGGAAAAATATACTCTTTTAATATTTTAAACTGTAATTAAAACAAATAAGACCCTTTCTATTAATAAGAATTGTAGGGAGACATGAATCTTTAACACTACTTACATTTTTAATAGGTTTTAATTGCAATTCACAAATTATTATAAAAGGTGACTTTTAACTTTTCAATTTCATATTATATTTTGTAATTTAAATAATTGCAACATTTAAAATGTCTTTTCTATAACATAAGAATAAAACTTAGAAAAATAACAACCATAAATACTCAAGTTCTATCCACTCAGACATTTTCCAAGAATAAAAATAAATACCTATATAAAAAATATAACTATAATTCGTTTTTATTTTAAAATGCCATTTTTGTCGGGTTATACATCATATTTTCTCAAATATATAAAAAATATTTTTTAATTATTTGAAATCACCATTAAAAGTTACCTATACCATATACATTTATATAAGTTATGCAAGTTATTTTTATTTTTATAATATTGAAATGGTTCTGTCATTTGAAAAATATGCCAAAGTTGCTTATAATTTAATCACGGATCAATAATTTTATTTTATCGTATAAAAAATTTTCAAAATTACACTATTATTTTAATTATAACAAAAATATTTTTTTGTAAAGATAAACGTCAACAATTAACACAACTTCTTGTTATTAAAGAAATCTGTTTAGTTTAATAAAACGCTGTACCTAACCAAACTTTTCTACTCAAAATTATTTAAATTTACCTTTGACAGATACAGATATAATAATATATTCTGTACAGATATAATATATTCCAATTCTGTTTGAACAAGACTTTATAACACTATTTAAGCAGTCAATTTTTGACAGAAGCAGTTGTCTGACTGCAACCCAAATCTGACATTCGAAATTCTTTAATTTAAAAAGTAAATGTAAGTAATTTGAGAAGTGAGAACGCCAATAGCTAAATAAACTCAGAATGAGCAAGAATATATATATTTTTATCGCCTGCTTTACAGTGTCACGAAGATGGCATCATAAATGTCAAATTTATTATATCCTAGGAACTATATTCGATGGTGATAAGTAAAAATCAAACTTATCTATAATAGAAAAAACTTAAGGTTATTGTAGGAGGACCTTGAAAAAAAGAGACGATCATAACCTTTTTGGATCTCTAGTTGTTCTCTTGAGAGAAAGTTTTAAATTTTCTATTCATTTAAATATTGAAGCTGCTTTCCGCTTCTTATTTTGTAGTTAGTTTAAATATAAACTATATAGTTTCTCTATTTTGGAATGCTATGCAAACATCCAGTGCGCAACAATGTAAAGTAGTTTAATACCAATTTAGTTAGTGTTATTGGTTAGTCATCAAGAATATTCAATATGTTTAATCTCCTGTTCAGAACGATCATTTACTATTAGCTGAATTCTGATTAAAGTTTTTTCGATGTTTATGTTTTTCCATATTCGTATGATACTTATCTGTCCTTTTTATCTCATTAGCATTAGTGCAATTAAATATTCTATAATATTTAAAGTTTAAATTCTATTACTTTGAGAAATCTGTTAAAATCTAAAAAAATAGTTGGTTATATACTGATCTCCAATGATTCAAACTTACAATTTTTTCCCAATCTTAATAGTTGTATCTCATAATAGGACAGCTACAGGGTGGTCTTGTGCGTAGTTAATGTAAGTTCTTTGTTATGAGTTTGTCACTTTGTGCATCTGAGTAAGCGATTGATCTAAAAGTTTTATTGTAAATCGCTAAGAAAATTAAACCGCAAGTACGTTTTCATAACGTTGGTTATACAGGTTGGTTATTAGTTCAAAAATTTCAAAATTACTTAGATATTATTTTCAAATAATATCTACCAGTGCCTCCTTGAATTACTTTGGAACTATTATGGTATTCAATTTACCTCTATATTTAAATTGCCTGCTTTTTTATATTATGATTTTTAATTTTGTTGGAAAATAATTTGCATAGAAATTCCAATTAAACAAAATGAAAGATATTGTAAAGTATTATGGAAATATTACAAACTCTGATTAATTTTCATTTCTGTATTATAATTGGATGCTTATTATACCTTTACCGTGTAAGAAGGTTTTTGTATTGTACCGTAAATATATCAGATTTTTTATATCTGTACCATTTATTACTGTTATACCAGTTACCATTACCATTATCACATCAAATTAAGAAATTAAATATTTTCTATTAAAAAATAATTTTGTATGGTTCTACCAAATGTTGAAAATCCTAAAAAAAAATTTCTTTCCTTTGGGTTATGTTAAAGTTATTTCATTCTAATAATATGAGATAGAACATATTTAATATCTTTGTTTGTTATTTTATAGTTTTACTAAGTGAAAATATAGAAACAAATCGAAATATCAACAGAATAATATGAAAAGGTAAATTAAATTAATTTTTTTTTGAGATATTTAGTTAAAAGTTCCTATATATAGGATAAAACAGTTTCCTAAAGCGATAAATTCATTTCAACGAAAACAAAGAAAACTTTTAATATTATAAACGGAACATTCAACTAAAAGCAGTACAACTTACTTAATATTTCTGAATTATTTATTTGTACTAAAAAAAAAAAGTTAAAATAACAAGAATCTGTGAAAATTATATTATAAATCTTTGTTGAACAAAGTAACCTAACGAAAATTAAAATACACCATTAAAAATAAAATGAATATACATAATTATTTCTTTGTAGGCTAAAATTTGATTCTTATTATATAAATATTATTTTGCAATGTTTTAAAACAGTATTTTAATATATTATATCTTTTATAATTGATATTAAAATCTTACCTTGGGTTATATTGCAAAAATAAATGCCTTCTATATTAATATTAAACTTTAAAAAGAATTTTAAATTCCAATCCATAACAATCATATTTTAAACAAACAAATAAAAGAAAATTACTTGTTGATTACATTTTTTAGTAGCAATAAAAAAAAAAAACAAAATAATAATAATAATGAATCATAAAAAAGTTTCAACATCAAAGAAAATTCTTTTAAAACAGATTGAAAACCCTTTCCTATTAACTTTTCCGTAAGCTCAAATCTTTAAATATATCAATTACAATAATGTATGAAAATTCGTTGGGCTAGTGGATAAGAGCATATAAAATACGCTGTAAACACAAAGAGAGTGTCCGTTCAAATCCCACGTACAATTATCGAAATAAAATTTCAAGATTCATTATCTAATCTATGTTTTAATATTATGTCCCTTTTTATTTTTTATGGTGTCTTGTAAGTAATTCTTGTAGGACACTTTAATTTATTGAACTAAAATCTATAATGTCCCCCATTAAACAATTCCAATGCAACACTAGGCAAACTTCAAATGTTCATATCTATACAGTGAAAATTTTTAAGCTGTTCAAAACTGGTTTTGGAAATTTATTTATTGTGAGAACCGCTAAAATGTGAAGCATATGCTTCTATTCAATATGTGCCCGTTTGATAGATATGATAGGTAAAAAAAAAATCTGTGCAGATTCGCTTTCAATTTACCTTCCAACTCTCCCTTATTATCCTATTTCCCTCTAATTCCTCTTCCTAAAATTTTTAATAATTTTGGAATCTCTTCCTAAAGTTTTGGTAGCGTGTAAGGGTAATTTTTCGAGATTACAATATTACGAGATTATCAACATATGAGAAAATATAAAAATATACAAATATTGAAATATTGTAAACTTGTTTGTACGTTTTAACGAAACAATGAAAAATTTGATTAACTTTTTCATTCTACTCGAAATCAATCAATATAAAAAAACAAATTTGTAAGTATATGTAGGTACTTGAAATACAAAAGAAAAAAAAAACAAAATTAATATTCAATAATTGAAAAATTTAATTATTTTTTTCTTTTTTTCTGTTCTTATCTTCTTTTAAAAACTCCCTTATGAGTTATGATATTGTTTTAACAATATTTGTAACATTTTTATTTCTTGTACAAGAAAAAAAAAAGACTTGTTCATAAATTTTCATTAACAACTAACGCATATATGAAACAACATATCTATTATTATGAATGTAAAATAATCGTTGTCGGAATAGCACAATATAAATATATTTTAAATAAAAGAATTTGACATTTTCCCGTAATTTTCGCATTTAACGGGATATGTTGTAACTTCATGTCGAACTTAAAAGGTGGTTACCTGCAACATATCTCTTTGAAAATAGGTTGTATAAAATATGTTGTATGAAATTTTATAAGTACAAAGCAGCTAAATTGATCTTGAGTTAACGATTTAAATATATAATATTATATTAAAGCAAATAAATAAATAAATAATAATATTTAAAGTTTAAAACGTAATTGTCTTAGCACATTTCATTGATTTGATTAAAGATGAGACTTTATTCTATTTAGTCTAACATATTATTTTTGCTTAAAAGTAGTTTTACTCTCCTAAAAGTATGCAAACATTTCTAATATTTTTTATTATTTATTTATTTTATTGGGGCCTCGGTGGTCTAGCGGTTAAGCATGTGAATTATTAACGGAGGGAGTACGAGTTCAAATCCTGGACAGGTAGCAAGTTTTATTAATTGAAAACAAATCCTCTTTGCTAAACAAAATAAATAATATTAGTGTATAATTTAATAATAGTATTCGACCTGTAATGGCCGATGGTTTTGTAATAATGCAATATCCTATGTGATTTCTAATATTAATATAAATAAATAAAATACATATTTTATCAAATGTGTAAATATAAATATTATAATTTAATTTGAATGACCCTTTTCCTTTCGGATGTAGGCCAGCAATACATTAGTTTTCTATTATTAATATATTTCTTAATCTATGGATTGAATACTGAAATAATAATTAATATTTCTTAATAATATGTAAATGTTTTGCTTCTTACTTTATTTTATATTAGCTTTATATATCATCCCAAATTCCAAATAGCTCCATTTGGTTTTTGATATTTTCTATATTTTCCTGGTTTTTACACTAGTTTTAAGTGTAATCTTGTGAATGTTATTGATACATTCCAGGGTTATATGCTTTTTAGTCAGTTGTTCATTGCAGAAGGTACATTTTGGGGGTAATGTTTTGTGGAAAATGTACTTATGAGTTGCCAGTGTGGTTTCCAGCCTTAACCTCATTATTCTTATGTCGTTTTATGAGTTTAATAAGGGATTCCTGCTTAAGTCCTTTTTTTGTAATATTAGAATTTAAATATTAGGGATTTTTGTAATATTAGAATTTAAATATAAGGAATCTCAGGAATTGTCGAAAGACACTAACAAATCATAAGTCGCCTTGGTAACGTAAGGTTTTAACTCATTTAACTTTTTCGTAATATTTCACTATCCTTGTCATCATTTGTTATATTACAGTTTTTAGTTTTATAAAAAAGAAAAGACAAGCATTTAAAATTAAAAAAATTTCATTTTAGAAAAATTTGCAGATAAAAACAAAAATAAAAAAACAAAAATTATAAACCATAAAAATAATATTATTTATATACCGTTTTATTCTTTGCACAACTCAATATAAAATTGAACAATATAACAGTAAATATAAAGTTGCAAATTTAACATTGAAGAGCTTAGCTTTTGTTTTATCCTTTTTTTTTTTTTTTGATTATTTTTTTTTTTTTGTTTTTAATAACTTTGAAATCTTCTGTCTAAAATTTTATAACCATGTCGTATATTTTTGTTTTATTCTTGATATAACTTATTTTTACCTTAAACAGGTTATAAAAGTTTTCTTTTATTACCTTTTCTTTTGTAAAGCCAATATACATAATATAATTCAAATATACACTTGAATGCAGAATAATATGTGTATTCTTGTTAAGTAAATGTCTTTTTCTTAATTTATATTTAGAATATCATTCTTAAATTTTTTGTTTAGCTATCATTTCAGAAGTTTTTAATTTCTAAATACTTAGCATTTCATCATGATTTAACCGATTTTTGCATACCTTCATTAATTCAATCTGAAAATACTGTTGTAGTCAGCAGTATTTCTTTTTCAGCTGATTAAAACTAATAGTGGTTTACATATTTAATTTATGTTGTTATTATTTTATTAGAAATATGGATTGATTGTGGATTACTTGAAAAAAAAAGTCATCAATATCATCTATTTAACATTTCTCTGTATCATTTCAGAAGAGCAAACTTGACAATTTACAATGAAAAAACTGAGAGCTGATTTAATATAAATATTTATGTTAAAGCACGATTATTATTTTTATTGTTTCGATTACTGGTGTATGCATATATTACATTTGAGTGCATATGTGTACAATAAATAAATCCTTAAGAAATTTCAATATATTCGTAGCGTAAAAAATAATGGTAAAAATGTTTTTTTTTTTTTGTTTTATAATATAATAGTTCAATTTTTTTTTTATTTTTTTATTTTTTTTTTTTCAAACTTTAAAAGCATAATCCGACCCCAATTCGATTCAAGAAACATTTTCATTTTACATTTTCTTTATAAACTTAAAAAAATATTAAATCTACAATTGTTTTTCTTTTGAGTTCTGTTGTAGATTCTAAATTAAAAGTATAAGAGCAGATAATAATAAATTGTAACAAGAAAATTAAAAGATTGCAAGATTTTCAATAAACTGCTTAGATTTAAAACAAATGGGAACAAAATTAGAATTAGTTAAATATATTTAAGACTAAAAGGTAATAAAATATGAATAGAATATCGTGGGCATAAAAAGAATAACATAGGTATGTAAAAACTAAAGTAGTAAAATTCATTTTATAAGATGTCTGGTAAAATGTTAACGTACGTATTATAATATCGTTTGAATCCAACCAGGAAGATAAAATAAATAAAATGATAATAATAAAAAAAAAAATTAATTTCTTAATTTACACTCATTTAATTTTTATATGCATAGGTAGTATATAGTGACGTGTATAATATAGTCTCCAATGATAGTGGAGACCAAGACCTAAATAAACAGGCCAAGAACTGAAAACACATGAATGTAGTTGTGAGAAAATTGCAATCGATTCTCACGTATTGCGCGTATGAATAATTTCATAATTGATGTCAGTTTCGATTATAGCCATATAAACTTGTACAAAATTTTAAAGTATGAAAGTAGTCTTGACGTATCCAATTACGATATTGAGGAGCTTTTAAGAAGCTTTTAAAAAGCTCTTAAGAAGCTTTTAAAATAAAAAATTTAAAGGAAGACAATTTTTTAAATTCATATTCATGAATGAAAACATTGTATTTTAAAATATTTTTCTTTAATGAATTATGTAAAAAAGATGCGACTTTAATTTTCTCTTTGGACCAAAAAGTAAATGGTTTTTGTCTTATTTCAAGATTTATAGCCCCCGGCCCGTCGGCCCCCTATTTTCTCTATAAGACTGTGTGTAAATTTGTTAAAAACTGGCCCCTTATTAAGCTTTTACTCTCTGTACTTCATGGACTGATAATTGATGAGAATGGAGACTATCTGGCAAATTTTAGACGCACACGATGTATTATTTTCATAAACCGCCTTTTAACTTAATCAAGCTTTAGGATCAGTTTTTAATGCCAAACTCCGGTATTGACAGTTTGAAAATGTCCAAAAAATTCAAAGTTTTATTCAGTAATTTCCATTTTTCACATTATAGCAATTCATTTAAGTTAAGATTAATTTTTTCATTCTATTTCGAAGCTAAATTTATTTAGATTTACCAATTTTATTAATGGTTATAAATTTTATATCATTGTAATTTGACTTTGATTATTTAGACTGTTTTCTCAACATATTGTATGTTTTTGAAGAGTATATGGGTAATTTAATAAGTAAAAATTACTGAAGAAGACCTATGAAAAAGTTATTGCAAAAATTTCTTTGAATATTTTTTAATAAAACGAAATCAAAATATTATTGTAGGGAATACTTTGTTATGTGGCAATATTTCTCTGTAATGTTTCAAGCCAATAGATCAAAATAATGTTTAGTTAGAACAATAAAAGAAAAAAAAACGAAAAATCGGTAATTGGCTCTCATGGCACAATGGCATGACGAAACAGAATGCAACATACCCTATATAACAGTTTCCAGGGAGTGGGGGACCGTTCTGCAAAATTTCAATTTATTCGTGTGAGAGATATTTAATGAGATATTATAAACGAACAAAAAAGCAGATATTATATTACAAGCATATTATATTTAATTATCTAGAACAAATTTATCAATTAAATATTATTTCGAAATAGAATTTAAAATAATTGAACTGAAAAAACATTACCTGAAAATTGTTACATTAAAAAAAGTGGATATTAATCAGATTAATACAGTACAAGGTAATAAAATTAAAAAATATATATATCTATATATTAATCAGATTAAATCTGTAAAAAGTAATAAAATGTTGTGTTATAAATCAAAAATTTACAGATAAATCGTAATTATAATAATAATGAGGTAAAAAAAAATATCGTGTTATTTTTAATACTTAACAAGTACTAAAATCTGGCATTTTTGTGTTAAAAAGTTTAGTGGAAAATGTTAAAATATGTTACGCAAAATATTCATTGATAAATAAAGGAATCAATATTTTTTTCTTTTATTTCTTTTAGTGAACTAAGAAAACTTTGCGAAACTTATTTTTGAACCACAAAGTGAAAACTTTTTTAAATATAGGTAAAGTATTAAATATACAATTCCGGCCATCGACAAAAAATATTCGCGACTAACAAATTAAAATATACGCAAACTTATGTAATTACTGACAACTGAGACTATTACCGAAGGACTATTGCCATCCAACTAAAAATTCGTCGTTATCGAAATTTAAATATTTTCTATTTAATTTTGTTGATAGTCGGGTTTGACATTTTATATCTTAGAAACAAAAATTAAAAACGTCAAATATTTTGAATAATTAGTTTCAATTCAAATTTTTTTTTATACCCGTATGAACGTATGTTTGATATAATAAATTTCCCACTACGTATGTAACACCTTGAAGGAGTTAGATATAAACTCAAGTGTATAGATCGGATCAGAAACTAATTCTGAGTCGATTAGGCCATGTACGTTCGTCCCTCCGTCGATAATTCAAAAAACAAAGGAGCTAGGATTCTGCAATTTGTTTTACGTCACTTTTGTAAAATTTTTAATTTTGCCATTTAAATCCAGCTAGTTTGGCCGGTGAGTTCGAGCTGCCATACAACTTATTTCTTTATATTCAATTAACTCAGTATATCTAAGGTAACTGAAGTTTTCTGAAAAGATGTCAAGTTGCATGGCAATAGTTTATGTAAAACTTGATTCGTTTAGAGCAGCAGGTTCAGGAAATTTCTTTTATTATATAAACATAATCTATAGCCTCATAACTTGGTAAAGTTGCATCTGAAATATTTCAAATTATACATATAAATTTCATAAAATTATACATATTATACCATACCATTTCAATGAATGGATGCAATCAAAACTATCTACACACAATTTTCCAAAGATTTTAAAATAAAATAATGAGAATTGTAATATTGATGGTATCCAATTATTCAATTGAAGATAAACTACTCCTGATGGTATAAAGTGTAAAGAGTAAATTTAATTAAAATCAAGGAAAACAAAACAATATAATACAGCTGCTGATATACCGAAGAGTAGGACAGAGTTAAAAAAATAACACCATAATAAATGTTTATTCGTACTTTCTTTAGATCAAGAAATTCTCCTTAGTAATAATTTTATACTAATCAAGTATTTTATTTAAAAAAATAAAATTTCCAATTTTCCTTATTTAAATACCAGAATCCTTAAAATTTTTATTATTCATTCTAGAAAGTTTCAAAATGTTCCCAACCGATAATAAAAATTTCAAAGAAAAACACTGACATAAATTTTTTAAAATAACATTTATTTACATTTTTGCTTACTTTAATTCAACATTTTTTTTCTTTAACTGATCAGTAAAAGAAAAAAGTAACTTAAGAATTTCTTCCAATAAATGCAAACAAATCTTGTAAAACTTTTTTTTTGTCATCAGATGTTTATCTCAATACAAGTGCAGCTGCTGTTGCCACCAACATCACCAACCAAATAAATTGCACTTCAAAAGAATATTTACAAAAAAAAAAGAAATGAAAAATATTTAAAGATTTTAATATTAAAGATAAAACCGTATCATGAAAGAATGAAGATTTTAAGTTTCTTACAAAATATTTTTACTGTCTTCACTAGAGAAGAATATAAGCTGTAACGAAATTCTTTGGTGCATTCAAAGTTTAAGAAAAAAATACTTCAAAATATATGCAACGCTTAATTCATTTATCTTAAGAGTAAAACTGAGAAGAGATTTTTTTTCTATTCCCACGGAATTCTTTCAATTTTTCAATCATCATTTTTTTAGATCAGAATTTATTTTTTTTATTCTTTAATCTTATAAAATCTTGGTAATGTTAATGTTATAACGTATTTTTTCGGTCCATTTTTCTGTCGTTTTTTGTTATATTAATTTCAAATTATCATATATTTAATTTTTCTGACGTGTTATATAATTTTTCTAAATATAATTTAATTTTGTTATATAATTTACTGTATATATAATTTTTCTGTGTTGTATTAATTCAAAACTATCATATTGGATAAACAGTTGTGAGATTTATTACGCAGCTTCTAACAGTTTTTAAAGTTGGATACTTGCGTGTATTACTTTCTAAACATTATCAAATATTGTTATCTGTGAATTATAAGGTATCATTTAAATGTATTAGTTTACATATCATATCGAAAACCGAATAAAAAATAATTTCACTTTTACTGGGATTCGAAACTGAGGTTACCAAATTATTGGCCGATATTTTATCCATATAATATCCACCAGCCCGTCAATTACTTAAAAAACTTAATAACTGTAACTGACTTAACGCGTAAATATTCAATTTATTTTATATCTATCATTCATAAATATTCATTCAACATATAAAAGACAAAGATAGAATGAAAGTGAAAAAAAAAAAACTTTAAAACAAAAATAAAAATAAAAAAAATATACATATTATATAAATTTGATATCAGTGATCAAAAACCGTGTAATGAATTCTTGGATATATTATTATTTAAGTTACGGTAAATATTCATATTAAATAACAAGTAGTTGCACAGGTAAATAACGGTTCCATTATTAAATTCATATTTACAATCATATAACATTTGCCACAGTTATATAATAAAAATAAAAAGCATCAAGTGTTTCAATATTGAATAAATCAAATTTTTAACTCTAAGGGATCAATATAAATGGAGATTATATCGATTGAATAAATTCAGGATTCAAAAGAAAAAAAAAGAAAAAAAAAAGTCTGAGATCATTTATCTAGAGCGTATTTATATTGTAATATGTATAAAAAAGAAAAGAAAATAAAATAAACCGTAAGGGATTTTCTTTAACAAAAGAAGTTAAAAAAATAAAAAAAAAAAAAACAAAAAGGTATTAAACAGTGAAAATAAAATTTAAAGAAAAACGGTATATTTATTTCTTAGAGAATGTAGGTAGGTGCAACTTGCATGTTTGCATCTTTTTCTTTCAGTATTATTCAATATTATTCATTTACGGTATAGGTGAATTATATTTCTGATTGATTTCACGTTCAGGGTGCAGATATTCATTTGATATGGTACTAACTATACTCTTAAATTTTTTTTTTTTGTATTTAAAGATATTAAAATAAAGAGATAAAGTCTGAATTTGCTTCTTTTTTTTTTTGAGGAGGGAAAACTCAATAATGAAAAGTAATTTTATATAAAAAATGTATCATGCTGTATAAATATTGATAAGGTAAAAAGGAAAAACAAAAAAAATGTGTGATGGTAAGTAATCATAATAATGACAAATTGATTAAATTATTTTTATCAAAAACAGGATAAAAAAAACAAAAGACAGAAAAAAAATGTAATTTTTGTAAATTTTCCATTTATTTTAGTTTTTAATTTTAATTAAAGGGAGTGTTTTTTTTTTCTTTTTTGTGAAAATTAAATAAAATGATGATTACTGTTTATGCTCGAAAATGGAATGTATTAAACTTTCTATTATTTTTTTTTTGTTAAGTTGACATTATATTATTTTATCATTCATCAGCTTTAATGGCAATTTATAATTGACATTAAAAGTGGCATGGAACAGCTGCTTAGTATATTTTATAAAAGAATATGTAGAAAGTTTTACCGTTCAAAGCTTTTTGTTTTTCTTTTTTACCAGTAAATTACTGCAAACAGAGAGCATTTTTTTTAAAAGGAAATAAAAGAAAATTTTTCTGTTTTTTCACTTAAATCATTTTAAAATTTCCATGTTATTTAATGAATTATTGGATCAACAACAGGTTAAATTTCTTTATTGTTCCTTTATTTTCTATGTTCTTATTCTATGTTTTCTATGTTTCTTAATATTGTGGGTATTTATACCACAATATCAAGATTTCAATTATTTTAGTAACAGCAAAAGTCTCGAGCATTTTAGAAACTTTATCCATATAATATGTAACGAAATTAAATAATATATAGGATTATATTGTGACAAACTCATTAATTTGATAACATAAACTTTTTAAGTATAACATATTGAGATGCGAGATATATTACGAATTTTTATTTTAATGAAACTTTTTACTCATTAATCCTATTGAGAGTTCTCTCCTTAGTTCTAAAACAAAAGTCCAATGGAGTTTTTGTTTGATAGTGGTAAACCATGGAACTTTAGACCTTGCCCAGTTGCACTATTTCCCTAAAAAAAAAATACTTTTTTAATTAAAAATATGATTAAAACGACTAATACTTCGGTTATAGTTCAATATAGTTCAATAATGGAACAATGTATATAATTAATTTCTCTTAAAACAACGTACATATACTAAAATAAAGTAAACTTCATTATTATTGAAATAAATGTAACAATAAGTTTCGAACTGTGACAATAACACTAATAGATTTATAATTTTAAAAATTTGAAACCTATTTTTTACCTTTGAAAAAATCTATTTGTTCTGTTAAACATTAAAAATATATTATTTTAGTAGGTCACGTGTTTATTTTTGCATGTGTACTTATAGCGAATAAAAATATTCTGAGAGCATATGAAGGATATGAATACTATATATCTATTCATAAAAATATCAATCAAGATTATAAATATCAGATTATGTGTTATACCTATAAATTTACTATCATATAAAAAAATATTAATCGAAATTTTTTTCTTCGATTATCTATTTTCAATCATTTTTCGAAATAGATAGTTCATCATAATTTTACGATCGAATAACAAAAACTAAAAAAATATATAAAAAATAAAATTCAAAATTTAAAATCGAACATTATTAAAAAAAAAAAATAATAAAGAAAAATTATGAAGTAAAGTCCTTGATCCACTTTTAAAAATTCTTTTGATAATTTTTGAATCAAAATTTGACATTTTTAATTACTTTTAGTAGTTGAATCGTATCGTATAGATACGATTATATGAATAAACATAGGTTTAAATCACAAAATAATTATTATAATTAAAATGAATGGAAAATTGTTTTATTAACGAATGTATAGATAAATATATTCTTTTTTATATTCAAATATTTTGTTTTAAAGATCTTTTGTAATTAAAAATTAGATGAGTGCTTTTTTACAAAAAACTTTGATACATTTTTGTCGTATTCAAAAAAAAACCCAATCAATGTTAAAAGGTTGAAAAAAGTTAAGATTTTATTTCCTTTTAAAATAATTATGTTTTGTGCCGAATAAGTAAATGTGTAAATGTTTTTTCAGTTTATTCTGTTTAATCTGTTACTATTTTTTTATTTGAGTCTTTTAAAGTAATTTTCTTGATTCTTATCCTATTTTTATTTCTACACTTAATTTTTAAATATTGTCCAATAATAAATTAGTTCTCATCTGACCAATGGTGCACCGGTCTTTCAGGCGAAAGTTCTCGGGTTCAAACCCTGGTCAGATCAAAAATAGTATAATATATAAAATATAATAAAATAATGTAAACAAAATATTAAATATAATTATAATTGAATACTTGTACTCAGATGGACCACATGCTAAAAGGAAAAGGGTCCTAAAAATATCGGCAGATATTTATATCTGGACGATATAATATAAAAAAAAAAAAAATAAATTCTAAATGGGATCATTCAATATTTGATTTATTAATTAATATGTAACGGCAACTTTTTAGCAACTGGACATTTGATCAGTGGACATTTATCAAAAATAAAATTTGGACATTTGGCAACTTTAATTTTTGTAGACGTCAACAGGGAGCGCAGGTAGCGTACATAAATAAAAGTTGCAAATTATTCAAATATTAATGGAATTCAAAATAATATTTCTATAATTTTTTTTTCATTATTTCTAAAAATTTATTTTAAACCAAAATTTTTTTCTTCAAGAAACAACTTACCTTTTCGGTATTAATTATTTTGTTGCAGATTCATGCAGCCAATTAAAGAAATAATGAAATTGTAGAGTTGAAAATTAAATTGTTAATTTTTTGTTAAAAACAGTGAAATTTTCACTTGTAGATTGTTATTGTTGAACGTTGAAAGTTCGCAAGCGTTCAATTAGCCAAGTGTCCAGTTGTTAAAAAAACTTTAAGTATCCTTTTGCTAATTGTCCATTTTGCTAATGTCGTTTTGTTAAGTATCTTTTTCGTTAAATGTCTTTTTGTTAAATATGTTTTTTGGTAAATGTCCTTTAAGTGTCTTTTTTGCAAACTGTGCCCTGATCAATAGTAAAGTTATTAACTGAATGTTGCCAACTGGGCGCTTCTCAGATACTTATTTTATTTAATTTTTAATTAAATTGGAAAAAATTTCCTTTAGACTAAAATTGAAATAAAATATTCAAAAGTAAAAGAAAGACTAAATTGTTTTATTGCTTTTTCATTTTTAAAATTAAAAGGCTGTAAAAATTAATTTTGAATCAAAATAAATTTATTTGCTATTTGCAATACAAAGATTTGGATTGAGTTATTAAAAGAATTAATATGACGTGTTTGATTGATATACTTAGAACTTTAAATAATAAAAAATGCTTCAATGTTTAAACCAATTTATCATCCAATATTGAAAAAAAAAATATTGTCATCGATAATAGATAAAAGAATCTGTAATTTTATTTTCTTTGTAACTACATCCATTTTATAATTTTTTTTTTCTCCTTATTTTTATCCCAGAACAATTTTTAATTTCCTTGTTTCTTCTTTTCTTTATTTTTGTTTTCTTTGATATTCTCATAATCATATCAACAACACTTCACCTTTATGGTTTAAGTACCTTCAAATCGGTTGAGTGGTTGACGAAAATAAATGTGTTTTTTTTTTTTGTATTCAAACCTTATGTATCAACAGAAAATCAGTAAACAAAAACTAAATATCCTTTTAAAAGGGTTATTTTAAGGATCAAATAATATATTTATATTAGATTTTCTTTGAAAGTTAAAAAAATAGTCTATTTGTTTGTCATTTTTGCAAAATAGTATATACATATGACGACTATAAAATAGAACATAATGTAAGCAAAATAATAGCATATAATGAATTTTACATTTTTCATTTAATGAGCAAGTGCTGAGCGCCAAGTACTGTATAATCAAAACCCCTCGTACATAATCATTTAAATTGCAAATAATCACACCATTAATTTGACTTGGAAAATTACTATATTAAAAGCCTGAAGAAAGATACTACAAAAAAGTTTGGGGTAGTAGGATGATGAAGTAAGATATTAAGAAAAAAATATTAATGTTTTTTAGTCGTATGATAATTAGAATTGCTTTAACCTAAAGGTAAGCTTTTGAAGATTCTCTTGTTTCTCTTTGTAGTATTTTCAAAGGAACATAATATTATTTTTTTCAAAATACTTCACATTTTACATTAAAATAAAAACTTCAGTTGTATGACTAATGGCAACGGCAAATATTTAGGTTAATATCAATAGTCCTATTAACGGTAAAACTTTTCCTTTCTAATTTAATATTCGAGAAATTTTTCTAAATCTTTTTATTCGTTTCTTATAAGTACATATTATGTCTATATTACGTTCATGTTATATTTAGATGTTCATATGCTTGTACATATTAAAACATGTACACATTTTTTTTGTTTTTTTCTTTTATTGGAAATAAGCCTCAAAAGGATTTTTCTTAGAAGATTTTACAATATGAAAAATTCAATAGAAAATATGAGGTAAGTTAAAAAGAAACTCCATCAGGACAGGATCAAAAATTGAGAAGCTTGAGAAAAATCAAATAAGCTAAACCCTAAAGACAACACGCTTTGTTTTCAAAAGTTTTTTTTTTACAAAATGAAAAAGGAAAAGTGCAATAAATTTATTACTTAAATTAAATTGTGAAAGATATTAATTTTTTGAGTACTTACAATATAGCTGTACATATGTAAGCATTAATTAATACATATAGATATATTTAAATTTTTGAAAGCCAAAAACAAGGCAGTACCTATATATTTTGTTTGTTTCTTTATTTAGATAAAAATATAAAAAGACACAACTGAAAATAAAGAAAGACACAAGAGAAAGATACTATTGAGTTGTGACAATCTGGTAGCTTCCACTAAATTCAAGTCAAAATTTATATTGAATTGATAAATTGCAGAATTTCCATAATATTAATAATAAAGCATTTTTAAATATAATAATCATATATAAAATCGTTAATAATATGTAACATAAAATATTTTTCATGTTATCGAAATTAATTCGAAAATAAGTCATTAAAAATTAATTCGAAAATAAGTTGGGATAATAAAGACAAACTTCTGAATTTTGCTATAAAAATAGTAAGATATTTTGTTAAGTAAGTTTTGCAGAAGCTCATTCTTAAAGCGTTCGCTTTACAAAACGGTTAATTTAAATATCCATTTGCCAAAAAATAGTATTTGTTTTGAAATATCAAAAATTTCTTGCTGTTATGGTTTGAATATAAAGCATGTTTCACATTTTGAGGGTTGCCTAATAGATTGCACGACATAAAAAAGTTCTTCTCAGAAAATTAAAATTTAAATGATATTTATATGAATATGCAAAAAAAATATCCTTCCAGTCAAGTACAGTTATGTGAACAACTGCAAGGAACAAGAAAATTTAAATGATATTTATATGAATATGCAAAAAAAAATATCCTTGCAGTCAAGTACAGTTATATGAGGAACTTAATGCACTTTACTGTCTGGTTTCACATACCGTTACATGATCTCGATAAAAGTGTAATTTGTGTAAAATTTTTTTTTTATATAGTGTTAGTAATAGAAATTTAATAATATTAAACTATATCGTGTCACAAAAATGATAAACATTAAAAAATATATATGATATTAGTTACATGGACAGTAGAATAAATTATAAAAACTAATTCTTTTTCTCTAAAAATGAAAACTGATAAATTAATAAATACGTTTTTATTTAAACAATTTCCTTAAACACAATTCAAAATTTAATTAAAATGAAAAACCAAATCTCAATTTATTTATAAATATCCCACAATGTTTTAATTCATAAAAAATATTATTGTAACTAGCTAGTATCTATAATTACATAGAGATTTATTTAATTTTATATAATTAAAATCATTATAATAAAACAGATGGGATTTATTAATTTCTTTTATTCAATATTCATTAATATTCAATATTGAATTGTAGGTATAGTTAATTTTCTTCGTTTTTAAAATTTTTGACGTAAACGTCAATAGTTAAATTAATTTGATTTTTATTTTGTTTTTTTTTTTTTGCAATTTGTAATTGTCTAATTATGGTTATTAATTATTTCGATTAATTGAAATTTTTTAATTAGATTTAAAGATAAAGCTTAATGAATAGTTTCTGTATCTGTCATATACGTCATATTATGTCAAATTACATAGTAGATATAGAAAAAGAATTGAATAATTACGATAACTTTTCTTGAACTTTTCATTTCAATGGGTCGAATGCATAAAATTCAGTTTGTATACTCAAATCTCACTTTTTTTCTTATCTAAAGCTAGTTCTGCCTTGGAATTTTTCTTGCCATTCAGTTAAAAAGAATGGAGTTGAAAGTTAGATTAAATAAATTTTATTCGATTGGCTCAAATGAATGCATAAAGTTCAGCATTGATTAGGATTACATTAAGGAGTCAGAAAAAAAAATTTTATGAATTTTGATTTATTTGAAATTATTTGTTTAAGAAATTAAATTTTATGTATAACTTACTCCATAAAACATATCTACTGTTTGATATCCTGTAAGAATTTAGGAAATATATAAAACAAAAATCATATACATCGATGGATGATGACTGTGAGCACACTTATGCTAAGTCACAAAGTTGTAATTGTGCAGCATAGCATTTTAAAAGTTTGATATATAGCTTGGCGCAAGTGTACCATTTAAGTAATTAATATAATAACTGTTGAAAATTATTTTTATCATTAAATGATTTGTTTTTTTTTTTGATTTTGTATTTTCTGTAACATGTTTTTCGCTTGGCATAATAACTTGAAAATTTGGCACTTGGCATATTTTTGTTGAAACAGTATTTTTTTATTATTTTGTTCCTAACAAAATTCTAACCAAAAAAAAAGTAAAATAGAAAGTAGAAAAGTAGTAGAAAAATAGAAAAAAGTAGTAGAAAGTATAACACACATGCCTATTCCTAATATGCATAAATGTACCGTTTTTAGTTTAAGAAAATAATTGTTAATCATGTGTTTTTCAAATTTTAATAAATAATAAAGTTCTATTCTGCAATTTATAAATGTCATTTCATTTGATTATATGATTTAATTATTCACATGGTCTTGATTACATTTAGCACAAAATTATATAACATTATGTTGTGCTTGTATTTGTAGCATTATGTAACATTACATGATGCTTATACGCACGATTATGTGACAATATGTATGTAAAATACACTTATTATAAATCAATGAAAATATTTGCATTCTTATAAGAGAATTTTATTTGCTCCCATTTCTATTACTAAAATAATAATCAAAATTTGATTAAATATTTTTTATTTTTATTTTCTATAATTAGTAACATATTGCGCAAGAATTGTATTAAAAAGTATACCTACATATTAACGATTAAAAATAGTTTTCAAAAATTGGAAAATAATAATTAATTTTCATTTGAATTTTAATAAATATCTATTTTCAGAAAAAGAAATAGCTATTACCGACTGTTAATGAAATTAAAAATTAAGAAATTTATTTTTAGAACTTTATTTTAAAAAATGTTTTCTTTTAATTTTAGAATTTTTAATATTTTAAGTATACTAAATTTTTGTTTTTTAGTTGATAGCATTTTGGTCAATTGTTGAAATCAATAAATTGTTAATTTTTGAGATTTTTATAGTTTTTTTTTACGATTTCTGTAATTAAATTGTTAATCATTAATTCATTTTCTTAAAATACTTTATAATGAAAGATTAAAACATCAATAATCTTTTTGTTCTTATAAAATTGATATTAAAATGTACCTACTTACATAATATTATATATTTTAGTTCAACTCTTTGACGAGTTTAATATTTTTACTCTTTTTAGCACGTTTCCAAAAAAAAATTTGAAAAAATATGCTTATTAGTTTCACTCTGTCCGTCTGCCCGTCTGTACGTTTGTTTACAAAACTTCTATACCGTTAAAGAAAGAGAAACAAAATTTTAACCATGGGTAGGTCTCATAAAATATATAATGGTGTAGAGCAAGTTTTTCATGTAGACCCATCCATTACGGAGTTGCAGCACCTCAAACTTTGGAAAAGCCCTATTTTTAAATACGTACATCTCATGTTCTACTTAACATTTTTTCAATCTGAAAACACCATTTCACTGAATTTTTGTTTACCTTTGTAAGTCAATACCAAAATTATGCAACTTTTTTAAAATTAGTATTTAAGTTTACCGAATTTCAAATTTTGTATGATTTTTCTTTCTTCATAACTCCGGCACGCTTTTAGATAGGGACTTGAAATTTTAAGGTAAGAAAGGATTTTTAGAATTAGTATATGTTTCTTTAGAAAAAAATTTTTTTAGATCACCCCCTTGTTAACGGTTTTGCTTAGTTATATAGGGTGCCGAACTTACAGCCCCGCAAAATTGCAAAAAAGTCGTATTATTACATTTTTTCTAATATGAAATTTTCAAATTTTAATGATAGTCACAATTCTAAACGGTTTGTATTATCTTTTGGAAATGTCCGCTTTTAAAAACCTTTGGTTTACATTCTGCCTTGTTTTTTGTGAGTGTGGTAGGTATTAAAGGCAAAAATAGTTATATTTTTAAAAAAATATTGAAATATATTATTCGAGAAAAACTTTGAAAGGTTCACGCATACTTGCAATAATAGCGAGAGCCTGTAAAAGTTTTTGTGTTTTTTGCTTTTCTGGATAAAAGGCTTAAGTAAATTACTTCGAATCTTTAAACGAATATGAATTTGTTAAACCGATTTTTTTTTATTCAGGAATTTCTTGTTTCAAATGTTGGTCTGTGATAAAGAAAATTAAATTATTTTCATAAACCTCTTTTTTGGTATACTACGACTTATTAAAGATTTTTTCGCCCTTGGTATTCTCCAACATTTAACCAGATTTCTTAATCGATTTCGTTACGATATGTTAAGCTTTTTCAATACATCAATTTGTGAAGATCACAGGAAGGAGTCTTAAATAGTACGCGAATATTTTTTTGTTTTGCTTTTCACACTATTTGTTTTTATACTGAAATTTTTAATAAAAAGCATTAAAAGCTATTTTTTAATTTATAAATAGTCATTATAAAAACTTCTAAAAATCATTTAAAATAAAGCTCCTGAAAGATGGCTATTTTTATCCTTGTACAATTTTATGGAGTTGCAGCGATACAGACTTTTTTTGATTTACTCAAATCGAATTTCGAAATAAAAAAAAAACGAGGAAGAATACAGTTGACTTTGTCAACTCTTAGATACCCGTACGAACCGTTAGTATGTTCACAGCCTGTCACTCTGCTTACAATATTATTTTTTTAATATTTTAGTATTTTAAAATAATTTGGGTGAATTTTATAATTTCTAAAACTATGGGTTGTACATATATTCAAACTATATGTTTATATGTACATTCTTCAAAAGCAGATTCTAACCTTCCACATAACGATTATCAATCCAAAACTTTTTCAAATATTCTATAGTACCATTTAATACTAAGCGGTAAATGTATATTAAATTTACTAAGTACAAAACAGTAAATATAATTTTAAATATTATATTATATTATATTTAAATATTCTATTGACAGAATAATTTCTTATAAGTACAACAAAATACATATGTGTATGTAAATACGGCGCTATATAATATACAATATACAATAAAATACATATGTGTATGTAAATACGGCGCTATATAATATACATCTATACTCTTATCATTCATTCACTAGTGACATATACGATATGTAAAAATAAACATGATATTATATAAGTATGTATATATATCAATATCATATAAATAAAAATTCTTCAAGCAACCGTTATGTTGTTTATTTAATTACATTTTTATGTAATACGCATTATATCCTCAACAATTTCAAATTATCGAGTAACACAAAATGGAAAAAATTCGTTAATGAAATTTGTTAGAAAATTTGAAAAAATCAAGTAACACTTTCGTCAATTATAAAGTAACCCTATATTATTAAAAAAAGTTGTTAACAGAAATAAAAATATAATGTTGGAGCTTTAATTTTTGTGTATTACTTCAAAAAAATTTTAACAGGTGTTCAAGTTACAGGTGTTTAAAAATAGGAAATTTTCAGTTTTTGACCCCTTACAGCTCCTAAACGGGGGGTGATACAAAAAAAATTTCTGAAATGACTCATACTAATTTTCAAAGAACTAACTTCTGTCAAAATTTGAAGTTTCCAACTTTAACCGTTTAGAAGATGGAAGGGTTAAAGAATTTTGCAAAATTTGAGTTTCGCATAACGGTAAATTAAGACACCGTATACCAAAATTATATATTTATTGTATATATACTTTTAAAGCTAATGAAAGTATTAATCGTTTGGCGTTTGGCGTCAAAATGAAGATATACTTTATAGAACTTGTGCTATAACAATTTAAATATAGAGCTTTTTTGAACCTTTGGGGAGCTGTAGCTCCGTAACGGGTGGGGCTACAAAAAAAAGTTATTAAAAATAAAATTAATATTTTTGTGAGATCTATCAGTAGTTAAAATTTCATAGCTCTATTGCAAAAAAAATGTGGAGATCTAAAAGTTAGGTGTTCGAGAGCTACCCTAAGGCTTGGTCCAAACTCAACCAAAAAAAATAGGGAACCTACAAATTACTCCCAAAATATTTTGTGTAAATTTCAAGATTCTAGCTTTCTTAGTTTTTGAGTTAGCGTGCTGACGGACGGACGGACGGACGGACGGACGGACATGGCTCAAAAGTCTTAGAATTTTTTTCTGATCCGATCCATACCTTTGAAGGTATATCTAGCTCGCTTATTTCGAGGTGTTACAAACGGAGGAGTAATTTTATTATACCCGATCCTATCGTACGGGTATAAACAGTGAAGATCTAAAAATTAAATGTTAAGATTATTTGCATTATTAGCTCGTTAAGTAAGTTAGTAGTATTAGTACCTCAATAAGCAACTCATAAGTGAAATAATGTTCAAACAAACAAATGAAAAAATTCAAAATGATTGTAACACTCTAAAATCTCTTATATTACAAAATAAATAATCATATTATCGAAATGTGAAATCTTGAAACTGAAATTTTAATGGTATTGTGGAGAAATGTCTTTTGATTGGACAAAAAGTAACAAAGTCATTAACATCTTAAAACTGACCAAACAATATGAAATTTTTTTATAATATTAAACGTTATTTGAATGCTGGATGATGAAGTATGTATATGAAACCTATAATACTAAAAAAAAGACTAACATTTTATTTGAAAAGATTTTGAATAGATATTTTATTGGCGAGATATATGAGCCTTTGTTTTCCTCCTTTTTTCTTTTTTTTCCGAATTTTATGTTTCTATACAATATATGCTATTGCTATACATATGGTTTAAAATTTGAATATGAATGATATAAAAATGTATATTTATATGGCTACAGTGTTAGGTATCTATAGTCTATGACTATACGTATTTTTTGTTTTAATTGGTTTTTTATGTTTCTATACAATATACGCTATTGCTATACATGTACATAGTTTGATATGAATAGTGTAGATATGTATTTATATACATATGTAGCTATGTAATGTTAACTATTTATCTACATATTGTTTGTTTTGTTATGTTTCTTTTTTATTTTTTTCTGTTTTGTGTAAAGAATGAATGTGAATATAATATGTAAGTGTGTGTATAATATGATGAATGAATGTGTATAATATGTAAGGTTTTTTGAGTTACAGACAAATTGTGTATGAAAGTACATTTTGTAAAAATAAAAGCTAAAAAAATGTGTGCATTGTACATAAAAATTTGCTATTATTGGAATGAGTATTCGTAATTTATTCAAATAAAAATTCGTCGCTTCCATTGAGGTATCTAATATAATATGTAAAATGATTTGTATTTTTTTATTTTAAAAATATAATTGAATTGTAAACCAGTAAAAAACAAGTACATACATATACATACATATGTACATATGTATTTTTGAAAGATTTTTAAGAATAAAGCTTAAGCGTAGATTTTTTAAAATTTTAGGTAATAAATGGACAAAATAATTTTCATGCAATTCACAAAATTATTTGTTGAAGTTTACATTAAAATTAATATTATGATAAATACATATGTACATTATGTATATTATTTTTATGCATCACAAATTCAATAATATTGCACTTTTTTCATTCAAATCAAATATTTTTTTTTCTTAAAAATTTGTTAAGAATTAGAAATCTGATTGCGGAAAATAAAAGTATTCGATAATAACCGTTCAATAAGAGGTTTATTTATGTGTTAATTAAAATATGTGACAAAGTTCAAACCATACTAGAAAATATTTCTCCAGTCCTTAAATTTTATTTTTAATAAAATTTCAAACTTACTTGTTTTCAAATCCAACGTATTCATTTTCAATTAGCCATTTAATGTTACCATTCTTTTAGTAAATGAAAATAAAAAGAACATTAGTACAATTATTGCAAGTTGTATAATTTAATATGCACTTCGTTTTTCTGAATTCGTTCAAAATAATTTTTAGATAAAAAATTAAGTTTTGAATTTTAATGAATTAATTTAAATTAAAATTTTTTTTCTTTTTTATCTTTATTGAGTCAATTATTTTGCATTTTTAAATAGAATTGAACTCGTTAAAAATTTATTAAAATAGAAAAAGGAACAAAAAAGCAATAAACATGTCAAAATCTGGTTAAATTCTTTTGAATTTAGAATATTAATGTACTTATTAACTTTGAAATAGAATAATTTATATTCTAAATGAAGATATACTTTTTTTAAAATGGAAAAAGCGAATCTATTTAAATTTTTTAGTTATTTTATCGAAAATATCAATCAATTTCTTCATACTCTTAGTACATTTTTGTCTTTCTATTCAGAAATGTATTGTTAGTTTAATTATCTCTTATACAAAGTTTACAAAATCGTTCAACCGAGTTGGAACTTATATTCTTATCAATAATCTATAATGTTCTAAAATTACAATCATACCTAATTTAGTACACGAAGTATACTAATTATTGCACGAAAGGAAAGGTAAGCTTAAAACAAAATCAATATCATTGCAAAAAAAAGTAATTTATTTAAAGAATCTATGTATTTAAAACTAAAGGTTTTTAAGGCCGATTTTTAAAAGTACAATATTATCATATACATAAAGTTTTTAGGTAAAAATAGCTATTTGTTCTGAGATATCTAACTTATTTTTATTTAAGGGATTTTAAGGAGATTTTGCTAAAATTTTAAAATTCTTAAATCTAGATGAATAAAATAAAAAAATTGGCTTGATTCTTAAACGAATAAACGATCAACCAAAAGTTTTGTTCTCTAAGTCTTTCGTCTATAGCGTAAACAAAAGTTATTAATTAATTTATTTCTTAGCACTTCCTAACGGTTTCATTTTTAATCCTTAAGATATTCTACTAATTTGTAATTGGCCAATACAATTTTATCGGACTTTTGTTTTTGCAGAAAAGAAAAAAAAAAACATAAAAAATACGATAACTATGGTTAGATATAATACTTAAAGTATATTTTAGTACAATTAGATAAAATTAAATACAAATGTACTTTGAAGAATGTATAACATATTTTTATATTATACATAATTATATTTTGAAGTTTTATTTAAAGCATAAATTTGAAATTCCTGTCATTTCTTTCTTAACTCGATTCAACAAAACTTTTTTTTTTAAACACTAATTTATTCAAAATTTTTTTTTATGTTTTTTTTTTTAAATATGCAAGAAATGACATTTCATTTTCTTTTATTATTTCATTCAATTATGTCTCGTACCGAAAAGTACATGTTGTCATTTATATTTTTTGACTGACATATATTATTAAATTTTAACTGGTTTCAATTTATAACATACTTATAACAATTTTTTTTTTTTTTAACTTTTTAATGAAACTCTGTCACATATGGACGCGCTATACAGTATTGTAAAAAAAACAAACGTTCACATTTTTTTTATATAAGTAGGTATATTTTTAGGTATATTAAATATTACTCTATTTTATAATATTATTGTGAATAAATAGTCATTTAAGCCCCTGGACATAAATTGAGTAGCAAATTTTTTAAAAGTGTCTTCCCCAATATTAAAAAAAAAAAACAAATTTATATTTAAGAAAATTAACTATTCAAACATCACAAAAAAATGCCTTACTTAGCTTGAATTATTATAAAAGTAATTTACTTTAACTGAAATGCTTACTAAGAATAAAATGTTCGATTATTAGACATATTAATTAAATAGAGGAGGAAAAATTAAAATTAATAAAATATTTAAAAAACTTCTTTACGCCACTATTAAAACCACTTTACAATCTCTTACAGATTATGAAGATTTAATCCATTAAAGAAGCAGAATATTGAGATGGTAAAACTTAAAGTTCAGCAAATTTTAAGATAATTTCAAGAGCTTGACAAATTGGAGATGAACATTTGATAATAACAAATGATTTCCTGAAGAAACAAAATCTATTCAGGATTTACTGCTTTCTCCTATCTGAGATAGCTAATAAAAAATTTGATATAATTAATATTTAAAGATTCTACTCAAATTCGTATCTTCGATTTAAAACTAGTACATTTGAATTAAAGGACCTCAAAAAATTTTTATTTTTAAGCAGTTGGTTAAAATCGAATATAATCCAAAAAATCGAATGCAGTTCCTCTGCTTTTACAATAATTCAACTTTTAGCTTCGATTATTTTATACAATACTGTACTTAGTTTTGTTATTATACTGCCAAGTAATTGTATTTAATTTTTAAGACTTTTCATAGAATTTTTTTTTTTTTTTTTGCTCTTTTAATTTTGCTCTAACTTTTGTATTACATAACATAGAAAAACGTATGTTTATTTAATTCTTTCAAAAGTTAAGGGGTGAAAAGATTAGTGGATGGGGTTACAATACAATATAAAAAAAAAAAAAACTGCTGACATTCATATAAATTTCAATCGTTTTAAAACATATACGTGACTTTTCTGTTTTGAATTGTAAATTAAAAAGTAAAGAAAGTAAATCGTTGATTTTTTTTTTTTTTTTTTTTACAAAAATACAAAACAAAGCAAGACACCCATTTTAAAATATATTTCATATTATATGAATATGTCAAAAATAAACATAATGTATGATAAATTGAGAGGGATAAACATAATAGATATATATAATAATATATAGTACAAGTATAATATAAAAATTTACAAATGCTATGAATTTTAAAAATATAAAAAATAAATTGCTAATCTCGATTGCTATTCTCAATTAATAAAATTACTTTTTTTTTCATATTATGTTTGCAGTTGCTCTCAAATTAAACATCATGACTATATTATATAACAGTAGTTATTAAGCTTTTTTTATTAACGATTAGGGAATTCAGACTTATGATTTACAAAACATAACTTATTTGGATTTTTAGTACCTCTTTACTATAAAGGCCTTGAATATTAAGCCTTTTTTAATTGTAGTTGAAGAATTAGAATTCTAATATTTATTTCTTAGTAGAGTTTGATTTGTTAAATTTTTTTTTTGCTTCTTGCTTATTCTTGCTCTTGTATATAGTAAAAATATAATATATTATAAGTACCTAGTCAAAATTTGTTTACCTACTTAAAAATTTTTCTACAAAATAATTAAATTGAACATTTTTAATTTAATTTGAATTAGGTTCAATTGTCTTAAATTGCTGGTCAAAGAAACTCAGTTTTTCACTTCAGTACCATTTTATTAGTCCATTAGATTTTTAATTACCTATATGTTTCAGAAGACGGGATAGTACTTTAATACGGTATATACTATTTTCTTGTTTTTTCATTTCATTTGCCAAGGGAACATGGCGTTTCCATTTGACATTTTCATTTCACACACTTTCCTTCTGCTGTTTTCGCATTCTGCCATGCATGAGGTCGGGTATTTGAAAGTTCACTCTAATACTATTCAATTTATGTTTGACTGATTTTGTCTTAGCATGTGGTCTGTCCACACCTCCATTTTTTTCTTTTTAGTTTTTTAAATATGGGATCTCCTACAGATCTTCGTTGATGGCAGGTCAGAATATTTTGTGGATAGTTCGTAGACAGCAATTATTGAACACTTGCAGTTATAACACCAATAACAACAACAAAAACTTTATCTATATATACAAAATATTATTACTATGGCTATACGTCATCATGTTTTCTCGTCATAATAACCCAAATACCTGTTCTCCCATGTATATAACACATAAAAATACCAGACCAAATTTGTTTTAAACACATTTCTTCCTATTTTAAAGTTTATTTGCTTCTTCTAACATTACTCAAAAATTTGAACATCATCAACTGTTTTACAAAATACTAATCGATCAGAGAGAGATGGTATTCAGTAAGTTAAAGTCAAAAATATTTATAAAAACATCGAGAGCGTTTTACTCCTTAATAGTATCTTTAAACGATTTTCACCTATCACCACTAAAAAGTTTTGGTATTCGTCAAATGGTTACCCATCACGAGTTGTTTTATTGTTAAAGTTATAAATCGTATTTTAAAAAAAACCCAAATCCACTAGAACAATCAAATTAAAAGTAAAAAATTCAATAGATAAAGGTAAAGGAAATCCACCTATTAAAATATTTCATGTGAAATTATGGACAAGATGGCCGGATGTACCACATTCTATAATAAGAAGGCTATTCTATAGTATATGTAGGTTATTGTTTTCTTCGTCAATTAAAGCTAAAACTTTTGAAATAATTTCAAAAATATTGTATGATGCAACCAATATAATATTTCAAAAGAAATATTTTAAATTTTATAACTCTGTGAGATTATGGCAAAAAACGTTAAGATTTAAAAATTTTTCTTCTTTTAATATTAAATAGAAAACTTTAAACTAAATGAAAAACGATAGATTAACAAAAAAAATTGAAACATTATATATACCTACCTACAATAAAATAAATAAGAGAAAAAATAATTTATATGCTTATGCTAATAATCTGTCACTAATCAAAATGATTTGTCAAAGTCATTTCAATTTTTCACTTCTCAATTTTTCTTATTCTACCTTTTTTTTTCTTTTCGTTGTTCTTTTGATTAGATCAGCCTTAACTTGTAAATGATTAATGTAGAAAAAATTTAAGTTGTCAATTTAAGAAATAAAAAGAACTTAGGTGAAAATTTGGTATACGTGTGCGTATATATAGTCACATGCGGACAATATTCACTTATACTAATAGATTAAAGTGACCATATACTCAGTATTGAAAAATAATTTTATTATTTTTATTGAAATATTCAATTTTTGATTTTAAATTAGAAAAAGAGTGAAAAACAATGCATAATTAAATCAATTATAATATTATAAACAGCATAATGTTATTAACAATTATGCATTATAACATAGTGTACATAGTGTATAGTGTTTCTATTTATTTTTGTACAGAGTTTTATAAATATTACGCTGCTTCTATTTTGTAGACTAATTAGCAAACAAAAACAAACTTTAAAACAGAAATGTTTAATAAAACTGTAGATAACTTCTTTTTCATCTGTTGGAAAAAAAATTTTAAAGAAAATGTATGGTGATAAATTATACCTTAAAGCTTTTATTATATCATTTCAAAATATTGATCACTCACAAACTGTTATCTAATTTTAACTTAAACATGCATTACAGCTTTACTTGCATTTCATTTTTTTACTACTGTATAAAAACTCTTTTTTCCAATCAATATCAAAATATAAAGCAGTAGGTATGTTGTCCATTTCCATGATCCCAAATAATCTAACATATGGTAACAATAAAATCGAATAGGTACACATTTGATTTGATAATTCTAAGAAAATCTATTTTTTTGTTTTTTATCGAAAAATTGAGAATAACCTTAACACTGGCTTATTAGCAATTTACATTGATAAGTCACAATCTCCTTCTTCAAATTTCTAATTTTTAATTTGATATTTTTATTCTTTTTTTTTTTTTTTGTATTTCTTAATATCTGAGATAAAACAAAAATTTGTTACCATTTTATTATATGATGTATACATTTACATAGATATTATATGAATAATATGTATTTACACGTATACATATTGCATACAAAAAATCACAATGTAATAAGGAATAAATTATGTAAATCCTTTTATATTTTCCTTGTACCCTTTTTTATTGTGGGAGATATTTTAAATGTCATGTTGGTGATAGGTGATTGACAAATTTAAAACTGTAAAATTAAGATAAAAAAAGAAAATATAGAAATTTTTAATAGAAAAGGACAAAATTAGGGTTACACATAAATTTATTTTATTTTATAATGGAAAAATGTTGTGTTTTTTTTTTTTTTGTTAGTAGGGTTGAGTTTTTTTTTCTGTTTTTTTTTGTATAAAAAGTCCTTGAAAAGTTCTAGTTTAAATTATTATGGAATTAAAGAAAGGTAAATTTTAAGATAAATCTAAAATACATTTTTTATCATTTTATTTTTATTTTCAAATTGAATTACAATTTATCTTATTCATATATGATTAATCCAAATTGGAAAAAAACCAAAATAAGGATGTAAAAATATTTTGATTTAATATTATTTAAAATAACTTTTGTGATGTAAAACTTACAATATCTTAAAAAAAAAAAAATGTTTTCTTATTTTGTTTTTTTACCTTTTCTACATAATAATATATACATAATATATTGACGTGTGTTTGTTTGTTGTGTAAAACCGATAACTTAAGAACATTTCAAATTATCATGATAAAATTTAGCAAAACAATATTACAAACGAAAAAGAGATATCTTAACATTAATTTTAGCTATAACTGAATAAAATTATTCAATTAGTGTAATTCTAAGCAGATATACTTAGAGCGTTTCCCAACCTATCGAGCGTATCACACTTTAAACACTAGTTAACTGCACTTAATTAATTCCGAAAAGTTCAGAAAAATTCGAATACAAACAAAATTCGATTTCGATAACAAACAAAAAATTCGAAAATTGTATATCACACTAAATTAGCTGATCCCAAAATGTTTAGTTCAATCAAGCATCACATTTACTCTCAACTGACTGAGTCTATAGCACTAAAATATTAATGCATGTAAGAAAAGAAGCGCTAAAGTGTCTAGTATCAAATGCAAGTCTGATAAGTTAGAAAACTCCCTCATTATAGTATCAAAAACTTTTCTCAAATATTAGGATTGGTTGAGTAATTAAATAATTTTGTTTTACAACTTAAAATTATGCTACTTATTGCTATTAAAATTTGTTTTTGACAAAACTAAAAATTTTCTTTTATTTAAATAGCAAGAATATGTATTTTTAAATTAAATTTGACGAAAATAGAATAAGTAGGTAAGTCAAACATTTTGCATTTAATCCTAGCTTGTGCTTGAATAAACTAATGCAAGGTCTTCATATTTTTGTAATATAATGAAATCACATAAAAATAATTTTTTATCAATATCCCTCTTTCAAAATAAATTTTCGGCTCCCGGAAATAATTTCGCAAGAAATAATCCCCCAAAAAATATGAAATAACCCACCAAAAATTTCTTTGAGAAATTATCCCCCATATCATAAAAGTACAATGAAATAATCCCCTAAAAATTGAGGGATTATTTCATTATTTCATTTTCTATTTTTTCCAAAAACTACATAAGTCACTTATGCTTTAATATTTAACTTTTCTTAGTAAATAATATTTTAGAAGAATTTTTTTGGGGATTATCTACTTTTTATTAATTTGTAGGTTATTTCACTTTATTACGGGAATATTTCATTTTGATATATTTCTTAATGAAATAATCCATAATTTTTTTGTGTATTATTTCTTTTTTCTTGGGGGGATTGTTTCTTTCCCCCATTGACTGGAGTCAAAATTTTTTTTTATAAATTTTTATAAACTAAATCTAATAAATATTTTTTTTAATTATTTTTTAATGAATTTCTCTGCCACATAAATGTAGACAGGAAATTACACAGCCTTTCCTCTTCAGGCGTGGCTGTACATGTCGTAAGGGGGAATAACTCTTACGACGTGTGGGGGATTCGAACCCACACTCCCTCGGTGTTTACAGCGTATTTTATACGCTCTTACCCACTAGGCCACCGAGGCCCCCTAATAAATATAAAATTTTATTTTAAATCATCATCGTTAGGTGGTTACCGATATTGTTTTGAAGTTTGTAAAACAAATTTAATAATGCTGGAAAATTCGTAACGGTTCCAACAAATGTTTGTATTAAAATAATTACTGTATACATATATGTAAGTAAATATCGTTTGAAACGGGTTGAAGATGTGATTGATTTTTTCAAAAAAACGAATTCAAATTAATGAAATTAATGCAAAAAAAAATTAATAAAAACAATGAGATTAAAATATTGGATATTACTTAGTTGTTCATATGAAATTAAAAAAAATTTAATTCAAAACATTAATATGTGATAATGTCCTTATTATTAGTACCTACAGTATCACTAGACACGTAGGGAAAATAAGAATTAAATATAGGAGGAAATGTCGTTTATTTAAATAATCGTTTATTTTAAATCAAATAAAATGTCTTTTCATTTGTAATTGTGCTGTAACCATAGAGTTTAGAGGTTTTATGTTTTGTAATGAAAATCAATTGAATTTTATACGAAAGATTTTAATTATAGAGTAATATTTTCATATTTACTTATAAAACATAAAATGAATAGCCTTAAATTATTTATCATTCAGTATACAATTACATTAAAAAGAAAATGAAAAATATTTGAATTGTTCATGTTTTTCCTATGTTTTTCCTCGTATTTTATGCAAGGTATCGAGAACCATGATTTCGAATATGATATTAAAATTAATATTATTGCACAATATAACATAATCATTTAATTGAGAATTTTTATAATCGACTTAAATCTTAATTAAATTGCACAAGTTCACGTGTTAATTTTTTTTTTTCAATTTTTTTCCATATCTATGTACAGGGTTTTTCCTAATTAAGTGCACTGATATGTATTTCTGTATAGAAACTAATGAGTAGATACATTTTTGTATGGAAACAAAGTTAGGGCTCTTCTATTTTCTAAGATGTGGGGACTTAAATTAATTTTCAATATTTTTTCTTGATTTTCATAATTTTGCGTTCAGCTCTACTTTTAAACTACTAACGAAAATTTTGTAAAATTTATTCGAACGCTTAAGAAAATTGACAACTATATCTATCCAATTTCCTATCTTTTACAGGTTCAAAATTGTAAGCTTCTAAACTTATAAAATGCAAAAATGTTAAGAATTGTTTTTTGAAAAGCGCTATTTACGTCATAACGTAACATGAAAAAGTTTCAAAATTTTTCTACCATAGCTCCCATATGCCAAAAATGGGAATCTACTTATAAGTATATCTATATGCAGTGTTATATTAATAACAGTGCATTTAATTAGGAAACACCCTGCATATCGTTTTCTCTACCTTAATTTTTTATTATTGTTTTGTTTCGTTCTGTCATTTTTTAAATATATCCATTAAGGATTATTATGTCCTGTTAAAGAATTTATCACAAAATATTTATCACAGTAAAAAAGAAATAAAAGTAAATTTGAGAAGAGAAAGAAAATATAAAAGGTTAAATTGCAGTACCTATAAAAAAGTAAATGTGTCCGGGTCATAATGAAGACTGAGAAAATGTCGACTGAGAAAATGTCAACTGAGAAAATGCCAACTGAGAAAATGTCGACTGAGAAAATGTCGACTGAGAAAATGTCGACTGAAAAAATGTTGCCTAAGAAAATGTCGACTGAAATGTTGTCTAAGAAAATGTTGATTGAGAAAATACTGCGCAGTTTATTTATCGTGTTGTTTCACATATAATTATTATATCTATTTTTTCTTTTAGTTTTTTTTATTGAATGTTTCTAGAATAAATATATTGTTATAATTTGTTTTTTATATTTTTAATTACTTCGACATTTTTTGTTAATATTTTCAATTGTAGGCAAATTATGAGTCGACATTTTCTCAGTCGGCATTTTTTTTATAGTCGATATTTTCACCCGTTCGACATTTTGTAAACCGACATTTAAAACTTTAACTAAAGTAAATATGTATATATATGTAATATTTATGTTAATATATAAACCTACATTAATTACAACCACGGCCATTAAATAAGAACAAAAACAGTATTAATAAGTGAAGGTGTATTGTTAAGATAGAGCTTGCAATTCTATTTAAATTTATTTTCAAAGTGATTTTGGAAACATAACTTTCAAATATTAGATAAAGGGGTTTAAAATTTTCTGTAACATAGTATTTCTATATGTTATTAATTTTATGAGATTTCTTTCTTATTTAGTAGCTTCATTTTAATTCAATAATTTGTTAAAAGTAAAAATGTTTATAGTTTAGTTATTCATCTTTTTTTTTTTTAAATAACTTAGTTAAATTAATAATTGAACAGTAAAGCTGTTACTTTTCTACATATGCACTTAATTTAATGACCATGACAATAATGAATGTTATCGAATTAAAAAAAAAAAAAACAAGTGAAAAAAAAAGTTACTAACCTACTTTTTAAAAAATTTTGAATTAAAGAAAATTATAAATGAGGTCTGAAGAAATAATCACTTAAATTCACTTAGGAACTTTTAACTATTATAGTAGTACGTAAATTTATAGCACCTATTATAATATACATATTATAGCGATTTTAAATATAAACAAAGAATATGGTGTTGTAGGTAATTTAACTGGTTTCAAAACTATCTCGACAATAGGTTACAATATACCTACATAAACTACATAGTTGTTGAAAAAAAATTTTCTAGGTCCAAAATTATTTCCGTGGTATATTAGCTGCTTTTCCGATTTTACCCGGAACGGTAAGCTATATTTGTGCCTACGATTATATGCTAAATGGCAAACCATACTTGTTCGTTGGCAACCCATGATCGACGGATAAGCACAAATCACAAATAGTACTAAGCACAAATCAGTAGCAGAAAATAAAAATAGATACACTTAGAACACTACATCCAAGTATTCGCGGTCTACCTTAAATCCTCAAAGAACAAGAAGGTGCGGCCGCCCTAACAATAAATGACATGCAGGATAATTTCACCTTGATCGTAGGATGACATCAAAATATCAATGCAAAACTGCGTGAGATAGAGTTGTCAATCGCAAGTCATATGATTCTAAGAAAAGTAAGGAAAAAAATACTCAGGACTTAGCAGATGAGTAGTTCAACTCTGACCATATTAGTATTTTGATTTAAAAAAAAACAAATTAATTAAATAAACTTAAAGAATTATTGTAAAAGAAATGCATTTAGTATTTAGTTTTTATTAATCTTTCTTTTTTTTGAAATTTAATAGATTTAAACATATATTTTTTTCTTGTACTCTTTCTTCGCTCGCTCGATTGAGCTAATTTGAAATAATAAAATAACTAAATAGCAACTATCATTTGAATCAAAATAAATAAATTGATGGCGCTTAAATCAATATAAGCAAATCGTTTAATAAAATTTTTAAGAACCACTATATGGTCTATGAGTTTTTCTGCCAATGATAATTAACGGCAGAAATTGTTTAAAATTTTTTTTCTAAGAAAATTATTTAATCCAGTTTTCCTTATAGCCACAGATATATTTCTAAAATAATTCAGTACTTACATATATCAAAACCATAAAATAATATAAATATATAAATATATTTTAGCTATATAAATATGTATATGTATAAATATGTAGTTACTCGTATGTTAAAAAAAATAGAAATAAATTTGAGAAAAAATACAAAAAAGTTGAGAAAAAAAAGTTTATAAAAAATGTCAAGTTAAAGGGATTTGCGGTCCTTTTTTTTTCATTGTACTTTTTTATTTTATTTTTTCTATATTTTTTAATTTTTTTTTTTTTTTAGTATTAGAAAACAAAATTTATTATCCATAGTAAGATTAGTGATTAACTTTGTCCATGTTCATATTCATTCACATTTAAATGTATTTATACAGATTGACCAAAAATTTTATGTATACCAGTTATTTGTAAACAAACTGTAGAAAATTAAGAAAAATACATATTAAATTTAAGTTAATTCCTAGCAGATTGATTTTAATGTTCCTTTTAAATTAACGATTTTAACTTATATCTTATAACTCACATATAACCCAAATGTCATAATATTAAGAAACAAATATTCAAATATCAAAATATAATCCAACATACATTACAACTTATAATTCAAATTTAAAGCTATATAACAAAATTTAAAAAAACAAAATATGATCGACTTTTGTTTTCTTTTTCTAAGGAAAATCTCTTTATGACACCCAGAATACTTCTTTGGTAGTGTCATATTCTTAATGACTAAATCTATCCCCCAGCCGTTAGTCAATATAATGGAATGAAACCTGTAACTGCTAATGCAGTATATTGGCTAGAGATTGTAATTTCAGCAATGATACATATGATAAGGTCTAGCATTATCCTTTTAGTACTTAACAATAATTATTTTTAAGATCAATATTCTAATAAAGCGATTACATTTTCAACATATTCCCAGTTTACAGTTTTCCTTTATATTTTGCCCCATTCATTATTATATTGACAGTTTCGTACATATTCCCTCTTGATCCAACATGTAACAATGGTGGCAGACAGCTTTATCAACCTAGCAATTAAAAAATTAATAAGAAATAAAAAAGAGATATGATAATTAAAATGGCTTCATAATTTTTGGGTTCTGACTCTAGATAGTTGAAGTATATAATATAATAATTTCGATTTAAAATTAAAAAAAAAAAGAATAAATTCACCTTAAAATACAATAATATACCTAATACCATTTTGTTATAATCAATTACTATAACATTACACTTAATACCACATAATATAAAAGCCAACAAAAATTTCTTTTGTTTTAGTAGAATTTTAGAGAAATTTATTATTTTGAATGATTCCGAATTTTTTTAGGACTTTTCTATAGAAAAAATTTTGAGTTGGACAAAAGTCAAAGTACTAGATGTATATAGACATTGAATATTTTTTTATTTATCAACCCTTATTGGATGCAGAGGAATACTAAAAATTTATTTAAAGTTAGTTTTAACCGTTATAAATATTTACTAATATTTTAGCTTTAAGTGTTTGGGAAATGTAGTGATTATGTATGCAGTCTCTAAACATAATTGTTTCATAGCATTGTTGATCTATCTGTACTTTTACACATATTTTTCTTCAAATACATACATGTATTACCTACTGTTTATAAGGATATGTTATATAATGATATTTGTTTGATTTTTCTTTTTTGGTTTATTCGAGTAAATTAATGTTCGTTATTTATTTTTTGTAAAAATTGTAATTCTTTCTCTAACATTAAAAAAAAAAATGTAATAATGGCTCGGCACCAATAATGGTATAGTCATTTTTTATTTATTTTTTAAACTTAGAGATCGTTTGGATCGTTTTAAAATATATTTTTTTAAATACCTTAACTACAGGTTAGGACACTTATATTTCAGTGAGAGTGACAGATATATATACTATAAAAACGTATGTTGCATTATTTAGTTTTATAAAAAATTTAATACTGACTCGAAATTCATATCATCATATTTATTTGCAAATATTAAATAGAAAGTAAATGCAATTAAAAAATTTTAAAATTACAATTATAAAATTAGTCAGAACATAGTTAATCACAATCGACAGAAAATGAGACTATAGGACAATAATTTTATTATATACTTTTATATTAACTCGTCGCTGTCGGTTTATTTATTTATTTATTTATTTATTTATTTATTTGTCATTCTGTCACGCTTTTTATTACGAAGATAGCAACATTTGTAAGTGTAGTATGGTGCAGAGGATAGTGTACAGGTTTCAAAAGTGGTGATCATGTTGTTCGAATCTAGTTCACATGCAACATTTTTTTTTTTTTTAACTATCTATTCATCAACATTTTTTGAATAAAATATGTATACATTTTTGTATATATCAATTTAAAACTTACATTTTTATCTCTTATTCATGCATACAAACATACACAATATATTTTTAATCTTTCCTGGTGTTTTGTATTAGCATAATTAGCAAAACACAATCCATACATATAATATTTTTATGTATGTTGCTAAGTTATTTTGTTTACAACATTTGTTTAGTATTTAAATCAAAATATTTGCTGTCAACATTCTTTAATGCATATTGAATTAATGCATATATGGTGCAGAGGAAAGTGTACAGGTCTTGAAAGTGAGTGTTAATATGTGGACTGTGGTTCGAATCCAATTCGTATATATGTATAATTTTTTTTTTTTAACTCTATTCATCAATATTTTTTAAATAAAATTTTATGTACCTACATAATATTATTTTTGTACATAGAAAAGAATATAAAAAGTAAAGATCATTACAAAATTATGCTTTTGCGCATTACGCATTATGATTTACAAACAAAAAATCTATTACGCATTATGATTTGTCAACACAAAAAATTAAAACTACGTATGTAAATATGTACGTACGTATGTACATAATATTTATTTATTTATTTATATTCAGGTACCGTGGTACATAAATGTGGTAGCTATAACCCTTGTTTCCTGGTAGGAATGTGTACGTGATATAATGATATATTATAAAGTATTTACATATTGCGATATATGAATTTTTTTTTTTTTATTTTATAATTATTGTACCCAGCCGGGAATCGAACCCGTGAGCTCTCATTCCCTTATGAATGAGAAGCGGTGCGTCAACCACTGCACCAATGGCTGGATACACATAATATTATGTTAAACTAATTTCCAATTTTTACTGCATGATCTTATTAAGCGATTAGGTAGGTAGGTGTTCAAGGTTAGATGTTTGTTTGGATATACGATATACTACTAATAGTATACTATAGAAATATACAGTAAAGTACATTTATGTATATCATTTTCATTCGAGTTATGTTGTTGGATTGTAATATTTATATAATCACAGTATTTTGGTACATATTTTACCCTGCGAGGTACTTTCTTTATTTATGAATTACATACTGGAATAAAAAATTTTTACTCTTGCTGTAATGGAATCGATTTAACATCTCTTAATTTATTTACTTAAACATTTGGTATAAAATTATAAAACGTATTTTATATCAGAAACAATAATTAATTTATGTATGAATAAAAAATATCCCATATTTTTAAATTCAAATTATGTGTTTCATTTAAAACTAAAAAGTATAAAATAAAATAATATGTAAAAAAAATATTTTTTAAAATATGCTTTTATCGAAACCAAATTCGCCCCCTAAAAAGTAGAAAATAAAATTGATTGCAAAACTTTAGCTTTTTTGACTGTTATAATATAAAAGTGAATTGCTAGTGCAAGCATTTTGGACTGTTATAATATAAAAGTAAATTGCTGGAATAAAAAAGAAACACGAACCTCAAATTTCCTAGATTTTTATTTAACTTTATTCCAGCAATTTACTTTTATATTATAACAGTCCAAAATGCTTGCACTAGCAATTCACTTTTATATTATAACAGTCAAAAAAGCTAAAGTTTTACAATCAATTTTATTTTCTACTTTTTAGGGGGCGAATTTGGTTTCGATAAAAGCATATTTTAAAAAATATTTTTTTTACATATTATTTTATTGTACAATATAAGTTGATCAACTAATTTTTTTACAAAAAAAAACAGAAACAATTTGAAGATCAATTTATCTGGACTAAGAAAAAACATACCTAATAACTCAAAATCAACCAGAAATGAAATTTTTCTTAACTTGAAATTTTTACTGACCTGAAGAATAAAAATTTTCTTTTGCATAACTGAAATGGTTTCTATATACATGAAGAGATTCTATTCTTCTTTGTCATGTCATAGTAATGAAAATAAAAATTCTCAATATTGCAATTAAATATTTTAAAATATCTAGTGTGGTTTAAATACTTTCCCTATTCAGAAAATTGTTTCAATTATTTATCACTGAAATAACACCACACTGGCTACAATACTATATACACCATTTATAAGTTTTTAATTAAGCTATATGTTTCCAATTTCTGAATCTTATATACTTATCTTACATTTGAAACTTTTTTTCGAACCATTTTAAATTTTAAAAGAGAAATTGAAGAAATAAAACAATTAATACACCCACTCAAAGTTTTCCAACAAGACACAGGCAGTACGACAGATGATCAACCCTACACTAATGGAACTTCTAAAATGAGGTAACAAAATTAGTTTGTCATGTACACGTTGCATTTATGGAACCATATGTTATCTCATGTTTTCCGTAAAGTTGGTAACTCGTAAGTGTTCGATGTAGTAAGGTTCCAAGAATAATATTAACATCTAACTTGCCCTATTTTTCTTCTTATTCTCGATAATTCCTGATTTCTCAAACCCCATTTCCCCAATAATCATATCCACATCCGTAACCAACCACACTGTACATTTGTGTTAAAAACGACATCCCAAAATCTGGTTTTAAAAGAAGGGAGTGGTTTTGGTTGGTTAAAGTTCAACACTATCTCGATCTAAAATACTATCCTCTGGATCTAAAACACTATTCTTTAGATAACATATATTATTATTGATTATATTTATCTGATATTGTAGCAGCATTTTGGCTGGTAATAGTTAATAATATGAATTGTAAACCATAAAATACTATGTATAAGGTTATATTTTTACAAGGTTATGTTTTAGGTACATAATATGACCAGTTGGAAGAAATAAAAAATCTATGAATTCTTTTTATTTATTCCAAACGATGTTAAAATCTAAAGTACATCATATAAATATATCATATTATATTATATGTATATATATATCATGTTAAAAAAGGGTTACCCAAAAATATGAACTAGAAAACATATATATAAAAAAAAATAAAAAATAAAAATATTGTTTATGGAGGTGAAAGTTAATTTAAATTAAATGATTTGTTCATACTGGGTTTTTTAGCAGGGCAGCTATTGTTTTTGTTTTTTACATTAGTTGTATAAATATTTATATGACAGTATCTCAGTGATTTGTTATTAAACTAAAATATTGTAACTGGAAAAAGTAATCGATTGATAAATTGCTATAAATATTAATATAGTACCTGACCAACACAAGATATACCTGACTCAGAAAAAGTTTGTCAGATTCAATCGATGTAAGTTCAATCATCAACTTTTTTTGATAAACATTTGGTTATATTCAGTTCCACCGTTGATAAAAATGGAATTAATTTATTAGTTCTTATAGATATTTTTTATATTATAGAATTTAGATTTTACCTTTTAATTTGAATTACATTTGTAAAGGTAGAAATTAGCATAGTATTAATTTCTGATGAATAATAAATCACCGGAACATGCAACCATTGCATTTGGAACCAATAACTTTCCAAATAATTTAGTCTTCTTTTTTAAAATCTGAAGGATTGTTTAATTCGTAAAGATTGCTTAGACGAACTAAAATTGTATTGCTCGAAATAATACATTCCTCTGTTTAAAGGTAAAGGTGCTAGGTACCGACCATTTATTTTAATATCAATTTTAATTGACGTCATTGTCCTATTATAATCTTCTTTACAAATTATTTAACTTCCGAAATATTATCAATTTTGTTTAGATTATTCTAATCCAAATCTTCTAATCTAAATTCAAAAATTTATAGCTAGATATATGCTGAAATTCTCGATTCGATCGGAAAATCGGAAAAATCGATTTTAAAACAATAAACAAAAAGATGATACATACATAATATATAACTCTATTAACTATATTAGTTTTATATTCTTATTTAATTACAAAGCCAATTATTACAAACTGAGCGAGTTGCAAAGAACAGCTTTTTTATACCCTACACCTAAAGTATAGGGTATATTAATTTTGGTATGATGTTTTTAATCACCAAAAAGAAGCGAGTTAGATATGGACATATGTATGTATATATATACTCAGGGTCACCTCTTAAGGTGATTTGAAGGTGATTTATTTAACAATGCCCATACGTCCATTCGTCCGTCCGTTCGCACCAAAACTCAAAAACTAATAAAGCTATCTTGATAAAATTTATTTAGTAGGTTACGAATTGCGAGAAAAAGGCAGGGGTTGCACATGGGAAAAATCGGTCAATGTGTGAGCATACCTGCAAAACCAATAAAGATACAACCTTCAAATTTGGTTCAAGAGTGTTCTGTCATGTTTCCTTTATGTCCCTGAAATTTGAGATGGATTGGAGTGGCTTTTCGGGTACCTGACACACTCCTATCAAGACCTAACAAGCATATCTTCCAAATTAATAAAGATAGAAACTTGAAATTTTGAATAAGGGTGTTAAATCATGCTTTTTTTACGTTTCTGAAATTCGCGTTGGATAAAGAAGAAAAAGGAGGCAGTTCAAGCAGTTGCCATCCGCTTCCAAAAACTTAACAAGCATATATCGCAAAGTAATAAAGATAGTCCCTTGAAATTTTGTACAGATTGATCTTTACAAAGGGTTTATGTTTTTAGATTAAATTAGATAGATATTATTACCCTATCTAATGAATTTTTAATTTAATTTGAATTTTTCAGGTGTAGGATATTAATAAGTTGGTTGGTTGCATCGACGTACTGTTATATTTACTTGTTTTTAAATCAAATTCTTTTTGGGTTATTTTATTTTATTTTTTGAGTTTTTTTTTTGATAAAATTTCAGTTTCTATTGTGACATATTACATTTTATTAAATATTATTAAATCATTTCTGTCTATTTAAATCAAATGTTTAAAAGTAAACAAAAAATAAAAATAATAATAATAAGTTAAAATTCTTTAATTTCAATCTTGATTATTGAATTTTCTAAATTAAAGCTAATTTTTAAAGTACTTTAACTACTTAATATAAAAAAATTTTATTTCAAATACAATTACATATATTTTCTCTTTTTTTTTCAAAAATATAATATTAAAACTTTAAGCCCCCATAGTAACTTTTTAAACAATTTTTTTTTATTTCTTGATTTTTAAATACAAAAAAAAAACATAAAAATAGTATTGTAATCAGACAGAAAATAGAACTCAAAATGTTCTTTCAATCAATTGATTTTTATAAATTTGAATTTTGCTTGCAAGTACGAGAATTCAAATACGATTTGGTATGATGAATTTTTTTCTAACAAATGTTAATATGAGACTCAAATATGGTCGCTCAAGACTGGCATTTGAAATGTGGTCTATCATATTGTAATGTTTAAAATATCTTCGGCATAAACAATGTAGATGATAACATGAAATAAAGCCAAAATAACCTTTTTTGACTTTATTTCAATTTCACATTTGGAATAGAGCCAAATTCATGAGCTTTTTCTTTTCGGCTTTTAAAAAAAAAATAAATAAAGTCAAAATATTTTTTCGTCATAACTCAAAATTTTAAAAACATTTTAATAAAGCTTGTATTTTTTAGAAGTATTACATCTTGAAATCAAATTAGAACCCTGATTTTGAAACCAACTGTGAAGGGTTTCCTGATTATTATTATTTTTGCAATATACAATATTTATACAATATATGTACATATTTTAATAATTTGCATATTTTAACTGTTTTGTCGTTGATGTACAGAAAAAAAATTCCCTTTATTTTCAAAAAATTTACAGAAAATAGTAAGATATAATATGTCCTTTTCCCAAAAGTTTAGCAGGAAATTGATTTGGTTTTGTAAATGGTTTTCTAAAATTAATTTAAAGTAGTATGTTCCTTTTTCCAGACATTTTTACAAACATTTTCAATGGTTTTGTAAAATTTCTGGAAAAGAGATATATCCTCTTGTCGTCACCGTAGAAGAACAAAGAATTCATACTTAATATGACATTTTCGAATTTTATATACTTATGCCATCATACTTATGAGATAGCGTTCTTTTTATAATATATTACATTTTATAACTTAATTATGAAAATTAAATAAAGCCAAAAGTTTCATGATTTTCACTTTTTTTGCAAAAGTTAAATTAAAATAAAAGTTTTTGGTCTTACTACATTCGGCTTTATTTTATGTAACCATGAATAACAAAAGCTGAAGTTCTTAACAGAATATGCAATATTTATCCATAACGGCAGCGATAAAAGCACTAAACTCTCAAGCAATTAAATCCCAATTAGTTTGTGTATGCTAAATAAAGGAAACTAAACCACTTGGTATCCAACCAATGGTGTAGTGATGAAGACATCGGCCTTTCATACGAAAGGTCTCGGGTTAAAACCCCAGCTGGGTCATATAGATTAATAAAAAATAATATAGATTTTTCTTATAATATAATATAATAATTAGTAGAATATAATTAAATTAAGGATAAGTATATAATATGTCCTATAAATTATAATTAATATCATATTGTAATAGCTATATAATAACATAATAATAAACCATAATTCTTGTATAAGATAATAGATTGCGTAGAAATAAAAAAAGAAATGTCTTAATCTTGTACAATAGCTACAGCCGAGTAATCAACGGCTTAGTGAAATTAATGATTCACGAAACTGAAGTTTAGTCAAATAAGAATAATAAATGACTTAGTGGATGTCCTATACTCTTCATAGGAGTGACAAGGAAAAAAAAACCGCTTGGGAACAAACAATTAAGTAACCCTCTACTGGGTACCTGAACACCTAGCTATAGAGAAGAAGGTGCTGTAAATCATTTTACAGGTTTGGTACCTTTTTGTGACACATAGGTAAACACAAAATAAGAGAAACACTAAAACTTGATGAGATAATTAGAGTTAAAAATTATAGAGTGAAAAATTCGGATCAGAAAATCTAAGAAGTTTGTTGGAAACTATAATCGGAAAAGATATTTAAAAATCATTGGATTTAGTAAAAATAAACTGAGAATTCTAATAGGATTCTTAAGAAGCAGTAGGGCTGGGAGTATTAAAAGTGGAGGCAAAATCTACAGCACGTAGTAACTGAGGAACAATACAATAAAATAACAGATCTACATCAAAAGGTCTCATTGTCATTTATATCCCTTAAATAACAATTTTTTATTTTTTCATTTCTAATCTATTTTCAATATATAGCCATAACGGTTGAATGACATAATTTGCATAAACCTCTCATTTTTATTTTTAAATTTTTAATTTTTTATTACAACACAGAAAAGTCTAACGGGTCTAACTCTCAATGGATTTTTTGTATTATATTTTATAATATTCTTTTATAAATTTAAAATTTATTTCTGTATCAATTAATCTTTTCCATTTAAGTAACTTTTTATTTTCTATGTATGTATAAAGGTCCTCGTTGGCAAATATAGAATATAGATGAATCACTATAATGTAAAATTCCCTTTTTAATTTTGATTTAAAAAAAAAATATATATAATAAAATAAAAAAAAAACATTTTTAAATCAAAAATTTCATAAACTTTAATTAAATTCCAAAAGAGATAGAAAAAAATATATATTATATTATAGAAAAAAAGAATTAGAAAACTTGCTACAGAGCACAAATAAAAAAGTTACAAAATTAAATAAAAAACTTTAAAAAATAAAATAAAAAAGAAAATTAATGAAACTTTGTTTTATTTATTTTAACTTTTATTACGTATATACATAAATACATATAATACAAATACACACATATGCATATTGATTTTAAATGAGTAAAAATTTGGAACAAAGGAATAATAAATTAATCATAGTTACCAATAGAATAAAATTAGAAAAAATAAAAGTAGTAAACAGTAGGATACCGAGAATATTATGTGGTCAACAGAAGGATATCATATAGAGAGTGAAACAATATTAAAAGTAAAAGAATTTCATTACATGATCTGTTCAAAAATGTTTATTTTAATGATGAATTCGTTCAGATTAGGGTATAGTCTTAAAAAATGAGAGAGGTGTTAATTAAAATTTATTAAAATTATTGTATTTAAAGTTTATAAAAAAAAATTTTTTCTTCAATGAAATCAGATTGAAATACATATTGGATTTTTATTATAAATGTAAAATTAATTTCTATTATTATGTGCTCGTAGATATTTGCATCATAAATCAAACTAATCAAATTTGCTTTCAAATCAAAACTCTTTCTATTTAGATATTTTTATAGAAATAACTAGTAGGTGTATTTTGGATATTTGAACACTTTTTCTATATTACATCTCTGATTTTAATTATTAAAGAATTTTGTTAAAATATTTTTAAAAAAAAATGGCTTCGAATTGATTATTTATTTTATAAGGGATTAAAATATTACAGAATCTCAATAAATTTAATTATATTGGCTGCGTTCAATTGAATGAAACAATGATGAATTGAAGTGCTTAAAAAATTGTAGGTGCAAAAAAATTTTACTGTATATTTTGCAGTATGTTTTTAAATTTTAATAATTTATTTATTTAAAAAAACCAAAAAATAAATAAAGAAATAAACACCAAAAAAATTGTCGGCGTTGCCCGATTAAGCAAAGTTTTTTAAAGCGATGTTAAAGAATGCAACCATTAACTCACCCTTTTAACGTCACCTGGTTTTAATTTTCGTATTTGTAATATTATTCTAGTAAAGCAAAAACCGGAATTGATTTTAGATTTAGACGAAAATATAGAAAAGTAATACTAATATACAAACTCTTCGAAAGGATCAGGTTACACTAACTATAGCAATTCTCTTTTCTGGGTGTTTTATTTCCTGTAAAAACTTCCAACTCTCAGGAAAGTCGAATATCGTAATTACACAGCAATATACATAGTTATATAGTTATTAAATAACACGTCCTATTAACCTTTTTTCTCTTAACGGTACTGGAAGAGAAATTATCTATAATTATCCACAATTGCATTTTCAATGGAAACCCAGAGAAATTTCAAATGTATGTTTTGTTATAAGTATTTTTAGATGTCGGTTTTATGTTAAAGTGGCTTTAATCTGAAGCATACTTTCATAATACATGGTATTAATTTTATTTTTCAAATAAAATATTTTTAAAATTTTTCTACAATAATTATTTAAAACAAAAGAAGCTTCGAACTTTTATCTATCTATTGCATAAAAGAACACTAAACATTATATAGCTATATAATATTAGCCAAAAAAATGAAAGTTTCAGACATAGATAAAGTTCATGAAGGAACAATAAATAACTTTTGTTTGCTAAATAAATCAAATTTTACAAAAAAAACGAGGAAGAGTGCAGTAGAGTAGACTGTGTCAACTCTGGGATACCCGTATGAACGTAATATATCCTATTATAAAACTTGATCATCTTTTAAAAACATTCAGATGTTTTAGTACCGAACTACAGAGATATATTTATGTAAATTGTGGAGTTGTATGACAGCTACCCGAATCTATTGCACCTAGCTTCATTAAGTTCCAAGAAATGCAAGAAGCCTAAACCGGCTGCAATAGATCAATCAAATGTTACAAAAGTTTTTGGCATGCAACTCGACACTTTTTCACTAAATTTCAGATAGCTAGATTCAATAGACACTGAGTTATTTTCATTTAAAAAGAGAAGTTGTATGGCAACTACTCGAACCCGGCGACCGAAAATGCTGGAGATAAATAGCAAAACTAACAATTTTGCAAAAGTGACGTAAAAAAAATATCAGCCTCTTAGCTCCTTTATTTTTTGAGTTATCGTGCGGACGGACACTGAGTTATTTTCATTTAAAAAGAGAAGTTGTACGGCAGCTACTCGAACTCGTTGCACCACCGCAACCAAATTTTGCAGAAGCTGTTGCCATAAAACTTGATCATCATTTGCAAAATTTCAGATACCTAGATTGGATAGACACTGGGTTATTTCGATTTAAAGAAAGAAGTTGTATGGCAGCTACTAGAACCCGGCGGCCGAAAATGCTGGAGTTAAATAGCAAAACTAACAATTTTGCAAAAGTGACGTATACAAAATGTCAGCCTTCTAGCTCCTTTATTTTTTGAGTTATCGTGCGGACGGACACTGAGTTATTTTCATTTAAAAAGAGAAGTTGTATGGCAGCTACCCGAACCCGTCGCACCAACACAACCAAATTTTGCAGAAGTTGTTGCCATAAAACTTGATCATCATTCGCAAAATTGCAGATACCTAGATTGAACAGACACTGGGTTATTTCCATTTAAAGAAAGACGTTGTATGGCAGCTACTCGAACCCGGGGGCCGAAAATGCTGGAGTTAAATAGCAAAACTAACAATTTTACAAAAGTAACGTAAAAAAATTTTCAGCCTCCTAGCTCCTCTATTTTTTGAGTTATAGTGCGGACGGACACTGAGTTCTTTTCATTTAAAAAGAGATTTTGTATGGCAGCTACCCGAACCCGTCACACCACCACAACCAAATTTTGCAGAAGTTGTTGCCATAAAACTTGATCATCATTCGCAAAATTTCAGATACCTAGATTGAACAGACACTGGGTTATTTCTATTTCAAGAAAGACGTTGTATGGCAGCTACCCGAACCCGGGGACAGAAAATGCTGGAGTTAAATAGCAAAACTAACAATTTTACAAAAGTGCCGTAAAAAAATTTTCAGCCTCCTAGCTCCTCTATTTTTTGAGTTATCGTGCGGACGGACACTGAGTTCTTTTCATTTAAAAAGAGATTTTGTATGGCAGCTACCCGAAACCGTCGCACCAGCACAACCAAATTTTGCAGAAGTTGTTGCCATAAAACTTGATCATCATTTGCAAGATTTCAGACGCCTAGCTTTATTAACTTCCAAGAGGTGCAAGAACCCTGAACCAGCTGCTCTAGGCCAACCAAATTATACAAAAGTTGTTGGCATATAACTCGACACCTCTTTACTAAATTTCAGATTCCTAGCTTCAATAAACACTGAGTTATTCTCATTTAACCGGATAAGTTGTATGGCAGCTACCCGAACCCGTCGCACCACCACAACCAAATTTTGCAGAAGTTGTTGCCATAAAACTTGATCACCATTTGCAAGATTTCAGACGCCTAGCTTTATTAACTTCCAAGAGGTGCAAGAAGCCTGAACCGGTTGCTCTAGACCAACCAAATTTTACAAAAGTTGTTGGCATGTAACTCGACACCCCTTTACTAAATTTCAGATTCCTAGCTTAAACAAACACTGAGTTATTCTCATTTAAACGGAGAAGTTGTATGGCAGCTACCCGAACCCGTCGCACCAACACAACCAAATTTTACAGAAGTTGTTGCCATAAAACTTGATCACCATTTGCAAAATTTCAAAACCCTAGCTTGAATAGATACTGAGTTATTTCTATATAAAGAAAGAAGTTGTATGGCAGCTACTCGAACCCGCCGACCGAAAATGTTGGATTTAAATAGCAAAACTAACAATTTTGCAAAAGTGACGTAAAAAAAATTTCAGCCTCCTAGCTCCTTTATTTTTTGAGTTATCGTGCGGACGGACGGACGGACGGACGGACGTACATGGCTTAATCGACTCAGAATTCGATTCTGAGCCGATCCATACCTTTGACACTATATCTAGCTCGGCTCCTTTAAGGTGTCACAAACGTAATGGCAAATTTATTATACCCTTGAACATAGTTCATACGGGTATAAAAACAGATCATGTCATATCAAACTAATCAAAGCATTGATGAATGAGTTTAAATCGACAAATCTAAAAATTTTTAGAAAATAATTTTGTATTTCTGATGGGTGTAAGAATTTGTTATTTGACAATGAAAATACATTTTACGATTGTATTGTAAAACATCAAAAACGTTAAAAAAATATATATTATATTTCCGCCTTTTCCAAAAATTTTAATTTAACTTTATTTCGTTCAATGCAATTTATGACTCAAACAAAATATGTACTCATAATTTCAATGGAACAATTATGTCTCATAGCAAATTGGTCATAAGTTCCATGGAATTTTTGTCTCTATTTTAATGGAACTTAAGTTCATTTAAAAACAGACTCTCCTTCCATTGAATTTAAATCCATTTAAGAAGATACAAGTTTCATGGAATTTATGTTCGTGGAAGTTAAGTCATCTCCCCAAAATATATACACTTACAAATAAATACCTACACAATATGCATGTTGTCAAAAAACGTTTTTTTAATATTTGTAATGTAAGCGGTGCATATGTGTCAAAGAGGTTTCGCTCTGAGTTAAAAAAGAAAAGCTTAGAGCTGAAATTGTCAATTACCTTAGGATTTACTTTTAACTAAATTAATTTCTAACGTCAATTGCGTCAAAATTTGAAATAGAAATCAAGCACATAATTGATTACATATTTAACAATTATTTCATTTTTACACAAAACCTTAAATATGAAATAGCAAAAAATTTCGCTCAGTCGTTTAAGCTGTACACTTGCTCAAGGATATACTCACACATACACGCACCCATATACCCACACACAAACACACATACATCATGCTAAAAGAAATTTTCTTCTTCTCTACACCGGACAGCCTTCTCCGCACCGGACAGCCTTCTCCACACCGGAGTAGTGCATATTTGCCAAAATCTCGGGTACAAATTTTTAGTATGAAAACAATACCTACCTTATATATAATTGTATGTGGTCGGTAATAATGGAGAAGTGGCTGTCATAAAACAATGTTTCAACCTTTTTTCTGGTTGGATCGTCAAGAAATGATTAGAAGGAAAAGTCGAAAAAATTCCAAGAAATGAAAAATATGGGGAACTTATAGTCCCCACCATTTTCTCCCCAATATTTAAATCATTTTCATTAATTTGCAACTGATATTTTTGAAATTCTATGTTATATAGAAATGTTATATCACTCTGTCATATAGAAATATGGGTGCGGAAGAGATTATTTTTTTATTTATTTTAAATTGTTTTATAAAATAAAATTGTACTAATATTTGAAAAAAAAAAATACTAGAAAAAAAAAAAATTTGCAGATAGGAGTTAATTTTTATTTAAAACGACCATTATTGATCAAAAGTTACTAATAGACGCTAATAAAAGTTAATAAAATTAGATTGTTTCTAAAAACAATATTAAGATATAGGTATTAAATACATAACTTATTTAACATTGTTTCGGTAAAAATAAATTGACAATAACTCAATTATCACTTAGCAAAAAAAAAAATTGACAATTTCCTCATTTGGAACAGTCATTGGAAAACTATGAAAAAATTAATAGCTTTCAATTTCATGAAAAAAAATATTTCAGTCAGCCAATGTTATTTTATATCTATTTTAGCTGTTTCCTTCCATTTTTATTTAAAAAGTTTTAGTTTAAAACTTATTTATCCTATCAGTATTTATGTCTTTTGAATTTCTAGTTTTTATTTTCTATTTCATTAAAAAAATTTTTTTTTAAAATTATTTGTGTTTTTAGCACATTTCCAAAAAAATTTTAAAAAAATGTGCCTATTAATTTCACTCTGTCTGTATGTTCTTTCGACTGTACAAAACTTCTACACCGTTAAAGATAGAGAAAACCAATTTTAAGCAAGGGTAATTTTCATAAAAAAATTAATGTTGTAGAGCAATTTTTTCATATAGTCCCATCCATTATGAAGCTACCGCCCTTCCAACTTTGAAAGCCCTATTTTTAAATACGTATATCTCATGTTCTACTTAACAGTTTTTCAATATGAAAACGCCATTCGACAGGAATTTTTTTTATCTTTGTAAATTAATATTTAAACAGGCTCCAAAATTGAAAATTTGCTATTTTTAAACACATGTTACTTAGGCACATGTAGACATTTTCCGTCGGCAAGACAAAAAAATTAAAGCTCCAGTAATACATGTTTATGTGTGTTAATGGTTTCTTTGAATTATATAGGGTTCCAAATTTACAGTCCCCCAAAATTGCAAAAAATCCATATTTTCAGATGTATATATCTGAGGCTGTGCGTAGTAGTTTTACAATCTAAAAACACTAAAAATAAAAAATAAATTTTAAAAATATAAAAGGAAACTTTAAATAACAATAAGTGACGAAAACGTGAAAAACAAAAAATAAATAGAAAAGGAGTTTTTTTATATTATTATAATCAAATTTTGTAAATAATAATTCTACAGAAATGCATGACATTAAAATATTTGTTCATTTATTTCTTGTTATATTATTTATGCTTCAGATCATAAAGTTAGGTTCTGAGTTAGGTTTTCCTCCAGTCGAGCCAATATCCCTAATAGTTTATATCTGTTCACAGAAAAATCGTAATTTTCTGAAATATTTTGTTTGTTGCATAATTAAACTTTACAATTTTCATAGGTAACTAACGTTTTTTTTTTGCTATTCGTTGAATATACTAGATCCTTCTTGTTGATTTTCGATTAACCACATTAACGACATTATTTATTTCATATTGATTCACAGTAACTTTACTCCTTCATAGTTTTTTTCTGAAAAGAACCGAATACAATACATTATGACAAAGGAATTTTCTGTAAAAATAATTTAACATATTCCAGAGCTGGACAGAAAATATCTCCTAGAATTTTGTGTACATATATCTAATTGGCGCTTCGGTGGCCTAGTGGATAAAAGCGTATAAAATAGGTTGTCAACACCGAGGGAGTGTGGGTTCGAGTTTCACACACGTCGTAAGAGTTATTCCCCCTTGCGACATTTACAGCCACGCCTGAACAAGAAAGGCTGTGTAATTTCCTGTCCACATTTATGTGGCAGAGAAATGCAATAAAAAAAATAAATTGAAGTATTATTAGAAATATTGCATAAGACATTATTATGAATTATTAATTAAATTTTTATATAATAACTACGTACTATTTCACAATTCTTATAATTCTTCAACAAAAAGTCAATTTGTTTAAATTTAACTTTAAACTTTCTTTAAACATTTTCAGGTCAGTAAAGTTTAAATGTTTAAAATTGTGATCCTTTATAAAAAAAAAAAAATTAATAAAAACATTGGAATATAAAAATTTTTTCAAAACTTTTTGACCCACAATCAAACTTTTTACTTTTAATCTAAAAAAAAAAACAAACTTTTTATTTAAAAAAAAAAAACAAAAAGTTTTCTTGATTTAATTTTTTTTTTTACGATAAAAAAGAAAATTAAATGAACCGATGGACATTTTAAATAATAAATAAATATTTTAAAGGTTTTGTAAGTTTTTAAATTTTGCAATTATATTTACAAAAAAAAAATCAAAGAAAATAATTAAAGTTACATATTGTTGTTGTTGTTTCGTAGTATATAGGGTTAGAAAGTAACACCTAACCTTTGTGCTCCAATCGTCATTTACAGCATCTCATCAAGTCATTCTATTCTCTTAAAAAAGTTACATCTTTATAATAAAATTAAATGATGGTATAGAGTATTTCATTAATTCTAATACCAATATGTTGAAAACCTATAATGGAATTTAATAAAGGTACTAGTTTTATAAAAATCTGATAGTTGATCTCAGACATCTGATAATATGATAAAATTTGTTCTTTTATTATTTGCTTGTTTTAATGAGATTAAAAGTTTGATGCCTCCTCTGAAAACATTCCAAACATAAACAAAGACAGCTTCTGCAGCTCACCCAAATAGTTCAAATTTGCAGATGGCATAATTCGACTTAAGGAAATTCGTTTGTGGTACGAACATCGCGAATGTGGAACCATCTACCATCTAATTTATTCTCCAGAATTGGTGATGATTACATTTACAACGTGCAAAGATTCAAAATGAGTATTAACAACTTTGTTCATAATATGCCAGCCAATTTGAAATCAGTTTTCATTCCCTAACTCAATTCTATTTGACTAGGCAGTACATAAGTACTAAAGGTTGTGTATTATTTGATCGGAAAAGGTACTGGGTATTTAGTGGGTTAAATTTACACACTATCGGAGTCATGCCCGTTTCACTTCTCTATAGTATCTTTCGGTGACTACCACGTACTCTGTACTGTAGTACCTCACCCAAGTCATTAGGTGACTTCCATCTAATCTTATAGTTTTTTAAAAGTATGTTGCTCAGCATAGCTTGATATCTTGTAACTTAAAAAAAAAAAAATCATAATGAAATAATAAATCATGAAATTTCAAATAACAGGCTTATTAAAATATAATTAAGAATGATATTTTTATAGGTATCATTAAATAGTTATATATGATGAAGAGTTCTAGTAGGACGGCATTAATATTGTTATGTACCTATATTTATTGATCATATTCATTGTGAAAATAAATATTAATTTACATTTGTTATGATCAATACGACTACAAAATAATATTAATTATTTAAACAAAATGATGCACTGCCTCGTCTCTGGAACATTTCTTTTCAAATTGGTAACTACAAATTGAAGTCAACTTAAATTTTCTTTGTGCCAGTTTAATTTGCCTTATGTTTACAAGGGACATTTTTATCTTTTATATATTTATATTATATAAAACAAGTTCAAAATCATAAAAAATTTTTAACAATGAAAACGAAACCAATAATTTAAAAAAAAAATTGTATTCCCTTTTATTTAAACCTTTCACAGAAACCATATTCTATGTCAAAGAACATAAATAATGAATATGGTAGTATAGGTAGCACAAAACTTGTAATAGTAACCGTATTCAATTGGTTATTTTTCACTTTCGACGTAATTGATTGAAAATTATAAATTATATTGGAAAGCTTTTCTATATTTTTTTTTATTTTTGATTTGAATTTTAAAATTATTTATATTTTCTACTTAATCTTTTTTAAAGTACACTTCCTGTCAAAATATCGATAACAGTATGGATTAAAACATTTAGAATACTTATAAATATTTTTATTTTTTTAGTCCTTTAAGTTTGAAACCCAAATTTTTTTTATTCCAATCAAAAAAGTTTAATATGGTTACAATTATTATTAATAGATTAATTTAAGGAAAATTTAAGTATACCCACATGATGAAAAAATAAAATATTTTATATTTTAATCGTAAATATAAAACTTACTATTTGCGATAAAATTATTCTGCATTACTCTGTAAGATATTTTCGTATCGGTTCTAATAATTATTGTACAAAAAGAAATAAATTTGTAAGAACCCCCATTTTTTTAATTTTTATAATTCTCGGTCACGTAATATTTTGAAGCACAAAGTTTTTAGATGATAAAAATGGAGAGCGTTCTTCTTTGTATAATCTTTTTTTTTTTTTCTTTTAATGGATTTCACTGTGGACATAAAACCCACATTCCCTCGGTGTTTACAGCGTATTTTATATGCTCTTATCCAGTTTAGGTCACCGTGGCGCCTTTGTAAAATCTATATACCAACTTCCCGTTTAACCTAATACAATTTGGTCTAATTTTTAATTTCACAAATTTCACATTACGGCCATAATGAAAATGTTATTGTACATAGTTAATTATCAAATAAGAGACTTCTCAACTAAAACGTTTCACAATAATCCGCTTAAAAAATTATTAAACATTAGTTAGGAGAAATTTTTGACTTGATTAGAAAATCAGAGTTATATGCTTTTTTCAGAATACACAAACATTTTTTTCAACTTCAAGTACTATTTGCAAAGTACATATTTGCCAAATATCTTTATGCTAAGTGTCACATTGTATCAAACAAAAATTTTCAAAATAATAATTGGTCAAATGGAAGTTGTAAAATGTCCTTTTTGCCAAAATATATTAGGCCAAATGTAATTTTTTAAATTTAGGATACGGCTAACTGAACACAAACGAAAACAAATTTAAGTGAAACATTAAATATAGACATTTAAAATTAGAGCTTTTCAAACTTTGGAGGCATGTAGCTCCATAATGGACGTTGCTACATAAAAAGTCTATAACATTAATGTATATAGTATACATTCTACATAATTTTCTACAATGTTAACTTGTTTTTGGAGAGCTATGCATGGTTCTATATTTATTATTTAATTATGTAGAAGTTTTATAAACAGAAGAATTAATGACCGAACAGGGTAAAAATCATACGCAAATTTTTAAAACATTTTTTGGCAAATGTTCTACTAATAAGTATAAAATAGTAAATTTTTAATTTACAAATTATAATTTAAAAATTTAAAAAAATTTTTTCAAAAAAATTGAAATACAAAGTTAAAATAGGCTTAATAATGTGACAAGGAAATGAAACAAGATTTCCTTTTCAGGCATGGCTTTAAATGTGGTAAGTGGAATTCTTCTTACGACATGTGTGGGATTTTACAGCGTATTTAACGCTATTACCCACTAGGCCACCGAGGTCCCCTAATTTAGGTTGGGTTATTAAATGGTATTAATATTTTATATAAACAAAAAACGGTTTTCGTTTCATTTTCTTGAAACTTTTCGTTTTCCATAAACTTGAAATTTGTATTTTAGTTTTAATAACAAAATTATATGCAAAGATCTATAAAGATATACGAGTATAGTTATTACATTATTTAAACAATATTAAATTATTTGAATTTTTAAGTATTTTAAAAATAAAATAATTCTGTTAGAAAAATAGTTCGGTTTATCCAATACAATAAATATTAACATCAAAATATTAAACTCCTTAAAATCATTAATTGTTTTTTTGTCTAGTACTGTACAAAGTGTACTGTACCTAACTGTAAAAAAATACTAATAAAAAATAAGGACTAGAAAATAAATGGCTAAAACTGGGTATGTATTTAAATTTTTTCTATAAATATTAAAAATCAATTTTTAATTGATTGGAACTCCATCATTACCAAAATTTTGTTTTATTTTTTGCGATCAAAAATTCTGTCTTTTTGTTTTGGATTTATGTATTTATGTATAAATGTCAAAATTGGTATTTTTTTTTTTTGTGTTTTTGTGGAAATATTGAATAATTAATCGTTGGCATTTACAGAAAAGAATATAAATATATATAAAACCAAAACAATTAATTGTCAAAAATGATAAATGTAAAAATAGTTAATAGTTATCTAGAACAAAATTTTTGCATTGCAATCTTGTTTGATTGAGTTATGAATTTTTTTAAGTGTCATTAATACGGGATATCAACGGGACAGAATATTTTATGAATTCCGTAATTCTTAACAGTATTTTTAGACCATTTCAATCTCAACAAAATATTAATTTACATTTGAAAATTGATAAACCATAAGGACCGTAGTATTTTTTGGGAGATTTTTTTATCGTAATTTAAATAAGTTTAATCCATTGGAAAAAGTAAATAGTTATAGGTACAACTTATTTGACACCGTTTTATAGTAAAAGCTGTACAAAAATGCACCTATAAGAAAAGCAAAGAAAAATGCATTTATATGTTTCGAATTTTGTTAATTTACATTTAGATTAAATTTGAAACAAAATTATATACTTACGATTTAAAAATCTAAATTGATAATCATAATATTAAAGATCCTTTTTGCGCATACTAAAAAAATAGTCGTTAATTAGTTATAAAAATTTTTTTATTATAACTTGAAATAAAATATATTATCAGTTTTTAATGAATCGACTGATAAAATTCTTATTGTTTTCGATTTTTTCTTTTGATTTCGTACGTTTCACTAAGTCGCTTATTAATCATATTAAACTTTGTTTTAGCTTCTTTAATTATTATTTTCATTAAGCCGCTGATTACGCGGCAGTAGCTATTTCACTAGTATATGAAACACAAATATTATATTTGCGCGCCATCTATTAACTGATTCAAGAATTATTTATTTACAAGTTATTTTTATATTGCGATGCGAATAAACCATTACGATTTAAATTACTATTATTTAATACGATCTTTGATGCAAGACAAAATGGTCTTCCAAATTAATGAAAAATCATTACGACTCCACTAGGGCATATACCAGATAATTGTAGTTGGTTGTTGTTATAATATTCTTTACCCGTTCCATGTTTACCGTTACTTTTATTTGTTTAACTTTTTTTAAATTAAATCCTTAGTTCATTTTAAAATACTTTAGTACTGCCTAATAGTAAAGTATAAGTATTAATATTAAAAAAAAATTTTAATTAATGTAGAAATAAATATTTCTCTAGAATACGCATAACGGTAAATAAAACTCTCATCGAATAAAATATTAACTACAGTTAACTTAGTAAAACGTTTTATGGATTCCTATTTTGCTACAATTTTTATATTGCTATTTTTAAAGTTCACTCAAAACTTATATTTCTAGACTATTGCATTGTCAGTATTAACATTTATGAAACAAAAGATACATAAAAATATAAAAAGCATAACAATACTTGAAATACGATTTATGTATTAACGTTTACATTTAAATTTTATTTTATGGTTTTCTTTTACATTTTTATGACCAAAAAATTACGTGCGGTCATTGTTATAGAGTATGATTGTTTTATGTTACAATTTTAGTAGTCTCCAAAAATATATAAACTAAAATATACACATAAATCACAATTATTAAAATAACGCAGTATTCAATGTTTTCATATATTTATTTACAACAATCCTAAAAGTATGCAATTAAAGTTCACGATTAAAAAAATGTTCGAAAGTTGAGTAGTAGTAGAGTAGAGTAGTATTAAACGAGATAGTATAGGTTCAAGTTCTACATAGGTCGTAGGCATTTTTAAATGTTAGGTAAATTACTGAAGATTTAATTTCCAGTATTTATGATCTAGTATAAAATTTTTATTATTCTTTCGTGGTAAGAGCTTAAAAATGCTAAACTGATGAAACTGTCAAAACTCTGAGATTCTTGCAGCAATTATAACTGCTTCTTCAGTCAAAGAAAAAAAAAATGTTTAGCTTAAATTTTTATTTGTTAATTTTCCTAAAAATAGTTTTTTATAAAATTTATTAGAATTGCTTCAACGTTTTGATGTTTTAAATCGAAAAATTTATTTTCGTTTATATCATAAAAATCAAAATAATGATGATATATTATAATAGGATATAAATACACCCAAGTACTTACATATAACTACATATATCATAATAATACAAATGTTCAAATAAAAAAAAATATATATAAAATTACAGTTTTAGTACACAATCAAGCTAACAACAATTCAAATAAATGATCAACCAAACTCTCTTCCAAATAATTGGCAGTTAAATTTTACCATGGAGAATCATTTTACACAATGAGTACAAAATATTACTGTATTCATTTTATTTACTACAATATAATGTATACCATGTTCATTACTAATGCTTTTTGTGAATATGTATGTGTAAAGTAAATATTATGTCAGAATGTCAGTAAGTGACATTTAGGCCTAAAATATTTTACTTATATTTTATATTATACAGAGTCGAATTTTTAATTTTCACCATCTTTTAAATGATTCTATTTTCTGATAATTTTGCTATTAATAGTTTTTAGTTACCAATCGACCAAAAAGTATAGATAATAAAGATAAAATTAAGATGTTTTTTCAACATAGTTTTAATATAACAGAAAAATGGAAAATTTCAAAAGACTTAACAGCTTGAGAACAGTTTTTAATTTTGATTAATATATTCTATACCCATATAATGAGCAGCGAATTACAACTTACATAGGGATCTAGGAATTCTTAGTGTAAGCGAAGAAATAAAAAAAATATTCACTAAAATATGAGAACCTTTTAGAAGGGCACATAAATGTAGAAGCATTAAAACTTCTATATTCCGAAAGAGCTAATAGAAAACTTAAAAGAATGTAGGCCACTAGATTTAGCCATAAAAGTAGATCTGCTTCACGGAGATCTGCAATTGCAATCTATAAGAGTTAACGCAAAATTAATTATTACTTAGTAATTTTTTAACATTTTAAGACGGGGCTAGTGTGTTTAGCGTGTTAAAATCTCACTTAACTGTATTACGTACATTTCGGTGATTGTCATCACCTTTACCCTAAGAGAAAAAAAAATTTTAATGTTATTTGAACTATAAGTGAAAAGTGGAAAATAAAAATATATCGTTTGTCAAAGTTTACCGATCTTTTTTCCTTGTTTACCATAAAAAGTTCAGTAAAGATTTGTTAGCCAGAAATATTCATAACGGGTCGTATTAATGTCTAGAATTATTATCTACTTTATGTTAGTTTAATCAATTTATTGCACTGACATTTTTTAACAAATAACTAAACTCTTCGAACTTAATTTTTTTGTTAAATTTACAATATTTGACAACTTGACACTATATAATTTTGTTTTTTTCCTACATTCTAAAAATTGTAATAGGTATACAGTTATTCTCTTCATAAAAATTTCGTAATTTTTCTTTCATACCCATAAATAATATTAGCCTGCCCTGTATATTGTTACATAAAGTTACAAAGTGTACATTACTTATATTATAGTTTTTTTTTTTCCCAAAATATTTAATATAATATTATTATGTTTGTAAATTTTGAACATTTTTTAAAATAACTATAGACTTTTTCCGTATTTTTGTTGGTATTTTTTTTTTATCTTTCAAATGCAGGCCAACATTTCAATAAAAATTATAATGTGTAAGTGTGTACGTGAGTAATTTTTTGTGCAAGCACTTAAAAATCTCATATTTTTTATTTTTGTGTATAAAAGTGGGAAAGAAGAAATGACTGGTCAATTTTTTTTTATGAACTTGTAAAAGATATTTTGTTTTATATATATAAAAAAAAAACAAAAAAATTTATTAACCTAATTTTTGTTTGCTCTGTGGTAATAATATAGGGTATCATTTTGTAAATTTAGTGAATGATAAATTTTTAGTCCAGCAAAAGGGAAAGTAGAAAAATATTCTAAATAAAAAGGGTTTTCAGACTTTAATTTTTTTGTTTTGAAAGGAAAAGGCAACCATTTTTTTAAACAAGAGAAAAGTGGAATGAAAATAATCAAAAAGTGTATTTAAGAAATTGAACTTTATTAGGCAATTTTAGTTAATTTTAGTGTTAGGACTTTTGTTTAGTGTTAATTGTTATTAAACAAAAATAAGTTAAGAGGATTAAATTTTTGAAATAAATGATAATATCAAATGAAAATATTATGCTGAGTAAAAAAAAAATATTTGAATAAGTTTTTATAGATTTTTTTTTTTTGTAAAAATATTTGTATTTTACTTTCAATATTACAATTTGAAATGAATTTGTTATATGGTTGTATTATTTTCAATAAAAAGAGATTATTAAATGTTTTATAAAAGATTATTAATGTTAATTTGGAAATAATAATACTTTTATATTATATATTTTAATATAATAGCCTTTGTTTAATTAAGTACTATTATTAGATGATAAATTTTAATTAGAACAAAAAAGAAATGTCGTAAAATATAACAAAGGAATTTAGAACATAATATAAAAATTACTTATTGTGTTTAATGTAAAAATTTTGATGCGTATAACAATTAATTGACGGTCATGAGTTCTTAAATTAAATGAAATTATATAGTAGAATATAAATTATGTATTTATTTGAATATTAAAAAATAGACACACTTATTTCTTTGTACAAATATATTAAATTTCGTTTTAAAAGCCACTCAAAAAAATGTTCAATGCTTGGAGAAAAATTATGGTTTTTTTTCTCTTAGGCGATAAAATTCTCTTTTAATATTTGTAATAACGCAGAAAATGTATACAATGGTCATCGCGATGAGTCTCAAAATCCATTTCTCAAAAACAACTTGGTACTTAGCATAAAGACAGTTGACATAAAATGACTTTTAGCATAAAACCATAACATAGAAAAATCATATAAAAAAAATTTACTTATACGAAAAGAGCACTTCACACAAAATTATGTTTGCAAAAGGGATATTTGGCGTAAATCGTTTTAAGAAATTGGACATTTGCAATAATGTTTTTGTAGATGGTATTGATTGTTTATATAGTAAGGTTGGTTGTGTTAATTATGATCATTACGCGATGATCATAATGGTAGTAATCCTTATCAATTTAAATTCCAGTTAATTAGTATTGAAGAATTGAATAAAGTTATAAAATCACTAAATAACAAAAGAGATCTTAATATGATGAATAAGAATATTTTTATTGAATGTTTTGATTTAATTGGAGAGAATTTTTTAACTATTGTTAGTGAATCGTTGAAATCTGGTACTTTCCCTGTTGTTGTAATTCCCATTCCGAAAGTAGCTGGAACAAAAAATTGTAAAGAATTTCGTTCTGTGAATATGAACTGTATTGAATCAAACATATTAGAAAAAATTGTTTTTGAACAATTAAAAAACTATTTTGAGAAAAATAATTTAATCGCTAAATTGCAATCAGGCTTTAGAAGAGGGCACATTTGTGAATCATTACTTAATCTGGTTATAACTAATTGGAAGGATGAAGTGAACGATAAGAGGATAATTGTTGCAGTATTTCTCGATCTACGCAGAGCCTTTGAAACAATAGATAGATCAATTTTATTAAAAACGAGGAAGAATACAGTTGCCTTTGTCAACTCTTAGATACCCGTACGAACCGTTAGTATGTTCACAGCCTGTCACTCTGCTTACAATATTATTTTTTTAATATTTTAGTATTTTTAAATAATTTGGGTGAATTTTATAATTTCTAGAACTATGGGTTGTACATATATTCAAACTATATGTTTATATGTACATTCTTCAAAAGCAGATTCTAACCTTCCACATAACGATTATCAATCCAAAACTTTTTCAAATATTCTATAATACCATTTAATACTAAGCGGTAAATGTATATTAAATTTACTTAGTACAAAATAGTAAATGTAATTTTATATATTATATTATATTATATTTAAATATTCCATTGGCAGAATAATTTCTTGTAGAATAATTTCTTGCAGAATGTATGTAAATACGGCGCTATATAATATAAATCTATACTCTTATCATTCATTCACTAGTGACATATACGATATGTAAATAAACATGATATTATATAAGTATGTATATATATTAATATCATATAAATAAAAATTCTTCAAGCAACTGTTATGTTGTTTATTTATTTACATTTTTATGTACTACGCATTCCTCAACAATTTCAAATTATCGAGTAAAACAAAATGCAAAAAATTCGTTAAAGAAATTTGTTAGAAAATTTGAAAAAATCAAGTAACACTTTCGTCAATTATAAAGTAACCCTATATTATTAAAAAAAGTTGTTAACAGAAATAAAAGTATAATGTTGGAGCTTTAATTTTTGTGTATTACTTCAAAAAAATTTTAACAGGTGTTCAAGTTACAGGTGTTTAAAAATAGGAAATTTTCAGTTTGACCCCTTGCAGCTCCTAAACGGGGGGTGATACAAAAAAAATTTCTGAAATGACTCATACTTATTTTCAAAGATCTAACTTTTGTCAAAATTTCAAGTTTCCAACTTAAACCGTTTAGAAGATAGAAGGGTTGAAGGATTTTGCAAAATTTGAGTTTCACATAACGGTAAATTAAGACACCGTATGCCACAAATATATATGTATTGTATATATACTTTTAAAGCTAATAAAAGTAGCTATAACAATTTAAATATAGAGCTTTTTTGAACCTTTGGGGAGCTGTAGCTCCGTAACGGGTGGGGCTACAAAAAAAAGTTATTAAAAATAAAATTAATATTTTTGTGAGATATATCAGTAGTTAAAATTTCATAGCTCTATTGCAAAAAAAATGTGGGGATCTAAAAGTTAGGTGTTCGAGAGCTACCCTAAGGCTTGGTCCAAACTCAACCAAAAAAAATAGGGAACCTACAAATTACTCTTAAAATATTTTGTGTAAATTTCAAGATTCTAGCTTTCTTAGTTTTTGAGTTAGCGTGCTGACGGACGGACGGACGGACGGACGGACATGGCGCAAAAGTCTTAGAATTTTTTTCTGATCCGATCCATACCTTTGAAGGTATATCTAGCTCGCTTATTTCGAGGTGTTACAAACGGAGGAGTAATTTTATTATACCCGATCCTATCGTACGGGTATAAAAATTCAAAGGTATGGCGTTACTGGTACTGAAATAAAATGGTTTGAATCGTATCTACAAAATAGAAAGCAACGTACACACAAAGCTTGGAGTGCCTCAAGGATCAGTTCTTGCAGTATTTTTGTTCTTAATATACATCAACAATATTCAGAAATGTATTAAATTTAATGACATTGCACTCTTCGCAGCTGATGCTCTTTTTTATATAATAAGTGAAAATGTAAATGATTGCGTTAATAAAATAAACTTAGATTTACAAAATTTAAATGAATGGTTCCAAATGAATAAACTAAAAATAAATATTGATAAAACTAAATGTTTGATCATTAATAGTAAATTAAATAATAACCTTGTTGTTTTTAGTAATGAAAATATAGAAATAGTTAATGAAATAAAATATTTAGAGGTCATCGTTGATAATAATTTAAATTTAAAATCTCATATTGATTACATTTGTAAAAAAATTGCTAAAAATATTTGCTTTTTTTCAAAAATTAGAAAGAATATCACATTAGCTTGTACAATTAATTTATATAATGTTATTATAAAACCCCACTTTGAGTATTGCTATTCAATAATTTTTTTGTCAAACTAAAGTATGATGAGTAGGTTACAAAAACTGCAAAATAAATCAATGAGGATTATATTAAAAGTTAATAAATATACAGCTATATTATATTTGTTAAATACATTAAAGTGGCTAAGTGTAAGGCAAAAAGTAATAATGAATGCTTTAATTCAAGTATTTAAAATTAAATATGGCTTATTACCTAATTATCTATCTGAAAAGTTATTGTATGTAAATGAAGTTCATAATTAATATTTAAGAAATAGATTAAATTTTAGATTAATATGTAGTAAGAAATGAAATAAATAAAAAAAATATTGTTTTATAATGGATAAAAAATGTATAATGCTTTACCAAATGAAATAAAAATAGAATCAAAATTAGAAGTTTATAAAAAATTAATTATTAGGTATATTAAAGAAAATATTTCTTATATTTAAAAAAAAGATTATAAAAAAAGAGAAAAATGTGATAATTGTTAAATCAGTTTTAAACTAAATAAATAGATAAATAAATAAGTAATGATGGTTATAATTCTGTATTTAAAATAAAACCTACAAAAGTTGAAAATTTAAAATTCATACACGAAAATTTACAGTTCCGTAATAAACCTCACAATGCAAATAGAAAATGACTATCATAAGACTGTATTCCATTTAATTGTATGTCATTTAACTTTATGTTATTTAACTGTATTTCATTTGACTGTATGTCATTTGACTGTATGTCATTTGACTGTATTTCATTTTATTTAACAGAATGTCATTTAACTGTATTTCAGTTATATATATTCTGTAGAAGGCTATTAATTCTGATTTTGTTATCTTTAGAAAAATCATATTTTTCTATTCTTATTAATATCATCATGAATTGCAATGAATTATCATGAACCAATTATCAAAACAACTATAAGAATAAGCAAAAATTGTTCAAAAGAAAATATAAATCAATTTATGCAGTTGTTTTAATAATGCATTTGAAATACATTAAATATTTTGTCAATTGATGACTTTAATATAATTGAATTTTTTAACCTAACATAATAAAAAGTATACAATGCATATGAGCTTTAAGTTTTTAAATGTGTTTTTCCTCTAAATCTCCTCTTCAAGGTTTCATATTATGTCTAAAAATATAAATTTTTAACCAACGGACAGACGGTCAATCAGACAAATATGTTGATGGACAGATGAACAGACAGATAAACGACTAGCTGATGGAAGGACAGACGAACTAATAATCAAAGTGAAAATATAATAGGCAAATTATTTCTAATTTTTATTAAATTTTCTAAAAACAACGAAGAAAATGCTTTTAATGCCTGATTTTTGAATGGATGAGACGATAAAAAATTTTGCGAAATTTCGTACAATTCTCATTAGAAAAGTTTTGTAATAAATGAATGTATCAAATTAGTATTTTTTTTTTGAACAAGAGGGCTGTATCCAAGAAAAGTAGCTTATCTAGCTTAAGTAGATTATACACCTAATAGCTTATCTCAAAAAGATTCTAATTAGACTAATACGACATTAATTAATAATATTTTTATCATTTTTAAAAAGAAAATATTAATATTTTAATTGTTATATTCGCGTATAAAGAAAGCTTTATAAATAATGGCTCTTAACACTAATTAAAAAATAATTTTTTTTACTAATTAAAACTTTATTGAGTTATTAGCTCAATATGGTTTTGATGGAATGAAAACTTATCAAAAAAAATAATTACTTGATTAGTGATCAGAAGTGGTTGGTCCAATAAGGCCTTGCTCATAGTATTAATAAAATATAGAGTTAAAATTTGAATATGAAACAAGAGAAACGGACAGATAATTTCAATTATTTCTATTTAAAATTTTTTGAAAATTTGTTTTTATTTTATTTCCATATCAATTATAAAAAAAAAATCAATGCTTTTTATTTTTCGAAAATTTAATTGAGAAAGAAAACTTTAAAGAAAAATAAAATTTTATTAATTAAAATAATTAAAAATATTTTCATCAAGTCAAAATTAATTTAAATTTTTAAACTTTTTCATTTTATTTTCTTTGAAAACAGTTCAAACACTTTTTTTTTTTTTTAGACCCATTAACAGTTTCAGAAAGTTAACACCAAATTTAATTAAATAAATTTTTAATTTAACATACACATATTATTATTAATTTAATATTCTTTTGATGCTTTTTAACTTTATATACGAGTAGTAGATATAGTTTATATTATATGTATATGTCTTTATGTGTGTGTATATGTTTATTTAAAAAAAAAAGTTTCATTAAAAACACTAAAATTGAAAGAAACTAAAATTTTCTCTTAAAATTTAAAAACAAAAGAAAAAGGAAAGAAAAAAGAGTAATTTTATCTTTTTAAGTTGGAAATATGAAAGAGATGTACGTCTCGTTTTTTATTTTAAGTTCATTTTTAAATTATGGCACAACAATTTATATTTTATTTACTAATTAAAGAAGGAATAAAAATTAAGGCATTATGAATAACTAAAATCTTTTAACAGGTCTCCTGTTCGAAAAACCACAAATTATAAAAAAATTGAAATTTTGTAACATGTTTTGCATGGTTATGATTCATGAATCATATGTGAATCATTAATAGTTGAAACTTTACTCTAATTTAATTTAATTTTACTTTAATTTTCAGATGTAACAAATTATTTGAATACTTTTGTATGAGGACGTGTGGACAATTTGATGTTGTAAAGAATATAAAACAAAAATATACTTTAGTTTTTTTTTTTATTTCAAAGACGAAATGATACAAATATATATGATTCATAGAACGTGAAAAAATAAAGAGTTATATACCGCGCTTATATGATTCATATTTTTTTAACGTTATTTTTGTTACATACATATTATACATATTATTTGATTATATTTATGGTTTAAACTAATTATAAAACAAAAACATCGGTAAAAAAAAGATTAGGCGTATACACTAATAATTTCACGTTTGTATGGGAACAGGGGATCTGTTAAAAGCCATAAGTAAATAAAGTTTTTTAAAAGCCAAAAGGCTAAAATTGAATTTTTAATCTATAATATTATAATTTTCATACACCTTTAAATACAAATTGTAGTTTAATATTAGTAGTTTTAAACTGATATTGATTGATAATTCTAAAAATGGAAAATTTTCAATTTTTGACAGTTGCAACGATGGCTTTAAATTTTTTTTGTTTTTGTGGCTTTCAGTGACTTTGAAATCTGATGGCAGACTAATATAAGAATAATCTTTGTGTTCCTTTTACGTGAAAAGAGTAGTAAAAGTTGGTCGCGAAAAGAATATTAAGACTTGAGAGTGGTAGTTGGTAAATAGAACACTAACTTAATATAATCGTATTTACTCCCATATACACTTTCTCGAATGTTGGTGCAGTTGGGAGTACGAAAGAGTAGTTTACCCTGTAAAGGGAACGTTAACAATATAATTATATCCTGTCTATCTATCAATATTAATAATATTTATTGTAATTGAAACAAAACTAGATTAGGAACACGTAATTTCAGTAAATTTTTAGATGACTCATAACTTTCTACAAATTATTTTTGTAAAAGTAAAAAGTATCCAATTTCATATTATCCAGCAATACCAAGTATTTTTACTGCTATTTTGAAGAATTTTGTGTTCCCTATTATTCAATAATAATTAAATTAATGACATTACCTTAAAAACTACTTATACTTTAATAACGGTAAAACTACAACTCATTAATTCATCTTCTTATCCACTTCAGTTCTTTCACTTCTCTTTCATTCTACTTTAGTTCTACTTTACTAAGATTAAAAGTTTTCAATATTTTTCTTCGTCTTGTCTTGCAAAAACATTTTATTTTTCTTTCCTTAAAAAGTTTTCATGTTTTGTCCCTGTTTTTTTTTTTTTTTGTTTTTTGCTCACATATGCATTTTTGTTGTGGCAATTGCGGAAATAAAAAATTAAGAAAAAATTAAGAATTAAATAAAAGTAAATAAAACCCACTTTATGCGGTTTTTCTTTTCTGTATTCCATGTTCAAATAAAACCAACTGAAACAGAAACAAGAAAAAAAAAATTGAAAAAGATAAATATTTACTTTTCATTTGTATATTTGTATATATAGACGGGTACTAGCTGTAGATTTCTTATGCATCACCATCATTATTATCATTATAGTCAACATTATAACAACAGAAAACTCCAGTGTGTAGCAAAGAACATAAGAAAAAAAAAACGTGAAAAACTTTTCTAAAAGATTTTTCTTTTCCATTGTTTTCCAAAAAAAAAAAAAAGCAAAATTAAAAATAAAGAAAACTAAAGAAAAAGAAAGAAAAACAGTAATCCAAGGATTTTACTTTTTCACTGAAAAAAAAATGCAAAAGAAAACTAAAAAAAAAAATATTGAAGCAAAATAGAAATGCACTTATGTGAAATAAACACAGGCTAAACTTTTTTTTTGATATGATAAAAAAATAAAAAAACAAAAAAGAAAAATCTGAAAATCTCGAAAAAAAAACTTTTTAATATTTTTTGACATAAACATCTGAGTTTCATATATCTTTCTCTTTCTTACTTTTCTTTGTTCCTTTTACTTAAATTTTAATTTCGATCAATATAAAATGTGTACCATTGGTTTTTCTTGTAATTTTTTTCAAATAGGATGCAGGTACAAGGTCTAACCGAAACAATACTTATGTAAAAAAAAAAACTTTGAACAAATAAAATGACTTTAAGATGAAATTTTAAATAGAAAAATGTTATGCTCTTTTATGTAAAATGTTATGAAAAATGTTTGTTTACATATCAAAACCGTTTACTTGTCTCCAATTCGCAGACAAACAAAAATAAAATAAATTTATCTTTAAAATTGTGAAATATATTAAAGTTATTAAAAATTTTAAGCAATACCAAAAATTATAAGCATTACCGAAACGTTATAAGAAAATTTTATACCATCATTGATAGAAAACAACCAAAAGCAACACAAAGCTTCATTTCATTCTCATGTGCTTCATTTTTTTTTTCTCTGACTTTTACCATCTACATGCTTCTGCTTTTTAGTGAAAACTGTAGGTATGGGCCTTCAATATGAATGAACTCTTTCATCTGTAATTCTAGAAGAGTTTAGAAATAATTAAAAGCATTTTTTTTTAAACAGAAAACTTTAATTTTATTTTTTAAACAGAAAACATTTAAACTTCATTAAATGTCACAGGTGCCTAACGTAATATTAAACAGTATCTAAGGAAGCTTATATTATTGAATTTTTAAACTCCACTAATAAAGTATTCAAGCTTTTAGTCAACTGAACTCAATTTTTAAACTATTCTGATAATGTATGTAAGTTTTCAGTCAACTGAACTTGAACTGGAACTTTTTAAATGAATTAAAAATTCTAGGATTAATCTTAAACCGAATTTAATCTTCCATTAAATTTATTAAAGAAAATGTAGATTAAACGTAAAATACAGATTTGGTTTTTTCGACAAAACAATTTTTAATACTCCTTAACATATTGTCATTTTTTTTTTTTACTGAAAATTAAATGTAAACATCCTGTATTACAGTGCAATTTACATCATTTTTATATTTTGTCCTTGTTATAGTTTTTTCACATTTAATATTTTTTTCTTCTGTTTTAGTTTTATTACAAAGGAAACTTATTGTAATTAATTTCAATTTATTAAAATGTAATTTTTTTAAAAATCAAAAATAAAAAATTTTTTACGATATCATAATAATATTACGATATCATTCGATTGTTTGCGGTGAGGTAAAACACGAAAAAAAAAGTTATTTTTAAGTTTGTCTCAAACAAAAAGGATCAATTTCTTTTATTACATTTTTGCAGGATTTGTTATATATTAATGTTCATAAATCATAAAAATTTTTTTTTATTTAAAATATAACAGAAGTAAAACAAAATCAACATTAATTAAAAATATTAATATTCTGTTTTTCATCAAAATTTTAAACTCTAAATAGTTAAACAAAAACTAGTACTTTAACTGCTAACCTGAATTTCAAATTGAAATAACGAACTAATATTTTTATTAGGTAAAAATCCTTTTATGTTATGGAGGAAAAATTTAAACTAACTTAACTTAAAATTTCGAATATTGTACATTTAAGCTTTAAGATATAGTTTGAACTAATAAAATTTTCAAATTTATTATAAAATAAAAAATCTTTAACCCTTAAGTAACCCTTAGATCCATGTCCGAGATTTAAATCTTGAAAAAATAAATGGCAAAGGTATTCATTACTTTTTTGATAGACGGGGACTAGTATATTCCACGGTTTCTGTGTTATCAATTATGTACTGTGAAATACCAACAGTTGAGATTCACTTATATATCCAATATATTTGTATTTTCCACCACCTGATTTACGCTAATAATACCATTCGATTATCTTCTCTTAGATCTAGTAAGAAAGAGGAGAATTAAATCTTTATTTACGGTTACTTGGTCAATTTAAACAAATTTTCTTTAGTGTAGAACTTGAGGATTTGCATTTATACGTGAACAGCGATAGAGTATCCTCAAACTCTAGCTTAAATTCTAATCATTATTTCCATTATCCTTTCGGAAATGTTTTTTTTTTTTTTTGGTTTGCCGAATTAATTCTGGTTGTTTGATAACTTTCAAAATTCTTTGGACAAAGAATTCGAAATTTATACGATTAGGTTAACGTTTTGATAAATTATTTTTTATATAAGATCCGATAAATTAAAATGATATTTAAAATTTTATATTCACCTACTTATGGGATGTCAAATGATGTTTAAAAGATAAGTTTTAAAATCACTTTTTGAAAAAGTTGTTTTATAATAGGTAAAAAAATTTTTTAACCACCTATCTTTTCTTGTTCCATTCCTAGGTTAAATTTGAATTATTTTGTTAATTACTAAATTACAATTTAAATTGTTCTTATAACACAAACACATGTCTAAATAATTGTATTGATTTTTGTATATAAAATAAAACAAATCTTCATTTTTTATTTCAGACATAACGACTTACCTTGGAATATTAGAAAATTTGTAAAAAATCAATTAAGAGATTTTCGTTTTGGTGCTGATTTACGTGAAATAACTCCATGGTCTACAAGTGCATGGAGTCATACAGATTTAAGAAGACTCAAAGAAGGAATGGTATCGGCCCAGGTTAGTAAAATCTTGTAAAAATAAAGTATTTTTTTATTATAATATAAAATTAATTTTTTTATTTTAAGAAATTATTATTAGTATAATATATCCTTTATTATTATATATTATTATAATATATCCTTTTTAAAATTTAAAAAACACTTCGTTTGAATTAAAAACACATTTTAAATATAACTAACATTTTTAATTAAACGATTCATTTAAGAAATATGTATAAATACTAATATATTGTAATACTATAGTATAAATTAAATACTAATATATTGTTTGGAGTAAAATTGTTATACGATAATGATTAACTTGGCAAAGCATTGGGTATAGGTATTATCATCATTTAAAGGAATTATTTTATTTCACACTTTGCTGAGATATGAAAATACAATTTTAAAGGATCTTACAAAAATTTACACAATATACTCTATTTAAGATCTAATATAGATTTTATCACAATTTTAAAGAATTAAAGCAGTGTTCATCACAGACATAACTAATAATGGTTGGTTGATTAGTTTACATGCCTCGGAAATTGCCAGATAAACTGTTTCACCATTCCTTCTTAATTATTACTTTCCACACACTGTTTTGTAAGAAAACCCCATTGTGGCTGCATTTCTTTCGGCCACTGGTCGGTAATTATCTTTACGGTTCTAGCAGTGTTTAAACGAGTGTAGATTGGGGGTTCTTTTATTTTTTTTTCTTTCAAAGTTCACCACACCTTTCTAGATGTTTTAAAATGGCTTAGACTACTCCACCTAGATTTTGTAGATAACAGAAGTGTGACGAAATATGTCTTTTCATAGTTTTCAGTGGAGTATATAATATACTATGTTTATTTCAGAGTTCTGCTTGGCCCTTTGTTTTATTGATTTGTCTGGTTGTTGTCTTTGCTGTGCTCTGGTATTCATAGAAGAGAAACTTCAGATCGACGACATAAGCGAAGGAGCTTTTACGCTTTTGCAATTTTGGATGTGATTGCGGCCGAAAAATGGCGCTGAATGATATTTATAATGAACTAAAAATTTAATTTTATTAATATTGAAAACCTAAAACATCATTTATAAAATATTTTAATACACTATTTTTCAGTTTCAATAGTATAAGTTTCATTAAGCACGATAAAGTTAAGTTATATTAAGGTTCACGATGAAAGGTCTACATTTATTATCTTCCTATTACTTTAATAAATCCTATTTATATCTTAATAAATTTAAAAAAATGCTCCATAAATTTAATCCATCTAAAAATGTAAATAAAAAATATCTTAGATATTCTGTAGGAGTAAAAACAAGACCAAATTTTAAATCAAGATCATATTGATTGCTTTTGAAATACACTTAAGAGTCTAAAAATCTTATTCCCTGACCTAAAATAATTTTTTTTTTTTTCTTTTTATATTTTTTCAATCTGAAACTTTTATTTTAAAAAATCAGTTGTCAATTCTTAAAATAATATTATTATACCTTTAAATTTAAAACACACCTGATAAAATTTAAAAAACAAAACTCGAAAAAATTAAGTATAAATATGTATATTTTTTAGCAATTTACCTTGCTTTCTTTATAACTATGGGATAGTTTAAGGTCTGAAAGGAAAACAAAGAAACATAAAAATCCAATAAATTTTTTTAATAATAATCATAAAAAAGTAGGACAAATTTTTAAAATTTTTATCTTTTGTAATAAAAATTCATCCTAAAATTATGCTAATAAATTTTTTGGAAAATATTATATTATGTAAAAGCAAAATATTCCTTCCAATGATGTGAAATATTTTATGATAATTTTATAATATGAATACATAAAGTCTGGATAACATTTTAAAATATTTTCCTAATCGAATTCATAACCTCATTATTTTAAACCTATCTATTTGTTATGATATGATTCCTTTAAAAATCTTTTCAAATAGTTCTTTTAGTCTTGTCGTGATTGGTTACAGTTTATGAAAATACAAAAATGTACGAAAATCAATGACAATTATAAAACCAATTTATCTATTTTTTAAAATTATTAATAATTGGGTAAAATTTCCAATCCTTTTCGACTTAAATGTCCTTCTTACAACCAATTTTTAGCAGATCTGTCCCAAAAATTTGGTTATTATTTCCAATATGTGCGTCAGTCCGTTTTTTTTCAAAACTTTTATGCATCCTTTAATATAGAACAAGGAAATCTTAACAAGGCCTCTTAATTAATTAATATTAGTTAATTAATAAAAATTAATGTTGCAGAAGAACATTATTATGTAGTATCTCAAGGTTTAAAAAATCCCGCAGATTCTGTTTGTATTTTTTTTTGTATTAATGAAGGCTGAGCTAACGTGTCAGAATTCACGAGACTCTAGGTCGGTAGTGTATCTATTTTTAAAATGTAGGAGAACTTATTCGGTCGGAGTTGGTAATAAGTTTCCTATGATGCATGATGATGTTACTCTAACGGAAGAAGCTTTGAAGACTTCTCATCATCCATGTCAGATAGTTCACCTAAATTTTGCAAAAAGAAATTACCGAGGTATTTTCGCTTTTTCCTAGACAGATTACATATTCCTTTTTTAATATAAAAAATCATAAATATCAAGATTATATAATATCTGGCAATTTTGTAGGTATCTACTTAAATTTACCGAAGTGAGAAAAGAAATTTTTCAAGATTTTGCTTCCTTCATATACATTAATAGTTTATTCCTTCTCTAGCACGTTTTTAGTTAGAACCTTGAAAAATTGAAAAAAGAAAGATTTTCCAGATTTAGCATAAATTACGGGGAAGTTTTCATACCTCCCCGTTTAAGGGCTATAATTAGGGACCAAAAATTGGAGGTTTGCTATTTTTAAACATCTGCAAAAATGTTTTTAAAGTAACTTAAAGCTTAAACATAATAATTTTACATCTGTAAAGCTTTTCAACTACTTTTCTTTTATATTTACATAAAATTGACAAAGTATATTTTTTCTTATACAGGTATATAAAATTTTAAGAAAAGTCAGAAAGTTTGGTGCAAGCCATAAAATTCTAAACTATTTTTATTATCTTTTGGAAAATGTGCCCTTTGAAAAACCTTTGATTAAACATTCTGCCATGTTTGACATTACTTTTGCTCTGTTGAGGTATAAATATTGTTATTAGATAAATAAAATCAATCAATGATAAAATGACCGTGTTATGTGGCATGTTGGTATATACTTTTCCCAAGAAGATAATATTATTATTATTAATAGGTATCTAATCAAATAGAAATATTAAATGAAATTCCTATGTATGCAGTAAATACGAATATAAGTAATAGCAATTATTGCAATAAATACTAAAGTTTCGATTATTTCAGAAAAAATAAACCAATTATGATTTAGTTATTCTGAAGGTGTCGTACACAAAAGTTAATTTAAAATTTCTTCTTCTTTATAAAGTTTTGTAGAATAATTTATAATAACCAATGTTTCTGTACCTACGTATAAATATTAAAATATCTAAACTAAATATCTATTCAAAACTACTATTACCTATACTTTCGGATCAGATTTTGATTTAAAAAAAAAAAAAAATATGATTTTATTATATGTTTTATACCACGATGGGAGTTGAAAGGGTAGATCATATTGTACTCTACTGTTATTAAATCAATATTAAAAACGTTATCAATTTTTTTTTTGTCATCAGATGATTTTTTTTTTAAACTCATGGTATAGTGGTTTAGTCTTCAGCCTTTCGTTCGGACCGTCTTCGGTTCAATTTTCGGTTAGATTATATAAAAATAATTAATATTAGTAATTTTATATCGTATAATAATAATAATAAAATATCAATAACGCTCTAGCATTATTAATAATAGCTATTGCAGTAGTACAGCTACCTTCAATTAATTACCTCATGCAGAAAAGTGTTATATACTATACTGGGGCATCGGTGGCCTAGTGGGTAAGATTGTATAAAATAAGCTGTAAACACCGAGAGAGTGTGGGTTGGAATCCCAAACACCTTGTAAGAATTATTCCCCCTTATGACATTTACATCCACGCCTCAACAGGAAAGGTTGTGTAAATTGCTGACCACATTTATGTGGCAGAGAAATGCATTAAAAAAATATATATATTATATACTATAATGCGTGTTGTAACTGATAATTACCGGCAGTTATAGCAAAATAATAATATAATACTTTCATATACCTCTATTTTCTAACCAATATACTATGATAGGAGTAAAACCATTATATTGCCTAAAGACACGTTAAGTACCAAATACGTTCAAGTATCAAGGGAATATTCTTGGTGTCTTTAGAAAATTCACACCTCCGTTAGAAAAAAAATTAATGCAATTCTAAGAAATCTATCTTAAATAGATCAATCTTACATTAAATTGAATATTAAAGTATAAATAAACAGGTTACCTATACAAAAATTTCGTTTTGGGTAAAACTGATGGAAATTAAACCTTAATCTTAATTTAATATGAAATTTACTTTAAAACTTCCTGTTCTATATACCTACGAGTAGTATATACCTAGATCTCAAAATATAGATGCTATTGAAAACAGATAAAACAAAAAAAATTAAAAACACAATTAAAATATTTATTTATTCATAATTAATGCATGCAACTACAGATTTTTTTTTCTAAATACAAATAACATTTTACATTATATACATATTACATATATATATATATATATATATATATTCTATATATTCTAACATAATGTAATTTAATAATTATGTTTAAATTTAATATTAATTCAATTCGATTTTAACCATTATAAAAACCTCATGTGGTTTCGAAAAGGTGGTGTGGTCAAAATATCAACAATAAAAATGCTATTTTAATTTAAAATATTAATTGAAATTTTAATATTCTTGAATATTATCATATATGCATTTTGCTTTTGTCACCAACCAAAATTTTACTTTAAAATGTATGGCTTCCGGTTTAACATGTTGGACGATTTAAAAAGTAACCAAAAATTATTTTTACTTGTGTTTTTTTTTTTTTTGCCATTAAAATTCAAAACAAAAATGAAAATCAGGATAAAATTATTGAATAAATTTTTAACTATTCTATGTAAAAAATATTTTAAAATTTTAACATACGTAGGTATTTTAAAAATCTATTGAAATTTTTATATTTTGTATGATTTTTGCATAAAATATTTAATTTTTTTTTTTTAAATTATTTGTACTTTTTTATTTATTTATGATTTTGCTTTTAACGATATTTGCGGTTTTCAATAAGGAATTTAAAAACATTAAAAATTTAGTAATATTTTAAATTTACCCATATTTTATAATCCAAATTTGCAAAAGGTTTGTTTTAAAAAAAAAAAAAAAAAACAAAAAAAGAAAATTTAACAGAAGGGATATAGGTACATCCAAAGATTTTGCAGACGCTCATTTCAATTTGATATTAACGTTTTTGTTTACCCCTATGTACATTTGTCATGGTATTCAACATTTCTGTTAAAAGATTGTGGGATTTTAAACCATTGAAATCCTAAACAAAACAAAAATTTCTGACTAATTGTTTGAAATATAAATACAAATTTTTTGGTACTATAATGTACTTATTTAAACAAGAAAAAGGCCGGTCAAGAGTTCAAAATGCATGTAAGGTCAATTGGATTTGATGATGAAAGGAAGAAATATTCTATACTTTAACTTTGGTACATTTTATGTACATAATAATATTGTGTCACTAGCTCTAAAATACACTTGAGTTTGAAAAGTAATTCACATTATTAATTTTTAAATCGAATCGATTTACAATCGAATTTACGCCATCTTGAAATTTAACTTTAGTATTTGGTTACCCTGGACTATTATACAAAACAATTTTTCTACTCGTATATAAAATTATCATAATTACACAATGAAGTTTTTCTGGTGTCAATTTTAATTTTTAAATGGTTTTCATAATTTATTAGTTATCGACTACTAATTTTTTTTTATTATTCGTCTTTTTTCTACTTTACGATATTAAATATCAATAATAACTGTTGTTATATATAGAATTATCATATCGATATAATTTATAAATTCTATTATTATTTTTTATTTTTTATTTTTTACAAACATTTTCCATTTTATTATCTAAAATCTAATTATATATAGTATGGTATAAGGTCAATATTGTTTAAAATTGTGTAAAAACGAGGAAAAGTGCAGTAGAGTAGATTGTGTCAATTCTGGGATACCCGTATGAACGTAATACATCTTCTTTCTGTATAACTTGATCATCTTTTAAACAATTTTAGATATTTTAGTACCGATGATATATTTATATAAATTGTGAAATATTGTATGACAGTTACCCAAATCTGTTGCACTAGCACAACCAAATTTTACAGAAGTTGTTGCCATAAAACTTGATCTTCATTTGTAAGATGGCAGACGCCTAGCTTCATTAAGTTCCAAGAGATGCACGAAACCTGAACCGGCTGCTCTAGACCAAACAAAGTTCACAAAAGTTTTGGCATGTAACTCGACATTTAAAAAAAAAAGTTGTATGGCAGTTACCCGAACCTTCAATCCGAACGTGTTCAACTCAAGGAATTTGAGATACCTTGTATCAATAGATACTGAGTTATTTCAATACAAAGAAGGAAGTTGTATGGCAGCTACTCGAAACCGGCGGCCGAAAAAATTGAAGTTAAAAAGCAAAACTAACAATTTTAACGTCAGTCAAGTAAAAATAAAATTTTAGCTTCCTAGCTCCTTTATTTTTTGAGTTATTGTGCGGACGGACGGACGTACCTACATGGCTGAATAGACTCAGAATTCGATTCTGAGCCGATCCATACGTTCAATACTATATCTACCTCAACTCCTTTAAGGTGTCAGAAACGTAATGGCGAATTTATTATAGCCTTGAACATAGTTCATACGGGTATAAAAAAAAACCCAATTTTTTTTTTAAAAGTTATTTATTTTGAATAGACCAATAAAAGTTTTATAGTCATTTAATTTTAATTACAAAAATTTGATACTATCAAAAACTAGATATTATACAATATTATAATAATAAAATTATTATTTTCGATAAAAATTAGTAACAATAATGGCTGTTCATATTATTCGTATATCCTTAAGTGTTCATAACCAATAAATTTATATATTGATAATAATAATGACGTGTTAATGATACAGACCACATTTTTAAAATTCTGTTTTTTTTTTCATATAAAGTATCTAGATACATTTTGTATTTATAAATATAATAAATTTTAAATAACATAAGTAAAAAAAAAAAAATTAGTCTATAGTTTGTATAAATCAAGAAAAGTTAATTTTATGTTATTTACAATTTGAAGAAGAAAAGAAAACAATTCAAATAAAATAAAAAGTTAATTGGTATGGCTACACGTCTTGAAAATATATATTTTTTGAAGGATTTGGCACTGATGATTGATATCTTAAACGAAATTTCCATTCTTTCAAATGCGCTGCAGGCAAGAAATTTAGATATAATAGAGGCAGAAAAACTAGTTATAAGATCTATTACAGCATTTCAAATGCTTGAAAAAAGAAAAGTTAATTTTATGTTATTTACAATTTGAAGAAGAAAAGAAAACAAGTATTGTTGCAACTTTGTATTTTGGTATCTAAAAAGTTTTTAAAAATTATTTACCTTTTTACATTTTATAGATATTGTATAGATTTTATCTATATATTACAAATAAAAACGCTTTATCTTAATATTATGTTAAAAATTCGATATTTTTGTTATATGTTTTATTGAATATAGGCTTTTTATACCCGTACGATAGGATCGGGTATAATAAAATTACTCCTCCGTTTGTAACACCTCGAAATAAGCGAGCTAGATATACCTTCAAAGGTATGGATCGGATCAGAAAAAAATTCTAAGACTTTTGAGCCATGTCCGTCCGTCCGTCCGTCCGTCCGTCCGTCAGCACGCTAACTCAAAAACTAAGAAAGCTAGAATCTTGAAATTTACACAAAATATTTTAGGAGTAATTTGTAGGTTCCCTATTTTTTTTGGTTGAGTTTGGACCAAACCTTAGGGTAGCTCTCGAACACCTAACTTTTAGATCCCCACATTTTTTTTTGAAATAGAGCTATGAAATTTTAACTGCTGATAGATCTCACAAAAATATTAATATTATTTTTAATAACTTTTTTTTGTAGCCCCACCCGTTATGGAGCTACAGCTCCCCAAAGGTTCAAAAAAGCTCTATATTTAAATTGTTATAGCACAAGTTGTATAAGGTATATCTTCATTTTGAAAACGCCAAACGATTACTACTTTTATTAGCTTTAAAAGTACATATACAATAAATATATATTTGTGGCATACGGTGTCTTAATTTACCGTTATGTAAAACTCAAATTTTGCAAAATCCTTCAACCCTTCTATCTTCTAAACCGTTTAAGTTGGAAACTTGAAATTTTGACAGAAGTTAGATCTTTAAAAATCAGTATGAGTCATTTCAAAAATTTTTTTTGTATCACCCCCTGTTTAGGAGCTGTAAGGGGTCAAAAACTGAAAATTTCCTATTTTTAAACACCTGTAACTTGAACACCTGTTAAAATTTTTTTGAAATAATACACAAAAATTAAAGCTTTAATATTATACTCTTATTTCTGTTAATAACTTTTTTTAATAATGTAGGGTTACTTTATAATTGACGAAAGTGTTACTTGATTTTTTCAAATTTTTAACAAATTTCTTTAACGAATTTTTTCCATTTTGTTTTACTCGATAATTTGAAATTGTTGAGGATATAATGCGTAGTACATAAAAATGTAAATAAATAAACAACATAACGGTTGCTTGAAGAATTTTTATTTATATGATATTGTTATACATACATACTTATATAATATCATGTTCGCTAGTGAATGAATGATAAGAGTATATATGTATATTATATAGCGCTGTATTTTATTACATATATGTATTTTATTGTACTTATAAGAAATTATTCTGTCAATGGAATATTTAAATATAATATAATATAATATTTAAAATTATATTTATTATTTTGTACTAAGTAAATTTAATATACATTTACCGCTTAGCGTTGAATGGTACTATAGAATATTTGAAAAAGTTTTGGATTGATAATCGTTATGTGGAAGGTTAGAATCTGCTTTTGAAGAATGTACATATAAACATATAGTTTGAATATATGTACAACCCATAGTACTAGAAATTATAAAATTCACCCAAATTATTTTAAAATACTAAAATATTAAAAAAATAATATTGTAAGCAGAGTGACAGACTGTGAACATACTAACGGTTCGTACGGGTATCTAAGAGTTGACAAAGTCAACTGTATTCTTCCTCGTTTTTTCTACAGTCCATCACTTTTATAATTAAATCATTCTTTTTTTTAAATTAAAGGAGAGCTATAACTTACTATTAAGTTAAAATTAACGTTTTTTTTTTTTTTTTCAAGAAAGTATTAAAGTTCTTTTAATTGAAACTGTAAATAAGGAAATAACTTACTGATTGTACTTTAATCAAACTTAGGTTAAATTATTGTTTAATTCCATTGAACCGTTTAAATATTCTTATAGTTGATTAGCCCATAATTTATACTCTGGCTACAGGGGGAGGCATTCGTTGCAGTTAGGTAATTAGTCCATTATACTGGTTACAAGAGGAGGTAATTTTAGTGGGTAAAAATCCTGTACTACCAAAATGGCTTAGATTTTCTTGATGTCTTTTGAACTTCTACATGTATCCTGTAGGAAAAAAAAAAAGAAAAAGATTATGTTATACAAAAATATTCAAACTTCTAGAAGTATAGTCCGTAATCTGTATAATAAGAATTTGTACTTAAACCTATATTATACGTATATTCTATCTAAAACAAAAAGAAAACAGACAGCAATATTTAACATATCAATTTTAACATTTTTAATTTAAATTTACATCACTGTAAGTATGAACCTAAATGTTATAAATAATATTATGTTATTTAATTATTTTTAGAAAATTTAATTTATTTCGTTCTCTAATGACATTAATTGTGTATAATGTCAATAAATTATTGATTAGCGTTTCTTAAATGCTATTACACAGACATATAAACTACATTATGCCATAAATAAAGTACATGACATTTAGATTGAAAGGAAAAAAAAATTTTGTTTTTGCTGATGTAAGCCTAAAAATAAACAATGAAATTATCCTCATAATATTCATAAAATATTCATAACAGGTAACAATTACAAAATTATAATTTATTATTATTATATTAACTTAATTTTTTTTTTTATTATTTTTTTTTTATTGATGTCATCTCTAAATCATATCCCACTCCAATAAATGTATAGTATCTAATATGTGTTATATATATTATATACATATATAACTATGTAATATTCTAATTTTGATGATGTTGGATAAAATAAATTTTTAATTTTTTTGGGATCAACCTTAATCAGGATCAACGTTAAACTAAATTGAATCGTTTTTCACAGCCAAGAGATCAATTTTAAAATTATTTTATTATATTTAAAGTTTTGACTTACTCTATTTGGACCTTAAGCTATTTTTAAATTTTTAAGATGTTTGTGTAAAGACTTGTGCTGGATGTAGCTTATCGGCATTCAAATATTTAAGTATTGAAAAGTTTTTATCTTATTTCTTTTTGTTTATACTTAATTGGAGATATAATGCTCTTTAAAGAAAGAATAATTGTAAAGAAGAAACCAATCTCTACTCTAATTTAAAATTAAATGTGGAAGTTGTATACATTCATATAACATAGGGGCACACACATAAAAAAGTTAATATAAGTTATAAAATAAGTAAATAAATTTTTCTTAAAAATGCCTTCCTTACTTGGAAAATGAGTTTTTGATTCACCTCTTTGTTGTGAGTTAATATTTTACCTGACTCATGGCGTAGTGGTTAAGTCAGCCAGCCTTTCAATCGGAGGGTCTTGGCTTCAACCACCGGTCAGATCATATAAATAAAAAAAAATATGTAGTAATTTTATATCGTATAATTAATAGTAATAATAATAATAACAGTTACAGTGGATCTATCTTTGGTTATATCATACAGGAAGATGTAATATACTACTACACGTTGTAATTCACTGATGCGGTCCTGACTCTGTAGTAAAATAATAATAATATCAATAAGTAATACTAATACCAATAATAATAGCTGCTACAGTAATAGTGGGGGTTGCCTTCAATAATTACCACATGCTGTTGTTATATATACCACAATAATTACCACATGCTGTGTTGTTATATATACTACTGCATGTTGTAACTGTTGTAACGGCTATAATAGTCACTGTTAGCAAAATAATAATAATAATAATAGGCCTAAAGATTCATTGTTTCCTTACAATCCCACTCCCAATTCAATATTTCCTCATCCTATTTCCTATCCTTTCCTACCCCTACTTCTAAAGTTTTCATCCCATTATATTGACTAAAGGGGAAAGTGGGTTTAGTTTAGTAAGAATCTGACTATACCAACGGGAAATTCTGTAATAGGGAGAAGATCATTTTGTTTTGTAGTACTATATACTAATTTAAGATATTGTAGAACTTTATTCGAGATATCGTGTATACTAAAATTTATTTTAGCTTTTTGCTTGACGACATCTCTTCGGTATTAATATTAGATATTTTTAATCTTTTTGTACAACTCAAATTTTTCCGTATAGTTATTAAATAATATATCAACTTTCATTTTTACTATATTTTACATGGTGCCTCTATCAAAATGTGATCTGAAAAATATGTACATATTATATATATATATATATATATATATATAAAAATTAGGTAAAAACTACCATATTAGAGCTAAAGTTGATAGAGCTCCTCTCAGAACGAACAAAAGGCTCTAGTTGGAGAGGGGATATATTTTCTTTTCCAAGAAGTTGAAAAGCCTTAATCAATTTTTTTTAAACAATCAGTTTTTCTAAATTTGTTCAGTTCAATTTTTAGCACTTTTTGCTGAACGGACAGTATGTTTCTGTATATGGGTAGTCCGCCAGTTTACAAAACTTCTACTTCACTTAACATGGAGCAATGATGTTTTAACCATCGATAGCTCTCATTAAAGAGTAAATATTGAGGAACAAGTTTTTTATATAGTCTCATCTATTGTCATCAATAGATTATTTTTCAAATTCAGCTTAACAATTGTTCAATCTAAAAACGTCAAACGTCATAAAAGTTTAAAGTGATATTTCTGTAAAGAATGCTCATAATTTTAAATTTTAAGTCACAGTAATAATATCTAAATAAGAAAAAACAATAATCATCATTTTTATGAATCAGAAAACAAACTCAACTTTTATGATCACTTTAATTTTTTTTTGTCTAGTATGATTTTGGTTTTATAGGTAAAAAAACAAAGATAAAAAATTTTGTTAAAAAGGGATTATTTTAATTAAACTTTATTTCCTTAAAAATTTCCCACTATAATTTTTTGATCACTTTTTGATCACACTCAGGTTTTTTTCAGTATACCCTGTATAAAACTAATTATTATATAGTTGTATCTTGATTTAAGGACATCAGGTAAAATTTAATGATCACATTATTGATACTAAGTATATAATGTTATTATCTTTATATAATCAAATTATTATTGTTGTGGTCTTCTCCTCATTTACCACTTGAAATTCATCGTAAAATGCATTTAATTTTATTTTAAATTAGGTCATCAAGTACGAGAATAATGATTATAAACGAAGAATACATATTATGTTATTACATTACCATTACAGCGGATAGTCAGATAATAGTTGAAATGGTATATGATTGTGAAGCTATGCAGCGAATTTCCATGGGATACAAACACATAACCAAGACTCAATTATACGTTCTATCATGTCCGATTTTTATCTTTAAATGGAAATTTCATTATCTTTCTTGAATATTATATTGGATCTATGAAATACAAATTTTGTGTAATTTGCAATATTAATGTAATGATGGTGCTGTTATTTTCGGTAGGGAAAAGTGAATAAAGAAAAATTTAACAAAAAAATTCACATTACCATTACCATAACAAAAAAGAAATATTCATTTGAAAGATTATTAGTAGATATCTTGAGGCAATCTTATTTTCAAAGTTTTTTTTTGTTTTTAATTAGAAATCATTTTATGATTTTATGAGAGAAAAGTTTGTTAAGATAAAGGTTTGGGTTTTTGTAGAAAATATATAAAAAAAAAAAAACTTTAATTTATACTTCTAAAACAAAAAACTTTTAAGACTTTGATTCTAAATTACTGTATTTTTATTTGAACAAATTTCATTCAATGCAACAGGATACCTTTTCATAGCCTTTAAACATAAAAAAAAAATAGTCGGAAATATTAAAATATCTAACTACCCTTGGAATGTAAAGAAAAATTTAGATAATAAGGATATGAATATCGCTTTATTGATTCGCTTCATGAAATAAATTAATATGAATCAAAAATAATCGCATCATATTCCCTTTTTGTTTTGGAAATTTACAACACAATTATTGAGAATTATTAAAAATTTTGTAAATTTAGATAATTAACACTGTGTAGAAGTTATGCAAATTTTGTATTATAACAATACAGATTGAAAATCCATATTAAAGTTTTGGATTTAGATGATTTTTTTTTATCTATTTTTATACCCGTATGAACTATGTTCAAGGGTATAATAAATTTGCCATTACGTTTGTGACACCTTAAAGGAGTCGAGCTAGATATAGTGTCAAAGGTATGGATCGGCTCAGAATCGAATTCTGAGTCGATTAAGCCATGTACGTCCGTCCGTCCGTCCGTCCGTCCGTCCGCACGATAACTCAAAAAATAAAGGAGCTAGGGGGCTGAAATTTTTTTTACGTCACTTTTGCAAAATTGTTAGTTTTGCTATTTAAATCCAACATTTTCGGTCGGCGGGTTCGAGTAGCTGCCATACAACTTCTATCTTTATATAGAAATAACTCAGTATCTATTCAAGCTAGGTTTCTGAAATTTTGCAAATGATGATCAAGTTTTATGGCAACAACTTCTGTAAAATTTGGTTGTGCTGGTGCAGCGGGTTCGGGTAGCTGCCATACAACTTCTCCGTTTAAATGAGAATAACTCAGTGTTTATTGAAGCTAGGAATCTGAAATTTAGTAAAGAGGTGTCGAGTTAAATGCCAACAACTTTTGTAAAATTTGGTTGGTCTAGAGCAGCCGGTTCAGACTTCTTGCACCTCTTGGAACCTAATGAAGCTAGGCGTCTGAAATTTTGCAAATGATGATCAAGTTTTATGGCAACAACTTTTGTAAAATTTGGTTGTGGTGGTGCGGCGGGTTCGGGTAGCTGCCATACAACTTATCCGGTTAAATGAGAATAACTCAGTGTTTATTGAAGCTAGGAATCTGAAATTTAGTAAAGAAGTGTCGAGTTATATGCCAACAACTTTTGTAAAATTTGTTTGGCCTAGAACAGCCGGTTCAGGCTTCTTGCACCTCTTGGAAGTTAATAAAGCTAGGCGTCTGAAATCTTGCAAATGATGATCAAGTTTTATGGCAACAACTTCTACAAAATTTGGTTGTGCTGGTGCGACGGGTTCGGGTAGCTGCCATACAAAATCTCTTTTTAAATGAAAAGAACTCAGTGTCCGTCCGCACGATAACTCACAAAATAGAGGAGCTAGGAGGCGGAAAATTTTTTTACGTCACTTTTGTAAAATTTTTAGTTTTGCTATTTAACTCCAGCATTTTCTGTCCCCGGGTTCGGGTAGCTGCCATACAACGTCTTTCTTTAAATAGAAATAACCCAGTGTCTGTTCAATCTAGGTATCTGAAATTTTGCGAATGATGATCAAGTTTTATGGCAACAACTTCTGCAAAATTTGGTTGTGGTGGTGTGACGGGTTCGGGTAGCTGCCATACAAAATCTCTTTTTAAATGAAAGAACTCAGTGTCCGTCCGCACTATAACTCAAAAAATAGAGGAGCTAGGAGGCTGAAAATTTTCTTACGTTACTTTTGTAAAATTGTTAGTTTTGCTATTTAACTCCAGCATTTTCGGCCGCCGGGTTCGAGTAGCTGCCATACAACGTCTTTCTTTAAATGGAAATAACCCAGTGTCTGTTCAATGTAGGTATCTGCAATTTTGCGAATGATGATCAAGTTTTATGGCAACAACTTCTGCAAAATTTGGTTGTGGTGGTGCGACGGGTTCGGGTAGCTGCCATACAAAATCTCTTTTTAAATGAAAAGAACTCAGTGTCCGTCCGCACGATAACTCAAAAAATAGAGGAGCTAGGAGGCGGAAAATTTTTTTACGTCACTTTTGTAAAATTGTTAGTTTTGCTATTTAACTCCATCATTTTCTGTCCCCGGGTTCGGGTAGCTGCCATACAACTTCTTTCTTTAAATAGAAATAACCCAGTGTCTGTTCAATCTAGGTATCTGAAATTTTGCGAATGATGATCAAGTTTTATGGCAACAACTTCTGCAAAATTTGGTTGTGGTGGTGTGACGGGTTCGGGTAGCTGCCATACAAAATCTCTTTTTAAATGAAAAGAACTCAGTGTCCGTCCGCACGATAACTCAAAAAATAGAGGAGCTAGGAGGCGGAAAATTTTTTTACGTCACTTTTGTAAAATTGTTAGTTTTGCTATTTAACTCCAGCATTTTCGGCCGCCGGGTTCGAGTAGCTGCCATACAACGTCTTTCTTTAAATGGAAATAACCCAGTGTCTGTTCAATGTAGGTATCTACAATTTTGCGAATGATGATCAAGTTTTATGGCAACAACTTCTGCAAAATTTGGTTGTGGTGGTGCGACGGGTTCGGGTAGCTGCCATACAACTTCTCTTTTTAAATGAAAATAACTCAGTGTCCGTCCGCACGATAACTCAAAAAATAAAGGAGTTAGGAGGCTGCAATTTTTTTTACGTCACTTTTACAAAATTGTTAGTTTTGCTATTTAACTCCAGCATTTTCGGCTGCCGGGTTCGAGTAGCTGCCATACGACTTCTTTCTTTAAATGGAAATAACCCAGTGTCTATTCAATCTAGGTATCTGAAATTTTGCAAATGATGATCGAGTTTTATGGCAACAACTTCTGTAAAATTTTGTTGTGATGATATGACAGGTTCGGATAGTTGCCATACAACTTCTCTTTTTAAATGAAAATAACTCAGTGTCTATTGAAGCTAGCTATCTGAAATTTAATGAAAAAGTGTCGAGTTGCATGCCAAAAACTTTTGTAAAATTTGAATGGTCTAAAGCAGCCGGTTCAGGCTTTTTGCATTTCTTGGAACTTAATGAAGCTAGGCGCAATAGATTCGGGTAGCTATCATACAACTCCACAATTTACATAAATATATCTCTGTAGTTCGGTACTAAAACTCTGAAAGTTTTTAAAAGATGATCAAGTTTTATAGAAACAGGATATATTACGTTCATACGGGTATCCCAGAGTTGACACAGTCTACTCTACTGCACTCTTCCTCGTTTTTTTAATATTTTAGTATTTTAAAATAATTTGGGTGAATTTTATAATTTCTAGAACTATGGGTTGTACATATATTCAAACTATATGTTTATATGTACATTCTTCAAAAGCAGATTCTAACCTTCCACATAACGATTATCAATCCAAAACTTTTTCAAATATTCTATAGTACCATTTAATACTAAGCGGTAAATGTATATTAAATTTACTTAGTACAAAATAGTAAATATAATTTTAAATATTATATTATATTATATTTAAATATTCCATTGACAGAATAATTTCTTATAAGTACAATAAAATACATATATGTATGTAAATACGGCGCTATATAATATACATCTATACTCTTATCATTCATTCATCAGTAACATATACGATATGTAAATAAACATGATATTATATAAGTATGTATGTATAACAATATCATATAAATAAAAATTCTTCAAGCAACCGTTATGTTGTTTATTTAATTACATTTTTTTGTACTACGCATTATATCCTCAACAATTTCAAATTATCGAGTAAAACAAAATGGAAAAAATTTGTTGAACAAATTTGTTAGAAAATTTGAAAAAATCAAGTAACACTTTCGTCAATTATAAAGTAACCCTATATTATTAAAAAAAGTTGTTAACAGAAATAAGAGTATGATGTCGAAGCTTTAATTTTTGTGTATTACTTCAAAAAAATTTTAACAAGTGTTCAAGTTACAGGTGTTTAAAAATAGGAAATTTTCAGTTTTTGACCCCTTACAGCTCCTAAACGGGGGGTGATACAAAAAAAATTTCTGAAATGACTCACACTAATTTTCAAAGATCTAACTTCTGTCAAAATTTCAAGTTTCCAACTTTAACCGTTTAGAAGATGGAAGGGTTAAAGAATTTTGCAAAATTTGAGTTTCGCATAACGGTAAACTAAGACACCGTATGCCAAAAATATATATTTATTGTATATATACTTTTAAAGCTAATGAAAGTAGTAATCGTTTGGCGTTTTCAAAATTAAGATATACCTTATACAACTTGTGCTATAAAAATTTAAATATAGAGCTTTTTTGAACCTTTGGGGAGCTGTAGCTCCGTAACGGGTGGGGCTACAAAAAAAAGTTATTAAAAATAAAATTAATATTTTTGTGAGATCTATCAGTAGTTAAGTTAAATTTCATAGCTCTATTGCAAAAAAAATGTGGGAATCTAAAAGTTAGGTGTTCGAGAGCTACCCTAAGGCTTGGTCCAAACTCAGCCAAAAAAAATAGGGAACCTACAAATTACTCCAAGAATATTTTGTGTAAATTTCAAGATTCTAGCTTTCTTAGTTTTTGAGTTAGCGTGCTGACGGACGGACGGACGGACGGACGGACGGACATGGCTCAAAAGTCTTAGAATTTTTTTCTGATCCGATTCATACCTTTGAAGGTATATCTAGCTCGCTTATTTCGAGGTGTTACAAACGGAGGAGTAATTTTATTATACCCGATCCTATCGTACGGGTATAATAAATGTGAATATTTCCTGATGTAATAATTAATACTCTTTAAGCGCAATATATCAATAGTGATATCTAAGTGATATTATTATTATAAACCTGATCTAATACGTTCAAAGTAGTCTAGTTTAGTCTGCCTCTAGGATGAAAACAGACAGTAATAGATATTGAATTGAAGCGGTTCACCTTCACATAATATTATAAAGAACAAAACCAAAACATAAATTTTTTATTAAATATTTGTGTAAGATCCTGTATTTCAAACACTATAACTAAATAAAATAATAAAATAATAAATATGAATCTTTTATATCAGAAGCTTGAAATCTTTGAAGATATTTGAGAATTAGCATAAGTTACCTACGAAAAAATGTCGGTACTTCCTCATGTGTACAGCTATTAGGAGTCAAAAATTCAAAATCGCTTTAGACACCTTGTAACTCTGACACTCTGTGCTATTTACATACTTTCTTATAGACTTACTTGTCGTAAGTAAGACATAAAAATTAAAGCTACAATATTTTATTTTAGGATGTTTTAACTTTTCTTATATAAAAAATAAAAATAAATGTGATTTCATATTAAATTATATAAAAGTTATCCTATAACTTAACCTAATTTAAGCTACTTAACCTTTCTTCAATAAGCTTATCTTAAATTATTCAAATTACTTTGTATAGACTTGTGTTATTGTAATTATGATGATTCCAACAAGCAGTAGCTCCGTTTATTTAATGTGTTCGTTAACATTGTGCAGTTTATAGTCCACAATTTTCCATTTAGTTGGTAGATCCAATATAGTATAGCATATACCCGCATTATTTTGGTTTTGAATATAACTATTTTTGATCTAAAACGCTAAAATATTCAGAAGCAATAAGTATCGAGAGCAGAGTAGTTTTATTTACAGTCACGGGTGATTTTGAAGACTTCTATGCAAGAACAAACAAAATAAAACCTTTACCTGCTAATGCAGTATATATTGACTAGGGAGCAGAAATGAAAGGATAGGAAATTCAATGCGGAAACATTGAATTGGGAGTGGGACTGCAAGGAAAAACAATGAATTCACCTATTATTATTACTATTTTGCTAACAGTAACTATAGCCGTTGCATCAGTTACAACATGCAGTAGTATATAACACCTTACTGCATGAGGTAATTATTGAAGGCAATCCCCACTATCACTAAACACCTTCCTGCATGATATAATCAAAAATACCTCCAATGTAGCAGCTATTATTATTATTATTATTATTATTATTGTTATTATTATTACTACTAATTATACGATATACATTATTACGATATCAAATTACTACATATTTTTTTATTTATATGACATGACCGCGGTTTGAACCCAAAACCCTTCGATTGAAAGGCTGGCCTCTTAACCACTACGCCATAAGTCAGATTAACAATTATTATTATTGGGTATTTCTAAGCAAAAATATTAATTAAATTATTTTATTTTATAATAATATAATATAATAATTCAAATTAACGACTCAAAATATTCCACTTACTATATTCCAATATTATGTTTTTATTTATAAAAATTTCATATCATTAAAATTAAAGTTTAATGAAAACAAAAGGATTTTATTATTTTTTATGCACTGTTTATTTATTGCATGGAAAAAATAATAATTAACCTCAGAACAAAATTTGACCTAACCACAATAGAGATCATTAAAAACCAGAGAAGCACAAAAAACAAAGCCTGAATGCATTTTAATCTAAAAGTACCCTTTGGTTTTTTTTTTTTATAATAATATACTTGCAAAAGTGAAAAGTTGACTGAAACTTTGAATTAACTGGAATAGGTAAAACACAAAAATATCAGACCTGGTTGAATTCCTAAGAGTATAAAAGAGTAGTGGTAGTAGACAAACTGATAATAACTTATTCATTTCAATCGTTGTTATTCTTATTTAAAAAAAAAATATCAGACAATCATCCACAAGTTTATTTTTTACAAAATTAAAGAAAACAAAGAAGCACCAGACATTTGAGTTAAATAAATTACACTATAATTTGCACCAGCACCACTTAAGTCTCCTTTAGGGCATAAAGAAAAACTAATGGAAATCAAAAATCTAAAAATAGTTTTAATATGATTTAAATAATATTCAGTTTCGTATATTACTAGTTTTTGACTGGTTCTAGTGAAAATAATTGTTAAGTTTCAACATTTTTGTACATTATATAAATCTATTAAAGTATAATTTTTTTAAACGTTCTCTACTTTCTCAACATATACTAGGTTACATAAAAATTATGAAGGCAAGTCGTAATAGCTTCTTGTCTTTTAGTATGTAACAGTAGTTATTCACCATTTTACAAAAAAATCTCAATTATTTCCAGTAGAATAAATATAAAATGTATCTCTTTTCTCTAGACATCTTAAATGCGAAACAAGTTACTGAAGTATATATAGAAATTAATTTTTTTTTTCCTTAAAAGGTTTCTTCGAGGGTTTTTCTAAAAAAGGCATTTTTCAAGGACACTATTGATACCTCTTGGTAGTCTCAGAATGTTATTGACTAAACCCTTTTAGCCAATTTAATGAGATAAAATCTCTAACTGCTAACACAATATATTGGCTTCGGAGTGGGGATCAGCAAAAATAGAACAGAGATGCTGAAACTTTGAATTAGGGAGTGCGACTGTAAGGAAACGGATTCATTGTTCCCTGTTATTATTACTATTTAGACATCAGTGACAAAATCATCAATGGTTACAGCATGCAGTAGAACATGACATCTTCCTGTATGAGTTAATAACTTAAGGGCTATATTGTTATTTTTATTATTATTATTATTTTTTATTATTACTATATATATTAGTATAATATAAAAGTACTATTTATTCTTTTTTTAATATGATCTGGCCAAAACCCTCAGATAGAAAGTCTGGAGACTTAACCACTACGCCATGAGACAAACAGAAAAAAAAATAATTTTTTGTAATTTGCTTCTTTATGCAGAAATTTTGCAGAACTTAAATATTTAATATGCCGATAAGTATCTATTTACTTCAGATTTCGTTCTGCCAAATACATATAAATAATATAATAAACGCAATGATATATCACTTCCTTAAAGATCCTAAGCATCCTAAGAAAAAGTAGCAGCAGCAGCCTCCTAAGAAAAAGTTTTAAAATGGAACTTTTGTTCTTTAATTCTTATCAATTAGCGCAATTTAATCCGAGACGATTTAATCATCTTAAATTTTATTTTAATTGAAAAAAAAAATGTTTTACCTTTATTGGAATGAAATTGGATCAGCCAGTTTCAATATTTCTTCATTAAAATAATGAAATCATACCTACCAAAAATGAAATCACATAATGAAGCTTCCAGTTTTTTTTACACATATATTAATTGTGTACCCTTCCAAGTAAACACATACACACTTACATAAAATAAATTTAAAAAAGAAAAAAATATAAAATAATACCTTATTTACATAAAATTTGTATGAATTATGCAAAAAGTACCTACTATACTGTCTAAAAAAAGAAACTGATAAAAAAAAACTAAAAAAAAGTCAACAAAATTTTCAATTACATGGGACAAAACACTATTATAGAAGCTTTTCTGTTGTCCTTCATTATATTTTCCTTTTGTGTTTTTAAAACTCACAGAGCGCAGAGAAAAACAAATTTTCACTTTTCATTCAATGCATACAAAATATGGAGAAAATTAAATAAAATTTTAACAAAGAAGTATGATACTCTTTAGAAAAAAGAAACGCAAAGTAAATTAGTAGCATGATAATATTAAATTATTTTGCAATTGTAAAAATTTCAAAAACCCCATCAATTTATTATTATTTGAATTTATAAGATTATAAAATAAAAAATGAATATTTTGATTAATAGCTTAAAATTTAAACAATAGTTTTTAGCTTATAGGTTTTGACAAATAAATTAATTCAGAATGCTGGCATTATTCTGCGCATGATTTGAATCGACACTTCCTCTGTTAATAAGAGGTTTTCTTAAACACTCGGTTACCGAGGTCTCTCTAATGAATTTTTCAACTAATTTCTAAGATATTTGCTAAAAGAATTTTTTAAACATCCTAGCCATTAGTTTCATCCTAGCAAGGCATTTACCACGCAGACAGCGAGCGAGTAATTTTTCAGAATAAATTTAAAACATATTGACTCTTAAATAAGTGACCATCCAGAAGAGCGACAAGAGAGCGATTTTTTACATTTAAAATTAGTTTGACTTTTGAGGGATAAAATTCCGAAAAGTTGATACTATATATTATGTATAATATATAAATAATTTTTCTTTCATTCGTTAGAAAGGACAATAATATTTTTCTAGTTACCTTAAAATTAGTACTAATCTCTCTTGAAGGGTAATTGTCCTATAATTCATTATTATACCCTACACTTAAAATGTAGGGTATATTAACTTTGGTATGGTGTTTGTAACCACCAAATGGAAGCGAGTTAGATATGGATCTGTATTTATATTCTGAATCAGGATCACCTTCTGAGTCGATTTAGCGATGTCCGTTCGTCCGTCCATACGCAGGATAACTCAAAAAATAATGACGCTATCTTGATGAAATTTATACTGTAGGTTAACAATAACTAAAGTAAGGCGGGGATTGCAAAAGGGCGAAATTGGACCATGGGTTCGGGTACAACTCCCATACAACTCCCAAAACCGAACAAGCATATATTCGAAATTAATAAAGATAGAAACTTCAAATTTGGTACTAGGGTGTTGTTTCCTGAATCCCTGATTTGTCCAAAATTTGACATGAATTGGAGGAGTTGTTCTGGTACCTCTCATACAACTCCCAAAATCGAACAAGCATATCTTCGAAATTAATAAAGATAGAAACTGCAAATTTGATACGAGGATTGTTTCCTGAATCCCTGATTTGTCTAAAATTTCAGATAACTTGGAATGGTTGTTCGGGTATCTGCCACACAACTCCCAAGACCAAACAAGCATATCTTCGAAATTAATAAATATAAAAACTTGAAATTTGATATAAGAGTCTTCTATGCTTTTCTGATGATGTCTCTAAAATTTGAGATGAATTGGGGTGGTGGTCTGCGTTCCTTCACACACTTCCCAAAACCTAACAAGCATATTTTCGAATTTAATAAAGATAGAAATCTGAAATTTTGTACAAAGGTTGTAAAAGCATTTATTTTTTTAGTTTAGGTATATTAAATACCTAACTAAGATAACTTATGGATTTTTAATTTAATTTGAATTTTTTAGGTGTAGGGTATAAATAAGTCGGTTGCGTCGACTTACTGTTACTTTTACTTGTTTTTATTTAGCTAATGAACTTTTTATATATATTGAAAGCGCTTATAGGCAATCTTAAATAACCAAAAAATTATTCAGTTCCTTCTTAAATTTCTTTCCTAATAAATAATGAAAAGTGACCAAAACAAGTTAATAAAGCGTGAAACTCATATTTATGTGTATTTTCATGAAACATAATATTATATATATATCTATTTTCGTATAAAATAAAAATTTTTAACTTTATTTAGGTTTATAACTTGTGCGCAAGTGGATTTACTGACTCACATTAAGTATATACCGAAATCTTGTCTTTCTTTTTATGTTTTGTCCAAGGATCAACACGATGTTTTCCAATTCAATTAAATAAATTACCATATTTTGCATAATATCGCAACTTAATAAAATAGTTAGCGTTTAATTTCATAACAATTTTGCATTTTTTCTTGTCTTTACTTAACTTTAAGATAATGGTAAGTAATTATGATTTCATTTTTTAAGGAAAAGTTTTTGGTATGCGATACAAAGTCTAACAGATTCTGTTAAACTTTATGCTATGTGGTACAAAGTCTAATAGATGTGTTTGTTTTACATCAATCATTTATTTTTCTTACAAATTTTTCATTTCATTTGTTTGTAATATTGGCATAATATAACAACATTCTTTTGATGCCTCTAAGAGTTGGTGAAATTTGGTTTAAAAAAACCCATTCAATTTATGTTGTTTAAGTTAGTTCAGATTGAATATTACATTTCAGTTCATCTTTTGTTTTTTTAATTACTTTTTATTCTGCTTTATTTTTTTCTTCAAACTTAAATAACTCTAACTTTATAGTTTATTAGAGACAGTTTTTTTCCCCGTTTCACAAAAAACAAAAAAGTCTTTTATTACTGAGAACAGGTACAGTATTGATTTTTATTATTTAAAATTTTTTCCTTCTTTAATACCAATTTCATCCTTGCCATGCTGTCACTTCCAGTTTTTCCAATTTTAATAATTTTTGGTTGTATAATGATGGTATAAAACGATGTTGCAACTTTATTTACATTTAAAAGGATTCTTTTGCTTTTTTTTTCCAATGTTTAACAAGGATTTTTTTTTGTTTTTCTTTTGTCCTTAACAATGTTTTATTCTTAATAAAAAAATATCACCGTCATTTTATTTTTTGTTACTTTTATTTGTATACAGGTTCAAAAAAAATAATTATATTTTTTTAGTATATTTTTTAATATATTTAAAACGTGGTGTTTTTCGTTCTTTTACAATAACAAAAAAGTATCAGATATTTAACACCGCATCATTTTTAATTTATTTCTGTTTCTTTTGTAATAATACCGCTATTTTCACGGATTTTTTTGTTTTTTTTGTTTTATTTTCTTTAAAAACAAAAAACAAAAACAATATTAAAGCTTTAATTTTCATAAAAAAATATCTATTGAACAAGGTATTAAATATATTTCATAGTAAACTATCAGTAAAAGTATCAGCTATAACATTAAATTAAAGGGTGGTAATTTTTTTTTTTTGTTTATTCCCATTTTTAAAATATTTTAATTTTTTCTATAAGAAAAAAACGTTTTAAAATGGGTATTATAAATTTAAGAAAAATATTGTCATCACTGAAATATATATAATTATTATAAGGTGAACATATTGTTAGCTTAAAAATGTTTGTTAATTCAGAATTAGATAAATATAATTTTTTTTCAAAAAAAATATCCAACTTATAATTAATGCTTATCGAGTTTATAAAAATCCAGTTTCATTCGTCGACTTTAATTCTTCTATTGATCCAGAAAAATTCGCTAACAAATTTATTATTTCGTCAAAACATTTTAATCGTTCAATTCATTCTGATACATCAATACAGCTATACTAAGTTTCAATAAAGAGGCCGCAGTGGCCTAGTAATTAAAACCGTATAAAATTCGTTCTGTAAAAACCGAAGGTGTGTGGGTGCGAATTCTACACACGTCATAACAATAATTACATAACCATGCCTGGAAAGGAAAGACTGTAATTTCCTTGTCACGTTTATGTGACAGTCGAACAAAGTAAAAAAAAAAGTTTCATTAGTCCCTAAAATTTCAATAGTAGCTAAATAATTTACTAAAAATTAAAACCGTTATCTTTCTGGTTAATTAAATGAGTTTAAACAAGCAACGATGAGTAATACCACTGGATATTAAGAAAAAATGTAAGTACCAAAGTGAAGCACTTCCTTATATGAACTTACATTAAATTTTGACTTTTTTGAATTCGTTGAAGACACAAAGAAAATGGGTGAAATTTAAGACACAAATAGGTGAAATTTATTTACGAACAGGTAGTTTTTAATTATTAAAAAAAAATGTTAAAAATTTTAAAGTATTGAACTGGCAATTTCTCCAAACAAAAATGAATTTTATACTTGCAATTTTATTAAAAATTTTTATACCAAAAGAAAAACTGGTAATACTTCTTGGGTCCTTTTATGTCGAATATATATTATTTTTAATTCTCAAGCATTGATGATATATTATTTTATCACTATTCATATTCATTTTTGACTAAAATTAATTAAGTTTTTTTTTATTTTTCGAACTAAAATAGTTAATTTTAACATAACTGCGAAGATAAAATTAAATTTATCATCAAATTTATATATTATAAAGATACAAAATTTATTTACAATAGGATTAAAAATCAGAATAATATCACATTATTTATGCGATCGACATCCTATGCAATTACTGATACAATCTTGTTATTCTTGTATTTTTGTTATAAGATTTATGACAGTTATAAAGTGTTAACACAGGCATGAAACATATAATTAGTTGGCGCGTAAAAAGAATAACAAGACACCACCAGAAAAAAAAACAAAAAAAAAGAAAAAACAGATAAAAAAAATAAAATTAATGAACAAAAAACAACTTAAAGGTGTAATGAACTGTTGAATCTGTGTTCTTTATATTGTTTTTTAATTTATTTTTTTATTTTGTTTTTTTTTTTTGTTGTAAGGTGAAACTAAAAAATTATTTACAAAAACAACGAAATTATTTTTAATTAAAGGTAAAAAAAAAACAAAAAGGAAGAAGTATAAAAAATTTTTTTTACCCTGGTCATTTTTTTTAAATAATTTTTATGCAAAAAACAATTTACCTACAAACAAAAAAAGAATAAACAATTTTTTACATTAAAAGCCGATCAAACAAACTTTTTATACTCAACATGTCATTTTTAACAACATTTACTTCTTTTAACGATTTTAATTCGGCTCCGTGAATTAACGCACAAGGAATTAAAGTCCCAAAAAAAAAATTAAATAAAACCCGAAAAAGTAGGGTCTTAATTCATAATGAATTAATACCTCAAAACCAAAATTAAATAAAGCCCCAGAGAAGTAAAATAAAGCCCCAAACAAAAATGAATTAACACCTTAAATAACACCTCGAAATAAAAATGAAAAAACTCCCCAAAACTATTTATAATTTTTATTATATACCTATATTATTTAATAAAACAAAGTCTACATTATAATGAAAAGATCATAAAAAAACAAAATTACATTCTATTTAAAATAATAACAAAGAAGTTGCAGTTGTATTGTAATTTTCTTTTTCTTGTTTGGTGAATTTTATTAAATTTACGCGTTTTTTTTGCAATGAAATAAATCCCACCATCAAATGAAATAAGTCCTACCAACAAATTATAAAATAATGTGAACGTCATATGAAATAACTCCCACTAAAGAAAATGAAATAAGTTGCAACATCAATTTATTTTTATATGTAATTTTATTTTATCTGACATTTCGAGTTTGCATTGACATTACTTTAGTATTGATTTTAGAATTGGATTCCAAATCGAGTTATACGCTTTTTCCCTGATTTTGAATTTAACTCTTAACTTCATCCTAATTCAGAATCTCATATATACATATAAATAATTATTCTGGAAATAGGGAAAATACTTTTTTTTCCACAAATTTTACAAAGCCCTTCAAATTTTTTTTTAAAACTTCTTGAAAAAGCGAATTTATGGAACGGAAAATTAATTAATTATTTTCATTAATTTACAAATTTACAAAAAAATAATATGAAATATAGGAGAGTGTGCGTGAATATAGCGGTGCAACCGCGACTGCGAACGGACCGCGACCGATCGTTCCTTTCTAATTCAGAGTTTTCAAAATCAAAGTTATACACTTTCAAATAAAAAAAATGTTGTATGAATTAAAAACTTTAATTCATACAACAACTATTGATGAAAATTAAAGCCCCAATACTTATTTTTGGGGTTTTTTTCATTTAAATTTTTGGAACGTTATTTCATTATGTCTGAAAGCCACAAAAAAAACAACAAATTTTGTGGGTTTATTTCATTTTTTTTTGGGCTTTAATTCCTTGGCGTTCACGGAGCCTTTAATTCATATATATTATATCATATATATATACACGGAGCATTTAATTCATATTATTTTCTGTGTTGTGGAGAAAGTATTATAATCATTAAAAAAAAAATCAAATTTTTAAGAATCATGCTTTCAGTGTTTTCTGCTGCTATGACAATATAGGAATGGACTATTTCAATATTAATTTGTTAAAGGATCTTGGTTAGAAAAATCTTAGATCCATTTTATTTCTCATAGATTATTTCTTATAAATTTCATAGAAAATAGTCAGAAACAAAAACATAACATGGTAATAATGTAGAAAATTAATTTGTTACACACTAATTAGTTTCAGCTATTTAGTTTTGGTTCCCATATTAAAACTAGAAGAATTCGCTCTAAATAGAAGAATTCTCCTTATCTAATCCACCTCTTCTATCTCCTTCTTTTTTTATAATTTGTTATGTTTCTCTTTAATATACACCAATAAATTTTTAAGTCACCAATTGACACTGTATTAAAATTGATTTGATCAAATGATCTTAATTGTTCTTAGTTGTTTTTTAAATGGTCAAATTGCATTCGAATGGAAAATTCAAAAGCAAAACATTTCTAATTTTCGTTTTTATTTGAATTCCAGTTAAACAAAAGGATTTATTAGATCTCAAATTTTCTTTATTTTATTTAATTAAATTTTTTTAACAAAATTTTTTATGACTAAATTCAAAAGTATACAAAACATAGAATTTTAAGATGTAGATAAGACACAATCGTTATTTTGAATAACAAAGAAAATAATGATGATACCTTTTTAGAAATTTATAATAAAGATTAAAGATAAATTTTAAAAGTTTTTACTTGTTATAGGTAGATACTTTAAAAATAAATGCATCTAGATTTTAAATTAACAATTAAAAAGTGACAATAATTATTAAAATTTCATTCTATTCAATATTTTATTTTATAATTTTTATTATTTAATTTCAAATTTTTTTTCTAATGTGTATTTAAATCTAATTTGTGGCCGCCCCAAATAAATTTAAATACAAAAATTAAAAAAAAAAATAAGAGGATTTTACACTTTCTTTCTTAGTTTTATTTGCATAACTGAAATAAATTCGAAAAAATTATTAAAATCAAAAACGATATAAGTTCGAAAAACAAACAAATTACTGGTACTGTCTGGTGCTCTGGTACGAAATCTCCGTTTTCAAAATCTCGTTTTACAAAATCTTGTTTTATTACAAATCTCGTTATATAATATTTTTATTAATAAAGCCAAAATATTTTAGTGTAAGTCTTCTGGAAAAGGGGATATAACCCCTTTTCAGAAGGCTTAAGTGAAACATTTGAATACTAATAATTTTTTCGAACTTATGGCTTTTTTTCGAACTTATGACTTTTTTTTCGAACTTATGACGTTTAGGATTTTTTACGATTTTTCAAAAAAAGAGGATTTTTTACGATTTTTAAAAAAAAAGAGGATCTGGAAAAGTAGGATTTTGTAAAAGTAGCATTTTGTCTAAAAGGATTTTAAAAGAATAGGATTAATAAGCAGAGGATTTAGTACGGATCCCGATTATTTAAAAAAAAAAAAAAACAATATTCTGTATTGATTACTTTTCATTTTCCTCTTTTTTACAGCTATGTGAAAGAATTGTTTCTTCACAGCCTTTATTTTGAGTCGATGATTCGAGTTTTGAAATTAATTTAAATAGATTTTCTTCATATCGTTTTCCATTATGATAAACAACATCACTTGTAATATTTTTGGTTTTTGTTTTAATATTTAAGGCAAGACAGTAATATCAGAAAATTTGAAGAACTTTTGTTCTTCCTATTAGTTTCTCTGTATTTTTCTACGCTACATGAGTCTCACATTAGGTTAATCATTTTGCTTGTCTTTATTTATTTTTCATATGCTGCCGAAGCTCTAGGAAAACTATTCAATTTTTTTTTTTTTTTTTATTAAAATAAACAGAGATAGGCAGTATAAAAAACTGGTATAAATCTCTCCTTATATAACTAATAACTACCTTATATTCTAATACAATATATTAAGATATTGTTTAATATAACACATTATAATACATTTTAAAATTATCTTTACATTTCAATTTAAATTTTTATTTTTTCTTATTTTTTTTTTTTTCTATTTTTTTTTTTTTAATTAACTTGAGTAGGTAATGCTTTCAATCGTTTTTTAAATACTCTTATGTTTGGGGCATACTTTATATTGTTAGGAAGACTGTTGAAAACTTTTAGACAGTTGAACATAACATCTCTTTTACCCTTTTCCGTCCTGGGAGCTCCGAGTCGAAAATGCTCTGCACTCCTTGTGTTATAATTATGGATTGAATCATTTGTTTGTAGTCTAAGGTTGCTTTTCATTAAATTATTTGATAATTTATAAATCAGCTTACAGTTTTCTAAAAATATTGTTTGTTCAACAGAGGGTAATTTGCAATCAGAATACAATGATGTTGTTTGAGAATTTTGGAACATTGACTCCAAATTGTGATTAAATACCGCATTTTGGATTGGATGTGAGAGTAAAATACTAACTTTGCTACATGTTCACTTAATCTAGGACATCTTCCAATTGCACCAATTATTGACATTATAGATTTTTTTAATTTTTCAGTATGTATTTTCCAAGCCAGGTCTTCATCAATGTATAAGCCCAAATATTTGGCTGATTTAACTCTTTTTATCGGTTGTTGATTGATGTTGATTGATAAATTAATATTTGCTTTATTTTTTTGCTTGAATAATATGAACTCAGTTTTGGAAACGTTAATTGTTAATCTGCTAAATTCTAACCACTCGCTGACTTTATGTAGGTCACTATTGATGATTTCTTCCAGTTGATTGGTGTTTTTGCTTTTATATAAAATTATTGTATCGTCAGCAAACATTGAATAATGCCCTTTTAGTCCAATTTGGTTGAAACTATTTACATAAGCTAAGTAAAGAATTGGACCAAGAACTGTGCTCTGAGGAACTCCAATTGGTAAACTTGCTTCTTCACTAATGGAATACTTTATTCTCGTTTTAATTGTATGATCTTCCAAATAGGACTTAAATAGATTAGCTGCAATTCCTCTAATACCAATATTAAAAAGATTATTTAGTAGTATATCATGATTCACGGTGTCGAATGCTTTTTTTAGGTCTAAAAGGATAGCAACAGCGTAGTTGTTGTTATCTAATGCCGTGTTTATAAAATTAACAATTTCGACTGCAGCTGATTCTGTACTACTTCCATTTAGAAAACCAAATTGGTGGTTGTCAATTCGGTTGGAGCTAGAAAGGAACATAATTAGACGACGTTTAATAACTTTTTCAATGATTTTAGATAGACAATTTGTTAAAGATATTGGTCTATAGTTGTTACAGTTTGCATTATTTCCTGATTTATAAATCGGAGTGATAATACATTCTTTAGCCGCATCTGGAAATTCGGCAGTATGTAAAATTTCATTTGTTATATCAGCAAGTTTGTTGGATATTAAATGCCCGATAGATTTGATGTGTTTTATTGAAATACCGTCAGTTCCAGGCGATGAATTAGATTTAAAAGTGTTTATGATTTTCATTATTTCATTGCTATTTGTTGGCATAAGGAATATTGTATTCTCATTTGTGAATAGATATGGACCTATTTCATTATTTACTTGGTTGCTAAATTTTTTGTCTAAAACGCTTCCAATGGTAGCAAAATGATTATTTAAAATATTTGCTGCTTCTAAATCAGATTTAGAGATGTCACCGTTGCTATTAGTCAAATGAATTTTCAGTTTCCCCTTGGAACTATTAAGATTTAACTGTTCGTTAATAACTTTCCACATTTGTTGGGGATTTGTGGCTTCACTTATTTGATTATTAAAGAAATTTTCCTTTGCTTCTTTTACCAGTTTTTGAGTAAAATTTTTGATTCTTATGTACTTATTTTGTAGATCCACGTTGTTCTTGTTTTTACGAAGTTTAGCGTAAAGTTTGTTTTTTCTCTTTATTACGCTGAGTATAAAAGAGGTAATCCAAGGGTTTTGTTTTCTTCTTCTAACTGTTATGGTTGATGATGCCAATGATTTACTTTCCTTTAAACATTCCGTGAGTCCATTGTAAGAATTACACATTTGAATTTTGTGTGCGACTAAGTTTTGAAACATTTCCCAATTTGTTTTAACAATATCTACCCGTATCATTGGTTCAGGATTAATATCACATTTTTCAATACTAATATTCAATATTTTGTGATTACTCATAGGATTATCAGATGACTTGATCAATACTTTGAAAGTTTTAGAGTTGGAAATAACATGATCAATAATGCTTCCATGATTACAATCAGATTGACAATTGTAGTTAACGGCTAGACGAGTAATTCCGCTTATAGTCGTGTTATTGCATATATTGAAATTATATGATTCAACTATGTTCTTATAAGTATTAGTAAGATCATTAATTGTAAGCAAATCAATACTGGTATCTCCCACTATAATACAGTTTTTATTAAACGTTTTAAAAAGGATTCCAAGTGAATTGACGTAATCATTCTTATCATTATCAGGTGCATTATACATAGTAAAAATTTTTAGGTTAGGCTGACAGTTCAGTAATATCATTCCAATAGGATTAAATTTAACATTTATTGATTCAGATAACGAAAGAGTAGAAAATGAAATTGAATCTTTTATATATATTGCGGTACCACCTCCTCTGTTATTATCTCTGCAAGAATGTACTGCCGCATACTCAGGGATTTGCATAAGTGGAATTTCAGATGAGTATATCCATGTTTCATTTAAAACAACAATATCTGGAATGTGCAATTTAATCATTAAAATTAGATCACCTAGTTTTTTTCTCATACTTCTAATATTTACATACAGAATTTTTATTGATTTCTTTTTGTTAAAATTATTATTTCTGTCCGTCATTTTGAAATAGGGTTCATGTATTTATTTCAAGTTTCTCTACTTCTTTGAAGATAGTCTCTATATTTGTTGTCAATATGACTTCTGTATGAAATTAAATCTTCCTTAACATCCTCTTTGGCAATTCCAATTTTTTCATGGTATTTATAATACAATTTACAAAGTTCATGATTTGTAGGTAATCCATCTTGATTTATTAAAACTTTCAGATTTGTTTTGATTAGTGCAATAGACCTAATTAGTGTCATTACGTATAATATATCTATTTTAACAGAAAGATAATACTTTAATATTTTGAAGCATACTAAAAGGAGTGAAAGTTATCTGAATAAGAGGATCGCCAATTTGACGTAAGGTGTGTTTTGGATTTTATCCAGGAAGGTTCATAAAATTTAAAAGGCGCCATTTATATAAGACTTCTATTCCATCTTAGATCTTCATATAATGTTATTTTTAAATGATTCGTCGGTGTACTGGAGAAACTGACCAAAAACCAAGTGCGAGAAAAGATGTGTGTTATAAATATTTTTATCTAACATAATAGATCAATGTACGAGTTATTTTCTTCCAAATTAAATTAATTTTCATTATGTTATCTATGCATTTATATATGATATATTTTTCAACTTAAACTTATTTATTTTAGTAACTAATTTTAATATATTTTTTTTAAATTTTTATTTATAGTTTTGGTCAGCATATGCACCATGTTCATCACAACATTTAGATGCAGTTCAATTAACATTAGAGCAAATAGATTTAATACGCCGTTTAGTGAGTCAATATCCAAAACATATGTCACTGGTAACAAGTGCATCAGGTAATCTCGTAATATTCATTTAAATGTTATTAATATTTCATTAAATGTTTTATTTTTTAATTTTAATAAATTATTTTTTTATTATAGGGATCGAAGAAACGCACAAAGAAGGCAAAATAGCCAGCCTAATTGGTGTAGAAGGTGGTCATGCTATAGGGACAAGTTTAAGTGTATTAAGAATGTTTTATCAATTAGGTGCTCGATATTTAACATTAACGCACACATGCAATACTCCTTGGTAAGTTTGACTTTATTAGTTTCTATAATTTTAATTTTAAATATTATAATATGGCCTTACTAGGTTAACGTTAATCAGTGGCATCTCGGATAAGATAAAATTGATATAATATTTTCTTTCCAAAGAATTCCGTTCTTTGGTAATGTTCGAGTAAATTATTTAGGTGATATAAAGAAACCTTTCTATATGTCAAAACCAAGTTTGTTTTATTTTAATTCTCTTTACTCATAATATTTAGTTCGAATCTAATTAAAAATGTTGCTCTACGAAGAATTAAATTTTTATTTCTCACCGATTATTTTCAACTTAATTGACCCATAATAATAAATACTTTTTAATAACGAATCAAAGGGGTGATTTAACGCTAAATAAATTTTAGTTAGTAAATTTAATTCTCAAATTTAAGGAAGAAAAAGGAAATTCCAAATTTTAATATTCAGACTATTTTAATAAATAATAATATAATTTATAGTAATATATAAAACCAAAATATGTAATGAATGCAAAATGCTTAAATAAGTTCGTATAAGTATAGTTGATTATCGCGACTTTTTTTTATGTGTTACATATTTGCAAAACTAAAAACGAAAAAATTCTTACAGATCTATGAATACAAAAAACAAAAGATCTAGACCCTCACATAGCAAAATAATTAAGTAGACTACAAAAAGCTGCACAAACATTACAGCAATAATTGATATAAATAGAAGTTGGTAAGATCTAAATCACGATATAAACTAATTCATGTCAATGAATTGGTAACCTAATACCTGATGGTTTCGAATAAAAACTCTTACTGTTATTAGGTAACTAACACAATTCACTTCTACTTGTTTTTAAAAGTTAATTGTATTGGTGATATCAGAGATGATTATCGGATTACCAATAACTTTGGATTAGTTTAGCAAGTCATCAATTTGAAAACCATGTTGTTGAAATGTCATAAATGATTTAGATTGCATATTATATGTATGTATTTATAAGATGGTTTTTTTAACTTTGAAAAAAGTCGTATTTTAAGAAATGATATTATCTTTTAAACAATGAAAAATTGAACAAATCATAAATTCAAAAATTACATATAATATTAAAATTCGGCATAGAATTTTGTAAATATGTAGTAACTACAAAAAAATACTCCATGTTTGATTTAATTTTATTCTCTAATTTTCAGTTAACATTACTAATACATCCGGCCCTTTTTAAATCCTTCATATATAAGTTTTAATACCAATTTAAAAAAAAAAAAAAACAATGAAATATCCAATCTTTATTGGTTTTGTAGGATTATTTGATTAAATCATTTTTTTTTTTTCAACAAGGTTAAATAAAGTAAAAAGAAAATTAATAGAAAATAACGTAAGAATTTTCGTTTTATGTGACAGTTTTTATTTATTTCAAAGTTTTTTTTTTGTTTCTTTTGTTTTTTATTTCCTTCAAATATTTTGGTTCAATTTTCTTTTTTACTTTTTAAAGTTTCTATTACTTATATATTTTCAACTTTCTGCTCTAAATACTACTCTAGATGAATTTATGTTTAAGATTTGTTCTGGTCGTTAAACGAACAGTTATACATAAAAGAAAATATAGAATATAACGGTATTTTTTTTTTTCTAACAATTATTTTAGATTTTTTTTTTTTTTTTACATTTTTTGTATTTATTTTATATGTTTTGTATTCTTGGAATTTGAAAATTATATTTTACGAGTATAAATTGTATGGTAAGGATTATAGGAAACCCTATGAAAGAATTTCATTAAAAAAGAAGGATATCAAAACATTTTGGATTAGGTATAAGTATATGTACTGTGTAACAAAAAAAAAAAAAAAAAATGAAAAAAAAAATATATAAAAGAATAATAGTTGAAACAATGAAAAAACCTGGAGCTTTTTAAATAGTATATATAATTTTGTGTTTTGTTGTATTTATTATTATTTATTGTTTAAAACAATATTGTGCACACTCACACTTATATAATTAGTTACCTACCAAAAAGGACACAATTTTGTTTTTATTTTTGTTATTCTGATATCAAAAAACAAACATTTTCGATAGTAAAATGTTGTACAGAAAAAATAAAAGTCTTTGCTAAAAGGATTATGTGAAACCTAGAATTTATTTTGTTTGACGTTAAAAACATTAAAGGCAATTAAAGGCAAACATTAAAGGAATGCATCATAATATGAAAAGGTTGTTTTACATAAAATAAAAAGTTATTGGCCATATATATCTAATTTTATATTGAAACAAGGTAGAATGTAAACCAACGGTTTTTAAAAGCGCACATTTCCAAAACTCAATACAAACTGTTTAGAAGTGTGACTTACACAAAAATTTGAAAATTTCATGTAATAAGAAAAAACTTGAAAATAGGACATTTTTGAGATTTTGAGGGGCCGTAAGTCCGGAATCCTATATAACTAAGAAAAGCTGTTAACACACGTAAAAATATATTATTGAAGCTTTAATTTTTATGTCTTGCCGAAGAAAAGTTTTTACAGGTGCCTGAGTTACAGGTGTCTAAAAATAGCAAATTTTCAATTTTTGAGGCGTAATAACTCTTAAAGAGGGGGCGTTACCAAAAAATTTTCTGAGGAAACTTATACTAATTCTAAAAGTTCTTTCTTGTCTCAAAATTTCAGGTTCCTATCTAAAGGGGTGCCGGAGTTATGAAAAAAGAAATTTCATGCAAAATGTGGTTTTCACATAACGGTAAATTTAAATCGTAAATTACAAAATATTACATAATTTTGATATTGTTTTATATAGATAATAAAATTTTCGATCTTCTGGCGGTTTTAGATTGCAAAACTATTACGCAAAGCCCGAGATATATACATCTGAAAATGGGGCTTTTTTACAATTTTGAAGAGCTGCAGCTTTGGAACCCTTTACAACTAAAATAAACCTTTCACACACGTAAAAATATATTATTGTAGCTTTCATTTTCATGTCTTGCCGAAAAAAAATTTTTACAGGTGCCTAAGTTACAGGTGTCTAAAAATAGCAAATTTTCAATTTTTGAGGCGTAATAACTCTTAAAGAGGGGGCGTTACCAAAAAATTTTCTGAGGAAACTTATACTAATTCTAAAAGTTCTTTCTTGTCTCAAAATTTCAGGTTCCTATCTAAAGGGGTGCCGGAGTTATGAAAAAAGAAATTTCATGCAAAATGTGGTTTTCACATAACGGTAAATTTAAATCGTAAATTACAAAATATTACATAATTTTGATATTGTTTTATATAGATAATAAAATTTTCAATCTTCTGGCGGTTTTAGATTGCAAAATTATTACGCAGAGCCCGAGATATATACATCTGAAAATGGGGCTTTTTTACAATTTTGAAGAGCTGCAACTTTGGAACCCTTTACAACTAAAATAAACCTTTCACACACGTAAAAATATATTATTGTAGCTTTAATTTTTACATCTTGCAGAAGTAAAATGTGTGCAGGTTCCTAAGTTACAGGTGTTTAAAAATAGCAAATTTTCAATTTTTAAGCCCTAATAGCTCATAAACAGGGGGTGGTCCGAAAAAATTTTCTGAGCAAACTTATACTAATTCTAAAAGTTCTTTCTTGCCTCAAAATTTCAAGCTTCTATCTAGAAGCGTGCCGGAGTTATGAAAGTAGAAAAATCATGCAAAATTTGGTTTTCACATAACGGTAAATTTAAATACTAAATTTAAAAAAATTGTATAATTTTGATATTAATTTACAAAGATAAAAGAAATACCTGTCGAATGACGTTTTCAGATTGAAAAAATCTTAAGCAGAACATAAGATATATGCATTTAAAAATAGGGCTTTTTCAAAGTTTGAGGGGGTGTAGCTCCGTAATGGGGGGGGCTACATGAAAAAGTTGTTCCACAAAATTATTTTTTTTATGAGACCTACCTATGGTTAAAATTTTTTTTCTCTATCTTTAACGGTGTAGAAGTTTTGTAAACAGACGGACGGACGGACGGACGGACGGACGGACGGACGGACAGAGTGAAACTAATAAGCACATTTTTTCAAAATTTTTTTGGAAATGTGCTAAAAACTGATAATATTTACTACAAATCATTTTTATATTTTAATTTTTAAACTGTTTACATTCGCATTGAATAGAAAATTGAATAAAAAAATATTTTTAAGCAGACGTGTTTTGATATTATTTCTTTTGAATTCAACCTTTAACTAAATAATGGGTGAAGCACATTAACAGTCTTATAATAGTAGCCGATTATTAAAAGGTTAAAAAATTCTCCAAGAAATAAAGCCGAATCGGATTACTTTCCCTTTCGATGCGGAAATAAAGCGAAATCGCTTTATTTCCTGAGGCTTTATAACCGGTCACCGGTTAAGTGTATCTTCTCCTTCTTTATCCACGCAAATATTTAATGAAAGGAATGATGAAAGATACATTCAATTAAAATGAAAAGAGTGACTTTGTAAAACCCAAATCTAAGAAAAAACTGGAGTCTGGAACTAAGTGGACATCATATTATTATATTAAAGTTTACTACATAATAATTTATGATCTAATAACGGATGTTTTTTTTAGAATGATAGAACATTAAATTGCAATAAAACACATTTAAATTAAGATTGATAGATTATTTTATAACATTCTTAATTTGAAAGTGTTTTATTTCAATTTAAAGTTCTAGCATTCTAACAAATAAACACAAATTCTGTTAAATAGAATTGAAAAAGAATTAAGAGACAATATAAAATATTAAATGAATTTTAAATAAGTCAATCTCGAAAAAACTATAAATTTGCATTTAAACATAGCATTCACATTATATGTCAGCTAAGAGACAAAAAGATGAAAAATATGAAAATTTTTCAGATATATAAAATTTTGAGAGTTTGAAGAAAAACTTTACGGATGGAAAATTGTTTGTTTTCAAATAAAATTTAATTCTAAAAACGTAAATAAATAATTTTATTATAAAAAAAAACCGAATTTCAAAATATTTTTTGACAGATATGAGATGAGATCATATTTTTTCTTGGTTTGTGTCTTCGACTATATATTTTTCTTGGCGTACTAAGCTCCGTACTAACTGCAAAAAAATTTAAAAAATTTATTAAAAAGTTGTTGCCGAGAAAAATGTTAACAGTAAATCCCAAAATTACATTATTTGAGCTGAGATATAACCTGAATATAAGTACTATGCTTTAGGAAAAACAAACCATTATTTTAGTTTTATTCTATTAAATCACAGAAGCATTTGTTAATTTTTATATACAGGAGTTGGAAATTTGGGAGTTGTCTAGGTAATTTAACACTACATACCTACTGAACAGTTCAGTAAGTATTAAGGAACGAAACAACTCCTGTCATTATAAAATATTAAGTTTAAAATTAAAATAAACTATAAAAATTTGACTAGCTACTACTATGAAAATAAATATGTAGGTACAGATTTGAAATAATCCGAATTTACTGATATCATTCAATTCTAAGTTTTTCTTCAATATTTTACTAAGTTAATTTACTAATCAAAAATAGGTGGAATAAAAAAAGTTTATAAACATTTTTTATATAGAATATTTCAATTAAAGTTGTTTTATAGCCTGTGATAAAAAAAAATAAGAAAAACTATTTTTGATTGCAGCTAAAGATTTGATCTCGTATTGACAGTTTTTTTGTTTTTAATTTTGAAAAATTACCATTCTGCTGTTCACAAAAATGATTAAACCGATACGTAAAATATTATATAATTGATTTTCTATTATGTAAAATGTTAAGGCTAAAATTTTATAACTGTATTGGTTTGTTATAAAAGATTTCTATCTATCCTTTTAAATTTCAAATTTAACTAACATTTTTTGGTTTATAATGCAGAGAAATTGAAAAATAAAAAGTTTCATATACAATATTTTATATCTCTACCCCTCAGCCATGTTTATCTTATTGGCTATACTAGTATAATTTTAACTAATATTGAAAAATTAATTAAAGATTCGAACATAAAAGCTTGAAAGGGTTGGACAACAACAGATCATCTTCAACAATATTATGTAGATATTCCATACTCATTAATAGATTATTCAAAAACATAAGGTGTCTGAGAACCTGTCAGTAGTTCCAATGTTATAGAAATGATTAAACGTGGTTAAAACTGTTCACCAAAGGCTTGGTTACATAAAGCCAGATGATTCTTTACTAGGAACTATTCGTGGATATTTTTATGTCTAAGTGCAATGAAACATTATTTATGGATAGCGCATGCTATTGGATCATCAAAAATATAATTTTTGTTTGGTTTTAGAGCTCCGTGCTTGGTAACTAGCCACTAATAATTAGATTTTTAAAATGAAGAAATAAATAATATAACAGAAATTTGAAGGAAAATTCAGATTTAAAAAAAAAATTTACTTTAAGATTGTACATTCGGTACATTCATACCAACGTGGTAAAATTCTCGTGCTAAATTTATTATGAATTAAAAAGAACCACATAAATTATCTATTAGAATTCAAATAATTTGGTCCATTTATTGAAAGCTGTTAACGTTAAAATTCACTTAACGCATACTATCAAGAATAAAAAACAAGGTAGAATGTAAACCAACGGTTTTTAAAAGCCCATATTTCCAAAAGACAATACAAACGTTTAGAATTGTGATTTGCACAAAAATTTGAGAATTTCATGTAATAAGAAAAAACGTGCAAATAGGACTTTTCTGGAATTTTGAGGGGCTGTAAGTCCAGAACTCTATATAACTAAGAAAAAACGTTAACACACGTAAAAATGTATTATTGAACCTTTAATCTTCCTGTCTTGCCGACGAAAAATTTTTACAGATGCCTAAGTTAAAGGTGTTTAAAAATAGTAAATTTTGAATTTTTGAACGTAATAACTCTTAAATAGGGGGTTGTACCTTGCAAACTTTTATTAATTCTAAAAGTTCTTTCTTGCCTCAAAATTTCAAGCCCCTATCTAAAAGCGTGCCGGAGTTATGAAGGTAGAAAAATCATGCAAAATTTGGTTTTCTCATAACGGTAAATTTAAATACTAAATTTAAAAATTATATGTAATTTTGATATTGATTTATAAAAATAAAAAAAAATCCCGTTGAATGACGTTTTCAGATTGAAAAAATGCGAAACTTAAAATATACGCGTTTAAAAATATAGCTTTTTCAAAGTTTATAGTTCTCTGATGGATGTGACTACATGAAAAAGTTCTTCCATAAAATTAAAATTTTTATGAGACCTACCCATGGTTAAAATTTTTTTTCTCTATCTTTAACGGTGTAGAAATTTTGTAAACAGACGGACAAACGAACAGAGTGAAATTAATAGGCACATTTTTTCAAAATTTTTTTGGAAATGTGCTAAAAATTTAATTGTTTATTTCAATAAATTTCAATTTTATTCAAAAGCAGATGCAGTTTACAAAACTATTAAACATAAAAAATTGAAAAAAATTTCAAATAAAATTTTATTTTATTTTTTTTCATATTTAAAAAAATTTGTTACGAATATTTTCATGAAACGAAAATATTTTCAAACACCATAAATTCATAAACCAAAATGAAATGATGACAGGATTGCATTATAATAATTTATAATTTTTCCAACCATTATAATTTATATAAAAGGAAATCAAATAAATAAAATTTATTATTTTTATTAGAATTAAATGCATTTAAAATGTCAATAACACAATAAATTTATAATAAGATTAGATTAGAGGGTTCAAAATACGGTCATTTAATAAAAAAGTAATTAAAATATAATTAATATTTTCTTTTTTATTATTTTATTTCTTTTTCAAAATTAAAAATGACTACAGCAATTAAATAAATTTTAAATTATAGTGTATTAAAGTAAATATAATTTGTATTAAATTAAAATAAGCCATTTTACATTAGAATTCGAATATGAAATTGCAACATTCTTTATTTTATAGTAAGTTAAACACTTTTTTTTTTCTTCTCCAATTCACTCCCTGAGAAAGGCCTATTCATTTGACAATTACATCTCACACGGTTGCTCATAAAGTTGCATTGCTTGAGTTCGGCAAATATGGTGCACTTAAAAGTATTATTTGGACGTCAGTGTTCTCTGTTTCCTTGGTTGTTCCATTCTAAAACCGGCTTATGTTTTCGTGATGTTTTAGCTTTAGTGTGTGACAATTTCTTCTTTCTTCATTTGGTGTGGTGTGAGTCTCCACAGTTCTTGGTTACTTATATTCTTGCAGGCCAAAATATTCTGTAGATAACGCTTACACCGCAGTTAGTGAGTTTTTGGGTGATGGTGTTGGATATCATCCATGTTTCATCACACCATACTGAAGAACTATTTTTACGCAAGCATTTAAGATCCGTAATTTTGTTTTCCTGCGTATCTGGTTGCTCCTCCATACCGGATAGAATCGTCCGAATGCTACCCTAGCTTTGTTTGTCAGTATTGTACTACCCGCAGGTAGTTGAATTGATTGACCTATTCAGTGGGTTGTGTTTTCAGCATGATATGTTGGTTACTGGTGCTGTTGATTTTTATCGTTTTAGTTTTGCTGATGTTAATGTCTAGTAATGTCCTGTATTTTGTGTTAGTCCTTATATGTGTAGTGAGCTCGAAATTTTTGTACAGCTCGCTTATTATCCGAATTATTTTGGGCTCTACTCTTTTGATTCTCTCCATATGACACATATTTTTACAGGAAGGCTTTCTTAAAGTCCGCTAATAGCAAGTAGAGGGAAAAGCGTTTTCAATCCATTGGTCGATGATCATTCGCATAGTGTTTGCTTAATGTACACAACTTCGATGGGGGTGAAAACCTACTCGTTGCGTAACTCAGGTTCAATCTGTTCCTGCATTCTGCCTTTTATAATTCTTACAATAATCTTGTTCACTGTGTTGAAGAGAGTGATTCCGTATGAAAGAAAATGATTTATTGTTTCTTTACGTTTAACAATATGATAGTAAACTATTATGATCTAAGTGAATTATAATGATAATAATTAAGCAGAATCTAAATTATAATTAAAAAGTAAATAAAAATAACTAAAATAGAACGTTAGTTTAAAAACAAACCAAGATTATTCGCGCATTCAATTTCTTGTAATTTTATATGCAAAGACTTGAAATTTAATAAATTGTTACTCAAGTTCACTTGAGGTTTTTGTTTGCTTAATTTATTTTATCCTCTATATTGATAATTATATATATCTGTCTGATGTTTCAATATCTGTTCTGTAAACTTTATCTGAGTCATGTTGTAGTAGTTCAGTCGACAGTCTTTCTAACGAAGGATCTCGGGTTGGAACCCCGGTCTATAAATTATTAATATTATGAATTTTATATTTATAATAATAATAATTACAGCTGCTACAATCAAGATGCCTTTGGTCACCTCATGCAGGAAAGTGCTATATAGTATTTCATCTTATAATCCACTGATGGCCTTCATTTTATCGTAAATTGTAATAATAATAATAATAATTAATACTAATATTAAAAATAAAATAACCGCAACAGTGACTGTGGAGCTGGCCTTCAATTATTTCCTCTTGCAATAATTTGTTATATCTTTTTTCTTTCTCATTCAGTTCTTGATCCCTTAAGTATCATATACGCTAAAAAAATCATTTTTTTCTTTTAATTTTTACTTAAACTTAAGTTTTTTATATGACTTATGAATCAACAAGAAACTAATTAAACTAAAATGCGACAAAACACAATGTCGACTAAGTGAAAAATTAGAAAGGGTTAAAATCAAATTCGACTCATTTGACAAGAAACGAAGCTTTTCGAAAGTTTGAAATGAATCAGTCAGACCAAATTATTATAGTCAGGGCAACAAAATATCTAAAACTCTCATTCAAGATTTATCGGTCAAAAGCAAAACTTTTCCAAGAAATTCTTCTAGATTGGACGAACACAGATTGAAATTAAATTAACTTAGGTTTGTAGTTTCAATGTTTGTTGAAGTGTAATCAAAATGAAATGAAATCAACCTTTTCTATGTAAAGAACAAGTTTTAAATTTCATAATCCTAATCATTATTTTACATTAAAAAATATTGACTTATTAAAAAAACATTATTTAAAATTTAAATCTTTCTTAAGGATTCAAGGACGAAGAAGATAAAGAAGCTAAATAAATAATCATATTATAAAATAAAATTTGATTATAAAACAATAAAATAAAGAAACTACTCATACAATTTAAAAATTATTAAATTAATACAAATAAATTTAAAATTTAAGTAGAAAAAATTAATTTAATATACCGTAATACTAAATTTAATTTTATTAAAACTGTATTAACGGTATTGCAACTTCATTTTATTATTATACTTTTATTACAAAAGGACATAAATAAGGATAATAATTTATTAATAAAATTGTATTATTAATTTTATTATTAATTTATTATCCTTTATAGATTTTTAATGTTATGCTGTAATATAAAAAAAGAAAGAAAATGATTTTTTTGCTTAACACTGTTTACATTAACCTCGCAAATTAAACCTTAAATTTTTTAAGGATTAATTGCCATGATATCATAGTTAATAAAAATTGAAAGCTATAAAGATTTATATTTAAATGAAATATTATTTTCTTTTTATTTTTTTAATTTTTGTAAAATTGTTGAGCGTACACTAACTACCTACATAATCCTTCTTAAAATTCAAAAATTTTTTATACTTGTGAAGAATTACTTAAAAAATTATTAATTTTCAAAAACAATAAAAACGTTTTGATCTACGTAACCATTAAACAAAATTTTTTAAGGCGAACTTGATTATTTATTCGGAGTCCAGAAACAAAATTTTCATTACATATTTTATTAATAATCATCTTCTCGTTTTTCGTTATATTACGCTAGTAAATAATCATAGCAGCTACAATATAAAAAAATCATAGCAGCTACAATATATTTAAATAAGAGGGAAAATCTACTGGAAAAAATGAATATGAAGGATATGTTAAAACATTAGGAACATATTGAGAAAAATATGTCGTTATTCGATGTATGAATGTTAATTTGTCATGGTGTAATAATTTGGTCATTATGTAAAATATTAAAAGAGGCGATAAAAATATCAGAAAGAATACATATTCTCGATTTAGATGTGTTTTTACTGCTTACCACAGGATAACAGTAAAAATAATGAAAGTATAGGATTCACCCTTTCATCTATTATATAAATTGTTAGTTTCACTATTAATATTGAACAATTTCAACCGAACGGTGAGTTTCAGTAGCAGTCCTATACAACTCCTTTTTTATATGAAAATAACATATACTCGTAGTATATCTATTGGAGCTAGGCATCTGAAATTTTTTGAAAGAAAGTCAAGTTTCATGTCAACAACTTTTGTAAAATTTGGTTGATATAGCTCAACAGGTTCGGATAACTGCCATACAACTTCTGTTTTAAATGATCAATTCATAACTCAGAGTCTATATAATATAACCTGTGTATTTAATATTTTTATTAGCTGACGCAATAGGTTTGGAAAACTCCGAAATTTATATCCTCATATTTAATAAAAAAAACAAAATTTGTTTTTATAGAGCTATTAATAATAGATCGCAATGACATATGAAACAAAAACAAGGCAGAACGCAAACCAACGGTTTTGAAAAGTGCACATTTCCAAAAGATAATAAGAACTGTTTAGAGTTGTGACTCTGCACCAAAATTTAAAAATTTCATATAAGGAAAAATGTGAAAATTGCATTTTTTTGCAATTTTGAGGGTCTGTAAGTGCGGAACCCTATATAACTAAGCAAAATTGTTAGGACGCGTAAAAATATATTACTGAACCTTTAATTTTTAAAGCTTTAGCTTTTAACAGTTTCTTTATATCTTGCGGAAGAAAAATGTGTACGGGTGTCTAAGTTACAGATGTTTAAAAATAGCAAATTTTCAATTTTTGAACCCTAATAGCTCATAAACAGGGGGTGGTCCAAAAAAATTTTCTGAGCAAACTTATACTAATTCTAAAAGTTCTTTCTCTCCTCAAAATTTCAAATCTCTTTCTAAACGCATGCTGGAGTTATGAATGTAGAAAAATCAGGCAAAATTTGGTTTCGACATAACGGTACATTTAAATACTAAATTTAAAAGAATTCTACAATTTTGATATTGACTTGCAAAGATAAAAAACATTCCTGTCGAATGGCGTTTTCAGATTGGAACAATGTTAAGAAGAACATGAGATTTAAGCATTTGATACGCATTTAAAAATAGGGCTTTTTCAAAGTTTGAGGGGCTGTAGTTCCGTAATAGAGGGAACTACATGTAAAAGTAGTTCTACAATATTAATTTTTTATTAGACCTACCCATAATTAAAATTGTTTTTCTCTATCTTCAACGGTGTAGAAGTTGTGCAAGCAGACGGACGAACGGATGGACGGACAGTAATGAAACTAATAAGCACATTTTTTCAAATTTGTTTTGGAAATGTGCTAAAAAGAACATTAAAATTTGTGCGAAGAAAAAAATTTAAAAAATGTTAATGGAAAATAATATTATGTTAAGCAGAAAAAAGAAATGAAAGTATTTAAATTTTTTTTTATTGTATTTTTGAAAAGACGAATGATCTTTTATTGTCACTTGTTTTTCCTGTTATTGTAAAGAAATTTTTTAAACAAAGGACTTATAAATTCTTTTCTAGGAACCAGATAAGTGAATTTGTCACTAGACCGAATAAAAAAATTATCCTACACGTTTTTTTTTTTGATTTTTTAAAATATTTTAGTGCCATCTCAAGGTAATAATCATTTAAAAAAAAAAAACATCGAATAAAAAATGAAATCTTTGATCTTTTTTGACAGAATTCCATTTTATTTGTTTTTTTTTTTTTTTGAAATAAATAATTTAAAAAATTTTGAGAATAAAACCATAGGTACCTACTATATCCTATTGCTTAAGAATGTTATATAATTTTTTTATTTGAAAATTAAATTACTGAAACACAAAGAAAAATATTAAATTAAAGCTGAGGAGATTCAAAATCTGAAATATGTCTCAGAAAGTATTTTTCTTTAAAATTGAAAATGTTAAATATGTCTGACAAAAAAAAAAAATTCAAATCAAAAAATTAAAGTCCTTTAAGGTTACTTTTATTTATATTTTAAAATAGAAAAATGTAACACAGTTTTTAGAAAATTCATTGACTTCGCATGGGTTTTACAGCAAATTTACAAAATGTTTTTAGGAAAAATATGCTTTTTAAGTTTTTTTTTCTAAACAATTTTAGATTTCTTTCCTCATCTAAAATACTTTAAAGAAACCCTTATTCATTGTCAATTAATTAATTGATCTTATTTTGAAAATTTTGGATAAAAAATAAAATATTTCTATTTATTACTTCAACATTTAAACATTTTTTAAGTTAACAATACAAGTCAACGATACTCGTCCTTCATAATCTGCAACTGATTTTTGTGAAATGATAAATATTTCAAGTGAAAAAAAATCTTTTAGCTTAAATTTAAAATTTTCTTTTTTTATTACCCAAAAATTTTTATTAATTTTCAATTAGGAAATTCTGTTGTATAATGTGGGATATTAACATTTGTGCAGGTTATGTAGGTTCGGCGGGGTAGAATATTATTAAGTTATATTTGAATATATGTGGAAAAAGATCTAAACATAAATTCTTTATGGTTTTTTCAAGGCGTTAAAATTTCTGAATTTTCATAATAAATAATACAATACCTTTCAAAGTTATTCGAGTTACTTTGGGTTCAAGTTTATGTTAAAACCTGTTATATATTTCGTATTGCTATATATATACTTTTTTTTTGCAATTTTATTTTATTTAATACAAATATTTACAATACAATTTAGAAATTAGTCTATTTATACCTAAAAAATAATATTAAAGATCTTAGATAATACAAAAAATTTATTTTTGGTCCACACTTTTAATAATAAATTTTTAATTTTTGTTTGTCTGTATACCAAGAAATGACAAATTAAGAACAAAAAATTAACTTTAGAATTTTTATTTAACTTGTTATAATGCCTCACTATATTTTTTAAATTATTTATATAACCATCTATACAGTTTTCGCTTTAAATATTATAATTGCTACAGTTAAGATTATTAAAAAAGGAGTAACATATTATATAATTCAAGATTGAAATATTATATAATATGTAATTGAGATAAATTTTTGTAAAGGTTTAAAATGAAGATGTATTTAATATTTTCTTTTCATACTTGTTTAAAATGAAATAAATGTTCTACAATTATTATTTATCCTAGTACCATACCAGAAAACACTATAGGAAAATAATCAATCTTAATATTATATTTTTCCAGAACTTGCTAATACTAGCCCGGTATGCTCAATGTTCTGTTAAGCATAATCATTCAGCTTCGATTAACTGGAATATTATTTTTATAGTACCGTCCCGAAGCTTAACCTTAATATATTTTTAATTGGGTCGCTGAAATAATAATGGATACCATATGGTTACGGTTGAAATGATTAATAGTGGATTTTTGCAGTGTATCTAGTAGGTAAGTTGCTATATACACTTTGTCAAGCTACTATATCTTTCATTTTGTTACGCATTAATGGGTCATTTTTTATATGTCTCATTATCTTTCATATTTTTAAGGTAGTATTATGCTGCTTGTATTATAATATGTTGCCTATATGACTCTGCATAAACTAGCTTCATAAAGCCTAGTTTAAGTCTTTCTTTAATTAACACTAAATTTTTAGTAATAATTTTAAAAAAATTGTTTTACTGGTAATTTCAAAAAAAAAACTCCAAAACCTAATTCGTACTACAATACAAAAATCCCGTATCTCTTTATATCAAACCTTTTATTATTTTTTCAGAGCGAAAGAAAGCACAAAAATAGTGTCCCTCTGTATACAGATACATAATAGAGATATGAAAACTAAACGGTATTTTATTTACTGTATATTATTTGTTTTGATAATAAGTTAAAACAAAATATAAAAACATTTAAAATTCTTCCGCTAAATATTATATTGCTCATCATAATATTTGTGTTCTTTTCTTTCATTTTTAATTTTCGTATTTTATTTGTATTCACAACAATATTATTTTAATATTATACTCAATTTTATATCATTATAATAATACGCACTTCATAACCGTTAGATGAAATATATTTATAAAGAGACAATAAAATAATATTAAATAATATAACTGTATAGCCCACAAAAATTTTATGCCTAATGATTTTTAATTGCTATATTCTTGGCACGAAGATTTGAATTCACCCCTTCGTTTTCCAACCATACTAAATAAATTTTAAGAATGAAAAGTTTGACGTCCTTTTAAGCTTTTAATAGAAAAAAAAAATTTTTATCAAATTTTGTTCCGCAAAATTGTTGTGGTAATGTTCAGCGTTCAGTCTTTGTAACATAAATAGAAAAATAATCAGTAAAAAGGAAATGGGGTATATTTTAAGGTTTACAAAGTTCTTCAAAGAAATACAAATGTTATTTTTTACAAAATCCTTATTTCTTCCTTCAAATTTTTACTTGATATCGTTTTCATTTCAGGCTTCTATTTATTTCTCATTAAATTGTGCTGTTACATTAAATCATTACTTTAATTCGATTTACAAAGTATCAAGAATTCGTATTCCTTTCGTATTTCATTATAATGAAAATGAAATATAATATTGCATAACTCCGCGCAATATAACACAACAAATATATTAAAAACAAAACAGATAAATAAATAAATTAAAATAATTCTAGCAACTTATAATAGATGGCGCACAACTAACTTGAAAAGTATTTGGATTTCATAGAGTTTCATTTTTTAATTTATAGCTATAGGTAGCCGGTTAATCAACAACACCTCAGTGAAAATAATGATTCAAGAAACTGAAGCTTATTTTATCATGAATTAGATGCGGCTTTGCTGATGATTCATACCTCTTAGAGGATTAAATAACAAAACCTAAAAATTGCAAGACTTTGATGGGTAAAGAAAAACAATGATTTGCAGTATAACTTACAAAATCATTTACAAAGTCCACAAGACTGTGACGTATGGAATTTAAAACAAAGTCACAAAAAAATTATAAAAGATTTGTATTGATTTATTAATAATTAACATCTGACCAATGGTGCAGTTCTCAAGCGGATGTCCTTTTAGACGGAAAGTCTCGGATTGAAACCTCCGTCAGATCATAACCCAATAAATAATGCAATTGTTATATAAAATTAATAATAGAAACTGGTTCACATGTCTTACTGTAGGCAAAAAAATCGACTAGTATTAACTAGTATTATTAGTCGATTATATCGACACCAATAATTAGAACATTAGAATCTTTTTATTTTCAGAAAAAACGCAAACTCTCATCTGAACGCAATTTATTTGAACCGCCCTGTATATAATATTATTTGTCTTAGTTTTTAATTATTATTTATATGATTGTTATTTTCAGAATTTAAAAGTGTTTGGCAACGAATACAAAAATTGTAGATACTAAATTGACATTAAAAATAAAAAAATAATAATAAAAAAAAGAAGTCAGTTAATAAAATGAATAGAAATAAATTTAGTTATAAAAGAAATGTGTAATATAAAAAAAAATAAAACAAAGGAGAAAAAGAAAAAAAATTTCTAAAATAAAATAAAGACAGTTTATTTTGTCATCGACCTCAAGAGAGATTAAAAATAGAGAAAAGTTTTTGTTTGTTAATTAATATGACAAAGTTGATGAAAATTCACTATAGTTGATTATTGAAAATACAGTTAAAACCTAAAAATTATTACAAAGAACTGGGATTATAAAAATTCCTCTCCTTATATTATAGTTATTATAACTTTTGTTTGAACAATTTAAATTGTTCAATGTGAACAGAAGATTTAAGAGTAACACACATTTCCGGTTCCAGTTCCCAGGTTTCTTACGAAGGTATTCTGAGGCGAGCCGGACGAAAAAAAGACAAAGAATGTTTTGAAAATTAACAGATCTTCTGACAGATCTAAAACTTTATAATCGTAATCAGCACAGATCATCTTATGAATATACATGGAAATCGACTCGAAGGGTTAGCATAGGAATGTAAAGAGATTATGGGCAGCAGCTACGGTATTAAACATATTACATTGCCAATTTCTAACTTTTAACAAAGAAGTAGTAGACACTTGGGATAGGATTAATTGGAGGAACGCTCCAATTTAGGACGCCTTGTTCAATTCTTTAGAGGCACTAATTGGCTTGATGGGTGGCTTTTCAAAAGTTAAAAAAAAATTAGATTATTGTTTCGTTCTTATAAAAAGAGACCTATAATTTTTCTCTAATAATTTTCAATAATTATATCTGTAACTATTATATGTAACTATCCATCTTTTATAAACTATTTGACAAAAATTTGGCCTTCCCAAAAATTTTTAAATGTAAATTTATTCCTTAGAATTTATAATAAAATTTTTAGATCCACTTAGATCAAAAATTCTGAATATTATATAACACAAAAAAAAACTTCTAATTCTTGTACCAAATCTTTAATTCTTCTTCAATAAAAAAAAAAATACATACTATATTTTCAACCGTCACTGTACTAATGAACAAAAAATACATACCAAAAACAAAATTAATAAATCGTAAAAAATTTGATTATTTCAAAAGATAAAAATAATTTTTACTAGTAATTTGTTTGAAGTGATGTCTAAAATATAGACATACTAATTATACGACACCACAACTAAGTTTTAAGTTCAAACTGTTAAATAGAATAGAAACAAAGTGAAAAAGTTACAAAATAAAAATAAAAGATAATTATTGATTAGATTTCTTGTATTTAAGAATAACAAAAAGAGAAAAAGAGGCATTCGAGTCGCAAAATATTCTAAATAATACAAAAGGAGTGAATAATTGAGGTTAGAATAGATAAAAATCATAATTAAAACTTTTCCGTTATTTTTGGTTTTTTATTTTCTTTTTATTATTATTTAACTTTGAAGTCTAAAAGTTTTTGATCCACTTGTGGAATATAATCTAAAAACTATACAAACTCTTATATTTTTTTTGTAAAAATTACTGAAATGGAACAAATGAAAATAAATTTTAAATGGAATGAATTGAAATTTTAAAAGGTTTTTAAGATTAAAAGATAAGAAAAAAGAAAATTTATTTAAACTAATGTTAAATTGAAAAATATTCATTTTATCAAAATGATTAAATCATAAAATATGTAATTTTCTTCGTGTTTTTTGAAAAATTAAGTAATTTTATTTCGTTGAATTATTTTTATAAATATGTAAATGATTCCATTCAGGAATTATCGTATCCTTAATCGATTAAGAAATTTCATAAATAATTAGGTTTTTTAAAAAAAGTTGAAGTTTATTTTTTTTGTTTTATAGGTTTGGCTATGGTTTCTTCCAAAAGTGATTTAAAAGTTATAGAAAACATAAGAAACTATTTTCAATATTTTAAAGTAAATCCTAGACAATTTTTTAAAAGAAATAAATGTTGAGAAATATAACCGAAGCTGTCATAATACTTAATGTGTCAGAAAAATGCAAATAACTCAATAATATAGAATATAATTTTAAATGAAATAAATCCCTTGTTTAAAGTTTTAAAAGTAAAATATAATTAATATTAAATATTTCACCATGTAATAAACCCTAAAAGGGTAAAATAGAACAATATTAGGGTAATGAAATAAGAAATGACCACCAAATACAGTAAATACAGAAGCAAATTTCAAATAATTTGAAACCGTACTTATTACTCTATAAGAATTTGACTATGAAACTGTGCATTTGCATAGTCGAATCAGAATTATTGAGTTACTTAGGTCTGTTGTACTAAAAAAAAAAAAATAATAAAGAAAACAACAATTTATTTTCAAATATTTGCATACAAACTAAATTATTCGTGTAATACAGGAAACTTTTCTTAGAAAGATGTTCTTGGAGGATGTATTGTCTTTAGTTTTTAAAATGTACTCAATTATTTTTTATTTTGTTTTTTGATTGATTGTCAATAAAATTGTGAGACTTGAATTGATTTTTCAAGGCAACAAAATTCGCAGGAATAAAATAAATTCAATTTAAATTTTTAGGTTATATAGTTTAGTACAAATTTCGGGCTCCAAATCTCCTACTTAAAATTCATTAATATTGAAATATGTATGAGATTTTAGATTTGGTTTCAAAATCTTGGTTTAAATAATTTATTAAAGATGGATATTTTTAAAAAATTTTGTTATTTAAATATGTATACAAAAGAATTAATTTTTAAAAAGAGAGATTTTTTAGTTGGTTACAATATCAGATACAGTTTTTTTCATAATATGTGTGTTTTATGTACCTATATATTTGTATGTATGAAAATTATGAGATTTCTTAATTTTAATATCAGCCGCCGTTGAAGTAAACGTAAATAATTGAATGTTAAATTTAAGGATATAATAAATAATATATTTCAAATTAAAATTAAAATTGAATTTGAACCGGAACATGTCCAGAAATTGATTTAAAAATATTCAATAATTGATTTTTTTTTTTAATACATTAACCCCGTTGGTTTTCGGGTATAAAATAAACTTCAAGAAATCTTAGGGAATTTTAGGCAATTTTATTTTCAACATTTTTTGAAGATTTTTAATTTCTTGGCATATGTACAATTTATTATTGGATTTTAATATCCTGTTGATAAGCATAATATATAGTATTCATATAAAACGTGATTAAAAATCTGTCATAAAACATTAAAATGCAAAATTATTTTGATTATGATATACTTATTATATTTTTGTAATGCTTATTTTTCTTTTTGTATAGAATATTTTAAAGTTCCAAAAATTTTAAAAGCAAGTATCTTAAATTAATTTCATATTGTCATGTCTTTTTTTTTTTTAATAAAAATTAACATAAAATGTTTATATATTATTTTTATCCTTGTTTACATATTTTTTTATATAATATTGTATTATTATATAGTTTTATAAATTATATAATATGTATGTTAATGTTAATTTAATAAATTTATTGAAAATTAAATAAAAGAAAAACTATATTATATTTTTTTAATTTCCCTTGGGTATGTTATTGAATTATCATGTAACAAGAAGAACTTCATTATGAACAAAAAAAAACCAAACCATAATTATGACAAACACGTAACAAAAAATTAAATTAAATAATATTATAAAAGTACAATATTACAAATTAATTTTAAAATTATTTTCTTTTTTTTTTAACTTTTTTATTGTTATTATACTGTGAAATTAGGTCGTATTTTTTAACATGATATTATCTAAATTATTATATACTAATAAAAAATAGTATGTATATTTATGTGACAATAATATACATTATAAATTTCAATAAAATAAAATGAAAATCAAAAATTTTTTTTGTATTTAGATTCTTTACACGTGTTCTTCCTTTTAAAAATAGTTCTGCTAAATGAATTTTAGCTAGGAGCGGTACTTTTGACCCTTTTGAAAATCACCTATCACAAAACTCTCTTTTCCAATTTCAAAAATGTATTAAAAAAATTACTATGACAAAAGACCCATCTAAGAGATTTAAAAGGTCTGTGTTTGATTTTTAAGTTTTTAACAATGCATTCAAAATCAGGGTTTCTTTTTTTCCAGAATATATTCTTATATAGATTCTTGCGTTATTTTGAATTAAGACGGATTTTAAAGTTGGAATATAAATTAGAGTTTCTCCTTTTTCCAGAATATTTATTATACATATAGTTATAGCGAGTTTTTGATTTAGCAGGGATTTTAGAGTAAAATTCAAAATCAGGGTTGCAATAATTTGTTTAGCGGATTTATATTATATGTTTAAATATAATTTAAAATATACCTTTTACATGTATATATAGGTATATGTGATATTCTGAATTCGGAGGGATTTTAAAATTGCATTCAAAATCAGTGTACCTATACACATACATAAAATTTTATTTTTATTTTTAATATCGTCTTTAATTAATATCGTCTTCTATTATTAATAATATCGTTTCGTCTTAAGGGATTTTATATAGGTTCTTTTGACGTAATATCTTTTGTGAAGGAAATTTTCTCTTAGGGACTTTTGTCACAGAGTCTAATGTTTCTAGGTCTTTCGTATACCCAACTGATTTCAGCCTAATTCATTTAATCCTTAAAAATTAGAGTTTAAACCAATCAGCCCCTAAACGATCAAAACAACTTTACAAAAATATCCATAAATCTTTTCATCCTGATGTTCTATCAAATATTTAAAAAAAAAATTAATATTATATATTTTCTTTTATTTAAATCTGTTTTAATATTTAATTAAAACGTCATTAATTATTCTTCACTTAATTAGTTTTAGTACAAGTTATTATTATTTATTTATTTATTTATTATTATTAATAAAAAGTATAAATATTTATTTATTAATTTTTTTTGTTTTTTTCAAATTTATTATATATTTTATTTATTAATGAAATTTTGGCAAATTAAAAACTAATAACTATTATTTTATATTTATAATACGATATATAAGTTCACGGTCGAAATTTTCTATTAACAAATGATTGACAACATTAAACTCCTCCTAAAGTCAGAGCACAGCAATTTAGTAGGCCTCCTATTTGTAGCATTTTTGAAAAGAATGAATAAAATTATGTAATTTTTTTTTTTTTTTTTTACAGCAAAATTAAAATTAGTTTTAAAGTAAAATTTATAATTTATTTAACCCTATCATAGTTGTATTTTTTTTTTTCATTTCTACAGATAAAAATTATAAAACAGATAATCTTAGATTTTACTACTTTTCTTAAATTTAGTAGTGTATTTTAAATCGATCAATTAAACCGATTTATTAAAATATAAAACATTAAAAATTGAACTTATTAACTAATTAAATGTAACTATGTTTATTTTTTTTTTATAAAAATTATATATTGTCTTAGAATTTATTAAATTTAATCATTTGGGATCTCGGGTTCAAATCCTGCACAGGTTATTATAAAAAAAAAAATTTATGAAAAATTAATTTTCTTTAACACATCATCCTTTAACAAATCACCCTAATCAAATAAATAAAGTTACACCTCCTCATTACCCCTTAGAGTTCTTACATGAATTGACAGCAGAAAAAAACAAACTAATAAGAATATTTTTTTTTTTTTATTTCTTTCAAAATATGCTTAAAAAAGATTAAAATATTATGAAAATAATTTTTTGAGCAATAACAGAAAATCTCATTTTGATCATTCATTTATTGTTATTTTCTTGGGCACAAAAAAATAAAAAAATGGAACATTGTATGTCCTTAAACTCGTAATATTGAAAATAATAATTACATTCTTCTCAATCATATTTCAGTATTACAGATTTTTAAAATCATGTATTTACTCCCTATATTTTTAATACAGGGAGTATTAAAATCTAATATTAATACTTGAAAATATTTTGCACAAAAATTTCCAAAAAACAACACAAAAAAAAAAAATTTTTTTTTCATTAAAATGTCCTTATAAATATTATTTCTCTTCATTTTTAAATTATTTTGTATTATTTTTATCTTCATGTACCATAGATTAGGTATCAATGTTTTGAACTCAATATAAATTTGATTTTGTCCGTTAGTGATACCATTTATTATTTTTAGATAGTTATAAATAAACATTTTTTTAGGTATCATAAAAGAATTATCGGAATTTAACTATTTTATATTCGCTCAACCTATAACAGGTGTTTCGAGGATATTTTCTTTTAATATTTTTAATATCAAGGCTATATCTTAGTTGTTTGCTAATTTAAGTATATTTTGTTCATGCTAGACAAATTATTTCATTATACGAGTATACCCCTAACTATAATGATCATATGATGTCATATGATATCATATAAAATTTTTTATAATTTTTGTTTGAAAAGAATTTAAAAATTTCAAAAATCAAACATAATAAGGTAAATAAATAAAGTTTTAATAATTAAATACACATTTGTAAATAAAATTTAAAACAAAAATTTTTTTGAATTTTGACGTTTGAAGTTTGCAAATGATTTCTTATATATGATTATTATAGTTAGGGTTGTGATTTTGCATATCATATAATTATATCGAATATTTATTGAAAGTTCATATGACATCATATGATCATTATAGTTAGGGGTTATGTTGTTTAGGTTCCTTAGGAGGTATTGACATAAACTGACATAACATAAGCATCTTCACTCGATACATTTTGTTCGTTCGTGATAGTAAGAATCAATCAACATAGTTTTTCACGACTTCTTTCGATGTTTCTTTCTTACTCCCTGAAAAAAAAGATACTATATATTTTTTATCTTTTAGATCTTTTCAAGCAATAAGTCTTCCTTGTTTTTTAGAATTTAATATTTTAAGTTTTTTTATTGTTGATCTGATTAATAAAATTCCTTTTCCAACGCTGATTTTAACTACAAAATTTACAATCTTCTAAATATTTTTGAAAAGGTGTACATGTTATTTAAATTTTCTAATTATTATGTTGGAAAATTGCAGTATCTGCATAATATTTTTTTTTTTTTATTATTTATTATTTGCAATTTTATAAAACGTCAATTGTCAAGTCAATTTTTATAGCATTGGTATATGCAACAAGATTACAATCTCTACCATTCCACCTGTCAAATAAAATGTATATGTAAATTTGTTGATAATATATGCAAAAAAAAAAAAAAAAAGTCCTTTGTATATTTTCTACTATCCTAGTACAAATACATTTTTGTTTTTTTTGTGAATGGTACATACATTCGTATATTTTCTGACAGGATATTGATATTTAACAATCTGAAATGAAACTTTTTTATTTCCAATGACACGTACATACAAATCGTATTCTTTTGATAGGTTTTTTTTTTTATCAAATTTTTTTCTTATACATATATAAATACTTTTTTTTTTAGAATAACTCTGTAAACATGCAAGTACGAGTACACTTTACTAGTATGTACTTTAGTATAACATTATTATAAAGCATAGAAAAGAACATAACTATTTTAAGTTATACTGTATGCTTGTTGTTGTGTTTTTTCGAGTTCTCATTTAGAATGGAAAAACATACCTATTCTGTATAATATGTTTATGATACCTTAAAACATCACATGGATGTAGTCCAGAATTAAAAAAAAAAAAAAAATTCTGTTACATAATTTAAATTTTTTAAAGTTTATGGAAGAAATTTGAAGTGGTAAAAGATTTTTCATATTATATTTAGGAAACATATTCCTCCAAAATTTAAAATTTTTTTAATTCGGGTATAGGTACTAAATTTATAGTTTTTCTGAAAAATTTATAAAAACATAAATCTTAGAATTTTTTCATTAGTTTTAATATTTTGTGTAAGTGCGTGCAGTGAACTCTAGGATATTTGCGCGAACAAAAATTTTGTTTTTAACTTAAAATTTAATTATCTTTTACAAAATATCAGATTCTGACCTTATTATATATAAATACCGTAATATATTTATGTAAATTTTAAAATTGTACTACAACCCAACTTGAACCTATTGCATCAAATCGAACAAAAATTCCACAGAAATTATTGACACAAGGCTTAACTTAATATATCTATCTAAGACTTAATCATATATCGCGAATAGTCACTGAGTTATTTTTGTATAAAAAAAAAAAGCATTGCAACTACTCCAATCAGCCGGTCGAACTTGCTCAATTTAACGATATAAAGATGACTAAAAATTTCCAAATCCTATAGCTTTATTATTTTTTCTGTTATCGTACAGTCGCATGTACGGAACTATATGACTAAATTGACTCAGAATGCGAACTTGAGGCGAATAATAGGTTATATACTTTCATATATCAATATTCTTTTCTTTAAGGTGTCACAAACGTAACGGTAAAATTATTATTCCTTATGTTAACTACATTTTTACGGGTATAAAGAAGATGATGTTAAGAACATGAACAATAATGTTTATATTCTCCAAAAGCTCTAATATTGTTTAAGGATATTAATTTTTTTCAATTTTCACAATTTAATTTAAACTTATTTATGATTTGCTTTGTAGATTACTTTATCTTCCGGCAGTTACTATCAGTTTGCATTATTTTGAGTTTTATTTATTATTTTAATTGTTGTTATTTGTATTTTTTTTCACTTTGTTCCTAGTCTACCATTTTTCCCTTGAAAAATTTCAGACTGCGTTGGCTTGAATCTACTAAAATATGTGTACCAAATTTGTTTTATTTGGGACTAGTGCAAAATTTTATTCAATATTGTCTACTTCAAAACTCTACTTATTGATTTATTTAGATCTTTGTTTCTTTTTGCTGTAGATATAGTATAGTATTGAGATTATTCATTTTGCTGAACGATCATAGTATTTTCGTGGCAATTATGTTTAGTCTTGTGCTTATTTAAAGTAAGCAGTTATTAATGTTGAAATGAACTTCAATATAAATTTTTTTTTTGTAACTCAAATTTAAAGTCATTTTCACTTCCAATATTTACATATAAAATTTTACAAAAATATTTACATAATATTGTTCGTGTTTATTTTAAATATTCATTATGTAAATTTGAAAAATTCAATTTTTTACATAATAAAATAAAATTTGTTATATAGCTTATTATAATTTATGAATGACTATGTGTAGTATTTATTATGTAGGTACCTATTATTAAATAAAAAAGTTTTGTGACCATGCAGAAAACTATTCAAAAATCACAAAATTTTATCAATGAAAAAACTCTATTTTTATAAAACGATTTTATTAACGATCTGCAAATATAAACATAATATAATCTAAGAATTAATAATAGAGTTCTGGAATTAGACGTCACTACTGTAAATTTTTAAAATCGCAACAAGAACTTATTGCATAAATGTACTTCAAAAACTACCTTTATTTTCTGAAAATTTAGATATTTCTAATTACAATTAATTAAAAAATACAACAGAAAATAATTGTTAGGACAAAATTCTATTTTTTCTTAAAGTGTTAAACCTCCGTGCGAAGCTTTAGTCTTCTTCACAAAATCTCTCCACGAATAACTTGCGAACATGAACAAACTTGTGAACATGCCTTCCAATTCCTGACTTCAATACTTGAATGTCGTTTTCAATATTATCTAACTCATGGCGCAGTGGTTAAGTCGCCAACCTTTCAATCGAAGGGTCTTGGGTTCAAACCCCGGTCAGGTCATAAATAAAAAATATGTAGTACTTTTATATCGTAATGATGTATATCGTATAATTAATATTATTAATAATAACAATAATAATATTAATAATAATAATAATAATAGTAATAATAATAACAATAATTATAATAATAATAATAATAATAGTAATAATAATAGCTGCTGCAATAGAGCCATCTTTGGTTATATCATGCAAGTAAGGTGTTATATACAGCTGCACGTTGTAAACCACTGATGGCGCTGACTCTGTGGTAAAAATAATAATAATAATAGTAACAATAATAGTAATAATAATAATAATAATAATAATTAATAATAATAAATAATAGTACAATAATTAAATAGTGTAATAAATAGTACAATAATAATATAACAATAATTATATAATAATAATAATAGTAATAATAATAGCTGCTACAGTAGAGCCATCTTTGGTTATATCATGCAAGTAAGGTGTTATATAGTGCTGCACGTTGTAATCCACTGATGGCGCTGACTCTGTAGTAAAATAATAATAATATTAATAAAAATATTAATACCAATAATAACAGCCGCTACAGTGACAGTGTTGGTTGCCTTCAATAATTACCTCATGTAGTAATATATATACTACTACTACATGTTGTGACTTTTGTGACGGCTTTAGTCATTGTTAGCAAAATAATAATAATAGGCGAATTCATTGTTTCCTTACAGTCCCACTCCCAATTCAATGTTCCGTATCCATTTTCCCATCCTTTCCTATCCCTACTCCCTAGCCAATATACTGCTTTTGCAGGTAAGAGTTTCATCCCACTATATTGGCTAAAGGAGGAGGTGGGTTTAGTCAGTAAGAATCTGACACTACCAAGGGGGGAATTCTTGGTGTCTTTGGAAGATTCCCACCTCCCTTAGGAAAAAAAAAATGTAGCCATCTCATTTATGGTTTATCTTTGATTCTTTTTTAATTATATTTTATATTAAAAATTCTATTTTACGCTCATCTTTCACTCATTCTAATCATAATATGTCCAGCCCACTGTTATTTTTGTTTCTTAACAAATCGGACGAAATCTTCTTGTTATATCATATTAACTTTTCTTCAAATACGTTCACTATTTTCTAAAATTTTTGGTAAAAAAAATTCGATTCGCGTTAGGTAGTTTCCATCTACTACAGCTAATTGCTATTGTCCATAATTCACAACCGTATGTGAACGCTGGTCAGTTTCGTAGATTATGACACCTTTATTTGATTTATTAACAATTTGAGCAGTAATAACAGCTGGCAGAGTGGCTGCTATTGTAAGTTTGTATTTTGTCGCATATGAAGAATTGCACACCTTAGTTACTGGCCCGGCAAACAAAATTTAAATGTTTGCACCTAAAATGTCGTTTATTTGTTCCGAGACACGGAACACATCTAGATCACAGAAGGAACGCAAAACCGTACAAAGGGTCTAAAATGCTCAATTAAAATTATTTTTTTATCTGAACTTTCGAAACTGCTTCTGCCAGACCAGGAATAATGTATTAAGACGTGCAATGTAGCAATTTTTGTTATTATGTTTTTCATTGAAGTTCTAATATTTTCATTAAACAGAGCTCTAATTAATAAAATACAAATACTAGTTAAGTACCTAGTTAATTTTCTTTTTACAAAAAAATTATCGAACATTAAAAATAAGTTTTGGGCTTTAAAAGTGTCTGAAAGGTGTCCAATGTGGTATTTTATAATAAAAATTAAAAATAAAAAACTTACCTGATTATTGTCACAATTAATTATTTAATTTTATTTTTTACTATTTTAATAATAAAAACGAGGAAGAGTGCAGTAGAGTAGACTGTGTCAACTCTGGGATACCCGTATGAACGTAATATATCCTGTTTCTATAAAACTTATTCATCTTTCAAAAACATTCAGATGTTGTAGTACCGAACTACAGAGATATATTTATGTAAATTGTGGAGTTGTATGACAGCTACCCGAATCTATTGCGCATAGCTTCATTAAGTTCCAAGAGGTGCAAGACACCTCTTTACTAAATTTCAGGTTCCTAGCTTCAATAGACACTGAGTTATTCTCATTTAAACGGATAAGTTGTATGGCAGCTACCCGAACCCGTCGCACCACCACAACCAAATTTTGCAAAAGTTGTTGCCATAAAACTTGATCATCATTTGCAAGATTTCAGACGCCTAGCTTCATTAAGTTGCAAGAGGTGCAAGAAGCCTGAACCGGCTGCTCTAGACCAACCAAATTTTACAAAAATTGTTGGCATGTAACTCGACACCTCTTTACTAAATTTCAGATTCCTAGCTTCAATAGACACTGAGTTATTCTCATTTAAACAGATAAGTTGTATGGCAGCTACTTGAACCCGTCGCACCATCACAACCAAATTTTACGGAAGTTGTTGCCATAAAACTTGATCATCATTTGCAAAATTTCAGAAACCTAGCTTGAATAGATACTGAGTTATTTCTATATAAAGATAGAAGTTGTATGGCAGCTACTCGAACCCGCCGACCGAAAATGTTGGATTTAAATAGCAAAACTAACAATTTTGTAAAAGTGACGTAAAAAAAATTTCAGCCTCCTAGCTCCTTTATTTTTTGAGTTATCGTGCGGACGGACGGACGGACGTACATGGCTTAATCGACTCAGAATTCGATTCTGAGCCGATCCATACCTTTGACACTATATCTAGCTCGACTCCTTTAAGGTGTCACAAACGTAATGGCAAATTTATTATACCCTTGAACATAGTTCATACGGGTATAAAAACACCAACAAAATTCACACCCAAAATATAATGCAACTTAATAGCTTGAAATTGAATTAAAAACTAAAATTTTTTCGAATACTTGTAAAAATATGTGCATTTAACTTTATTTATAAAAACAAAAATCATTCTGGCAAAAGCGAAAACGGAGAGAATATGCAATAATCAAATATGTATGCAAATAAATATTGTATAGTCATTATAACTCATAACATAATGATATTTGCATTTGAATGTATGCCTTTCTTTTCATAAAAAAACATGAACAGGGAACACAAAATGAGACACAATGTGTTCCTTTCATTGTTTACGACACATTTTGTTTGCCGGGTGGATATTCTTGTGCAGAAATATACGAAATTTGAAACGCCTTTAAAATTGTACTCCGCAATAATTATATATGATTATGAGAGCTTCTGAGCGAAAAAAAAAAATTAAGTATTATAAATATTGAAATCATGGTGAAATTCACTCAAAAACTCGCGTTGTTCCGGTATTAAATTCTAATATAAACCATGATTCTCATTCAAGAATTTGTCCAATACGTAGGTTTTCGTTTTTCTACAATATGATTTGTTCCCATATTAATTCTTAAATCAGTGTCCTCTCTTAATTCTAATTTTTCTAATCGTAATATTTATTTAGTTAAAGATATATGTATGCCTTAGTGAAGAAACAAATTCAAACAAGGTTTTACTTAAAATTTTAAAAGAAAATAAATATTATTGACAGCTGAATGAATACGAGTACGTATACTAAGAGTTTCCAAATGAATGATCAAATTTAAATGCGTTACTATAGTTGCGGTAAAGACATTAATTTAAAGTAATTTAAATTACTTAATTTACCGTTAAAATTATAAAATTATAATTTAAAAATCATAGTTACCAATAATGTTAATGGATATTTAAAATACTGTAAATTTTTTTGTAAATAAAAAATAAATTCGAATTATACCATTTAAATGAAAAATGTGTAATAAATGAAATTTAGCTGAATGAATTTTGATAATTTTAACAATTTATATTTAAAAACAGGTGCTGCCCATTAATTATCGCTGTATAGAATTAATGGACTGTTGGTAATATTTGACCATATTGATGGTGAAGTTTTTGAATACAAAATTAGTTTTACAATCAAAATATTTTGTCAGTTTTCTTTTATATGAAAATTTGGTTATAAGTTACATATTTTTTTTTCTTGTTATTTTAAAAAAGTTACAGAATTAGCTGTTATTAAAAAAAATGTACAGCTACTGTTTGGTTTGGGGATTGCTAAAAATAGGAATAAAAGAAACTATGGGAAATATGGGAAGTTACTGGATTTTGGGAAGAGTGTTGATGATGTTGATGTTCTTTTTGAATTTATCAATATTATACATGTTATAATTGCCAACTTTTAGAAATACTTCTATTCCTATTCCATATTCGCTCTGTATGTATTACATAGAATTTTGCATGTGAGTAAATCTGTCATCTGGGGATCTTTAACGTATAGGTGTTAGGCTATGCAGCTCTCCTCGTATCATTTATAGGTAAAAATTCCTGGTCCAAAGGAATCTGCGTTACATTAATATCTATTAATATCACATAATCCCATATTAATATTATCCCTATACAACAGTAAAATATAATTTTATTTATATTGAAAATGTTATCAATACCTACTAAATTAAATTCTCAATCCTTTTCTATAAAAATGTAGATACTTTTTTATACTTTTTTTATGTTCTATTAAAATCTTTGCTGTTTTTCCACCAACAATATTGGAAAATAATAAAAACAAAAAAAAATTAATGTTTCTACCCTACTTTTTATTAAAGTAAGTTACAATTACCTTAAAGTTGCTTTTTTAAATCAACTGGACATTATTGCAATGTTTTATTTTTCGAACATGTAGGAACATGTAATATTTTAAATACTTAAATACTAAAATAAATTCAATTATCATTAAAATATATTTAAAACAGCACCCTTTGGTTTAAAAGACTTTTTTTAAAAGAGTTAGATGGGTATCACGCTTTTATTTATTTACTTTCCTCTTTAAACGCTACCCAAACTCTAGGAAAGAATTTCTTTATGCGATTGTAGGTTTGGGTAAGAGGGAGAGGAGTTGAAACGTAATAGGAAGCTTAAGGAGAATTGGTAGGTAAATTGGAGATGAACTTGAACAGCTTCTTTTTGAAAAGTTGCAAATTGCATAATGGACTACTTTTTTCGGAGGCGAACATGTTGGAAACATGTTCAATGGAAGCATGTTCCAGATTTAAGGAGTTCTCACAATAAAACAGTTTATATGTGCAGTTTTAAATCACCTAAGAATTTCCACCGTGTAGAAATGAGCCTATGAGGCCTCCCAAGTGTTAAGTTGAAATTGTTGAAATGGAGACATTTTTGATGTGAATTCAATAGAACAAATTTCATTACCTACATAAAGTATCTATAAAAAAGTTACTGCAATCAGTTATTTTCCTTAGATTGTAGGTGACTGAGCTAGCCATAATTTCCATTTTTAAACTGATTACAGTTGAAGTGGGATTAGATTTATTTAAATACAATCGTAAGATGCTATCATGCTGTCATAGAGTGCTGGCATAGGCAATTTTATAATTCATGTATGATGCATTTTTATATGTGCAATAGAAAAGAAAATTATTTTACATCTTTGAGTAAATTTAATAAACCATTAACTTTTAACAATTTTTAATTGTATTTTTTCTCTTTATATTAATAATTATTAGACATTTAAAATGACTTGTTCAGTATTTTTCTTAAAACGGTCAAACACAAATCTCTGTGTACTGCTTTTTATTTTTCATTATTTTCCCTTTTTTTTTTTTGTTGTTTTGTTAAGTTTCGTGGTTTGATATTATAATGAGGGAGGATTATTTTCTCGCTTATACATACTTTTTGCAAATAAATATATTACCAACTTATTACATACATTTATAACGTAATTTTATGGCTTACCTAACTTATAACGTACATTTATATTATCTAACCGTATGACTTTAAAAGTTTTTCAAAATTTTCATTAAGTTAAAGAAATAAGTAGTTTAGTGTATTGGTATCGGTAAAAAAGTATTCAATAACCAGCGTTTCACGGGAAGCTGTTAATCTTCTACACCTTAATATTGTAAATTATATGTTAACGCATGCTGTAAAAATTTTTGAATCGCTAGATTTTTAGTTTAACTCTTAGTTAGTTCGTTCTTGCCTGTTCATCTGTTTATACATTTCATAAAATAAATTTTAAACATAAATAGACCTCATAACAAATTAAACAACAATAGACCTCAAACAGAAATTTATAGAACAACTTTTTTATGTATAGGCCCACCCATTAAGGATGAGTGTAGTTTAAAAATTGTAACCACCTTTAAATCAAATGGTTATAAAATGAGAATATAATTAGGATTATAGTAACATGATTAAAAGTTATATGAAAAGCCTAAATTTTGTAAAATTTTTAACCACCTCGTATTTCTCAAAGTTTAAAGAAGGAAAACTTGAAGTTTTGTGTTAGATAAAAATTTTAAGAATGAGCATAAATTACTTCAGAAAAATTTTAGTATTTCCCTCCCCTTTTTTTTGGCATCTAGAACATGATCGCCTGTAAATACTTTTAAATTTATGATGCAGAAGCTAAACATTATATTTTAACATGTTTTTACTCCTTATATTACCTTTTCGATACCTATTATAAGATATTTCTGAAAATTTAAGAATGTGTCGCTAAATTTTTCACAATTTTCTTCTTGAAATAACTTGAAAAAAAAAAGGTTTACTTTTGGTCAGTTCAATTTTTATGTATATTTAAAACGGAGCAAAAAGTTTTTTAGAAAATTTTTTTTTAATTTTGTCAAAATTCACATTTTGTTTTGATTGTGCAAATTTTTCAATATTATTTTTAATATTTAACTGCTTATAGTCTAACGATTACTTTGTATTATTTAAGTATTAAATACTATAAAATCTTTTTCTTTATTAAACGATATATTTTTGTACAATAGATGGGTACATTCTTATGTCTTGACCATCCCATAACTCGAAATATCCTTTTTATTTTATTTTCAAATGAATGAATTTAATTTTAACATATAGATACAATAAAAATAAAAATAAACATAATAATAAAAAATATGTGTAAAATTTTTATTCATTTTTCTTTTACTTTTTATTTTTACTTTACTTTACAGGGCAGACTGTTGCAAAGTAGATGAACCTGGTAAAGTTCCTCATATTGGGGGACTATCAAATTTTGGCACAGTAAGTAATACAAAGTATTTACAAATAAAAACGACAACATTGTATAATATTATTATATGCAATATATAACAAAATAAAATTTCACATATTATGACAACCATACAAATAAATTTCACAAAACAAAACAACAAAAAAACACATAATTGTAAAAGTGTTATTTTAAATTTTCTTTTTAATGTACCGGAATTTAATACAATTTCCTTTTTTTTTCATTTTTTTATTTTGAAATTCTCCAATTTACAGCTAGTTGTTTCAGAAATGAATCGTTTAGGAATGATTGTCGATTTATCACATGTATCGGTAAGAAAATTACAATACAAATTTTATAGTTGTGTTTTTTTTTTTTTATTATATCCTGGAAAATTTTGTTAAAGAAAAATAAAAACTAATGGAAAAAAAATTTCTTTTTTTTCTTTTTTGTATTTTTTTTTTTTTTTTTTTTTAATTTTTTATCAGGTTCCAACAATGCTTGATGCATTGGCATCATCGAAAGCGCCGGTTATATTTTCACATTCTTCAGCTCATGCGATATGCAACAGTTCAAGAAATGTACCAGATCATGTACTGAAGAGAATCGTAAGTGAAAAAATTAATTTTTTTTTTTCATTTTTTTGTTTTTAAAAGTAGAAAATAAAAATTGTTTTTTATTTTGTGTTATATTATATGAAAATTAAAAAAAAAAAAAAATTTTAAACACGTTTTAAAAAAAAAAAAAAATAAAATTTTCTTGTCAAATTGAACATTGATAGGATTTTTTTCTTTCTACAACTTTGTTTAAGTGAAATTCTTCAATTCAAGTTCGTGAATAGTTCTTCCGTGTAGTCAAGAATAACATAATTTTTTTAAACTTAAGAATTCATTTTAAAAAATAATAATATAAAACTTTTAATTTAAAAATAATGTTAAGAAAATTTTATATACCAATTTTATATTTTTACACGCATATATATGTATACATATAATATATTGAAACTTTTAAGAAACAATGCAGTCAAAGCCAGTCAAAGACAAGCCAAAATTTTTCTAAGATAGATAACTTATGCTAATTCTCAAATATTTTCCTACTCTTAAAATTAAAAGGTTCCGAAAATAAAAAGAAAATCAAAATTTTACAAAATTATGATTTTACATAACGGTAAATTTAGATAGGAAAGTTAGCAAAAATTTAGATAGGAAAGTCAAAAAAAAAAAAAAAACATATTTATATACATATATATAATACAGAATTTATTTTTTAGTTAAATTCGAACTAAAAACTGGATTTAAAAAGAAAATTATTAAATTCCTACATTCCTAAATTAACTTATACATATACCGAGCTGTAATAATTGCAAACTATAAGAGTGCTGTATCAAATATAGGGAGGATACCGTATGAACATAATATATGCTGTTCTGTTACTATAAAAATCGATCGATTTATATAATATCTAGGTTTATTTTAGATATAGGAAGATAAATTATGCTTATATTTAAAAAGAAATTATATGTCAGCTACACGAAACTGCTGCTCTTGACCAACAATATTTTACTATATTTTTAATAGATCGATTTACTAGATTTACTAAAGTGTTAATGGAAGTGAAAAAAAAAAATTTAACATAAGAATTCTCCCATCTTATTAAAGCCAACTGAAAAATCCAACTTAATTATATTGTGCAGCTTATTTAAAAAGTAATTGATATGTCGCGATGTATTAATTAATGAGTGAAAATTATAATTTGATCTAATAAACTCACTTACGGCCTTAAAAAAAGTTTTACACAATAACGAAAATTACATAATTATAGTAACTGTGCTGTTATTCCGAAGCGGATAAACGAGGATCTAAAATTATTTTTTTTTTTTTTCCATTTCGACATTTTCCACATTATTTTTCCTTTCGATATTTTTGATTTTTGTAACTCATAGTAATTTATGGTTCCAAGGTATTTCAATTTTTTTTTCAATTTAATATTTAATACAATTACAAAAATCTGACAATATTGCTAAAAAATCTGAGTTTAATGTTACACCATTTTCATTATAACGAAGTCACTTTTAATCAAACAACTTATTATTTACTCATTAGTCATAATGTTATCGTCTTAATTAATTGAAGGGTATTTTTAATTTCTTTTTAATTTTTTTTTTTTTTTTCACTTGTATTTCTTTAATGTTGTCTTACCAACTAATTTATTATTCCTTCATTCATTATTTACTAATTTTTTAGCAAATTTTATTAAATATGTACATTATGTTATTACTATTTAACTCTATTCTTTTTAAATAATAAAAGGATAATAAATAAAAGATTTTGTTTTTTTCTTTTTTCACTATCTTACATTTTTCTTTTATCTTTCTTTCTCTTTCTATAATCTTTGTTATTCTGTATCCTGTTATTGCTTTATTTAAAAGACATTTTCCCTTAAGTAATTTACATTGAGATTTTAATTATAATATTGAGTTTTCAATGCGGTCAAGGTAATGCAATTTTTTCTACTGCAATCTTTTTATTATTATTTTTCATTTAATATTCAAAAAAATAAAAAAAAATTTTCTTTGAAAAATTTATTAAATATATTTTTGTATCTTTAAAACAAAAAAAAAAAAAAAATTTTTTTGTAATTTCTGGAAAAGCAAATAATTATAATAATTAAAATTATAAAAATAAAAAAAAAAAATTGAAGGAAAATCATAATTTTCATAGAAATAAATTACAAAATAATTTATAAGGTTCTTCTGGGAGTTATAATAATAATATTTTTTTTTTTTATTAACAATAAATAGAAGAATTATAATTATATAAAAATGTTTCAAAACTATGATTTTGTAAATTTTCATGGATGGAATTATAAAAATAAAACTTTTTTTTAATTAAACTTCTAGTATAGATAGTATATAGGTATATAATATACATATCTATACCTAATGAACTTTTAATTATAATGTAATTTTTTTGTTGATGAACTTGATGAAATTAATTTAAAATTAATATTAAATTTTCATTTAGATATATATATGTATATATATACTGGTTTTTTTTTTAGTAGGTAATATCTTTTTTTGTTTAGATTTTTTTGCTGCTGAAAATAGACCAGGAAAAAATTATTTCTGTAATAAAGTGAAATAATCTTCCAAATTCTTTTAAAATGTTATCTACTAAGAAAACTTAAATAGGATATATTAATTAAGGGATCACTACATTTCCACGAAAAATAAGAGGCATTCTGGAGTTGGCTACGAAGTCAGGGTATTCCCTTTTCCCACAATATTTACATCTATATAATACTAGATGTTGGCCCGTCATAGAATGACGGAGTTAATTATGGTAGATTTCATTTTTATATATATAGATATTTGTCTTTGCAATTTCGGAATAATGCATAATTTGTACTTTGCCAAATAATGCAATAAATAAAAATAAAAATGTCATTATTTGTAATTTATATACAAAAAAAAAATATTATGTTTCCATCAGGAATTGTACCAGAGTCAGACACACTAAATATGTATACTAATAAGAAGAAATGATAATACACTATAAAAATATTTTGTAATTAAATTAGCTAACTTAATGTAAAAAGTGGATAATAATAATAAATAATACAGTAAAAAATGAAATAATACATAAACAAGGTAGAATGTAAATCAACGGTTTTTAAAACCGCACATTTCCAAAACTCAATACAAACTGTTTAGAATTGTGACTTGCACAAAAATTTGAAAATTTCATGTAATAAGAAAAAACGTGCAAATAGGACTTTTCTGGAATTTTTAGGGGTTGTAAGTCCAGAATCCTACATAACTAAGAAAAGCCGTTAACACACGTAGAAATATATTATTGAACCTTTAATTTTCATGTCTTGCCGAAGAAAAATATTTACAGGTGCCTAAGTTACAGGTGTCTAAAAATAGCAAATTTTCAATTTTTGAGGCGTAATAACTCTTAAAGAGGGGGCGCTACCAAAAAATTTTCTGAGAAAACTTATACTAATTCTAAAAATTCTTTCTTGTCTCAAAATTTCAGATCACTATCGAAAGGTGTGCCGGAGTTATGAAAAAAGAAACGGACGGACGGACGGACAGAGTGAAACTAATAAGCACATTTTTTCAAAATTTTTTTGGAAATGTGCTAAAAATAATACATAAAAAATGATCATGCACGAAAAAGACATAATAAAAAAAACTATTTGAAATTGAAACCAAAAAGAATACAATTTTCATTTGGGTACCTACTACCCGTATATATACAAACAATTCCAATTTCAGTTATCCCAGTGCCAATACATTATACTCGGTCACTAACAAATTTGTTTGGGTAGGTACCCGTAATAAAATTATACCATCTAAAAATATATTGTGTTATTTGTTTTTAATTTTAGAACAGTTTATATGAAAAATAGAAAAATATACTGCACCTACTCTTGAAAATAGACTTTTTCGTTGTATGAAAAATGCATTAGGTTTAGTAAAAAGTAAACCTACATTCTATAAGTATATTTTGATGGTGACGAGCCAGAAGTTCCATTCGTATTTTTGACTCACTTCAAATTCCCTCCTAATTCAGATTCTCAAACAATTATATACAATATATACAAACAATATATACTTATTCTGGAAAAAGGGGCAAATCTGATTTGGTAACCGACTATAAAATGTCTCCCAATAGATAAACATATATGTATACATTTATATGTATATATCCAGCTTGGCCGGAATTTGGAAAATAACTGTATCTGATTTTATTGTTGGCCGGCGCATAAGTAGAAGTTTAGTCTAGAAAGTTTACTCTAAACGATATTATTACATTATTAATTATTATCATTACAAAAGCAAAATTGGGACTTTTGACTCATTTCAAAGAGACAGAAGTGCCATGGGATATATATTAAATTAATAGAAGTCCATGGGATATATAGAAGATTGTTATAAAATTTAGCAAAAAAATTAAAAAAAAAATTCTTCTTAAGAAAACAAAAAAATCGAAACAAATACATTACCCATTACAATTTACAATTCAGAAACAATTATAATAAAATATTTGTTTGGCTTTTTTTATTAAAATCTATAAAATGGCATTTTAAAATTATTTAAAAACATTTTGTTTGTATATATGCATATATGGGTATGAATGTATGTCAAATAAAATAATTTAAAAAAAAATCAATTCAAAAAAAAATTTTTTTTTTTTATTGCATTTCTTTGTCACATAAATGTGGACAGGAAATTACACAGCCTTTCCTATTCAGGCGTGGCTGTAAATGTCGTAAGGGCTAATAACTCTTACGACGTGTATGGGACACTCCCTCGGTATTTACAACGTATTTTATACACTCTTACTCACTAGGCCACCGAGGCCCCCCAAAGAAAATTAATGAATGAAAAAATTTTTTCTATAATAAAACATAATCAACCCAACACGCGTTTGTTACACATAATTTTTCTGGACAAACATATATATTAATATATATATAATATATAATATATATTAATAATAATAATAATAATATATAATATATATTATATTAAACATTCTGACTTAGAAGAGATTTTAGAATTAGATTCAAAATCAGGATATTAACTTTTTCTAGAATATTTATTATGTATGTATATGCGAGATTCTGAATCAGGCTTTCTTCATAATTATGAAATAATCCCCATATACATAATTGTTTTGAGGTATATGTCATCTGAAAAATTATTTTATTTTGGAGGCTTATTTTGCGGCGTTATTTTTCATACAAAATTTTGCGGTGTTATTTAATTTTTTTTTTTTTTGAGTAATTATTTCTTGCGGTATTATTTCCGGGAGCCGATTTTTATTTTTAAACTTTTATATCTTTAATATAACACAAAAAAAAAAAAATAAAAAAAAAAAATTATTTGAAAGCACACATACATACATTTTAAATTATACGATAGTTATTAAAGTTCAAAATATTTCCTTCACCTTTTCTTTTTAATTTATTAATGCTTTGTTTCATGTAAAAAATTTCTTTATATTTCATTTCTGCAAAAATATTTTAATTTATACCTTTAAATACAATATTAAATATATTTTAGCCTAGAAAAAGTTTATAAAAAACATCATCTTTGCTTGTTGTTTTTTATATTAGCCTAATTTGTAGGCTAATATAACCAACCACTAATTATCCAACCACCAACAATCACTTATTTATTATTTTTTTGTCTTTATCGGGTATAAAAATGTCATATTTCAAATTTACTCCGTTGATATTGCCCGGGTTATATTCAATATTGATTTACATGTGGCCCGTCTATAATAACATGATTTTGGTTTGAATATGAAATTAAAATTATTTTGTTTTTCTTCACTAATTATATTTATATTTATAATATGAAAAATAACTTAACCTATAAAAGGAATCTTAATATAATAAAAGACAATCTCCTGCTGCTGCTATTCGCGTGGCCCTTTATTAGATTTTAGAGCACACACAATTTACAAAAAAAGTATTAATAATACACGTTTAAAATATATTGGAAAATCCGTGGAAAATTCAGAATAATAGTATAGAAAGATATAATTTTATTAAACGATTAAACGATTTAATTTTAATGTCACCATATAAATATATTGATTTCGCCGCTACAAAATTGTAAAATATAAATTTTTCAGCCACTCAAAAAAAATCGCCGATTTTTATTGAAACACTTTATACATGTGTTTCAAACAATTTTTGACATATCTTTAGTAATTTATCTATCTACCTATATCTTCGATTATACCATATCATATTGAATTTTTCTTGTTGTCTTCAAAATCTGTGTTAAGTTATGTACCTACATATTCTAAATTTAAAACAGACCACAATAATATGATAGAAATCTCCCCTTGTATTTAGTTTTGATAGGTGAACGTTTTCTCTACTTTCTGTCTAAAAATGAAATTAATATTTCGAATAATTATTTCAGAGTTACGAGGACTCTTAACACATTATGTCGAGCATTATAGAAGTTTCGTGTGAAAAGATCTTCTACTTACGAACTCTTGAATATTGAACTATTTTTAATAGTTCGAAAAAGTTTAGAATAAAAAACAGTTTTTGGTTGTATTGCAGATTCATAAAGTATCTATTGGTGTAAATCTTTGAAATATATTTTAATCTGTTTTTTTGTTTATTGTTCGTAAATAATTTAATAAATTTTTATTTTAATTGTGAGAAAGAGGATGTAAAACTCAATCAATGAACAAAAAAAAAACTCTTCGAATTTTCAAAATACTTTTAAAAGAAATTATTATTAGGCTTCCCATTCTTTGCCTATCTGTATACATATTTAATTCTTTTATTCAAGGCAATTAGTATCCATTGATTATTAAAATCTCATTTTCGTCATTTAATGTCATGACTAGCAAAAATTTTGACAAGTTTATTTATAAACACAAACTTTATCTATAATAAAAATAAAAAATTAATAGGTGTTCAATTTATTAGAAAAATATAATTAGGATCGAATAATAATTATAATTAACATTCATTAAGCCTGTAAGAAATTTTTAAATATTTTAATTTCTTGTTTTCTTCTTAATTATAATTACATAATATCTAATTTACTATTTTAAGAATTTAATAATAAATAACAGATTTAATCAAATATTGTCATTTATATGTACTTGTTATATTGTATTTATAGCATAATTTTTATACTAACACAAATATCCTTGTGAAAAAAATTATAATAATTTATTTTCTTTCTATTAGAAATAAAAGTAATAAAAAAATTCTATTTTTAGTCAGAATTGAAAATTCTTGTGAAACGTATACATACATACATACATACAGAGATATAATTATCATTGTACAAGAAACATCTAAGAGCAAGAATTGCTCAAATATAGTTTCGGACGAGTGATAAATAAACTTTATTTTTTCTAAAGGAAGGGTGTTTTTTCCTAAAGGAGGAACTTTTGGCAAATCTTCCAAAGACACCAAAAAACTGTCTTAGATAGTGTCAGATTAAACTGTCCTCCTACTGTAACCAATATAATGGGATGAAACCACTAACTTATAACACATTATATTGACTAGGGAGTAGGGTTAGAAAAGGATAGGAGAAGATTACGGAAACATTGAATATGGGAGTGGGACAGTAAGGAAATAATGAATCTGCCGAATATTATTGTTATTATTATTATACGGCATACATTATTATTATATAAAATTATTACTTATTTTTTTTGATGAGCTGACCGGGGTCTGAAATCAAGACTCTCTGATTGAAAGACTGTCGACTTAACTATACTACGACATGAGTCTGATTAAAGACTTTTTAACAGATTTCTTACACATTATAATCAATTAAAACTAAAAGAAATAAACCATTAAACCTAAAATGTAAGCTTTAAATATATGATAAAATATGATCTAAGAAGGTATAGAAGAGCAATTAGCTGAAAGGCGTTGCAAACGAGATTTTAGCATAAAAATATGTTTTGCAAAATAAACAAGTAAAAAAATCGGGCGATTTCCTTAAAAATTTTTAACAAAACATGGGAGTTAGGCAAACTAAATTTACAAAATATGTAAGATGCTTTACAAAATTTCAATTTAATATTTAGAATAATTTTTAGCGACCCTAAATCCTTCTAAACAAATTATTGAAACTTTGATTTTATAATTAACTCTAAAGTTCCTCAGGGATCATAAACCCTGATTTTATGATTAAATCTAAAATATCTCAATTATTTTTTTACACACACATTTCAACAAAAATGATTTAAATTAACTAAAATAAATTTGAAACTGTTCTAAACAAGACAAAATAAAAAAAAAGTTTGTGAAGTGTCCCATATTTGGAAGCAATTGCCAAAAGTGAAATAGTTAAAACTGCAGTTTGTATATTTGAAATATTTCAAATAAGTTATTTTTCCATCAAGGGCTTTGTAAAGTAAAAGTTTTTTGAAAAATTAAAGTTAGTGAAAATTAATAACTTACATTAAGTGCTAAAAGTACCTAACGGTGCATAAGTACTTTTAGTACTTAACCTTTTTAGTAACTTTGTGTACAATTGTACACATTAAATAACGTAAAATACAATTTTACATTACTGAATCATGTGATTATTCAGCATATAGTCAAAGGGTTAATATAATTTAATTAACTTGAATTGCAAGAGAAAAATTTTTGATAAAATTTTTAATCACTTTTAGTTAGTATGAAGAGTTACATAAAATCACATGGATAAAATTAGATAGAAAACTAAAATAAAAATTTTCTTTATAAATTTTAACTTGTCCTTATCGATTGTTTCATTTTTATTCACTTGTTTATAAGTATTTATGTTATGGAGTTACAAAAAAATATGGTGACAATTATCCTCATCGAAATTCTTATCGCAATATCTCTTTTTACTTTTAATACCCCATTTAGGTGACATTGTATATCACAATATACAAGTCATTAAATAGAAAACCCTATGTGTATAGTTAATAATGAATCTTTTTCTTTTTAACTAAACATTTAAAAGATATTTTGTTATCCTTATGATGTTTATAAGAAATGAATCGTTTTTTTTTTTTTTTTTTGAAGAATTATTGGCAAATTAACTTTTTAGCTGCATTTCAATACATTTTCTGGATAATTAAATAAAGACATTTTGGAATTATCTCAAAAGGATTTATGTTATCTCAATTTTCATTGCTCAATTGCAGAATTACGATAATGAAAAATTTGCGATACAATAATGAAAAATTTGCTTCAAAATCAAAGATAACTATCTTAACTGAGGGAAAGCGCTCTATCAAATATGTTCAAGCCAATCATAAAATTTTAATATGAACGAACCACTTCTTTCTGTTTAATTTAATTTGATTTATTTGAAAATGCTATGAATAATTTTGTTTATACTGTAAAATAAAATCATTATGAAAGATCTGACATTATGCTTGGAAATAAATAAATTTTATACTTAAATAATCTACTTTAATATATAGACTAATAAAAATATATAATCTTGCCACTTGAGTAGTCTATACAAAAACACAATTTCAGTGGAAAATCACCCTTCATTAAAAAAACTTTCTCCACTTCATCCTTTACTAGTTAAGTTTTAAAATATATTATGTATTAAGAGTATTTTCTACATAATTTATTTCAAGAATAATATAATACTTGTATATAGTTCAATATAATAAAATAATTTGAAGAAAACTGAATCACACAACGACATTAATAAAAAAAGAAAGAGAGGAAGTTTTATTTTAAAAACAAGCAAAGAAGCAAAAACATAAAAATTACAAAACAAAAAAATGTTAACAGGGAAGAAACATTTTATAAACACAATTTATTATTAGTATTAACTTACTAGGTTAAACCACGTGGGCCTACCTATTACTGTCTAACTACTAAAGAAATTTGTGATTTGGTAAAGAAAAAGTTTGCTAGTTCAATTTGAAACTAATGATACTGAATTAATTTAATGTTAATATTTTTATATCCTTCTTTTCAAAATATTGTATGGCGCTACGAACAAGTCAAGTCAAAAATGAACTAATTCCCAGTATTTTTGACTCTTAGCCATAATGAACTAACCTCCAAAGAAAATTAACTAATCCCTAAAAATTTGTTTCAAATTTTTGAGTTTTAGTTCACATGAATTAATCTCCGAATTTAAAAAGTTAACTAGCCCTTAAATAAAATGAACTCATCCCCAAAAATAATGAGCTAACTCCTGAATAAAATGAACGAATCTCTAAAAAGCATGTACTCCAATGTAACCAATATAAAAAAACACTTAAAAGAGTGCGGGCTGCCACCTCCAATTGAGGAAAATGCACTAACCTCAAAAGAAAAAATTAACTAATTCTCAAAAAAAAAGAACTAATTCCCCAAAACAATTTAACTAATCCCCATAAAATATGAACTAATTTCGAAAAATATTTGTGGAATTTTTGAGGTTAAATACATATGAATTAATCCTAAAATTCTAAAAATTAATTAATCGCCAAGTTAAAGTTTAGTAAAAAATTGGGGATTAGTTAATTTTTGTATACTTGGAGGTTAGTTACTTTGATGCTAGTTCGTAGTGTCGTATTATAGAGCACATTGAATGTAGTCTCCGTGTAGCCATGAAGTTATAAAATGTAAAAAAACATAACTATCAAGTTATATAAATTTTAAGATTTAACCAAATAACAATAACAATGCACAATTAAGAATTACTGTAAAATTTCAAATTCTGCAGTTAAAAGTTGATTAAATTTTGCATGATTGCTGCGATGAAAACTTGATGGTTACTTTCATTATGTGCATTTGCATTGTGTTCTATATGCTTAAGTTTTGAAAGTAGTATCGCTACACGCTAGACGCGATGGCAATACGCTCATTGTGCTTATTTCAAATTAAAGAAAAGTAAAAATTACCTACCTATCATACAATATAACTAATAAATAAATATATGTTATGTCCAATACCAAAATCAAATTCATCTTTGTTATTCTAAAACCAATCTTTGATCTTGTTATTACCAAAATCATATTCATCTTTGTTATTCTATTATATAAATTTTTACTTAATTATAAAATTTTAGAAATAATTTTGATTCTTCATTTACGTTTTTGTATTTGTGTGCATTATCCTGAAATTATATTTAGACAACATAGAAGATTTAATATAGCAACCAACTTACATAATATTTTATTCATTAACAAATAAATTTTCTGCTCATTTAAAATGTAAAATTTTCAGTGACTGAAGAAAATTACTCTGAAAGTTGAATTACTCTGAAAGTTTGTGGTCAGCAAAATTCAATTAATGAATAGAATTTGATTAAAAACTGCTCTACATAATGGTTGTACGACATTTAACTCAAAATATTTGAATATTGGTTAGAATATTGAAAATTTAATAAAAAATTTTTCCTTAGAAGTAATATTTTATAAGAAAATAAAATATCGTAAATGAATGTTTTGTATAACGACTGTACTGTATCTAATATACCATTAACCTATTTTTAAGTAATTGTTTTTATTTTTAATGGTTTTCAGATCCAGAATTTATTATTAAATTAATATTTTTTTTTTTGTAATAATAACCGTCATAATTTAAAGGACATAATTATTTTCATTATGGTGGGTGAAAATTTTAAAATTTATGAACGATTTAAAATTAGTTTAAGAATTAATTAGTAGAAAAAAAAACCCTTAATATTAGAATAATTAATTTTAAAGTTTTTATGTAATAAATTTTTATATTATATAGCTATACGTTATATAAATATTTTTTTTTCATAAATTCAAATTTTATATTAATTTTATATTTTAAAGTCAATTACTTTTAATAAAGAAGAAAGAAACAAATTCTCCATAAACAAATTTTTATTGATCGTAAATTTTATTCTTACGATATAACAAAATATTATTTAAAAACTTTAAAGAAAATTTAGAGAAAAGTTAATTAATAGTAAAACAAAAGTTACCAATGGCTTCTTAAATAAATATTTCAAATAAAAAACGAGGAAGAGTGCAGTAGAGTAGACTGTGTCAACTCTGGGATACCCGTATGAACGTAATATATCCTGTTTCTATAAAACTTGATCATCTTTTAAAAACATTCAGATGTTTTAGTACCGAACTACAGAGATATATTTATTTAAATTGTGGAGTTGTATGATAGCTACCCGAATCTATTGCGCCTAGCTTCATTAAGTTCCAAGAAATGCAAAAAGCCTGAACCGGCTGCTTTACACCAATCAAGTTTTACAAAAGTTTTTGGCATGCAACTCGACACTTTTTCACTAAATTTCAGATAGCTAGCTTCAATAGACACTGAGTTATTTTCATTTAAAAAGAGAAGTTGTATGGCAACTATCCGAACCTGTCATATCATCACAACCAAATTTTACAGAAGTTGTTGCCATAAAACTCGATCATCATTTGCAAAATGATACCTAGATTGGATAGACACTGGGTTATTTTCATTTAAAGAAAGAAGTTGTATGGCAGCTACTCGAACCCGGCGGCCGAAAATGCTGGAGTTAAATAGCAAAACTAACAATTTTGTAAAAGTGACGTAAAAAAAAATTCAGCCTCCTAGCTCCTTTATTTTTTGAGTTATCGTGCGGACGGACACTGAGTTATTTTCATTTAAAAAAAGAAGTTGTATGGCAGCTATCCGAACCCGTCGCACCACCACAACCAAATTTTGCAGAAGTTGTTGCCATAAAACTCGATCATCATTTGCAAAATTTCAGATACCTAGCTTCATTAGGTTCCAAGAGGTGCAAGAAGCCTGAACCGGCTGCTCTAGACCAACCAAATTTTACAAAAGTTGTTGGCATGTAACTCGACACCTCTTTACTGAATTTCAGATTCCTAGCTTCAATAAACACTGAGTTATTCTCATTTAACCGGATAAGTTGTATGGCAGCTACCCGAACCCGCTGCACCACCACAACCAAATTTTACAAAAGTTGTTGCCATAAAACTTGATCATCATTTGCAAAATTTCAGACGCCTAGCTTCATTAGGTTCCAAGAGGTGCAAGAAGTCTGAACCGGCTGCTCTAGACCAACCAAATTTTACAAAAGTTGTTGGCATGTAACTCGACACCTCTTTACTAAATTTCAGATTCCTAGCTTCAATAAACACTGAGTTATTCTCATTTAAACGGAGAAGTTGTATGGCAGCTACCCGAATCCGCTGCACCAGCACAACCAAATTTTACAGAAGTTGTTGCCATAAAACTTGATCATCATTTGCAAAATTTCAGAAACCTAGCTTGAATAGATACTGAGTTATTTCTATATAAAGATAGAAGTTGTATGGCAGCTACTTGAACCCGCCGACCGAAAATGTTGGATTTAAATAGCAAAACTAACAATTTTGCAAAAGTGACGTAAAAAAAATTTCAGCCCCCTAGCTCCTTTATTTTTTGAGTTATCGTGCGGACGGACGGACGGACGGACGTACATGGCTTAATCGACTCAGAATTCGATTCACTATTTGACACTATATCTAGCTCGACTCCTTTAAGGTGTCACAAACGTAATGGCAAATTTATTATACCCTTGAACATAGTTCATACGGGTATAATGAGAAATTGTAAAAACCTAGGTATACAATTACAAAACAAAAAAAATGTAAACAGGGAAGAAACATTTTATAAACACAATTTATTATTAGTATTAACTTACTAGGTTAAACAACGTGGGCCTACCTATTACTTTCTAACTACTAATTTGTGATTTGGTAAAAAAAAACTTTACTAATTCAATTTAAAACTAATGATACTGATTTCATTTTATGTTAATATTTTTATATCCTTCTTTTCAAAATATAGTATGGCACTACGAACAAGTCAAGTCAAAAATGAACTAATTCCCAGTATTTTTGACTCTTAGCCATAATGAACTAACCTCCAAAGAAAATTAACTAATCTTAAATTATTAAAATTTAATTAAAATCTTAAGTAAAATCGATATATCATATCAAATTTCATTGGAATCCGTTATTAGGAAAAGTACAAACCATACATAATGCAAAAAGTCTCGTAAAAGATAATAATAATACTTTTCCTCAATTTTTTGCTCGTAAAATAATTTTATTTTGAATATGAGTTTTGTTTTTAATTCAAAAGCGAGGAAAAGTGTATAGTTGACTGTGTCACCACTTGGATACCCATACAAATGGATACTCATGCAAAAAGTTATGCTGTTAGATATCAAAAAAGGTAATCATCTTTACAAAATTTTAGATATCCAACTTAGTTAAATCCCAAGATACGACATTCAGTCGAACCTGTTGCGTTAAATCAAATCTCACAGAAGTTAATATCATACAACTTGATTATCTTTTACAAAATTTTAGATGTTTACCTTTATTAAGTGCCAAAATATGATAGCTACCCAAGCCTATTCCGCTAGAGAAACTTAATATCACAGAGTTATTACTGGAAAATTTTATTATATTTTAGAAAATTTTAGATACCTCTATACCAAGATATAAGGATATAAATTTCGCATCTACTAAAATTTGTCGCGCTAAATAAGCAATTTTTGTAGAAGTTATTGGCATGAAAATTGACAACTTTTCATTAACTTTTAGATAGGTACCAAATCTACTACCTGTATCTTTAATAAACATTGAATTATGTAAAAAAATAAGTTATGGAGTAGCTACCCATTGCACTAGAGCAACCAAATTTTACAGAAGTTGTTGACAAGAAACGACACTTTTTTCCAAATTTCCAAAATTTAAGGTACCTTCCTTCAATAGGCTCTAATTTATTTCCATATAAAGAAAGAAAATTTATGGCTATTACTTCAACTCGCCAGTCGAATTAAGTCAAGTTAAATAGCAAAACTAACAATTTTACAAAGATTGAATAGTAAAAATTCCAGAATCGCTCCTGCATTATTTTATAATCGATTTACAATTTGATTCTGACCAAAATTATATCCTTTGGTTATATCTATCTTTTCCTCTTTAAAACGTCAAAAAACATAAATGCAAATTTAAAGTGTCAAAAAACATACATGCAAATTTATAATTTCCTGCGAGAAGTACGCTCGTGCAAGTATAATTATTGTGTATTTAAATTAACTTTCTTTATTATTAATTATAAGTTAAACGATTTCAGTAGATTTTTAAATAAATTTGCGTGTTACAGTATAGCAAAACATAATTTTTAGTTTTCAGTTATTAAAACTTCTACGTCATTTTCATAAGAATACTTGTCTTAACTCAACAAAAATATTTCATCAGTTGTTCTGGTATATTTTTCTACACTAAAAATTTCAGCCACTAAAAATTAAGTAAATAAATTATTTATTCAATTATTTTAACCTTTAGCTATCGCGAATCAATTAATATTTGGCATATCACATCTGCTTTATATTTGAAACTGAAATTCTGAAATTCATGTATATATTCACCCTTATTCAAAAGAGTCTCCTTTTTTTCATTCACACACTTGCAGCTATAGGATAAAATGTTCTATGAATAATTTTAATTTTGATTTTCAAGCTGATCAATTTCCTGAGTAAACCAAGGATAATTTCAATGAATCCTTTCGAGAAATTCTTAATAGTAATCTTCTGTTCCATTTTTATAAATTTTTTGTTTACTTTTAAATTTATGTGAACAAAAAATTATCATTCAAGGAAAATGTAAATCCTTTCTCTAATGTTCTCGTGGCGAAGATAGAGTTAACCAGTATAATGGATCATATAATTTTAATAGAAAAATTTAAAAAAGCCTAGCAAAACAATAGTTTCAAATTTTTTGTTTTCTAAAATACTTAAAATTCTTAAATTATGTACTTTTTTCTTCATAAACCAAAAAATTTTATGCTGAACAAAAATAATTATCAAAATTTTCGCTGGTGAAGGCTTTAAAATTAAATAAACAAAAATAAAAAAAAAAAATATTTTAATGTCGTCAAGAGTTCTTTTAATTTAATTCTTAATTTTTTTTCTTCTCTTATTTCATAATTACATCTTTTCTGAGCTGTTTATATCCTAGATTAGGTGTACCACTAATGATTACATTGCTTATAAATCCATTTTGTAAAAATTGTCTTCTCCTTAGTTCCTCCTCTCCTTCGCTCTATTAGCTCAATATTTCAAAATAAACAAAATAAAATTCATTATTGTTTTTTTTTTTTTCTTGAAAATATAAGATGATGAAATCATTTAGAACCATTTTTTTATTTTGTGAATAATTTACATCTTTCAAAATCACCCATAATGTTCACTTAAAAAGTTTTTTCCAACTAGCTATACTAGATTTGTATAGTATATACATACAGGTATTTTTATGTTCAAATCGTGACTTGTAGAACTTTTTCTAAAACAATTCCACTTTTTTTCTTTTTCAAGTTTCCCACAGTTTACCTATTATTTTTTAAACTTTTCATCAGACAATATTATTTAACTCCACTTAACAAAAAATACATAAAGAAAGAAGGAGACAGAAATATATTGTAAAAAAGATTTAAATTGGTGTTCGGATGGCATTGATGATTTTACTGAAAAAAAAAACAAAAAAAAAAAAAAATTTTTAAAACTTTGTTAAAAGTTAAAAAGAAAACTTTGATTAGCCTTTATAAAAATAATAAAATTCTAAAAGTCCTAGTCCCTGATACTGAATGCAATTGAGTTAAACTTAAAAAAAAAATTTTTTTTTTTTTGGTACTTCACTATTTTGATTTTATATACTCAATAATACAAGAGAATTTATTTTGTGGTGATTCCTAATACAAAGTCTCAAATGATGCTATTTTAAAATTTGTGATTTTCTTATTTATAGAGAAAAACAAAAATCGAAAACTTAGAGAAACTTGTAACAATAATCTTATATTTTTCAACTTATGTCTTATTTCAATCCTATATTATATTGATCATCATCATCTTAAATTGTTCATCTTTCATTTTCTAAAGTGCATAAAAACAATACAAAAAATACCTAATAAAAGTTTTCTTTTTATACTATGAATCCATGTTGGAACATTAAAAATGAACACAAGTTTCAAGGTATTGTATATAGATGGCATCATCTAGAATAATAATGGTTAAAGAGAAGTTTTATAATATTTATTAAGTTTTTGATTTCTTTTAGAAACAAACTTTTATCTTTTTTTTTTTTTTTGTTTTATTAAATAAGTTTTTTATTTTTTTTTTCTCTTTTATTAGCCTCTAAATGCGGTGGTGTAATCATCAACAAGATTTATGGTGGTTAGAAATCACTTTAAAATTTTTTTAAAGAATTGACTTCAAAAAAATAAAAAAAAAATATACTTTAAGAGAAAATTTTGATTTAATTAATTTAAAAATTTTTAAATCTATTGGCAACTTAAAGATTAATAAAAGCTTACAAAAGTAAATATTATATTTAATCAAATTTTTGACACAAAACTATTGTAAATTTTATGTTATAATCTATAAATTATATATTCAAAGACAGAAAATAACTTATACGTTTTTGTTTAAAAGGTATTAAGGTACTTATAGATATTCTTGGCTTTAGATGGACAATTAAGTATAGTTAATATTTACATCATTTGCCATAATTACTAAACTTTATTTAAATGTCATCCCAACGCTCTTTCCACTTGTTCTTCGCCGCCTAACAGGAATATTTAATGTGTTTCATAGATATAGGAGTGGGACAAAAAATTAAAAGTTTGAATGCCTCTTCTTAGAGCATTCCAATGAGGAATAAGTAGTGTTTCTGCTGTCCATCCTTTGAAAATTTGTTTGTGGTACGAATATGGGGAATATGGAACTATCTCCCACCTCATGTATTCCTCAGAATTGACGATGATTACATATACAACGTGCAAATATTCAAAGTACAACTTTTTTCATGCCTGCCAATTTGAAATTAATTTTTATTCCCTAACTCAATTTCCATTGACTAGGTAGTAAGTACATGAGTACTAAAAGTCGTATATTATTTGGTCAAAAAAACGGAGATGGTGTTTAGTGGTATAAAATCCCACACACTCCTCTCTCCTCTTTTTTATAGTATCCACTTCCACTCCTCTATAGTTTCTTTCGATGATTTTCACCTACCCTAGAAAAAAAAAAAATTCGGTTTTAAATAATAATTATATTTGACAGTCTTTTAAATGCCTCCTTCTCTAAAAATAAACAGTATGTATAAATAAAAATTTAGTGTTTTATTAAAACTGAGGGTATTATCAAACAATTATCTATAAAATAATAGAATAATAAAATATATACTATGTTAATGTTTCCATTTAATTTAGGGCATTTATTTTATTTTATGTTTTTATGTATATAAATAAATTTTATGACTTTCCAACACGCGAACATATGCCACATATAATTGGCCATGTAAAAATATGAATGTACTAAGCCAAAACCGTACATACTCATTTGCTTGACCTTATGATTTGTTGATCGTCATGACAAAAGCCAACGAATTGGAAATTGTGAACGATTAAATTAATGCGAAGGATCTGTCGGTATCATTTGTATTTGTAGAAGTACAACGTGTTCCCCTTTAAATTTTCCAATGGGTTGCCTTGTTGATATTGTCCATATATTTTTTTTAAAGCTAATCTACTTCCAACGCAGAATTTTGGAGCGTTGATATTCCGTAATAAGATGATTTGTGAATTTTTAGGTGTAAAATATTCGGCGGCAGTGCTGGTAGATTCAATGAATTTAAAAACTCTTTCACTTAACTAATGATGATTTTTGTGGTTATCACTAAATTTTGGGAAAACATTAGCAATTAAGCGTCTCTGAAGTATATGATCGCAAAAATCATCTGCTAATTTCAGTGTTTGACTTGTGCTGTAGTCATGGTTCTATTGCCAATTTCGAGCATGTTTGTAAACTGATCGAAGTACATATTATACCTACATATAATATGTTATAAAAAAGACTACTAAAATATATTGTTTTTATAAATTATATTACAAACAGCAAACCATCAGTTCAGTATGAATTTAATAAGTAATTTCCATTGTAACGTTAACAGAAAACTTAATTTTAATGTTCTTATCAAAGTTTGTCTTACTTCCGAAAGTTTAAAAAAATTTTTAATAATATTTTTTTTTAGTTCGATGTCAAAAATGATTTGGTTTTTTCCTATTTCTTTTTTTTTTTATAATAAATTCAATGTAAAACTTTTAAAGTAAATTAATTATCCTCTATTCACAATATCCTTTTCATTTCCACTTTAATTGCTTCACCTGAACTGAAATTATTTTCTTTCTTTTATTAAAATACAGGTGATGGGAAGAGTTAGTATAATATTATTGTTCGTATATTATTGTTGCTCCAATACTGAAAAAAATAATAAGTGAAATATAGAAAAAATGGGTATTACAATTGAGCATTATTTGTATATTTTCACTTCATTGACTTGTTAACGCTTACCTGAACTCAAATAAATTTTTATCAATTTATTTTTAGTTTCCATGATTTTTCGGTAATTTTTTACATACAAATTATTTTTTAATTTATTTGCACAATTGAAATTCTGTAACAAAAAAAAAGAAATTGACAAGCGGAAATCATGGTACAAAAAATATTAGATAAGACAGAAAGAAAATAGTTTCAATAAAATCAAATAAAATTTTAACATGTTTTAAATATTAATAAAAGAAAATTTTATTTGTATTAAAGTTTATTTTTGGCCCACATCCATGAGGAAAAGTGCCCTCTATTTTATAATGGCATTTATGCCCTTGTGAAATTGTAATAAAATAAAATAAAAAAAAAATAAAGTTTATTTTATATTTGTACGATATAATAAAGTTTAAGAAGAACATTAGCACCTTTCTACAAAATCTCCCTTCAAAATTTTCTTACCACCAAAATCCTAAATTTCTTAAACCTCATTTCCACAAGAATCCCTCACACATCTTTATTTATATTAAAGGTCATATTCGAAAGTCTGCTTTTATAAGGAGTAGTATTGATTGGTTAAAATTTTACACTATCCGAAGGAACCACGTGAGATTTTGGGGAATTCATCTGGGTAATTTTTGAAGTTTTTCACCGACCCTAAAAGAAATAAAATAAATAAATTATTTACATTTTGTCATTTCAAATGAGTTTTATTTATAGGTTTAAAAATTGAATTTTACAATATTTCTTTAGTTTCGGTAAAATGTCGAGAATTTTTTCGAAAATAGATTTTATGAAAAGTCTAAAAGGAAATAATGATCGAAATGCAGATTTTATTTTAAATAGTAAAATTGTAAATAGCAATTTTCAAAGATACTAAGTCTGCTAAAATAATGAATTTGAATAGAAATTTGTTATAATCTATTAATTTTGATTAAGTTAATTTTTATACTAATTATTGGTCATCATCAGACCTATCATCAGATAACCAGATCACCAGACTTATTTAAAAATTGTTTTTAAGGAAATTCTAATATGAGCCAATTAAGTAGGTAGATAGTGTTAAAGCAAAACCATCTACTTGTAGCGAGGATCAAGAGAAAATACTAAGATAGGTTGCTTAACTAAACATATAAATGGTTTCTTTTCTGAAAAGCTCTGGTTTTGTATCCATATTATAGTTGTCAGTGAATTTTTTTCTTTAAAACAATAGAGCAGTTATAACAAAAGCTAAGTACTGGGTCTTGAAAAATTTTAACTTTTTTGCTTGGAAATACATAAAATTTACAATATTTTACAAAAAGAATATATAAATAATATGGACAATCTAAAGATAGCCAAAAACAACTACAAAAATTCTGTTTAGAAATACGTGTTACGCTTCGAAAGTTTTATTTTTTTATCTCTATTTTTCGTCATTTCAAACTTTTATTTTTATATGAAGAAGTTATTGATAGGTTTATTTCCCGTTTTTATGATAGTTTTGTGTTCCGATCAAATTCTTTAAAATTAATTCGAAAAGGAAATCATCAAGTTTGGTTTGTTGGTTCATATCTTTTTAGATAAAAATAATAAAATGTCTTCGAATAAATTGATATCACCTAAACCAAAATAATATATGCTATATTAAATAATATAGTGGACAATTTAAAGCAATATTTAATTTTGCATACTGGTTAACTGCTAACTGGCTTCATAAATCTATATAAAATAAATTATTTAAGAACTTTTGTTTTATTTTTTGTTATACATTTTTTATAAATTTTTTACTAAAGCCAAACTTATATTAAAGGTTTTGTTAGAACAACACAATTATATTTTATGCAAAAAAAAGGAGTATGTGTATACAAGAATATTCTCTTAAGAATAAAAAAAAATGTTTGATGTTAATATAAAAATTTCAAAATCTACCATTTTTATTTCCTTTACCAGAGTAATATTTTATTTTTTGTTTTATTTTCTTGCATTGCAGAATTATACAAAAAAAAAGAAAATTTTTAAATTAGATGAAAAAAAAAATTTAAATTAAAATTTTTTATTAAATCAGACATTTAAATGATATAAGAAAGCATCAGTAACAATAATCTAAAATTCACATTTACTATAAATACACCTATCCAATTTTTGTTTTTTCCAAATTAATTTTTTTTTTTTTTTTGGTTATCTTAAATTGCATTCCCGGCACGATTTAAGATGCATATACCCAAAAATATTCATATGAAAAAATGTGTGCACCTTAAACTTAAACAATATACATACGAACAGTTGTGGACAAATTAATAGATAACTTTTATAAATACAAAAATAACATTGTCAACTAAATTATTAATAAAACTTCTCTTTGAAATTAATCTAATAAGTTTCCAATTGAATTTTATAAGTTAGAAGAAGTCATTCACTTTTCATTTTTCTTCTTGATATGTTGCCTCGTGTGATGCAACTTGACGGATCTTGTACTTGTAATTTTTTTTGTTTTTTAATGCATTTCTCTGCCACATAAATGTGGACAGGAAATTACAGAGTCTTTCCTGTTCAGGCGTTACTGTAAATGTCGTAAGGGGGAATAACGCTTACGACGTGTGTGGGATTCGAACTACTTGTAATTTCGTTTGTATACAAGATATAACCTTATGAAATTTATAATCTTAAGCCTAAAAGTATTCAAGAATTTGGATAGCACAAAAGCCTCAAAACATATCAAATTTCATATTATTTTTGAATGCAAGCTTTATTTTCATCTTAATTACCACTCAGTATGACATTTTGATTAAAATCTAAAATTTATTCTTTAAATCTTTGTCCACCATTGTCTTTGCTGATTCAAAACATTAGAAAACTATACAACCTTATTTATTATTTTTATGTTTCTTAGCTTAAATTTTTAATATTACAAAGAAAATTAGATGCAAAAGAAGATAATATTAAATTTAAAATGGAAAAATATAAAATGTTAAATCTTTTTTTTTTTTTTTTTAAGATATATTATATGGTACTGAAGATTTAAATTTAAAGAAACTTTAATGTTATAGAAAATTTTTTCGATTAACAAAATTAGACAAGAAAAATTGCCATTTTGATCTTTTATTTTGTTTTTTTTTTTTCTAAGAAATAAAATATAGTTTCAAATTCTTTTTCTGTACCATTTTTGTGCAGATTCATATTCAATTTTAAAAGAAAAAGTTTATCTCTAAATAGAAAATCAAGTTTAATTTTATTCTAATGATATAGAAGTATACTTTTGCTTTTAGGATAATTTATTTTAACTAACACAAAAAAATTTAAATCTATTTCAAGTTTAAATGAAAATGGTATTTATCTAGCTTAAATTTTTTCGAGGCAAATAATATTTTAAAAACAAATATTTATTATATTGAGATTTTTTTTAAAAAATTCGTTTTTATTATTTAGTAAATATTTTTTTTGTATGAGAAAAAAACACCAAAGCTCGACTCTTAGTATTGTTTAATTTTTAACTAATAAAACCACCTTCCTTCGTCACTATAATAAAGGTATAAAACTCATAACTTCAAAAGTATAATGGTTCCAAAATAGTTTAAATTTAAATAAATAAATTTTATTTCTTAGGTATTGAACAAAATAAGATCTTCATGAATCTTAACACGTTGAATCCCACGTCTATCACCGGTGAACATCACTTAAATGTTTCAAAATCCCGAGCTCACCGGTGAACATAATAATAAACTTACGTTAAGTCCCACCTGCATACGTTAAGTCCCACCGGTGAACATTGTTGAATGTTCTCAAAAGCCCGAATCAATTTAATATACTATGTTTGTTTACCTTTAAAATGTTCACCGGCAATACATTAAGATTTAACGCAAGTCTGTTTTTATGTTTACCGGTTAATTCGGAATTTTGTAACATTTGAATGATGACACACATATTTGATTAGTGACACACGTGGGACTTAAATCAAGTATTTTGTCGTGTTAACTGATGACCGTGGGGCTCAACGTGTTAAAAAGTAAAAATTTGTCATATATATTTGTTTCTATGTCCAGTACTTATAATACGCAATTATTTCTAATCCATTTAACCGTTAAGTAAAAGATATTTTTTTATTCGTAAAAGTATATCGACCGTAAGTATGCATTTATTAATATCGATTTAGCGAAATGATTTATATTTCAGTCGGGGCTTGGGTGACCCTAATTGATGGAGTGTGGGTTCAAATCATGGACAGGTAATAAGTTTTATTAATTAAAAACAAATCCTCCTTGTTACGAAATATAGCGTAGATATATAATAATATAATATTATAAACAAAATAAATACTGTTACTGTATAATTCAATAATTCTATGTGATTTGTAATATTAATATAAATAAATATGGGGACTTGGTGGCCTAGTGAGTAAAAGAGTATAAAATGCGCTGTAAACACCAAGGGAGTGTGGGTTCGAATCCCACACACGTCGTAAAAGTAATTTCCCCTTACGGACATGTGCAGCCACACATGAAAAGGAAAGGCTTTGTAATTTCCTTGTTACATTTATGTGGCAGGGAAATCCACTTAAAAAAAAGAATAAATAAATACTTCAATCATATCCTAATTAGTTCTATGCAGCTATAATTAATTCTGTTTTAGGTTTATTTAAGAATCATTGTATAATATTGATGGATAATAAATAATTTTTAATTCTATATTAAACTAACTATATTTTTAATATAATTTTTTTTATTTTTAATATATGGGGTTTTCAATGTCCGAGTGATTAAGCACATAGTGTATAAATTATAAATGCTGGTATGCTGGTTTTTTTGTGAATTGTGAAATTGTGAAGAAAAATTACTTAAAAAAAAAATCTTCCTTTCCACTAAATTTAGTATTAAAAAACATGAAAAAAAATGTTTACACATCATATTTCTAATATTTGAATTACAGATTTTCATGTAAATCTGCCCAAAAAAAAAATCATGGAAAGATTTATTTTATCTTAGTTTTGCTTTACTTTAAAAATTTTATACTTTTTTATTTACTGACTTCTGTTTGCCTGTAAACATTAAATCAAAGAAAATATATAATAAGAAATATCCTCTTCCCATGGCTGTTAATATTTTTGTGACATCTCAGATAGTATTTCTTACATTTATTTGTTGCGCTAGGAATTATACGATTTTTTTTAAGATAATTGTTATTACTCTAACCAAAGTTCTATATACTTTATCTTTATTTATTATCATCTGATGTGATATTTCATTTTTTTTAAGTAAATGTTGTCAAATAGTTTAGTCCAAATAATAAAGATTTTTCATATGTCACTAAAATTTAATTTTTTTATAATAATACATTTTTTTTTCAGTCAATTTGTACATATTTTTGCCCTTGCCCACACCAGAAAATACACTATCATAAGTAAAATATATAATTATTTAAAATCTATAGGATACATTCATACAGATTAAATATTAAAATACAATGATACACTTAGCTAAAGTAAAAAAAAATAACTTGAAAAAACAGCAACAATAATAATAAAAAAATAATGAAAACAAGTAAAAAATCTTTCCTATAATCCTTAGTAAATATAAAGGGAGTTATCCGTTCGAAGAACCCATTAAAGAAAACGCGCAATGAGCAATAATTGAACAACAAAATGAGGAAAGACTAAAGAAAAATAAAAAATAAAAGAAAAAAAAAAAATTAAGATAAGGACACAACTATAAAATGTATTGTACATAAATTGACAATGTATTTGTACATAAGTATAAGTGTATACACTATTCAATATAATTGTATATATTTTGCGATGGAATGGTAATAAAATAAAGGATAATAACTTTTTTTTTTCTGGAACACATATGTAGAAGGGCTATAATAACACTTGTATATATATATTTGAATACTCACTTTAAAAGAAACAAAAAATATCTACTTGTATAGATGCATATTAAATTTATATATTTGTACAGTGTTCAGCAAAAAAAAATTGATTTAATATAGTTTTTGATAAAATTTAAATATGTGTAAATTCAAATTACCAAAAGCCAACCAGTACTCACACAGTTTTTATTTATTTGATTTTTAAGTAAAATATAACTTTTGGTTTGGATTTCAGAAGGTTGAAGAAAACATAATAAGGGAAAGGATTTTAGGTCTGAGGATTATAGGATATTAGATTTGAAGATGACTTAAAAGGACTTGAGTAATACACCTGTACCTTTCTAAAGAACAATGTTTTGTTTTTTTGACCCAACAAGTTTAACAATCGAACCACAACCACAATCGAGCTGAAATCAATAAGAAAGTTCTTCGAAATTTTCACAGAAATTAAGTGTCCTAAATCTCGCATAACCAAATTCTATAGAGTTATATCACGTTATACATTGAAAAGAAATTTTCTTTTTATTTCTATAAAATTTTGTAAAACACTGTATCAATTTAATGTATTTCAATTGTATATAATCAAATTTTATTATGTAAAATGAATGGATACTTCAAAATAAATTATTTAAGTTTTTTTTTTTCTTTATTTTCAAAAAGAACAGGAAAACAAAAAAAAATTAAGAAAATAAAGAGGAAATTTAAAAACTAAAAATAAAAACTGATCGATGTATATTGTGCAATTAAACAGAATACATTTGGAAATACATATAGTAATATGTATAATGATGTACTGATGTAAAATAAATTTTTAATGTTAAAAAATTACTGACTTTTTTCTTTTTGTATAGAACCAATTTTACAATCGAGTTTTTTTTTAAACCCAATAATATAAAAGATATATTGTTCAAAAGGAACAAAAAGAAATGGGAAATACTTCCATAACTCCTTTGAGACCTATACATATAACAAATAAAAATTCGAAAATGATTTTATGGTACATTCAGGTCAGATATTACTCAGTTTTCCAAAAGAAATCAAATTCAATTAAATCAAGCAAATTTTTAAAGAAATTAAAATATGTATACTTATATATTACATACGTAGAAAATTTCCACTATAGAAATTTTAATGAAAGATTATATTATTATTAACGTCATTAATCAAGAAAGAAAATTCGTCAAAAAAAATTGTGAAAAATCAAATGAATCGAGAAGAATATCTAAAACCAATTCTCCTTTTCTAAGAAAATATTTAGAAAACCATATCTACAGATTCTTGAACTTTTTGTTTTAATTCTCTACTTTAAAAAATTTCTACAGATTTCATAATTTTGGTATATGAAAATTGTGAACATTTGACCTCTTAACAGAAGATTTAATATTTGTTCTAAAACAACTTATGTTTAAATTTCGAAAACATTTTTTACTTCCAAGACTTAAGGAATATATATAAGTTCCCAACTTTGAATGTTCAATCAAATATTTTTTTTATAATATGAAATTTCAGAAAATTTTTTAAATATTAAATTTTCTCTATTTTACACGAGAAAATTAAATATTTATAGCCCGATTTTCTCGTGTAAAATGGGAACGATACAAAGAAGATTAGCATGGCTTCTGCGCAAAGATGACACGCAAAATCGTAAAGCGTTTCACAGATTTGCTAACCTTCCTTCACTGCAACGAACCTAGAATAATAAAGCACGCCCTCTAGCTGAATGCCAAACCGACTGGAGCATTAACAACCATTATAAACATAACCTATATAAAATATATTATATTTTCGCTTAATTTTAAAAATGTGTTTCATTATGTTTTGGACAAAATATTATTGAAATAAAAACAATTAATACGACATATTTTCACCAAGGTCTCCTATCAAATACCTAGGGAAACAATTCGAATCATCGTGACATCCAAATCTTCATTTTATATTCAAACCGTTTGAATATTCTTAAACCAAAATCCAAAGTTTTCTGTGGTTTGTATAAATTTTGGAGGTTTTGTTTGTTGTCCTTCTAATGGGAATTGTCATCAAAATGTAAATTACCCCTTGTAAATGTAAAATTATCCCTTATCCCTAAAACCAAACTATACATTTTGTATTAACGGCTCCACATCCTAAAGTTTGGTTTAAAAAAGTGGTGGTATTTAGTTGGTTAAAGTCCAACGCAACCTTAGAGGAACTTCGTGCAGTTCGTTATGTGGCTATCGATGTTTCCCACCTTCCCTCTTTAAAAAAAAAAACATTTTAAAAATTTGTTCTAATTCATTAGCCCGATAGCAGGATCTTACAAAATAATGTAGAATTTTATTCGAATAAAAGTTTCTTAATAATTTGATTGATTGTCAGGTTATTACTCTTAAGGATATCTCTCTAAAATGTCACAGTAATAATTAACTAGTTTGTTATAAAATTATTAAAATCAAAACTAAATTAATTAAAACTTTTAATCTATATAAATTTCATGTATCACAATATTATTTATGATAGAAACCATTTTTCAGACAATGCTTTTAATTCATAAAAAAAACATTTTTAAATAGTTACATACATTTTAAATTATACTAAATTATTTATAATAGAGAGTAATAATTATTAATTATTTATAACTACCTTTATAGTTTATTGATCCCTCTACTATTCATACATATATAATTTTATTTAATTTATTATATTTACTTTATTTTTATTATTTAGTATACTATATAGTATATAAAATAAAATGTTTATTACATATAGTAAAATAAACTAAAATTCATTATTTTAGTCCTTTTAATCCTTTTATAGTATAAAAATATAAAAAAATTTATTGTTTAAAGGATTGAATATCGTTTTAATTATTATTTAAATGTAATTAAAATAAATAATTTTATAAAACCCGTAATGGTAAAATTTTGTTTTTTTTTTGTCCTTCCCCAGTTAGTTACATAAAGTATTCACTATAAAATCTGATATTTAGAATGTGAACTTATGGTTTTCAAAAGTATCTAAGTTTAAAATTTTTTTCTATATTTTTTGCCCAATATGAAATAATATTTTTATATGAAAAATTTCATGTTTGACTGAATTATATTTAATCGAGACATTGTTTAGCAATCCTAATTTTAATAAAAATTTTAAGAGCTTCATGATATCCTAAAATATCTTGTCTTCACTAAAAAAAGGATTGATCAAATCTTTAGATTATAATATTTATTCAAAAGTTGCAGAATTACCTCTATATTGTTATGAAATTCTTGGTTTGTTTTTACATATTTTCTTGATATCCCTTGTTAGCACATTTTTTTAAATAGTTTGGAAAACTACCGTTTTAGTTTTATTATATTTAAACGTCTTTTTGTTTACAAAACTTTTACACCACTTAAGGTAGAACAATGCAATTTTAGTCATACATAGATCTCTAAAAAAATTAATTTTGTAGAACAATTCCTTTTATATAGCCCCATCAATTACGGGACAACCTCTCAAAGTAAGCAATACTTTATTTTCAAAATCATTTAAAAATCTCAGGTTCACCATAATATTTTTCAATTTAAAAACGCCAAAGGATAGGCTATTTTTTAGATTTAAAAATATCAATGCGATTTGCGATTTTGCGATTTATCTTATAAATCTAAGTACTGTTATGTCCAAATAAAATTATGCAAGATTTTACTTCCCCCAAAACAAATTTAAATTAATCTTAAAATAAAGATCTTTCAGAATTAATATAAGTCACTTCAGAAGCATTTTTTTAACTTTCCGTGTTTAAGACCTATAATAATTAGGAGTGAAAAAATTAAAATTTTCTATTAAAACCCTCAGTATTTTTAAGCGAGATTTCTTTCTTCAACACTGGCCAGAACAGCGTCCAATGCATCACTTTTAAAAAAATTTGAAAAAATATATGTGCATTAAAGCTTATTTTGATCTAAGCAAAAGTCAAATTTAAAGAATATGATTTATTTGTTTCTTTAGAAGTCTTTTACACCGTTTTATATCTGTTTTCTTCTGATTTTCTTTTATCTAAAGGTTTGAGGAATAATTTTAAGTTAAATATTACGTTACGCTAAGTTTACATCTCATAATAATTTAATGATATTCTATTATTTCTAAATTTCAAATTTTAGAAAAACTTGAAGAAACTCTTACTTTCACTTTAAGTTTTGAATTTTACCAAAAGTGTATATTATACTCTTCTTATTTTTACAAAATGATACAAACATTTTTGAAAGAAAATTATTTTAGTTTTATAGATTGTTACAGTAACGCTAAAAAAATTTTTTTAATGGTGAACCATTTCTATCATTCCATCCTTTTAGTTTTAATTCAACCAGATAACTGTGACAAAAAAAAAAATGTATGAAAGGTATATATTTATTTTCACTGTGATATAATGTCCATTATCATAATAATTCATAAAACTTCAATTTTAATATTACAATATTAATAGATAATATTCTAATTTTGTTAAAAAACTTTTCCAACATCTAATAAAAAATTTAAAGTTCAATATGAAATGTAATTAAAAGTTTTTAATTGTCTCATTTAATGTATTTTCAAAAATAACTCGCTTTTAGCTCTAATATATTAAAATATGAGAAATATTTAAAAATGTTCCATATGTTACAAACCACCAAATCATTATTCATTTTCATTTATTATAAATTTAATCACATTGTTAAAATCCTTTTTTTTTTTAATATTTTTTTTTTTTTTTTGGTGGGATTTCTAAGTAAAAAATGTTTACATTAAAAGTTTTATGATGTAAAAAATGTTTAAAATTACTATCACATTGTAGTTTCATTTTATTAATTTTTTTTTTTTTTTTTTATTAGTTGAAATAATAAAGTTTTTAATGTTATAAAAATTTTAACTTAACATCAATATACATTCATGAAAAAAGATATTATATTGTTTTCAGAAAATGCTGTAATTAATAAATCGACTGAGAAAAACTTGAATAATTAAGTATTTCGCTTAACAGAACAAAAATTCTCAATGTAAAAGAAATCAATAGCAATTTACTGCTTATGTCTCTTTTATAAATATTTTAAGGTCTTAATTTTACTTAAATTGAAAGTTTTCGCTGTTAAGAGTTATCATATATAATACATATGTTTACAGTATATGTTAATCATAATAAATACTTTTATATTTAGTGTCGTGTATCTACACTTATCACAAATATGTAACATAAAGTACTGCTAAATCATGTAACCGACTGCAACTTAATTTTAAAGAAAGGTTTATCTGAAGAAAGAAAGAAAATTGTGTCTTACCTTTGCATCAGATCATTTAATTTTTTTGTTTTTTTCCTTCCCACTGCAATGAGTAGTATAGGACATCCACTAAGTCATTTATTATCCATATTTGATTAAGCTTCAGTTTCGTGAATAATTAATTTCACTAAGCCGTTGATTACTCAGCTGTAGCTATTGTACATGACTTAGACGTTTCTATTATTTCTACGCCATCTATTATCTTAAGATAATACAAGAATTATGGTTTATTATTATTTTATTATATATAGCTATTACAATATGATATTTTATTATAATTTATATGACATATATAATTATTTTTAATTTAATTATATTCTACTAATTATATATTATAAGAAAAATGTCTAATATTTTTTATTAATCTATAATATGATCCAGTCGGGGTTTGAAACCGAGACTTTTCGTATGAAAGGCCGGTGTCTTAACAACTACAACATTGGCTGGAGATCATTTAATAATTTGTTAATAATAATTTTCTGTTTTGTTTTGCCTAAAATCTAAATGGATTTACCAATTATTTTCAAACCTAACGTAAGCGTAGTTATTTTCTAAACAAGTTCACTTTTATGTTTCATCAATTGTTATAAAAATTTAAAGGTTAACTTTATAGTCAATGGATCCATCAATAGGCAGTTGATATGATTCATTTCGTACAAAAATAAAAAATTTAAAGCAATTATAGTCTAATTAATCTGTATAAACTTGTTGTACGTTGAATCACTATAATAAATATTAATTGTTTTTCTGCTTTCCACTTCTATAAGGAACATCCACTTTATTCATTTTCGACTAAGCTTTCAGCGCCATCTAGTAATCTTATACAAGAGTTTTATTTTATTATATAATATTACAATATGATATTAATTATATACCTATATTTTATTTAATAATATATTATAATAGCTATATATCGAAGAAGATCTATATTATTTTTTTTTTTTAATCTATATGATCTAACCGTGATTTGAAGCCGACGTCTTTCGAATGAAAGACTGCTTTCCTAATCATTGTATCATAATATCAATCATTCCTAATCATTGGATCATAAAACTATTATATTTAATCCATAAAATCAAGCTTGGTTATTTCTACAACTGGACAGTTGGGTAACGAATAAAAAAAAAATTATATTTTTTAGGTTAAAAAATATAGTTTGTACTTTTTAAATAAATTTTAAATTCAATAAATTGTTATAAGTTATATAATAATATATTATAATATACAATGAGAGAGAATACGTTCATAAAAAATGTTACATAATTTATTCATTGAACAATTCAAGGAATTTTCTAATTAATTGTTAAAAGTTTTTGTGTCATTTAAAGGTTTTAGTTTTATTTTTTTACAATAATAAATAAATGTTTAATTCTGATGAATTCAAATATTTAATTTAAAAAGTTTTATTTTGTTATGGAAAGAAAACAAATAAATAATTTTAAACAAATTAATAAAATATTAACTTTTTAGAAACATCATGAAAAAAATATAAACATAAAAATTTTAAATAACTTTTTCTTTTTAATGATGGAACAAAATTTAATTATAAATTTTAAATAGTAAGAAAATCCTTTAAAAATATCCTTTGAAAATAAAACATAGGAAAACTTGAATATTTAAAAATAGTAACTGCGAACCGGGTTCGATTTAAATATCTAGTGCGAAGGACATATGCTTCCAAGAGGAGTTTATTATCAGGATATTTTCAAAAATTAAAACTTTTTTATGCATTACAAGTGTTCCTAAACTAAATCGTTTTGATTTTTTTTTTTTTTTTTTGACTATATTTCGATTATCCTTGTCTATATTTTTCTTTTAAAATATTATAGATTTTATGTATTTTTAAGCAAACAATCACCGCCAACCACAGTATGGAGACAAAACAAGCGTTCCTTAACCAAATTGAGTGTTTGTTTTTGATGATTGTTATAAGTAGCTAATTTTGTTTTAACACTACCTACCTATCGATCTTTAAATTTAAAATAATTATTAATTTTTTAATTTTTAGACAATAGAAAGGAAATAACCAAATTTTATCACTGTTTATTACTGTTTATTGGAAAATTCTTTGGAAAATTGAAAAAAAAATTTGTTTTTTTTTAAATAATTAAGAAAGTATTTTAACTTGCAATAAAACATCAGTCTAAAATACAATACAGCAAGTCCTTATCATTCATATATTATAACACTGCACATTTTCTATTGCATTTAATATTTTTGAGATAACATACATGATATTATAATATACTGACAGTATATGTCACATCATCAGCAAAATGTCAGTAAATTGTCTGTTTATAGTTCAGTACGACTTCGGATAAAATTTATAACAAATTAGGTGTTAAAATATTAAACTTACATTCTAAGAAACATAAAACTATTTACAAATATTTCTCAGTTTACAATTTAAAAAATTTGATATTGTAATAGAATTTTCTTAAAATCAAAATCAATTTTTAAATAAGTCTGAAGAAATTTTTACAGAACAATTTAAAAATTACTGAACCCTAACTAATACAAAAGAAAAATAAATTAATAATGAGAAAAAATTATCTCTGGGACGTCCATATTTTATCGCATTCAAATTCATATTTTTTCTGTCCAATTTACATACTTATGCATAAATAAGTTGTACATACGTATACATATGTATTAATATATAAATGATAATAATGTACCTATATGTTATATGTACCTAATATAAGTACAGTTAAGTCGTTATAAAATGAATCTTTAAATATAATTTAGATAATATTTCGTCTTCAATTTGACTTTACACCGAATTCTACCCGAATTCTACCCAAAAAATATTTCTTTTCATCAACATTAGATATATCAACATCATGTCAATTAAAATATAAATTAAATCATGAAGTACTAACTCTTTTATTAGTAAACCGTTTTAAGTTTTTTTATCCGGTTACGAACGTAGCCCTCAATAATACATTTCCTACTACATATAAAATCGATATAGAAAAGAATTAATATTTTTGCTCAAAATAGGATTCGAAATCGATTCAACTATGTACTTTCGTCAGTTCGCCCAACTGTTGGCACAATAACTCAAAAAATAATAAGGCTAAGATTCTAAAAATAAAATTGTTAATTCGCTGTTCAAATTGAGATACCTAAAATTTTGTGAAAAGAAGTTAAGTCTTTTGCCAACAATTTCTGTAATCTAACGCAACAAGTTCGTGAAGTAACGAAACTTACGTCCTCATTTTCTCGGTAATTAATAAAGTTAGTCAATAACTTCTGTAAAATTTGGTTGAATTGGCGCATCAGGTTCGGGTCAGCTGTTATCTAAAATTTACATTTACGGTTTTACAGTTTTTGTAAAATTTAATAGCTAAATTTAATTTTTTTTATACATTAATTTTTTTTTTTTTTTTTTGTACACTGGGTATTTCCCAAATTTTAATTCTGATATTGATCATCAGTTAATGTCTAAGGCGAGATCAGAATAATTAGCTGGATACTTTGAAGTTAATTATGTTCAAAAAAACTTCCTTAACTGAACGTTATTCCTGGTTTTGGTTTCATATTAATGAAATCAAATTTATTCGTTATTTTAAGTGCAATGGGGTAATGATTCCTAATTTAATTTTTCGAGTCGATATTTCATGCCCTTAGTCTACACGTTACGTAACATACATATAACGTTACATAACTACACGTTACATAACTTTACATATTGTATTTATAAAAAATATTATCTCAATGTGTTAATCTGTCTCAATATATAAATATAATATATTAAATAAATTATAAAAATAAATGACTACTAAATTTTTCCTTAATAACCGATGTTTTACTGTTTTTATTACAAAAAAAAAATTTTTTGGCATTTTATCTCATCATCATCGTATTACATTCGAATATCACAGTAGTAAAATTAGAATAGAGGATTATGAGCCAAAAACCACTGTAAATTTTTTTTTTTTTGTTTTTTTATCAAGATAAATTGCATATGTAGGCATAAAATTTTACAAAAAAATAAAAGAATAATAAAAATAGAAAATGTGAAAAGAAAAAACTTTTTTTCTTTTTGTTTTCAAATCAGGGCAATATTCTAAAATTTATATAAAAAAATTTGTAAATATGCCTTCATATAAGCTCATATAGTATTTGGACTTCTATCGTTTGTACTGATCTTGGCATTCCGTTTTTTCATTCTGTAAAAAAAATCATATGGTTGTGAACAAACAAAAAAGGGTTAACAATCTGCTTTTAAATAGTGTTTTAAAAAAAAAAAATTAAGTTAAAAAAATGTTTCATATGCACTGAATTCCTACGGAAATTTGACCCAATTTTTCAATAAACTTGGTAAATCGAATAGCTAGAACCTTTTTTTTTTGTTTTTTTTTTGTTTTTTATGAAATTGTTTTTAAAACCACAAAAATTGTTTTTATACATATTTTTATAAATATTTATAGTATTATATAAATACTTATTCTTTTATATAGTAGTATGACTATTTAGACCCACAGATATAATATATATATATTTACTATATGACGTATATGTTAAGTTGATGATTCATAATATGAAATAAGTGATAACAATATATGTATTAAGTACTAATGAATAGTAATGTTCTTCGGGTGTTAGTCATACTCTTAATATTTTGTAAGAAAGTCACTAAGGGGATATCGTATTTTATAAAGATACGAATAAAAAAAAAATATAGAAATATAAAAATGTGATAAAACAATTATTTAAAAACAAAAAAAAAATGTTCTTATAAAAAGTTTAATAATTCGATATTTTAATAAAATGTTTCATTTAATTAGAATAGGAAATTATTATGTTTCGCCTTGAGTTCTAAAGAAATGTAATATGTTTGAAGCTAACTTATGAAAAATTAGAAATTCATTGCAGAACATTTAAATAGTTTACCTAAAATACTTTCAGATACATATGTTCTAAGGCATAAATGTAAGTAGGTAAATACAATATAGTTTAAAAAACATCAATTTATTTCCACTTAGTTCATTTTAATAGAAATAAGGAATTATTAAGGATTAAAATAGGACATTTTAATTTAATTTTTAGAAAAAATATTATTACAAGGACTAGTAAATTCTTTTAAATTTCAGAAAAACCAGCTCTACTGTACGCAGTATATTCAATCAATGACTTATACTAATAATGACCATACAATAAATAGTTACGGAATACTGGCCACTCAATAGGTATTGTAGTTGTAAATTAACTAAGTATTATTATTTTAATTTTGAAAAATACATTTGTTTCTAAAATGTAATAATTACCACTAATTGAGAAAGTTCATGGATATACAAATTTTTGTAAAAGTTTACAGGACATTAATATTGAAGAAAATATATTTTTTTTAATTTTCTGCTATAAATTTCATCTGACCCTAATTGTATTCAGTTTCCTCCTGTTATGACAGTATTCTTAATTGCAAAATATTTCACTTCCGTTCTACACTTTAATTTCAATATTCCCCTTTGAAAAGTTAATCTCTCATTTTGCCTATATAATAGACGTATATTGTGAGCTAGGTGCTATTATTAATTTTATATAAAGTTATTTATTTATTGAAAATTATTGCGGTTTGAATCCGAGATCTTTCGACTAAAAATGCAGCGAAATAAGCCTGTGTTATCTAATTACTTACTTTAATCTTACTTCGGGCGCAATATAAAAATTAGATAAACGGTATACAATTTTCACAAAGCATGTCTAAGTTGTTTAAATAAATTGACCTTATTACATTCTTTATAGTTGGATAGGAATAGTTGTTTTTAATTAGAGGTCAAATGCAAACAGTGCATGCTGTTCTGCCGCAGATAAATTTCTAAAGAACTTCCTCCTGTTCCTCAAATTCCTTATAGTCACTCAATTTTTTTTTAGCCTTTCAAAATCAAAATAGAAAAATTAAGCAAATGAAATATTATTTTTACCATTTTTCTAATTTCTAGAAAATACTGGTAACAGGCGCAATATATCAAATTGATACTTTCTTCAAGCTCTTTTCTTTCCAAAAGCTTTTCTACACCATCACAATTACATGGTAATAAATCAACAAAAATATGAAGCTATTGATAATTTAAAATATGTTCCGTTATTTAAAGATGGATGCTACAAAAAAATTTTTTGAACAGGCTATCAATTTAAAATATATTGCGACCGATGGAAAGATAAGGAACTTATTGTTCGTCTGTTTTTACCTTGCTTATGTTAAAATTTTTCAAAACAAAATCTATACATAACGAATAATAGCACAGAATCTAACACTAAAATTAATTAATTGATAGCCTAAACACTAATAAATGTAATTAAAAAGTTTTAACTTAAACCTACTAAAACTAATTTGAAATAAACTAAATTGCATTTCATAACTTTGTTTTTTTCCTATTGCGTTATAAAATTTTAATTGAATTTTTTAACTCACTTATCTTTGTCTAGCCAAAATATAAAAAAATTAAATAATTCTTAAATAATAATAATAAAATTGTTTAAAACTAGAACATTAAACAATATTAACTGTGCAAAGTTATTTCTATTCATTAATATTCTAGTTCATATTTTTAATATTCCGTTAGATGTATTATATTATGACAACACAAGCAACAAGAACAAAGATACCACCATCAAACTACTACAAACATTAATTTTTTTACTTCCTGGACAATTTATTTATTATTGAAACAAAAACAAAAAAAAAATTTAACTTTTGTTTAAAAAATAACAGTTAGTTATATTCTGATCAGAAAAAAAATTTTTTAGGGTCATGAAAATTAAACTAAAAAAAAAAAATATTAAAACATGTATTTGTTGGAAAATAAAATAAAAAGATAAATAAAAACAAAATGATATACAGAAAAAAAAAAAAATGGCAAACATATTAGAAATTCACGGAGAAGGAAAAGAAAATCAAATAAAAATAAAAAAAAATTAAAACAAAAAATGGAGGCAAAAATTACATTTAAATTAAAAGGAAGAGAAAGAAGAAAAAACTTAAAATTCAAAAAAGGAAGAGAAAAAAAAGAAAAATTTGCGTGACAAAAATAAAGTATATTACTGCATATTAACATACACTCTATAACACATGTTAAAAAGAATACGTTAAAGTTTTTCATTTTTTCTGTTTCAAAATATAACATTTATTCGCAGCATTGAATTTAACATAAGTGGACGTGTATTTGTTAATTTTAAACAAATCTCGAAGTTTATGTATGTTTAGGTATCTTTTGGAAATGAAGTTTTTAGGCTCCATACGGTTTCCTAAAATAGTTCTGTAAAAAGACCTACTCCTTAATTAGAGCTTCTTAAGAATTATCAAACATATTAATTCAATAACGATTGTTATCTAAATCAATCTGAAAAAATTGTAAAAGATACCTATTTTTCTTGTACTTGTAATAAAATTTAGATTTCTCGAATGTAAAATAATTTAAGTTTATCGTTGTTATTGTTAGCTTCGTGTTTTTTTTTCTAAGGAAGGTGAGAATATTCCAAAGACACTAAAAATCCCACCTTTATAGTGTCATATTTTTACTGAGTAAACACACCTCCGTCTTTAGTCGATATAATTGGATAAAACACCTAACTACTAACGCAGTATAATGTCTAGGAAGTACGGATAGACGAAGATAGGACAAGGTTGCAGAAACATTGAATTGGGAGTGGGGCTCCATAGGAAGTATGAATCCGTTTATTATTAATACTATTTAAAAGTGACTATAACCATCAACAGTTAAAACATGTAGTAGTATATAATACTTTTCTGCATGAGGTAATAATTGAAGGCACTGTCACTGTTTTACCTGATGCAGCTATTATTATTGGTAAATGTATTAATTATTAATATCATTATTATTTAATACAGAGTTAGAGTCATCAGGGGATTAAAGCGTGCAGTAGAATATAACACCTTCCTGTATGATGTAACCCCAAATAACTACCTTATCTGTAGAAGCTATTATTATTATTATACTTATTAATTATACTAAATACCCTCAGTTTAAAAGGCGGACGCTTTAACCACTACGTCAGGAATGAGTTATTCGAATTCTTTAACCAAAGTATTTCTTAAAAATAAATTTAATTTGGAAACATATAATTTTTTATTTAATGAATGTAGGTTAGGGGTTATGATATTAAGTTGGAAATAATTAACTTATCTTTAATCATGCGCCACTTAGTGTGATTTTTATATTATATATCCTAAAAGTAAATATAAGAAAAATAGGGTATACAAATACAAAAGTAAAATAAAAATCTCCATATATATATATATATATATATATTAAAGTATAAAAATGTTACATGAATAGATAATAATAATCTTAAGAATACTGAAAATTAAATTGAAAATCACTGCTTGCCTGCCTGCTTGCCTTTAAATTTATCAACATAATTTGCATTTTTTAAAGCCTTTTTTTCACGGTAAAATTTTTTAAAGGTTATATAGAATTTTTATCATAATATAGTTAACTTAAAATTCTTAACTTCAAATGATCGGAAAAAAAATTATAAATAATTGAAACAACCCGGAAATGTTTCCCGAAAAAAAGTTATATTAAATTGATAAACTTCATGTGGGGCCTCGGTGGCCAGTGGGTAAGAGCGTGTAAAATACGCTGTTAACACCGAGGGAGTATGGGTTCGAATCTCACACACGTGGTAAGACTTATTCCCCCTTACGACATTTACAGCCGCGTTTGAACAGGAAAGACTGTGTAATTTCCTGTCCACATTTATGTGGCAAAGAAATGTATTAAAAAAAAATAAAGTTCATATACCTAATAAACTGTAAGGCCATGTTAGCATATAAAGTTTAAGAGGTTTCAAAAAATAATGTTAAATATTTAAACAGTAACCTACCCAAAATTCCTTTATTCTTATTTTTCACAATCCGCAAATCAAACAGTATATTATACCATACCATTCTAATCTAACTTTTGTTTAAAAAGGGAGGTAATGTTTGATTGGGTCAAAATCAATATTACCAAACAAATTTGCGGTTAGATATTATTTTTCATTTGTGTCTTTCGAGATTTCCACGTACCCTCGCAAAAAGAAAAAGAAAAAAAAACTGAAAAAGCAGCTGTTAGTTAGAAAACTGCCAACAATAAGAAAAGAAGTAACCGAGGCTTAAAGCTTGTTTAAATAAAACATAGAACATAGATTGGTTGACGATAATTTGTTAGTCATTCAGCTAGGAATATATAAAGAAGAGTCCGCTCTACAAAACTGAAATCATAACTGAAATGTATTTTAAATAAAATTGTATTTCAGATAAAGTTTAGTGGGATAAAAAATTTTCGACATTATTCTTATACATACCTTAATTACATTATCATCCGTTTTTCACATACAGTTTTTTTTTGTTGCATATTTAAAAGGAGGATAAAAGCATTCAGGATATTTTATGGTTCATTATCGTTCTTATATACTTGAAAAAGTATTTAAAAGTATATTTTTGTAGAGTTAAGAACGGAATGGGAAGAGACGTCCTTTGAAGTTCAGGAAGGGAAGCAATTTAAATAAAATTTACAGAATTATTATATGATACACTTTAATTTACATGGGGTTTTTAGTTTTAAGACCTACGCTCCTAAATTTTATGAAATATTACAAATAAATTCATATGTAAATTAGAATTTAAAAAGAAAAACAGAATTATGAGTTTAAAAGGAAGAAAATACATATTTATATTTCGATTTTATTTTATAAGAGATTTTATATTATTTGTATTTTTTTTTTTGTTTGTTGTTTACAAACAAATTTTTATGTAGGAAGTAGGAATTGACATATTTTATTGGATTAAAAAGGGAATTTATGTACCAATCGGGCTTGGTATTAAAAATTATATTCTTATTTTGTTCACAATCTTAAATTTGAAAAAGATAATTGGAAATTAAAACGTTATCTGTTTTGTAAACTTATGTTCTATTAGGTGCTATCAAAACAGGGAAAATGGAAATAGAAAATAACAAAAAGATAAAATTTAAATTACTGAAGTCTTCAAAAATATTTAAAGGAAGTCCAATTCTGAAGGAATCTATAAGGCTACAGAGATAAAATTGATACCAAACATTTTTCAATAAAACATTTTACTATCGAGGAAAGTTTTAGCTTAAGTTATTTAGGTTTTTTGTTTGTCTATATTATCATTTCTCTCCTTTTCTCTGGATTTACTTTTATTTTTAATTTTCTGCTTTACCAATGCAATATCTTTTTATATTTTCTTCTTTATAGGGAAAAAAATTTATAAAACCTTTTGTGGAGTTGGTCTCCACTTATAACACATTTGTCAGCCCAACTACTTTTTAGAAAATAAAGATCTATAAAAAGTTTATTGCTGGCAGCTCATCTTCGGGAAAGCAATATATTTCTTATAGATAAACATATATCTTGCTCTGAGTAAACTCCGCAACTTTTGAGTATCTGTAATGGAGTCTCTTCTTCTCTTTACAGAATCTGCATGTACTGTCATTCTAATTATATTTAAATAATTCTTTAATTGTCAATGTCCCGACAGGAATCCTATTAAAATTGTCAGATTATTTTTACTGGATCGTATGATTTTTGTTTTTTCATATCCTTTCATATTTGTGCGGCATCTATTATCTAATAAGGGAATTATTAATTTTTTATTTATTTTATATTAAAATTTTTATTATTATTATATAAAATATTTCGATATAAAATGACCTGAGCGGGGTATGAATCCAATACCAATTCAATTGTAAGGACTTAACCCCTACTACGATAGTCAAATATTCAAATAATAAACACATCTAAAATACTTTTATTAAATAATTAACTCAAATTATCCTCACATATCACAATTTGAAAATTTACTTTTTCTTTCATAACTTATTTTATTTTTAAAAATTTTATTAGGCTTTGTAAATGTGTACCTTTCAAAATCCTTGATTTTACAAACTATTTTGTTTATGATTAACAAGAATACAATTATTTTCATCCAAATTTATACTCGTAAATCACATGTGAATTATAATTTCCGAAATCTATTATAAAAAAAAATGTTGCGTTTTTCATATATTCCGGAAACAAAATTTTATAACGAAATAAACCGAAGAAAAAACAAGAAAAAAAAATATTTTCAAAAAAAAAAAAGGAAGCGTAAAAACCAAAGTAATAAAATTACTAAAACATGAAACTCATTTCTTCATAAACTGATGCATACATATTGTTAATATCCATGTATAAATACATATATATACACAAATAATATAATGAATAGGTACGTGTATATACTATATACAATATTTTAAATAATAATCTTTAAAATAATAAAAAAAAATACATTACTCAAGGGTAATTTATGTAAATTTTTTTAATATCTATCGCAAAAAAAGGATAAACAAATACAAACAAGGTTGAATGTGAACCAACGATTTTTAAAAGTGCACATTTCCAAATGTAATGCAAACTGTTTAGAATTGTGATTTGCACCAAAATTTGAAAATTTCATAACTTGTAATTTTGAGGCCGCTGTAAGTTCGGACTATAACTATATAACTAAGAAAAACCGTTAACACACGTAAAAAATTATATTATTGAAGATTATATTATATTTATGTTTTGCCTAAGAAAAATTTGTACAGATGCCTAAGTTACAGATGTCTAATAGCAAAATTTAAATTTTTTAGCCCTAATAGATACAGGAAGCGGTACAAAAAAATTTTCAGAGGAAACTTATACCAATTCTAAAAGTTATTTCTTGTCTCAAAATTTCGAGGTCCTATATAAAAGCGTGTCGGAGTTATGAAAAGAGAAATATCATGCAAAATTTGGTTTTCACATAACAGTAAATTTAAATAGTAAATTACAAAATGCATAATTTTGATATTGTTTTATAAAGGTAAGAAAATTTTCTGTCCAATGGCGGAATTGAAATGGAATTCAAATTGAAAATTTTAATCAGAACATGACATATATTCATTTAAAAGTTGGGCTTTTTCAAAGTTTGAAGAGCTGTAGCTCCCTAATGGATGGGGCTGCATAAAAAAGTTGTTAAATTAATTTTCTTAAAAGACCTACCCATGCTTAAAATGTATTTTCTTTATCTTTAAAGGTATAGAAGTTTTGTAAACAGACAGGCAGACAGACAGACGGACGAACGGACAGAATGACTCTAATAGGTACATTTTTCCAAAATTTTTTTGGAAATGTTCTAAAAATAAAACAACAAGCAATGAAAAACAATGAGATTTTCTATGAAAAAAAAAAATTTTGGTTACAAAATCATGTTAGAACATAATTTCTCTTATTTTCTCTTCTTGTTTGATTTTTTTATGATTTTTGGAAACACCACAAAATCTTAACTAAGGTAATAAAATTCAGTGCACTGTAATCTTATTATCTTATTAAATAGGGTTATAAAGGAAATAACATCACACAACATGTGAACTACTGTGCACGCAACAATACAATTTTTTGTTGTTAATGTTAAATAATATTTCTAGATAAATATGTTTGGTATTCTACTTAAACCATTCAGAGTTATTACAAAGTGTTGTAAATCGATTAAGTTCACCTCTGATAAACGGAAAAGGTTATATAAGAATAATTTTGTCATAAAATATTATATTCGTTCTTGAGTTAAAATTAGGCATTCACACAAAATGTGAAAGGTTAGTACCTCTGCATCTATATAACTTTTAAAGTTCTATGAAGTTTTAAATTTTTGGCATTTCAGTCGATCAGCAAGTGTCCCCAGTGTTAAAACCCATATTATATTACCGCTATTACGGCTAATCGGACACATAAATGAACTAATTATCATAGAGCACTTTCCAAATTTAGATTGTGAATGTGGTTGACTTTTACGGCTTATGTAGGTATCTGTGTGACTAATTTGGTTATTAGTTCTAGATGTTAGATCTTTTCTAAATGATAATCTACCTTTAACAACTATTATCTGTATTAATTGGCATAATTTTTTTATAATATAGGTTCTCTTTTCAATTTATCAAAGCTACCGTGCTAATTCTTTTAAAGAAATTAATTTTCTACATATTGTTGGACAAATTCTACAAAATCTTAGAAATCTTAGCAACTCTTCACATAAATGTTCCGCAACTTTAATTTCGTTAAAATAAAATACATATTAAGCTTTAAATTAGCGTCTAATTTAAGCGTTAACAAATTTTGTAAAGATTCCAAAATTTCCCAGATATGTATTGACATATTAATAATACTCCTCTTAACTTTTAATCACTATAATTTTTAATAACTATAAACGGACAGACAGTGTAAAAGTATTAAGTTTTTCCATTTTATTTTCTTGAAATTTTTTTTTTTGTTTTTAGTGCATTCCTCTGCCACATAAATGTGAATAGCAAATTGCACAACCTTTCCTTTTCAGGCGTGGCTATAAATGTCATAAGGTGGAATAACTCTTACTACGTGTGTGGAATTCGAACCCACACTCCCTCGGTGTTTACAACGTATTTTATTCGCTCTTACTCACTAGGCCACCGAGAGCCCTTTTCTTGAAATATTCTAAAAATAAAATTTTAGTAGAGAAAGCTGATTGTCACTGATCCAACACCAAAATTGATATGATAAAGTTCCAATGAACCATCATAATTTGATACCAAATTATACACAGAAAAATAAGACGTGTAATACCATAATATTACTTGGAGTTTTAAAATAATCCGTCCAAAAATCCTTTTATTAATTTTTTCCTGTATAGTAATAAAATTGTAAGCATACAATTTTTCATAATAGAACATTCTATCATTAACAATGTTCATTAATATCAACTTTTCAGAGTTTTCATTTAAAAAAAAAATGTACAATGTAAAAAAAAAAATTTTTTGATGAAATGAAAAAAAATTTTTTTTTAATTTTTAATTTGAAAACTTTAGACCCATATGATGTCGGTTAAAACTAAATATTAAAAGTTATTTTTTATTTTAAATCAAATTTTCTTTTATTTTATATTTTTTATTTCCGTTTGGAAAAAATTCAATTATTCTCTTCCTTGTATACAGTTGTTTAAAAAATGTTCCGTTCATTTTTTTTATTGTTAATTTCTTTTTTCATTTTATAAAATTTAGAATTGTTAATAAAATTGCACTAACTTCCAATTATATGTAAAATATGTTCTTCTGTAATATGTCCAGCAAATTTAAAAAGGACGTTGATTTAATTTAAAAAGGATGAATTAAGACAGCGTTATTTTATCGAGAAACAAGAAAGATACGATACCCCTTAAGATACTAGAAAAGTTTTCAATAACTATTAAATAGTCATTAAATATCTTATGGGTAAATAACCGCTTAAAAATAAACATCTTTTAAAATCTAGAAGGACTTTATATAAATAAAATATTCTGTCGGCTATTGTAATAAAATAATATAAGCCAACAACATTTTTTTTATTTTTCACTATATTCTTTACTTTCGGTTTTGTAACCACATCATTTTTCTGTTATATATAACAGTTTGTTGTTTTTCCAACTGTAATAAAAACATAAAATTTCCGCTAAGTGTTTTAATACACACTAACACACAATCTAATACACATCTGCATAGTTTTGCAATAGTTTTAAACTTTTTTTTTTTTTTCAATTATTTCAGTGGTCAAAAATAGGACATTTTTTTACATTTTTTGTTTTTTTTTTCTCTCTCTTTTTGGATTTGAAATGATTTGGGAGGAAAAACCTAAAACCAAACGAACCTAAATATAAAAAACTACAAAAACCCGAGAAAAAGTAGTAAAAAATTTCCAGAAAAACTTGTTGTAACATATTTTATGAATTCAAAGTTCACAGTATAACAAAAAGTGAGTAAAATATAAAAAAAAATATCCTTTTCCATCAAGCCGACATAATTACAACTTTTCCAAATGTCTTGCTAAAGAACATTTAAAAAAAAAAAAAATTGAAATAAAATAAAAAATATAAAAAAAGCTGCAAAAAGTCAAAATTGAAAAAAAAAATAAAAAGGCAAAATTTATTTTTTTATTGGTTACTATCCTAGCGAATTATAAGATACTATTGGAGACATTTTAAATGACATATTAAATGCAAATATTATCTAAACAAGTCTAAATTTTATGAAAAATAAGTTAAATATTTAAAAAAAAACATCAAGTTTGAAAAAGTACCCTAAAATCCTCTACCATTCAATAATTTCAACACTTTACAGGCTCCTCAAAATGCTGTAAATTTATAATTCGTCTGCAAATTTTTAATATTTTACAGGAACAGTTATTTTGTATGAAATCTAACATTATTATTCTTTTTTCCTTCCCACTTCTATAAGAGCATATTAATTTCGCCCCTTAAGTCGCTTATTAATCATATTTGGCTAAATTTGAGTTTCTTTTTTCATTTAGTTGTTAACTACTCGGCTGTAGCTACTATACAAGCTTACGAAACACAAATATGTATTATAATTGCGCGCCATCTCACACAAGAATTAA